>JAVJGI010000014.1:113851074-113878553 GCA_035590275.1 Ibycter americanus | reverse complement strand
CCCCGCCTTTCCCTCACCTTAAGAAACACGGGGGGCTTCCGAAAGACCCCCACGCCGGCGGGGGTTCCCGTCAGCAAGATGTCCCCAGGGACCAGTGTGACAAACCTGGTGGGGGGGGTGGGAGGTGTCAGTGACCCCCCCTGATGCCCCAGGGAGGGGTGCCGGTGCTGCCAGCCCCCCCCAGCACCTACTGGGAGACCCAGGCGATGAGCTTGGGCAGCCTGAAGATGAGCTGGCTGGTGCTGCTGTCCTGCATCACCTGCCCGTTGACGCTGCAGCGGATGCTCAGGTTGTGGACGTCTGCGGGGACAGAGGGGACATGTCACACCGAGGGGGGACACACACATGGTGACAGCACCAGGGGATCCTTGCTGTTGTGACCCCCCCCTTGGGAGAACAGGGGTGCTTTTGGGGAGCTGGCTGCGTGCTGCCTCCTGCATCAGCTGGGGACCAGTCCCCATCCCTGTCCCCACCTGCCACCGTCCCTGTCCTCACCTGCCACCGCCTCCTTGGTGACAAGAGCTGGCCCCAGGGGACAGAAGGTGTCAAAGGTTTTCCCCAGCAGCCACTGCCTCCCGTTCCGCTGCATCTGCCAGTCCCGGGCGCTGATGTCGTTGGCCACCGTGTAGCCCACGACGTGGTCCAGCGCCGACACTTCCTTGGGGGGGGGACACAACGGGGACCCACTTAACGGGGGGGACAGGGCTGTCTGACCCCCCAAAGGAGGTGGGCGCTGGGTACCTCGATGTGTCGCCCCTTGGTCCCGATGACGGCGGCCAGCTCCACCTCCCAGTCCACCTCCTGTGGGAGAAAGCGGGGGGCTGGGGGGCTGGGTGGGGGGCTGCGCCCCGCGGGGGGGGTCCCGGGGGTACTCACGCTGCTCTCCTGGGGGTGCACGATGTCATCGAAGGGGCCGGCGATGGCGCTGGGGAACTTGCTGAAGATGATGGGCTCCCTGGGCACCGGGGCGCCCTGCTCCAGGCAGTGGTCGCGGTAGTTGAGCCCCACGCAGACCACCTTCTGGGGGTCCCCGATGGGTGCCAGCAGCCGCACCGCGCCCCGCGGCACCCGGTGCCCCCCCGACTCCAGCACCCTGCGGGCAGCCGGGGCTCAGCACCGGGGACGGATGCGGCCACTGGGTGGCTGTTGGGGTGCGGGGGGCACCCAGGATCTGTGCTCTGTGGGGGGATGTGTGGGGTGGAGGGGTGCCCGGGGGCTGTGCTCTGTGGGGGGATGTGTGGGGTGCAGGGGTGCCCGGGGGCTGTGCTCTGTGGAGGGATGCGTGGGGTGCAGGGGGTGCCCGGCATCTGTGCTCTATGGAGGGATGTGTGGGGTGCAGGCGGTGCCCAGCATCTGCCATCTGTGGGGGGATGTGTGGGGTGCAGGGGGTGCCTGGGGGCTGTGCTCTGTGGAAGGATGTGTGGGGTGCAAGGGTGCTCTAGGGGCTGTGCTCTGTGGAAGGATGTGTGGGGTGCAAGGGTGCTCTAGGGGCTGTGTAGGGTGCAGGGGAAGCCCTGGAGGCTATGCTGAACGGAGGGGCACGTGGAGCGCTTTGCATTGCATTGTGGTGCAGGCGATGCCCTGGGGTCTCTATGGGTTGCTCTGGCTTGCAGGGGATGCCACAGAGATTGTGCTGTGTGGGCGGATATCTGGGGCATCCTGGATTGCATTGTGGTGCATGGGATGCCCGAAGAGCTGCGCTGTGTGGAGGGGTGTGTGGGATACTCTGCAGTGCAGGGGATGCCCTAGGGCTTCTGCTGTGCGGAGGGATGTGTGGGGTGCCGGAGGGATGTGTGGGGTGCTGTAGGTTGTGCTGGGGGCACTGGGTGCCCACGTGGCTGTGCTGTGGGGGGTGCGGTGGGCTGCAGCACTAGGGTGCTCTGGAGGCTGCGCTGTATGAGTAGGTGAGCGGAGTGCTCTGTGCTGCGCTGAGGTGCGCTGATGTGCTTGGAGTGCCCTAGGGGCTGTGCTGTATGGAAAGGATGGTGCTGGGTGGTTTGGAGAGGTAATTCTGAGTTTTTAATCCCGGTGAGGGATTGGGATGTAGCATAGGAGGGGCTGCAACACCAGGGCTAGGTTGTTGGGATTGGTGGTGCGGGCTGTCCTGGGAGAAAGAAGCTGATGCAAGTGGGGTGAGAGCTGGGTGTGTGGACTCTGTGTTGGGGCTGGGGCACAAAAGCCTGCAGTAGGGATGTAGGGAGTAGGGTGTGAGGCGAAGCGTGCAGTGAGGGGGTGGGAGATGGTACGTGGGACATTAGATCATCTAGGATGTGCTGTGAGGAATGGATGGGGAGCTTTGTTGCAGGAAGAGCTGAAGTACAGGTGTCTGTAGGAAGGGATGTGGAGAGGTGGATGAAGAAGTGTGGAGTATGGGGTATGCTGGGGAGAAATAAATTGATAAATGAGGAGATGGATTGTAGTGATGGGAGGATGTGAGGAGCTGGGACTTCAGTGATTAGGAGAAAGGGATATGGGAGTGGGATTGTGGTATGGGGCAGCGCTGGCAGCCAGCATATGGGGCAGAAAGTGCTTTCAGCATGAGGGAGGTGGTGTACATGTTGGAAAGGGAATTGTAGGGGTGCAGAGCTGGGAAGCAGTGAAGATAGTTCAGGGGAGCGGGAATCCAGGGAAGAAGCTAAGCGTGTATCGTCAAACTGGTATGTAGGATAGATGTGCAAGAGGAGTTTGTGGGATACTAAAGAGTGTGGGAGGGGATCTTGTGTGTAGGGATTGTGGGGAAGAGCAGTATCTGACAAGGCAGGGGAAATGTGTTTATTTGGAAGTGTTTCTGCTAGGTAGAGGAGAAGCAGTGTGTGTGTGTGCACGCATGAGAAGGAGTCTGTGCCCTGGCTTACTGCAAAGGGATGTATGGGAGGCTGTCAGTGGGGATAAGAGAAGCTAAACCTGTAGAGATAATGCAAGTCCATGAGGTTAAGACTTGGATGATGAGGGGGAGAAAAAAACCCAACACTGGAAACCTCAAACGCTTAGGGAAATGATGGGACAGGTAGATGCATGCAAGTAGCAATGCTCTACTTCTAGGATGAGAGAGATCGCCTTGTATTTCTGTGTTGTCCAACTTTTCTGTCCTGGAGGCCGCTTGTGTAGGTGAGGGGTTGATGGGACTAAAAGGCCTCTGACGATTGAATGTTTGGGATGTGGAAGGTGGGTGTTACTCTGGGAGGGCAGACAAAGCATGAGGACACAGATGGGAAGAACCCGATGTGACAGTCAATTGTGGGTTGTTATTTCAGTATACAATATTAAGGTGGGATGATTACATGGTTAGTGGTTTAATAGTAAACAAAATGAGAAATGAGGAAACTGTCACGCAGCAAAGGAGGAAAGTATGAAATAATAAGTGGCAGTAGGGAGCTGATTGTGAACAGTTCAAAGCCCACCAATGTGAAAGGGAAGACACTTTTCTTCAGATGCCAAATCTAACTTGGACTCTGATACTGCTCTGGAAATAACCATGAACCTCACTTTCGGGGAGAGGAGCACCAACTCTTGTAGCCCTTACCTTGTAAAGTAACATCTCCTTAGTTTGGGCATTAGCCTCACTGACTTTGGGGCAAAGAAGAAGAGGTGGCAAGTCAAGTTTGTCTCATTAAGCCTCCCTGCTGGTGACTAGTTGCTTCACTGTCAAAATACAGTTGGAGGAAGCGGGGGAGACAGTTCTTCCAGTTTTGAGGGGTTCCAGTAACATTTTTCTTTTCCTTGAAAGTATCTTGTCCTCGATTTCTCTGTGAAAAGCCCACACAGACATCATAGGATGCTCTGAAGCATCCTTAAATGTATCAAGCTTTAAAAGCAGGAGGGGAGAAAAAAAAAAGCAGTGTAGATTTTGTTGTTTTTTACTTCTGCTTTGTTGGAAGGTAATATCTGATAAGTGATTGTTCAAAATATTACAAAAACAAGTGTTGGGAAGCTAGGCAAGGCATTACGTGAAATCATATTAAAAAAAATATCACAGGGTATGGAATGGAAGAATTAACATACAGCTTTATTCCTGTATTTTTGTTTACCTGACTCCTGCTTTATATTAGGGCTGTCATGCCTGATTGCTGTCTACAGTGGGCTGTTACAGGTGTTGAACTGGTGAAGTTACATAGAGGCTAACACACAGTTGTTGTGTGTTGGTCCTGTGCTTGCAGCAGAGCTGTGCTAGCAGAAGTGCACATGCCCATATCCCATAGCAGACCGATCTGCTTTCTCCCGGGAATCACAGGGGTTGCTTTGGTGAGATTTTATAGCCATTTTGGACAATTTGGCATGATGGCTCTGTTGTGTGGTGTGGTGGGTTTTTTTTTTTGTTGTTTTTTTTTTAACAGTGATTTCCAAAGAGATTATTTTTAATGAATGTGCCCTTTTTTCTTACTCAGAGCATAAAAATGGCTCAAGGGCTCATACTCTTTCCCTGTCTCCCTTGCTGGCCCCTCCTCAAACAACAAAAGAAAGTCTTTTTAACATGGACTTAGCAACGATGTCAGTTTTGGGATTTTGGAATTTTTTTCAGTGGGGTGGATGTGGTGGTTTTTTTGTTGTGGTTGATCTGGGTTTTGGTGTTTTTTGGTGGGGTTTTTTTGTGTGTGTGTGGAGAGGGGTCTGGGGATCTTGGGTCTCACTGCACTGTTGTGAACTCTTAACACCTTAATTGAAGGGGTGGAGATGCTGAATCACTAACAAAGACCTCCTTTATCCAAAATGTTAATCAATCATTGACGTTAAATAAGTGTGAACAAAACCAAACAAAAAAACCTCCACCCTAAACAAGTTTTTGTCTAAGTCCCCCCTCCCATTCAGCTGCTCATCTTTGGTCAGGTTAACATTAGAAATTCTTTTGGGGGTGTATTTTGTCTGTGTATGTACTTGGTTTTGGCAATGTTTGGTAAAAGTTCTGTTGCTGACTTCCCCATATAGTTTTCCCAGTACAGATTATTTAGCTCATAAATGCAATAAAGATGTTTTGGGAGAAACTGCAGTTTGCTCTGGTGTGAGGGAAGTAGCGAGACTATGACAGCACTGTTGTAACCATCTTTTTGTGGTCTAGGTGTGTGTGTATAGGTGCCTTTTTTAGTTTTTGTTTTGTTTTGAGGAGATGGTTTGCTTTTCTGTCTTGTGATCAGTTAATTTGTTTATTGGTCAACACAACAACAGCATCGGTCTTCTAAGCTAGGCAGGATCTGAACTTTAAAGTGACAGAAAATAAATAGGTTTCTGTTCATACAACCTGAAACTTTGTAGATCTCTTCTGTATATTATGAATACAAAGGGTGTGGACTCTTTCTTCCTTGTGCTTCTCCCCCTCCCTCCCCCCGCATCTTGCATTTCATCTTTACAGTTCGTGTACTTGGATTGTTTTCAGTCAGGGTTAGTCCACAGCCAGAGAAACTACATTTGTCACTAAATATCCAAATATAGAAACTAAGGCAACTGTAAGCCACAAGGCTAAAATATTAATATACAACAGCTTTTCTGAACAGTTTATATGTTTGAGGTGAATAAGAATGGAGTACCTTTGATCCATGTTTCCTAGCTATTCAAAGGCTTGCAACTCTCTAATATGTTGACTTTCCATACCTATTTCTACATGTTTCTTTCTAGATTTTTTTTTTTCCTTTTGAGTTCCTGACATGCTGTGTCAATTCTGTTGCCTTACAAGCTGTGCCTATGGCTCAGGAATTTTGTTGGTCTCTTACAAATTCAATGGAAAAAAAACCCAAAACCACAACAACTTTATCCTGTGGAGCAATTTACACTCAAGTGAGTATTCAAACTAATTCCCATCTTAAATGTAAGTTGTGCTACCTAGCAGGGTTTGATCTCTTCTGCTTTCTAGAAGTTTACCATAATTTCGTCAGTGATGCAGGCGGCCTTCGTAAAATCCTTCTATCTAGTTTGCGTTGGCCTTGGACTTCACAGAAATCTCTGTGCCTTGGTAAGGTCTGTGGTCTGTTTACATAGATACGAAGTCCTTTAACCCAGCAAGATCTGCTATGGGCTTGGATTTCCTGCTTACAAGCTCTGTTGGAGTCCTTCTAGTCTTCCTGCTGGCAAAATGAAGGTGTTAACTCAGGTTTTCAGAGCAGTTTGTGAATGGAAGGAGATTACATTGCTGAATTTTTGTCTGAGCACTGCTCTGCCTATCGTATTTAAAATAATTTCCCCCTGTACTTTTACTTGTCTGTTAGGTTGGGATTTTTTTTTCCTGTTTTAAAAGTTTAATCATTTTGGAGCTGGACCCCACTTTGTGGTAGGGACAATGCAAATGCAGGAGAACAGGAACCTTGTTCATAATTAGGAATGTCAGATAATCTTGAAGAACTTGAGCAAAAAAAGTCCATCTGTCGGGAAATTTCTGAAGAGTTGCCTTTAAGACCGCAGGGTCTTACAAATGCTAGTTAGCTCAAAAACAATAGCAAAACCTAAGGTGATGTTTTAATGTGTGCTGAATCCAAAAGAACTGTTCCAACGTTGACTTAAATTTGTATTTTTGAAGAAGCAGGCTTGTAGTTTGTGACTGTACCCTTACCTATAGACCTAGCCGCCCTTTGTTAGTATGCCTGTGATCATTTATTTTGGTGCTAGAACTGGCTTCTGAAGAGTCCTTGGCGCTGGTCTGTTTTGACTCTGCACCACCACTCTGTGTGTGCTGGTACTGCTGCTGGAGCAGCTGTGTGCTGAATGAAACACATCAAGGAACTGCCCTGGATTATAAGTAGCCTGGCAAAAAAGTAATTATACTTAGCCTGCATCAGTTTGCCAAACTGGTTCATGGTTTGGCCATGTAAACGGTTGTATGGGCACATCAGGCAGCATGGTGCAGGAGTGGAAGTAAATATTGGTAGCGGCAGTTTTTTAAGCTGGTGTTGCTGCCAAGAGGAATGCTCATCTAACTATATCCCTAAGAGTCTGCTAAACTTGCTAAATGTTATTTACACCTATTTGTTACACTTTCCCTTGCCTGAGAACAGTTCCTTCAGCTTACCTTGCTTTTTTTGCCAAAAATGTTTCTCATCTCTGAACATATACATGCAATGTATAAAAAGAGAAGTCCTTTTTCAGAAGCTTTAAACAGGGCAAAAAGAAGAGTATGATGGTTTAGCTATGGAAAAGTTTCTGCTGCTTCAAGACTGACTGATACAGAACATGTAGTGTAAATTGATGATAGACTATTTAGTATGGTTGCAATTAAGCAGTGAAGCTCATGCTGTGAGAATCATCAGGAGCAAGAATTCAACAAGAGTTAAAAAGAATCAGATGTCTGTAGGAATAAGAATAATATTCAATTATCATAATCAGTGACAGTAGAAATTTTGAAAGAGGTACTAAGCCTGTAGTCTAAACCTTGATTTTTGTTCTGCTTTAACAAATATATCCTTCTGTACTGGGAAAGAGAGGGAGGGGATAGCTTGTTGTGCCTGGGTTTTCGGTGGGGTTCTCACACACTTCTTTGGAAACTTGATTGAGCCAGTGTGTGAGATGTGCCATTAAACTGCATAGGCTTCTGGCTGGATCCTGGTGACCCATCCTAAAATCTGGTCTGAGCTACCAAATTGTGGCTATTGCAAAGTGAACTGCTGCTACCTGACCTTTTACATTTGTTTTACTCCTACTTCGGTGGGTTGTTCTTGCCTCCTCTTCAGCAGAGTCAGATCTCAGCACTCTGTTTTCAATTTACTTTGACAACACTGATTGAATTTATTTTAAAGACTCTTAGGAAATTGCAGTTTACCATATCTGAAGAATGAATGTTATCTCTTTAGAGTAGATAGACATGCTCCAAGATCCATTTTTTTCCCAGACAGACTTAAAAGCAGAGGTGAGCTTTCTGATTGTTTGGCCTCTGCAAAGGAAGGAGCTTGTGGAATAGGGAAGGGAGAGGAAAAGTGGAACTGTAAGGTGGTTGGCTTGTTTGTTTGTTTTTAAAGCCTAGGCAGAATCAATGAAATCCTTCTGAAGGAAGGAAAATGGAAGGTATGCTTTACCAGTGACATAATTTCTTTCCACAAAGCAGGGTTGAGAGGTGGTGGAGCGACATCCTCTGAGAGTTCACTGGAAATTGGGTGCTGTAGTCTTGAAAACAATACTGATTTTAAGTGCTCCTTAGTGGTACAATCTATGGCAAAAAGAGTGTATGATACACACAATAATTTAACTGCATATAGAATTGAGGGAGAGCTTGCTGCTTTCTGTATTGAGTTCAGAGCAGTTGTGATTCAGGCACAGATAGCCATACAGCTGCCTGTTCACTCCTAACATTTGCAATTACTCGGAGCTTGTTGTCCTGTTTTCATGGCTGATTGGCCTCTTAAGAAAGCAGTGCCGCTGTATTCTTGCTATTTAGCTTTCTGGTGGGGCTGTCTGCATGGCGGTAGAGCAAGGGAATTGTAAGTTGCTGACCCATCTTGTCACTGGATGGTGTCCATGTGCCTGTTGTTGTCCTCTATGCCTTCTGAACAAAGGATGCAGATACCTGTTTTACCTTATCAGTAGGGTGGCTAGGGCCCATGGGCTCTTAAAACCAGATTAGGTTGGATTTGGTGGCGAACTTGAGAACACAACCTGGCTCTTAACATGCCTGTGATTTATCTGCTTGACCACGTTACTTACGCTCTACAAATTGCTTTAAATCTGTGAGTCTGCTCGTGTGTGTTGCGTGAAGCTATCTTTGCTGCCCTTGCAGTGTGTATAGAATTATGCAAAACCTGAAGGAAGATTCTGGTTTAGCGGTTCGCTGATAAAAACACTGGGTAAGATCGAGCACTAGACCCTTTTTCAGGTTGCTCAGAGCTTTGGTCTCTGCATTTCGCTAAACTGACTTCTTCAGGTGTCTTGATATTGCTGTTCCACTGCCTGTGAAATAGCAGTATTTTATCGATGTACCAATCCGGTGTTGTTTGAGGATTGATTAGGAAAGTATTTGCAGTGTAATATAAAACAAAGCTGTAGCCTGTTGAGGTGAATAGTCACAGCTTCTACAGCGAGAGCTGTTACAATGGAAAGTTTAGGCAGTCTTATGTATGGAGAAGCTCTTCTTGGAACTTTTGCTAGCCGAGTTGAAGTTTTCCACCACATTTTATATGTATGTATGAGAAGGGGGTAAAGAACTTCAGTCCAAAATGAATTGACAGCTTATTAGCAAAAAAATGCTTTCTTCTTTCTCTTAAAAAAAAAAAAATAAAAATTAACCTTCTTGTAGTTGGGGATAGAGAGTTGAAACTGTCAGGCAAATAGCCACCATCCAGCAGAAATGCTTCTGAATGCTCTTGTGAAAGCTAGCTTTGATTTGACAGTTAGGAGGCTTTGAAAATAGCGCTCTGTTTATACAGTACAGTAAGTACTTTGAAGTACGTTAGGCTTTGCTGTACATGCGTGGCTAACTAGAAGAATATTAAACGTATACATCTTGTGTTGAGTGAGGGAGGATCCCGCAGCAATTGGAATTGCATGCTCTTCATATTTTTTATAAGATCATGTCAAAGCAGTAGATTTGATAATAGACCTGATTATACAATTGCTTAATTTCTTGTCAAAATAACATTTTTACATGCAGTGTTTTGAGATCTTTTGGGTGACCTCATGTTATTTATCAAATGTCAGTTTTTCATCCCAGCAGCTTTGATATAATCATGTAGCATCGTGGAGTGCTGTGTACATGTAGTCTTTGCTTGCTGGAGTTCTTTGAAGTGCCTTACTCCTTAGAAGAGTCATTGCTGTGTTTAAGATCCTACATTTAACGACTAGGAAACCAGTATACAGAAGCACTGCACTGTGTTGCTAAAGGGTGTGCTACATCTAATGTGCCTAATGCAGGTCTGAAAGCAAAGAAATGGGAGGTTCGTGTACCAGGAACACGTACCCCTTGACATACATCTTACCCAGCAGTAAACTGCATGGGATATAGGAATTCTTTAGCTCTGCACCTGTGGGAATGCCTTGCTTTGCAGTGCTGAGCTCCCCAGGTGTGAGTGTCTGGTGCTATAAGACAGCAGGAGGGCTTGTGCAAGAGAGAAGAGCAGAGGGATGGCTGACGGTGTCAGTCCTGAGTGAAAATGGGTCTTGCAGGCAGTGCTGGAAGGTAACGATGCTTGGAGCCTTGAAAAACTGCTCGCTTGGGATGAGAGAGAGAGACCAGATACCTGTTAAGGCGAAGGTTAACATGAAGGAAGGTGTGTGGGTTGCCCCTAGCAATTCTGACAGGCATCATGTGTGATGTCCCCTTGCAGCATAGTGGAGAATTACCGCTTGCTGTAGCGCTGGCTTTTCCTCAGAGGAGGTCTGTCCTGTACTGACCCATCCCAGACCCACTTAGCTTATGAGAACTGACAAGATTGCAGCCTGAGGAGTTATGCCTGAGGATTGTTTCTTATCCTTCGTTCTGGTAGCCTAGTGAAGGGATGCTGAAATGAAAAGAAAAAGCACTTGTTTTTTTACATGCTGAACTGGTAGCTGGCTTATTTCTCCCAAGCCTTCTGCTGGTGTTACTACATGTTGACTCCTCCTGTCTTCCCATCCATTATTTCCACATCCTTCCCCCTCTGCCCTCCGCAGATCAGTTCCTGAAGAATGGGCTGCTGGCAAGCTTGGTACAGGTGTATTTTACATATGGTTGTTCACGTTGATGTCCCTATTTAAATTTTAGAAAAAATAAACGCAGAGAAAAAGAGAAAAGGAGATCACCTCTGGCTCTGAACACGTTACCAGCTTCCTGAAAAGTAGATGAAGTTTTGACAGAAGACAAAGCTAAGAAAGCAGCCCATGGAAAGCTCTAGTGTTATCTGCTGGACTCTTGCATGTAATGCTGGCTGGTGCTGGTGGTGTTAACTGCTGGCATGATGTAGTAAGCTGCAGAAGCCTGCCATATATTAGGGAAATACTGTTAAAACATTTCTTGAAAAATCCCTTATTGCTAGAGCTTTTGATCTTTATCAGTGTTAACAATAGTAGGAACTCTAGAGCAGACAGGCTGCTGCTAAGGTAAGTGACGCTCCCATGTGAAGTGCTTAAAACTCCAGTTGTAATGTACATAGACTGCTCCCAGCATTGCTAACATAGGTGGAGCTAAACCGATGTTGGCAGCTGTGCTGGAGTACACCGAGGCTGAGCTGAGGTCTCCTTGACGTCGTGGTGCGCTATGGGTTATACGACAGCGTGCCTAACGCCCTGGCAGCAGCCTAGCCGACCTGCACCCGCAAACGCCACTAATGCTGGTGAAGCTGAAATGGTGTGAACAGCAAGCGGAAGCGTTCATAGCATTCCTGTACAGAAGTGAATAGTTGTAGTTTAGGCTTTGGGTGTTTTTTTAGAGTTTTGCTTTTAGCGTTTTGCCCCAGGCTGATTTCTGGAACTGTGTCAGAATGTGCCAAGAGGTTGTTCTAGTTCCAGGTGGACCAAGTATTTCAAGTGGTTTTTTTACATAGTAGCACCTGGGAAATTGAAAGGGACTTCATGTCTGGCTATGTACACCTTGAATCTGCTCACCGATGTCTGTAATTGTCTGTCTCCTCCATTACTTTAGGGAAGGAGTTGTGGAAAGAGTTGTACAAAATCAGAAGCTGTCTAGGATGGCTGTTCATCTCCACTGTATTAACAACACAATGAAGTATTGTCAGATGCACTGAAAATTAAGTTGAATTGACATGTAGTTGTCCTTTTGATAAAAAGTGTTAGTGTTACTCATAAAAGTGATGGTTATGAGAGTAGTGGACAATGTGTCTGTTGCAGAAGACTATTTTAGAATTATTTTTGTAAATGCCTAAAAAGAATTACTTAAACAGCCTTTACATGATGGCTACTGTTGGTTGTCCATGTGCTTGTCAGAAGGAAGAGAATAGTTGGTAGAGATACCATTGTCTGAGAGCAGTGGATGGTTACATGGAAATGTCATAAAACACTTCATTTTCTGAGCCTTTGGGTTTGTATTTATTGTGCTTTGTCAGTGATTGCCCTGACTGCGCTTTTTAAGGATGGAGAACAAAAGGTTGGACTTTCTGTGGCCATTGTTGTTTTGAATGGATTTCAGGAGATGTTCACGTGTGTGGTGATAGGAGTTGGGGGGGCAGAAAGTGTGGGAGGAAGGTATCTGCACTGTCTTACTCAAGATATGTGGATGGGCAGGCACAGGTAGGCTCAGCGGAGCTGTGTGTATGACCACACGTACATTTGCACAGGGGTGATTAATTAAGTATTTTCTTAAAGTTTCTGGGAGGCTTATCCTGTTGTCCTAAATTCTTACGTTAATCCAGAATATGCAAAGGAACTTTTCTTCCTTGTAACAGTGTAGTCCTGCATGCTCTTTCCGTGTCAATGTGCTTGTAGGTCATCAAGGTGTTAATTTTAAGTGAGCCTATCTTTGCGCAGCCCCTTTCTCTGTGTTTCAGGGCATGGACCTGTAGTTGTGGGCAATTTAGAGGTTAACAGAGAGGTGTGTACGCAGCACCATGGGTACAGGAGAAGATATTTTCTCTGTGGAGGTTGTAATGCTGCCTGGTGAAGACTGCGTAGTCTTTGCATTCGTGTAGGAAAATTAGTTTAGATGACAGGTTCTTGATTCTTCTTCTGATTGAGAGTCACTTGTGATGCAAGACTAAGAGCAAAGAGGTAACACTGTGCAGGCTTGGGATTAGCAGTGATTTCTCTAACGTGCATAAGGAGGATTCTTGGCTTTGAGAAACTGTGAGAACTTTGTGTATGCCATCGGTTTTTATTGCCAAGACATAAACATAGAAAAGTCCATACTGTTTCAGGGCAAGTTAGGACCATCTAGAAATTGGTGAATGTCTGTGAGTTGCTATCTAATCAGCTTAGTATTAATAAGTTAGTTCACAATGTTGAGAAAATAATTTATGAGTAAACGGGATTTGTGGCTTGCTAGGGAATGACAGAACGTGGTATTTTCCCCAATCAGCAGCTCTTTTGGGTAGAATATGGTCCATGTGCCAATGAGGTGCCCCTGGTGCAAGTGGCCACTGCCTTTCTGGCAGAAGGAGTGCATAAGCATGTCAGCGGAAAGTCTACTGTGTGATAGTGTTATAGTGTCATTAAAGGATGAGGTCTGCAAACCCTGCAATGGAAAGAGCCAGGACAGTAGGTAGTCAGGCCCATCTCCTGATGACTTGCTTGGACAAGCAGAGTTGTATTGTGTCCAGATGACATGCATATTGATACTGTGTCTTTAGCCCCAGTACTTCTTTAGGGTTTTCATAAAAAGGGCAGAGGGACTTGGCGGGAGAAGAATGCAAGTGTATTTTAAGCCTATCCATGCCTGTGCCGTTAGTCGGTCAGTCGCTGCTGCCTCCTTTGTGCCAATGCCAGTGACCATGTGGCCACCTGGCTGGCTGAAACGGAAAGCTTGTCTCCTGAAAATTAATCATATCTTTATCTAGAGTTAGTTTTCAGCTGGGTCACAATTGCTAGTGATGGCTGGAAGGGATTGAGTTGGACAGACTTAGGCTGGCTGAAGTTGCTTTCCTGGGTCCAGCATTCACTTGGTGTACAGTATGTAAGGAGGCATTTTTGACAAATCTATGTGAATGCTGGTGGATCCAATATTAGTCGTGTTATAAGCACATGCTTTATGCATTCATGGGAAAGGATGAGGAGGACAGCTTTTGCTAAGAGGTAGAGGCAGATTTCAAGGTGTAGTTAAAAGCCCTTAGTAGGGGCCTTATCTGGAAATTGGGACTGGTTCAAGGGATTGAAGAGTGTCCCTGTATCTACAAGTGTCACGGGGAGGCATGTGGGGTGTCAAATGCTCTTGTCAATTTATCGATTTGCTTTTACTTTTATATGATCTTAAGGGAGTCTGACAGTTCAATAAAAGCCTTGAATAACACTTCCTGCATCTTCCTTGTTTCCCAGTTGCACTCTTTATCAATGAGGTGTGTAATCAAGTACTTTGTTAAACAGCAACTTTTTAATAAGGTGCAGTTCAACTGCAAGCGTGCAAAATAAATGCTTAACAAAACTGGTAAGTGCAGCATGTGGTGAAAACCAGTGGTAGCTCTTAGGGTGTCCTGGATGTAGTGGAGTCACCTTTTGCCAGTGCAGCTGTTCTCCCTCTTAAGTGGTTGAATGAGGGTCGGAGCAATAGGATGTGCCCTTCCCAGTAAAATTGCACTGAAGGAGTGTGTCGGCTGATTCATTGCCTTACCCCACCTCTCGGGTCACACCGGGAATCCGCTGGTGGATGCATACGCAGAGGTTTGCTTCCTGGTGGCTGTCAGGATGAACGGCTGTCGGTGCTGCTGTTCTTGGTCCCTCCTGAAGCTCCTGCTCTTCCCAGAGCAGTCTCTTACTCCACACTCTCTCTCTCTTCTTTCTTGCCTACTCCACTATTACAGCTACAATTCAGGGTGCTGGCTCAGCTTGCGTTCAGAGTTGCCGTTTGTTTTCTGTAGCAGCAGGTCTCTAGCCTTTTTTCTTTTTCTGTGCTGATTTTGGGCTCTCACCACCCTCAGTCCAGCACAGACTAACAGTCTCAGAAAGGCCGCGGGGAAAAAAGAAGCGTGCTCTTTCTTGTATGCAGAGAAAGAGGTTTCTTGCCTTTAATGCTTCGTGTCACAGTAAGGCCACAAGTTTGATACTTTTATCTACTTGGTATGCCTTTATTTCATCTCTCCACATTCTCCTTCTCAAAGAGGGAGAAAAGACTGAAGTGAATTGGTGATAACTGCAGCTGTTCCTGCTGAGGCAGCCATAATGCTGTACACCTCCAAGTACCTGACCACTTGCCACTATCAAGCTTCCGCAGTTTAAGGGCCTGAAGTAGGAATAAGCTAGTTTGGATGTTTTTTTCCCTTCTGTTTGCAGCACAATAATGTGATGGCTAGTTCACAGAAGTACAGGGATGGTTCATGAACACTTTACCAAAAGGTAAACTAAGATGTGCGTTTGTGTCTTGTTAGTTACTCTGCAGTAGCTGCTTGTGTACATGTTCTCACCCTTTTGCTCTTAAATTCACTGTGAAGCAGACTGTCTTGCGCTGACTATGCAGGTGAGCAGCAGAGGTGGTAAACTAGGGGATGAAATTACGTTGCAATAACTGTCTGGGTAGCCTTAAGGATGGATGGTGTCTGATCATATGTATCCCTCTTGCGGTCCTGAGCTGTGGTCTGTGAGGCTGCCCTGCTCCAGTGCTTTGCCAAGTTGGATGTGAATGTTTCAAGCAATAGAGCTCTGACCGTTTGCTGTGGTAGATTCTCTCCATCCTGATGTGTGCTGGTGTTCACATGTTTTCCCTTTCTAGGGAAAAGGTGATTTCTGTCACTGCTTTGGTAGAGGTGTGTCAGTATTGGCACTGGCATGGCATAGTCTGTATTGTTTTGTTGGGTGGGGTGGGGGAAAGAAGAGAGGAGATATAACTGGGTAATTGGATTCAGGGATGATTATGCTGCTGTGGTAGGTTTTACTGGATGAAGCAGCTTGTTGCGATAGGTGTTTGTTTCAGCTTCTGTCTGCAGGTGTGACTTGGCTAGATAAGGATGGTCTATCACGATGATTTCATTGTTTGATTTGGCTGAACTGGGTGGAGAATGTACCTGCATTGTTTGGGACTAGCTTTGTAGTTTGGTTTTGTTGAAGTGGATTACATGGCAGCACATTGCTATATTATTAAGGTGAAGCTGCAGTAGATAATAGTTGGAGAATGTTGGAGGGAAGAGAATATGCACAGGATTTCACAATGCGTAACTAATTGAGCCTCACAACAGCTCCTGTGTTCCTGTTGGGAGTTCTGGTCAGCAGAATGCATTGGGATTACACAGAAAACCTCTGGTAGTGATTTCAGTTTGCAGTCGTACTTTAACTGCAAGACTGTCCATGCTGTGTAAACAGCTGAGAGTGCTCCGAGAGACCACACTGGCCCCGACAATGTGAATGTTGTCTGGATTCATACTGCTCTTGCAGCATTTCCAGTTTTCACAGTGGGTGAGGGAGAATCTGGCAGGTAGCTGCTCTGTCTGCCTTTACTGACCTCAAATTTACCATTAAGCCATTCCTCAGAGTCTGTGTTTCTTTGTATGACTGAACTTCCAGGTACTTAAACTTGCTTTAACATGTGAGTGAACATTAATTGATGCAGAGTTGTCTCCATTACTGAAAGTGTGGCCGATCGGTTCTTGGGCATGGAACTCTTTTGGCCTTATAGGAAATAACCATAGTGCAAGGTGGGGCTAACCCATCTATCTTGAGCAAGCTTGCAGTAGTCTTACTTGGGAAGGTTTGCAGTTGGATCCCCTTCTCCCTGTAGTGTAGCACAATGACGTGAAGTAGGAGCTGCCAGAACAGTAGCAGGTAGTGCTTCTTCCTTCTAAAACCTGCCTGGTTTTCCCCTGGATGTGATTGCCTGGCTTTACCTGATGCTTGATGTTTTTATTTATACGTTGTCTGGCTGTGGAGGAGATTATACATATGAAGCACGGGGGTTTGGCAGAAGTTGCTGGGCACATAGTGAGGGAAAGGTGAGCCTTTGAAGAGAGATGGGTGCAGAGGAGGGGAGGTTACATGTCCGAGCTTTGTGCCAGCTTCTCTAAGCACAGATGAGCTCATGGGAATCCAGCTAGCTCAAATGTGGGAGTGCTAAAGCAGGTCTGACCTATTTCCCCTCTATGCGCAGCACACATCTTCAGACTTTTCCATTCTGAAGGTGGCTTTTTCAGTGCTGACAAATCTTGCCAGTCTGAGCAGAGGCTTCCCCTCGTCAATGGTTCAGAGCAAGTTTCAATTCCTCTGCTTCTGTGGCTGGATGCATGGGAGGGACACGCAGCTTGGCTGTGCGTTCTTGTTGGTGAAACTATTCCTCTCTTCTTTTTCCAGGTGATCGTTTCTTGTCAGACGAGTGGTTTGCAACTCATGGCCTCCACAATGAGTACTGCCGTGTCGTGACACCAGGGGTCTTGGTAAGCTACTTGTTGGAAAGGCGAGGACCTATCATATCTCTGCAGATGTGGGTCCATCTCTTTTGTCTCTGCAATTGAGGTTTGAAGACATTTTAAGCCATCCCAATTGTAAGCTGCAACCAGGTGGGGTGAGGCTACTTTTCACCTGTTCTCACTTCCTCCTCTGAGCTTGCAGTGGCGCTGATGTGGTTACATGATCAACCAGATCAGGGGACTAATCCAGCTGAATAGAGATTTCTGCTGTTTCCCTTGGGTTTGTTCCCATTCAGATCTTTCCCTGATGTGGTCAGGAGAGAGGTGGTGAGAATGAGTAGCCAGCTGAACCATCCTTTTTCCCTGCAGCTGTTGCTTGGCATACCTTAAAGCAATCCTGAAAATGCAGCCTTGGATGTAGCTTGCCAAAATGTCTTGAAAAGTGGCTGGCTTGACCATTCACTGTCAGTGACCCTACCTCTAATTTTAGAGCAATGATAAAGGCTTTGCTATGGCAGGCAGACTCCAGCTGCAAAATACATTTCTCTAGAGCTTTTCCATTACTGAACCCTAGATTCCCAGACATACATATATTAGAAGTGCATTTAGAAAAACCATGAGACATTCCATTTCACATTATAAAAGATGGTACATTCCCAGTGTGCAGAAATGAGAAGCCGAGGAGGCTGAGTTGCCGTTGTTCCACCAATGAATATATTGATGTATCCTTTATAGCTCTCTCTGGTAAGAAGAAATTTAAAGTGAGATTGGAAAATACAGTTCCCTTGCAGAGCGCATCAATTCTAATAGATGGAAGATGCGTGTATATAGGATAATAAAAAAAGTAGGGTTAAAAAATTGGAGGAGGTTTGGGTTTTTTCCCCCCCCCACCATGAAGTACGTGAAAGTTTGGTGATGTCAGAAATGCTGTGCAGCCAGTGTGATCCTGGTTCTGTTCTTCATGTTTTCTCATTGCACTGTGCAAGACTGGGAGTCTGAGAAAATTCTCGTCTTACAATAAGACGTAACGTGATAATGCATAAATATCAAAAGTGGAAAAGCAGAGGGTGAAATGACTAGAATACTTAAGTTCATCACACAGACATCTACATTCTGCTTTTAGCACTGAGCTCTGCTTACTTTAATGCTATTGTTCCTTTTTTCTTTTTTTACGTGAAATTCACCCTATTTTCAGTCATACCTTCACCATAAGTAAGGAGCTCAAAGTGTCACTGAGTTCCATTGACTTAAAGATACATAAATCTGTTCTGAAAAGTGGAATTGGTTGCTATTGATAATGTTATGATTTTGTTGTCAAAACAAACATGGGAGCCAAATTTGCATGCAAAGATGGTACAGTGTAGAGGCTTGTGAAGATGGTCTCTCTTGTCTTTAATGTATCTGTGCAGCACCAGCTCCAATTACAGCATCATAGTAGTAACAATAGTAACGGAGTAACTCCAACATTGCTGTCAGAATTGGAGGGCTAACCAGCTGACAGCCTCAGAGGCATGTGGATCCTGTGGAGTGTGTGGCTCAGACTGGAGTTCATTTGATTACCTAATAGAAGGCATTAAAAATGAGACCTTAACTGCAGAAACATTCCCCACATTAATAGGTTTGTGCAGCACAGTGGAGGTGAGAATAGGGAACAGGATGATTTCTCTGGCTCACAAAGGAAGCATGTGGTAGAGAGGAGAATTTTTGGAGAGGATGGAGAGCTTCATGGAACAACTGCAGCGTGGAGCACTATCATGTTAAAGTACAGCAGTGCAAAGTCACTAAAAACTGTAATGGCACAATGTATTTGGGGAACTGGAAACCCATGGTGCTCAATACTACAAGCTACTGATAACTCCTTGGCTAGTTGGTCATGTGGTGCCCGTGTTTCTTAATCCTCTGGTGTCAGCAATTAAGCAAACCAATTTTTGTTTTCTAAATGCAATTTGAACAGTAGTTTCTTCATAAAATTCAAGATGCTCCCAGTCTGGTGAGATTTATTTTGTTTCATTTGATATACACGGGAAGAAACTGCTTCTTTGGTGCTGAGAAGGAATACCAGGAATATTTACATTTGAATAATATTTAACTAGCAATGCTTAATACATTAACAATAAATCTTGGTTAGATTCTAAATTAAGTGGATTTGCATCTGAGTAGGTGAGATGAACAGGAGAGATTTTGTTGAAACATAAACAAGACAGAAATTTGTTCCAGAATAATTTAGCCCAAAGGACGTAAACAGTAATGTTCAATAGTTTCTTCCTCCAGAAACAGTTTTATGTGCCTTATTGCCTGTGTCATGCATATTGTTTCTTAGAAAGAAGCTGAAAAATAGTGCTTTTTTTTTTGGGTGGTGGTTTGTTTTTTTTAAAGCCTCAAGAGTCTGTGTAGTGTTGCTGAGCAAATTTAGAGGGGTAGTTCTCTAGTGATCTTCTGGCCTTTCTAATAGATATAATGAGTGACTAACCTGGTGTTTTCAGAGCAATCACAGCATAGCTGGTTGCTTACAGGTGGTCAGGAAGGCATTTTATTTTATTTTCCTCCCTTTGTGCAACCCTTAGCACACATCATTGAACATATGTCTAGTTATATTGGACCAAGGAGACAAAAGATTTGAACAGAGTTTAAGTTCTTAAGAAATATCAGATTATGGCCATCCACAGGGGAGTTCTGAATAGCTAAGTCATGTTGGGGGTTTGTAATTTTGGCTTCCTACTGACTTGCTGTGAGGTGTCTTCAAGCTGAGCACAAATACAGAATGAAAGCGTCCAGATATGAGGTGCTTCCCTGTTTTACTTCAGAGCGATTTCCTTTGGATGAAGGGAAGATGGCCTCACTGCCTGTAAACTGAATGGCCAGCAAGGACTGCCTCCAGTTTGAAACACAGAGCTGTACTGATCTGAAAACTCTTCTCCTGTGTCTTCTCAGTAATGGGGGAAGAATTGCCGCTTACTGCTTCACACCAGACACATCTGCTTGGGAAGTTCCTCACTGGTTTTCTGTTCTCTTCTTGTGGGGTGGTTTTAACAGTGTGCCCTGGAGATGCGAGACTTCCCCTGGGCAGCAGGAGGCACGCGTCTAGAGAATGCTGGAGCTGCAGGAGGGAAGTGCCCAGTGCAAAACCAGAGAGGAACAAAGAGAAAAAAGGCAAGCAGACAGCCAGCACTGAGAGAAGCGGGTGGCAGAAAGTGCTTCGACGCTGCCTCTGGCGGCACACTCCCCAGAGGAACTTGACGAGAGCCCATCTGCGCGCGTGTGAGACTGTGAGCTCAGGATTTCTGTCAATGCATTCCAGTAACCCCAAAGTGAGGAACTCCCCGTCAGGCAACACACAGAGGTAAGGAGAAGAGCCAGCAGTCAGCTGCTCTGGGTTGGTGCATGATGCTGTCCCTGCTCTGCTGCAGGATTAGCCAAGGACTGGTGCACGTGAATTACTGGTCCTCCTTTGTGCTCCCATCGGAACCACTGAGTACCTGAGCGCTGGCTGCACGGTGCTGATGAGCCTCCATGTTTGCTAGGCTCAGGATGAGCTGAAAGCTGTAAACCTGTGAGGTGCGGATTCTCCATTCCTTGTGCCCTTCTCCCTCCCATCAGGTGTCTGCATAGGCTGTAGGAGAGTAAACATGCTGTTTCTATCTGTTGGTTGGCTGTTTTTTTTCTTTTTTCTTCCCCCTCTTCTAATTATCTGTTTCCCCAAGGGGTGGTTGGGCAGCAGAAGGTCTCCCTGTCTGTGCTTTCACACAAAATGCTTCCTCCATATTATTGGCCTGAACAGCCTGGAGAGCTGATCAGATCCTCTGCATCATTTACCTGCCAGTGCAGCAGGTCAGTATCTCTCCTCCACTAATTTGGAAGGGGAAAAATATGGAAGTGAAGCAATGTCCAGGGACTTACAATGGACTGATTGACAGCATTCTTGAGTTTGATTATTTACTTCTAGAGGTCATCTGGAGCTTAAGAGTAATTCAGAGGGAATGCCTCTGAGTCAGTTGTCTGTCCAAAGGAGGAAGCGGCTTGTGTGAGTCCCACAGTGAGGATGCTAGCAAGGCTGCCTGTTGGAAGTGGTAGTGATGATGATGGGAAAACACAGTACGGAATATCCGATAGCAATGGAGTGACTGGAGGGTGAGGAGGAAGGGGTGACTAATATGTCTGTAAAACCCAGAGCAGCAAAATATTTTTAGGATGCAATTTGCTGAATGGAAGAGGGAAAGAAAGACTCTGAATCTCCTTTGGCAAATTAAAGAAGCTTCGTCTGCCCCATTTTGCAGGAGTGTGCAGTGAGATGGTATCCTTCTCTTCCCTTATTCAGAGGCAGGTTGTAGCTGGTTTAATTGTTTTCACGGTCAGAGGTTTGTGTTTGCCTGGCAGCTCGCCCCAATGTATGATGAATGCTGCAGTAATGCTGGGTTTTCCTTGTGCTCCCTGTAGAACTGGATAGGGAGGTGCAAGGGAGGGGGTGTGTGTGGTGGGGTCTGCTCTGATCAGAGCTGTGGCATATATTTGGGGTCCAGGAGAGTGGTGAGGTGAACTTTGTTGTGCCTTGTTTGTTTACTCTGAGATGGTCTTGGTGTGAGGCGCTTCTCTGTGCACATAGAAACCGTTGTCTTTATTGACAGAAGCCCCAGAGGTAGGTCCTCATGTGACAGCGGTTCCTGGGATCTGGCAGGTCTGTAGCTTGCTCTGGTGCCTTCTTGAGCAATGAGATCCCATCTTGGATAATAACCCTTTCAGGGCATGTTCAAAAAAGCACCTGCATGACTCTAAGCTTGCAGGCATTTTTTATTTGTCAGCAACTGTCTTAGCTTGCAAAGGTGGCAGTGGTTGCTTCTGCTTCTCTAATTGGTTCCTACAGGGTTGAATGAATCAATGGTGTGATTTGTCACTTTTTTCTTCTCCTTTTTTTTCTTTTTTTTTTTTTTGCTCTGTTCCCAGTAGCCCCAAATCAAAGCAGGAGGTGATGGTCCGTCCCCCTACAGTGATGTCCCCGTCTGGCAACCCCCAGCTGGATTCCAAATTTTCCAACCAGGGCAAACAAGGGGGCTCCACCAGCCAATCCCAGCCCTCTCCCTGTGACCCCAAAAGTGGAGGTCACCCCCCCAAAGTGCTCCCTGGCCCAGGTGGGAGCATGGGGCTGAAGAATGGGGCTGGAAATGGTGCCAAGGGGAAGGGGAAGAGAGAGAGGAGCATTTCGGCAGACTCCTTTGAACAGAGGGAAGCTGGGACTCCTAATGACGACCCTGAAATCAAAGGTATGTTTGCTAGGATTCATGTGCAAGTGCAGACATTTAGTCCTAGTCCTCTGTGAGATGGAGAATCGCTATGCAAGTGTTAGCGAAACATTTATTTGTCTGGGGTTCTGTAAGTTCCAACCAACGAAGTCTAAAGGTCTTGAGAGCAGGCAAAGAGAGAGATTGTCATAGCTGGCATCGGTAAATGTCCTGTTCATGCTCAGTTAAAGTGCAGACCTGACCCTGGTGGGAAGGTTCCTTTGTAGCTCTGAAACTCCTCCAGAGGATCCGAAAGTACAAATGCAACCTGTTGGTTTCCTTCTGGCCTTTGGCCTTTCAGGAACTGCTCTGTTGTAACTGGGATTTTGAACAATATGCAAGCCTGTTTTGTCAACACAGATACATAGCCTGTAGCACCCGCACTGGTAGCACAAGGCAGAATTGGGATTTCTGTGTTCTGTTCCTGTCTCCAGCATTGCCTATGTGAGGCAGTGCAAAGACATGCACTAGATGTGCGGTTGTCAATCTTTCCTTTTGTTGTCTGTTTGCTAGGTCACCTGGCTAAGGTGGCTGAAGGGAAAAAAAGTAAAGTTTTGCACAGAGTGTTCTCCTTGGGTGCAGACATATGTTTGTTTGTTTGTTTTGGTGTGTAGTTTTTCTGCTATTTGGTGTGGCCATCAGAGAATTCAAAAGGATCAGCTCTGGGAACTGCTATTTGCCTTGGAAAGGGACAAAATGAGCTTTCTCCCAGTGGTGCCTGAAGGGCAGCATGGCATTAGAGGGAAGATACATGGTGTAATAGAATGTCTTTAGTGGTGCTTGAGAGAGAAGCAGGACATTTCAGAGGAGGAAAAGCTCTGATCAGTTTCCAGAAATGGTTTCCAAGGAGCTCCCAAGGTAGTGATTCTTCTCTTTTCTTCTTTCTCCCCTTCCAGACTGCAATTCTGCTGATCATGTGAAGTCCCAGGAGTCTCAGCACACACCACACTCCATGACTCCTTCAAATGCTTCAGCCCCAAGGTCTTCCACACCTTCTCATGGCCTGACTGCCTCTTTGGAGCCAGCAAGTGGGCAGAAGACTCCATCCAAAGTGGTTTACGTCTTTTCTACTGAGATGGCCAACAAGTAAGTAGGTAGATGCTTGAATGTCTTCAGGGAGCGGGGCTTATATTTGTGCTCCCTTTTTAAGAGATTCTCAAGTACACTTTCTCCATCAAGTGTGTTCTTGTAGCAAAAAGTCATTACTTGTTTTGGGGATGCTGTAGAGGCTGGAGTGGAGAATGTCACTCTTTTGCCCTCTGAGAAGTGATTGTTTCTCCGAAGCGTGGGGTTTGGTTTGTTATTTTTTTGGTTGTTGGTTGGGGGTTTTTTGGTTGTTTTTTTTTTTTTTTGTTTGTTCGTTTGGCAAATGCTGGTAGATATTGTTTTACAATCCATGCAGTGAATAGCAGGCAGGATGGCTTAAACTGAGACACGAACCCTGAATGCTGATGAGTTTGTAGGTGCAAGTGTTTTTCTTTTGCTGCTCATCTAGAGTGAAGTATGTGTGGTTAAGTCTTTCTCCCTTCTGCCAGCTGAAGGAGAGAAGGGAGGGTGGTTAATAAAAATGGGTTCTTAGCTTCAACTGGATATGTGCATCTGTCTGTCTGTCTTCGCAGGGCTGCAGAAGCTGTGCTGAAGGGACAGGTGGAAACCATTGTGTCCTTTCATATCCAGAACATCTCAAACAGCAAGGCGGAACGAAATACTGTACCCTTGGTAGGGAATACCTGCATGTGGGTGGGAAGGGAAATGGTAAATGTGCTTGTGTGCATGTGATTCAGAGAGATGGATGATTATTTATATCCTGAAATAAGTTTTGGGGTGGAAAAGAGAGGGAGAGTTGTTGTTCTAGCCTTCTGCAAATAAATGTCTTGAATGATCCAAAGAAGAGCTTGAGTCTTGCGGTATTTGGGTAGTATGTTTCAGACCCATTGCTTATGCAGAGCTAGCACAGAGGCAAGGAGTACCTGCTGTAACGCTTGAGGAAAACAGGTTTCTGTGTGGTCAAGATGCTGCTCTGTAATCGCTGCATGAAGGCTACCCTTCCTTGCAAAGTGTGGGCTGGTGGGGTTGAGACAGGACGTTTCATTTGCACCGCTGCTTATGTGATAGGGCTGTAAGAAGAGCGAGTGACAGTGTGTGGCTTTCTCTTGCAGAACCCCCAGATCACTGCACTTCGGACTGAACCCAAGCCCCTGCCGCAGCCCCAGCCCCCCACTGCCCAGGACCAGAACCCTCCCCAGAACGCCAAAATGCAGCCGACTCCACCTGTGTCAGCGCCAGTATCCAAATCCACTGGCCCCCCTTGTCCCATAGATCAGGACAGTCCCAGCGTGGAAAGCAAAGTGATGTCTGTGGGCAGCCCTGCCAACTCTACCCCATTGCAGACAGAAGGATTTGGACAGAGTTCAACCCCCAATAACCGAGCAGTTAGCCCAGTTTCCCAAGGTAGCAATAGCTCCGCTGCAGACCCCAAAGGTCCTCCCCAGCAGGTGTCTGGTGGGGACCCGTCCAGTTTGGGCGAGAATCCAGATGGACTGTCGCAGGAGCAGCTGGAGCATCGAGAGCGCTCGTTGCAGACCCTGAGAGACATACAGCGCATGCTCTTCCCTGACGAGAAGGAGTTTGCGGGAGGGCAAAGTGGGGGGCCACCCCCAAATGCTGGGGTGCTGGATGGTCCCCAAAAGAAACCTGAAGGGCCGATACAGGCCATGATGGCTCAATCCCAAAGTTTAGGCAAAGGGTCAGGGTCTCGGACAGATGGAGGGGCTCCGTTTGGCCCTCAAGGACACAGGGACATGCCTTTTTCCCCAGATGAAATGGGGCCACCACCAATGAACTCCCAGTCAGGACCCATAGGCCCAGACCACTTGGACCACATGACTCCCGAGCAGGTGGCCTGGCTCAAGCTGCAGCAGGAGTTTTACGAGGAAAAGAGAAGAAAGCAAGAGCAGGTGGTCGTGCAGCAGTGTTCCCTGCAGGACATGATGGTCCACCAGCACGGGCCTCGTGGGGTGGTCCGAGGCCCTCCCCCTCCCTACCAGATGACCCCTGGGGAGGGCTGGGGACCTGGGGGTCCAGAGCCCTTCCCTGAAGGCATGAACATGTCGCACTCTCTGCCCCCCAGGGGCATGGCTCCTCATCCTAACGTGCCCGGGAGCCAGATGCGCCTGCCTGGTTTTGCAGGAATGATGAACCCTGACATGGAGGGCCCCAGTGTCCCGAATCCCGCCTCCCGGCCTGGGCTTTCGGGAGTTAGTTGGCCAGACGATGTGCCAAAAATCCCAGATGGCCGAAACTTCCCTCCTGGCCAGGGTGTCTTTAGTGGCCCTGGCCGAGGGGAGCGGTTCCCCAATCCGCAGGGCCTGCCTGAAGAGCTCTATCAGCAGCAGCTGGCGGAGAAGCAGATGGGCCTCCCTCCTGGCCTGAACATGGAAGGCATCAGGCCCGGCATGGAGATAAACAGAATGATGCCCTCCCAGAGACACATGGAGCCTGGGAACAACCCCATCTTCCCTCGCATGCCGGTGGAAGGGCCGATGAGCCCCTCCAGGGGTGACTTCCCAAAAGGAATACCCCCGCAAATGGCCTCTAGCAGGGAGCTGGAGTTCGGGATGGGTCCCAGCAGCATGAAGGGGGACATGGGCATGAATGTCAGCATGGGGTCCAACCCGCCCCTGGTCCCTCAGAAGCTGAGGGAGGCAGGAGTCGGGCCAGAAGAGATGATGAAACTACGCCCCGGTGTCTCGGAGATGCTTTCCTCGCAGCAGAAAATGGTGCCGCTGCCGTTTGGGGAGCACCCGCAGCAGGAGTATGGCATGGGTCCCAGGCCTTTCCTTCCCATGTCTCAGGGCCCAGGAGTCGGTCTCCGGAATCTCAGAGAACAGATCGGGCCTGACCAAAGGACTAACAACCGGCTCAGCCACATGCCGCCACTACCTCTCAATCCCACCAGTAACCCTAATAGCCTCAACACTGCTCCCCCTGCGCAGCGGAGCCTCGGCCGCAAGCCCTTGGATATCTCCGCAGCCGGTCAGGTGCATTCGCCAGGAATCAACCCCCTGAAGTCTCCCACGATGCGCCAGGTCCAGTCTCCCATGATGGGGTCTCCCTCGGGGAACCTCAAGTCCCCTCAGACACCCTCCCAGCTGGCAGGAATGCTCGCGGGCCCCACTGCCGCAGCTGCCGCTGCTTCCATTAAGTCCCCCCCTGTCTTGGGGTCTGCTGCTGCTTCTCCTGTCCACCTCAAGTCTCCGTCTCTCCCCGCACCTTCTCCCGGATGGACTTCATCTCCAAAGCCTCCTTTGCAGAGCCCTGGGATTCCCCCAAACCACAAGGCGTCTCTCACCATGTCTTCCCCAGCCATGCTGGGGAACGTGGAGTCGGGTGAGTGCTGCCTCTGCTTGCCAGATTTGGCTCCTGGGTTGGCGTTGGGTCGCCCCGAGGGGTGCAGCGAGGGGAGGGAGGAGGTTTCTTGCAGGGTGGCAGGAGCCGGATGGCACCTCGCCTGCTGGAGGCTGTGCCGAGGGTCTGGTGGGAGGCTGTGGCAGCAGAGTGCAAGGGCTTTTCCTCCTCCTGCTGTGTTTGTGGGTTTGTACCGTGCCTCCCGTGTGTCGAGGTGAGGGCTGGTCACTCAGAGGACATGTAAGTGAAAGGGTGGGGTCAAGAGGTGTGAAAAGATGCGGAGTGTTGGTGGGAGAAATCCTTCCTTGGAGGGATTTTTGGCCATTCAGCCGTAGCTCCTGGTGATCGTAGCTTTCTGGAGGAGATGCTGCTGATAAAGGCTCCTACGGAGACATGCGGAGTGTAGTTGGCCAGTCATGTGTCTAGGTATGGTTCAGGTACGGTTAGTGCTTTCTAGGTTTACCAGCACCGCCGGGCAGGTGTGCCAGCGCCTGTTCAGGCTTCAGCCATTTTGGAGGGAGCTAACACGGCGGTAGGCAGCAGGGTGCTGGAGCCCTGCCCCGCCCGGGACCTCGGGGTGCGGGTGCTGGCGCTACCCCCTCCGCCCCTGAGCGGCTCTGGGCGGGGGGCGGCACGTCTCTGCCCTTTCCTCCCGCCGCCCAGCCCTCCCGGCGGCGTCCCGGGCACAGTGTCCCTGGGGCCGGGCTCCCAGCGCCGCAGCCCGGGGCAGCCCGGGCCCGAAGAGCCGCCGCTTGCCCGCGTTGCCCCCTAGTGCCGCTGCGGGTAACTGCGCGGCCGCGCCGGGACCGGGGATGGGATGGGGCGGGTAACCCCTCGCACCAGCTGCGGGGACCGGGGATGGGATGGGGCGGGTAACCCCTCGCACCAGCTGCGGGGGCCGGGGTTGGGACTGGGGCGGGTC
>JAVJGI010000014.1:113839434-113850974 GCA_035590275.1 Ibycter americanus | reverse complement strand
GGTGGGTAATCCCTCGCACCAGCTGCGGGGACCGGGGATGGGATGGGACGAGTAAGCCCTGGCACCAGCTGTGGGGACTGTGGATGGGGCGGGTAACCCCTCGCACCAGCTGTGAGGACCGGGGACCTGCGATGGGGTGGGTAATCCCTCGCATCAGCTGTGGGGATTGCTGGCCAGGTCTCTGCTCAGGAAGGGAGTCTAGGCAGTAGCATCCATTGTGACTGCTGAGGCTGTGTCCGCAGTCAGCCCAAGTGCCTACAATTCAGAACCAAGTGCTTTACTCCATCCCTACCGTTGTGCTTAATGAATGCTTTTACATGTGGCTCTTCCAAAGCATAAATGTTTTGGCATTGCAGGATTTTTGTATTCTCTATTCTCTTTTTTTTGGCAGGGAGAGGGGGGCAGCGGGGGAACGTGTGGTGAATTTTCACTGACAGCACAACTTCGGTTTAGCATCTTTCCTTCGCATGTGGTCTGGGTGGCATGAAATTCATTGATGAAGAACAAAGAAGATTAGAAATAATTTAACTGCACTTCCAGTTTTGGGAGAGCAAAGGATGATATTCAGCTAATAGGTGCAGAGAGTGCTTCTTTAACTGGAAAGAGCAGTAAATATATGTATAGAAAACCTGAAATAAAACGTAAACAGGGAGTTTTACTTGTAGCTGCTGATGCATCTTGTCAGAAATCTGCTCACATGTCTCTGCATAATATCTGCTACAGCTTTTGTTGTGCTGCCTATGTCTTTTGTGCTTGTTTGCCTTCTAAAGAAAAAGGGGAAGGAGTTACAGTTGACATTTGTTGGGTGTAGAAACAATTAACTGACTAGATTTTGATTTCTATGGCTAGACCTGGTACCGAAGTCTGTCATCAGTGTATGGAAGTTGAACAGTAGGATTTTCAGATTTAATTGATAATTCTTCATGTGGATTTGTAGAGGCTCAAGATAGTTCCAGTAGAAGTGCAGAATCCAGGATAACAAACATTAACCATCTTGATCAATACGCTTGTCTTTCTGGTTACCTTTCACAGGCATTGACTGCATTAGTCAGATGGTCTCTTGCAATAAAAGGGATTTCTAGTTTTTGAGATTTCTAGTTGAAAAGAAAAGTTGGTGGGGTTTTTTTAAGAAAAAAACCTGAAGTGTCTTTCTCTCCTTTTTTTTTTTTTTTCCCCCCCCCACCTAAGGTGGTCCACCTCCTTCCACAGTTAGCCAGTCTGCTCCTGTGACTCTCCCTGGAAATCTTCCCTCTAGCAGTCCTTACACAATGCCCCCAGAGCCGACCCTCTCCCAGAATCCCCTTTCCATTATGATGTCCAGGATGTCCAAATTTGCCATGCCCAGCTCTACACCGCTCTATCATGATGCCATCAAAACTGTGGCCAGCTCGGATGATGACTCCCCTCCAGCACGCTCCCCAAATCTGCCACCTATGAACAGCGTACCAGGTAAGAAACTCAAAGAAGTGTAAGCCCAAGCTATCAGGCAGTACAGTGAGGGCGATTTTTACGGAGGCTTCATCAAATGAAGATTGTGAGAGGGAAAAACCTTGAAGAATATAAAGAATATATAGCCATGGGTTGTTTTTGAGGAAGGCAGTTGCAATTCTCTGAAATGGGGAGATGGGAATTCTCCTTGCAACCATTTTTTTTTTTTTTTTTTTAATTTGTCCAGAAAGTGTCTGTTCTTCAGCAAGTGTCTAATCTGGAAAACCCTTATGCATAGGAGAGATTTTCACTCAGGCAGACTGTAATTACTTGTGTAAGTGAAGGCTGCTCATGGGAGTAAGGGTCAGACCTACAACATGTTATCGAGAGGAAACCGTTCTTCCCGTGTCTTAAGGCAGTGTCAGAGAAGTTTCATGGTTGTTTTTGTTTTGTTTTGGTTTTTTCTGACGCTGAATCATCTGTGTTTTTCTGGGCTTTGTGGATTGCCTTTGTCACAGAACTGAGTGTTAGAGAGCTTTTTCAAAACATACATCTTTTCATTTAGGGAATGTGTAATGGCAGGTGGCCTCAGCCAGGACTGAAGGAAACTGTCCTGGTCCCTACCTGAGAAAGTTGAAGGAAAAGTAAAATAAAACATCATCCTTTTGGGCTGTCTTGTGGGTGAGCGTGTTCATATGAGAAATCCAGTCCCTGCTGATAGCTTAATGTTTGTGGGTATGTATTTAATGCAAAAGTAGGCGGTAGCCCCTCCACCCAATTGAATTAACGTACTTGAAAGAGGGGATGGGTGGGCGTTTCATGAAACTGACAATTGGTAATGAATTCTTGAGGAGTTTATGTGTAGCTTTGCTGTCTCACACAGTAACGATCAGAGTGGCTGAATATACCTGGGGAAGCTGGTTAATTGAATAGGTTCACGACGATAGCTCATTAACCTCATTGATCGCTGCCTCCTAGTCTTGTAAGGGTTACCTGATTTATCAGTACTTGAGTTTTGAAAGGAGATTCAGTCACTTCCCAGTGGACAAGTGTCCATATGCTGATAATGGGTCACAGACATGTTTGTTACTGCCTGTGTCACCTAGACTGCCAGGGAAGCGGTAAAGGTGTGGGTTGGATTGAGATTGTACTTACAGAGCAGGCTTTGGTCACTTGTTGATAGGGCAGCGACAAGCTTAGGGAGGCAGCTGTGCAGGTGGTATCAATTTTCTGGTTAAAGTAACATTTTCCAGAGCCACTACTGATGTATTTTTATTAGCACAATTTTTTTTCTGTGTGTGGTTGGGCTTGGTAACCTTGCAGAAAGGTCTCTTGATAGCTTCATTGATTATTATTAGCTGTTATCTAAATGTGATTCCTTATTTCTTCCCTAGGAATGGGCATTAATTCTCAGAATCCTCGAATTTCAGGTCCAAACCCAGTGGGTCCAATGCCAACCCTTAGCCCAATGGGAATGACCCAGCCTCTTTCCCATAACAACCAGATGCCCTCTCCAAATGCTATGGGACCCAATATACCTCCTCATGGGGTCCCCGTGGGACCCGGCCTGATGTCACACAACCCGATGATGGGGCACGGTTCCCAGGAGTCTCCAATGGTACCTCAAGGACGCCTGGGCTTCCCACAGGGGTTCCCTCCTGTACAGTCCCCTCCGCAGCAGGTGCCATTTCCACACAACGGGCCCAGCGGTGGACAAGGCAACTTCCCAGCAGGAATGGGCTTCCACGGAGAAGGACCTCTGGGGCGTCCTACCAACCTGCCCCAAAGTTCGACAGATCCAGCACTTTGCAAGACTGGAGGCCCTGGCGGTCCAGACTCCTTCACTGTTCTTGGAAACAATATGCCTTCGGTTTTCACTGATCCAGAGCTGCAGGAGGTGATCCGTCCTGGAGCCACGGGAATACCCGAGTTTGACCTATCCAGGATTATCCCGTCGGAGAAGCCTAGCCAGACACTACAGTATTTCCCTCGTGGGGAGGTGCCAGGCCGCAAGCAGCCGCAGGGTCCTGGGCCTGGGTTCTCCCACATGCAGGGGATGATAGGAGAGCAGACCCCGAGGATGGGACTAACGTTGCCTGGCATGGGGGGCCCCGGGCCAGTGGGAACTCCGGATATCCCTCTTGGGACGGCTCCATCCATGCCCGGTCATAACCCGATGAGGCCGCCTGCCTTCCTGCAGCAAGGCATGATGGGGCCGCACCACCGCATGATGTCACCAGCACAGACGGCGATGCCTGGCCAGCCCGCGCTAATGAGTAACCCTGTGGCCGCGGTGGGCATGATCCCAGGCAAGGACCGAGCCCCCGCGGGGCTGTACAGCCACCCGGGCCCTGTAGGGTCGCCTGGTATGATGATGTCAATGCAGGGCATGATGGGACCCCAACAAAACATCATGATTCCCCCCCAGATGAGGCCCCGAGGTATGGCTGCTGACGTTGGCATGGGAGGATTTAGCCAAGGCCCTGGAAACCCAGGGAACATGATGTTTTAAGCTGCTACCATAAGACTGGATGTTCTGATCCTTGTCAAGATGAGATTCCAAGTCCTGAGGGCTTTTTTGGGAGCTTCAGGAGTACAGTTTGGCCATGCAATAGGTGAAAAGAGACCAGAGGACGCTTTGGGAAATCTCGAATGTATGGAATTACCTGAAAAAAAAAAAAATTATTCATTTTAACAGGTTGTTTTTTTTTAAGATTTATTTTTTAAAAATTATTTTTGTGGACTTGGGTATCCCGTGACGGCACCTGCTTTGAGAATCTGTAGCTGTATTTTGAGAATTGCCATTTGTCACAAGTTGCACCATTCTCTGTATGTTTACGTCCTTCGGACTGGCTTCTCCCAGGACTCTCGGTTATTTTTGGGGTTTTTTGTGTACTGTACTATATTGTAAAAGGGATTTTAGCAGAGACTTTAGTCTTTGGGGTGAGAGGAGAATGGGATTCTAGGCTGTTTACTTTAGGTGGAGAATCCATCTTCAGAACTTCGGACTATTTTCCTTCAACTCCAATGTATAGAAAAACCAAACTACGACCTCAGAGCAGAGTATTAATGAAAAGCACAAAAAGGAACTTAAGTTCAGTGAGGAGAATCTTTTAAAAGAAATAAATAATAAGTTAAGGACATATTTTTCAAATTATGGCGTGCTGTCCAGCACCTTCTGTCTCTCCCTCCCACTCTTTATTAAATAGGCTTCTCTCTCTCTCTCCGTCCCCCTTCTGTCTCCTCCTATGGCAGCTGCAATACATTGTGTTATTTTGGGGAGTAAATCTAGGAGAGCCTCTCCTCATGTGGGGACTCTTCCCACTTTTAGGAAGGGGCTGGACTTGGACACTGTTACATCCTACAGTAGTCTCTCTCACTGTTTCCTATTCTCCTTTTCTTAGAAACCCCAAGTGATTTTATTAATGTGGGAGTGGAACAGACACTAAAAGTTATCCAGGATTTTTTTTGTGGTTATTTTTTTTTTTCCTCCCCAGCGTAAAACGTTCTGTGTAACCTCCATTAAATTTGGTACAAAACCACTCGCCAGGGCTGTGGTGTCAGAAAAATAAAATATATTGTTTCTTACAAAAATGAACTGTCTTCTTTATCCAGTCCAGTTGTTTCTGTGTACATCAGACAGCTGGCCAGATGACTGCTTGCTCTTCCTTACGATCACAGCCAGCCTAGAGGCCAGGTGGGGCAGGCTTTGGCAGCTCCTAAAAGTCTGGTCTGTAGGCAGCTGTATGCTCCTTGCAAGGCACTTCTGTTCACTTAATCCTGAACTGAGCTTGTTTTTTCTCGGAGTAAGGTCTTATTTCAGAACGCCCCAGGGACAATAGTTACAGTCTTTCTTCCTCAGTTTGTTAAGGGTCAAGGAACAGATGAAACGTTGTCTCTGTCACTTCCTCCTGGTGAGTGTTTGCAGCACTACAAGGTACGTGGTTTTGAGCTTTCCCTAAGCAGCAGCGTCTGTCTGCTGAGCACCGTGGTCCAGTGCTGTGCGGGGTGCTGGGATTGTGTGTCCCCCTGGGGGCTTTGGATCCGGTAGGGTCTCACCCTGCTAGTGGGGGATGGATGAGCTTAAATACCAAAGGTGAGAGAAATCATCAGTACGCAGATTTTTATCAAGACAACCCTGCTGGGTAAATTGTTGCTTTGCCGCAGTTCTCATCGATCAGCTCCTAATCCCCTGTCTTTTCAAGCTTGCCTTTTGAGAGAATTTCAGCAAGAAGGTGTTATGGTTTTGTCTATGAGGAGTGAAAGACTTGGTGCTGAAACATGGACTGGGAGTTGAGCCCCACTCCTGGAGAAGATCAGGGTGTGGATCTCTAGGGCAGGGCTCTATGGCTGTCTGCTCTTTGGTCCCCCAGCACTGTATATGGAGTGTGTAATTTCTGTCCCTCCTTCCACTTACTGTTACTTGAAATTCTTTCAATGAGTAGTTTCCTGAAAGGGCTGGCTATTTATTGTGAAACTTCACGTGGAGAATGAGTACCTTTTAATATGCTTGTGTGTGAGAGTTTTTCAGAGTTAACTGATGCTTAACAGGTGGAAAAAAATTGCTGTTGGTGGCCAGCTTACCAAAGTTTCGTTGCTGGTGTTACAAAAAGAGTGAAGCCACGCGTCGTTGCAGGCACGCAAGCCTCAGAGCCTTCTGTTGCCTGCTTCCAAATTCACCTTTGTGCTGTCATGCAAATTTACAATGATTTTGGGTGAGAATTACTCTTTTGACAAAGTGTAGGATGTATGTTGTGGTGCTTCCCTCTGACAAGCAGCGTGCCTGAAGCACGGGCTTGTCAAGATTTTAAAAAGAGCTGACAATGACACAGTAAGTGTTATTTCTGTAGAGCGGAGTTACCTCTTCTTTAAATGGTTGCACAGCTCCCTTTTGCATGGGAACTGTCACGGTGCAACCTTTTTAAGTTGCCACTTCTGCCACAACTCCTGACTGTTTTTACCATGTCAAACAAAACAAACTTCTTGATCGACGTGGAAATAACCTGGAGGGTTTGGATTTTTTTAACAGCCTTTTGCAGTGCCTCCTATGTCTGTTGAGGCATTTTGAATAGCAAAGGATTTAAGGTGGCTGTGACTCATTCTAGAAAAAATTAGCCTAGGAGATTCACTGTTTCAAAGCCACTTGATACTGAAAGGATACATTTTAAAAATGCTGGATAATTAAAGTACCTTTTGTGTCCGTCTAACTTAAGATGCTGGCATTTGGTATCTTAATGAGAGTTTTCCTACAGAAAATGCAGAAGATGTGAGTTCTCCTGTGTCCACGTAGGTGCACTCAACCTCAGTGGCATTGCCTGGTTTGCACTGGCTGATGGACCAAAGATGCTTAATACCTTAGTCAGCTCCGGTCAGAAAAATGACTTGGTAGATGTAAACTGAACTGCTTTGTTTCGCTCTGATTCTACTTCTCCCCTTTTTGCTTTGCAAATGAAAAAGCTTTCTAGCTGCCAGCCTTGCAAATTCACCTTGGGTTCTGTAAGTCAGGGTCTGTTCTCTCCTGCTTATTTATAATCAATAGTAACTGTGACTCAGCTCTTGTAGTCATGGTACAGTTGAAGATGGAAAGTGGGGTTGCCATTTTTAGTTTTCTTCCCCTCCCCCTCCTCTTTTTTTTTTTTTTTTTTAAAAACTTTCAAATCATCCTCCTCCACCTTTGTTTGAAAGAATGAAATAGACTTTATTCATACATGCTTGGCTGCTCTTCCTCTCTAGTAACATGGGAGGAAACAGTCTGCTGTTCAAATTATCTCATCCCAGATGGCTGCGCAGCCGGAGTGCGGAGAGACTTAAAAGGTAAACCCAGCAGATGGTGAACTTCTGAAACGCAAAGTAATGTGCCTGCTAAATCAAAAGTTTAAAATATTTGAAATCTGTTTGTTTTAAAGTAGTAGACTGTTGCAAACAGGTCATCTGTGAAGTACACTGGCAGTTTTAAGCCCTGTCCAAATAAACTCGAGCTTTGTACCTGTATCATGGGCTAGCTAATCTACCAAAGACTGTGACAAGCAAGTAGCCAGCCTTGCGAGTTTAGTCCTGACCTGGTGGCATCTAGTGGGTAACGTTTCAGAAGACAGACCAGTATGTGGAGATCTGATCTGCATTGGTCTTGGTTGGGATTTGAATGCTGGTGGTGCTTCTGGTACAATACGTGTGTCCTGGAGTAGGATGTGGGTGCCCGACTCTTTCCAAGGATAAGTGTGAATCCTAAACATGCAGTTCTTATGCTGTTGGAACGCAGCGTTTGTTGTGCCGGAGTGCTGGGGCTATTACAAACATGGCATATACGAGGCTTAATTTTGCAGTGCTTGGTATGGTGATGGTCTACTGTGCTGGTTTTCATTCTGGTGGCAGAAAAGGCTGTTTCATTGGTGGTGCTCTTCTGCACTCACGATGGCGAATGTTTTCCTCCTGCAGCCTTGGCAGGCTGTTGGCTGAAACCTGTTCCCTATTTTGATACTTCTCGAGGAGAAGTGATCCATGTTTGATATAGGCTTGTATTTAGTAGAGCACTTCACTGTAACAATTGGTAGTAATTCTTAAGCTAAAAAAGATGAGCTGTCTTGCATATGTGCTGTGTCATCTTTCTGGTGAGGTGACCTCTAATTTAAAGATTTTAGCCAGTCTACATAGTTTCTGATAATTTCTGGTAATGCTGTTTGTTGTGGTAGGTATGTACCACCTAGCTTTATCATGCTCTTTCCGCTTAAGGTTAAAGCGCATTATGAGGAGTGTTCTTCAGAACTTAAAAAGACCCAAACTGCTAGCTTTATTATGTTGGGTTTATTGACAAATATGCCAAGATCACTAGCCTCTTGATCTTCTGACTTTCAACTGGCAAACCTTTTGTGCCGAGAGATGTAGGTCCTTGTGACTCATGCACTCAGGTTTTAAGCTGAAGGTTGTGTTTGAGTTAGAGCATGAGGCAGGAAAGAAAAGTGATGCTGTTTTTTTCTGGGATGTTGGAAAATTTAAAAAAGGATGTTTACACAAGGAGAAAACAAAACCTTAACTTTGACATCTTTCCTGCCAATTACCTACTATACTAACATTGCCTTAAATGAAACATACTGTGTGAGGATAGGTTTGCAATGCAAAATGAAAACCAAGTTTTTTAGGTTTAAGTTTACCAACTTGTGTTAACTGTATTGGACTAAAATAGCAAGGCAGGCAGACTAACTTGGGTTAGCAGCCCCAGCTCAAGTTTGAAGGAACCTGAGGTTGTACACGTTAGCTGCTCATGTCAGCAGTTCTCACAGTAACAGCCCAGGGTAAGAAAGTTTTGGATTTGTTTTTCTGTCCCCTGGGATTTGTGTCTTTCCCAGTTCCAGCAAAGAGTCAGCCTATTCAGGTAAATGCACTGGTTCCATGGGAAATTGTTGATTTCTGGAAATTTTTATTCCACGTTCTCAGAAATGTCTCAGTTCTTCCGTGCTGTATTTGCAGTTCAGCACTTCCCACTTACCTGTGTCCTTTGGTCTTAAAACTCTTCCACTGTCCCACCAGTCCTCTTCTGAAATGGTTATTTATGTTAGCTGTGGTCAGAAATAACTCCTCCTTGATACTGTGGGCCACGACTGCCATGGAGTTGCTTAGAAGGATGAGACCAATGCACAGCCCAACCACTTCTACACTGAGGGGAAGGGTGAGGCTGGAGAGAGAAACCCTGTAGAGGACAGTGATGAAGTAACCTGTTCCCAGCAGAGGCTTCTTCCTCACCACTGCCAAGAAGCTGGCCTGTTTTTCTGAAGTTGTCTGCTGTTATTGAAATGTATGTTACCCTGCCTAGAGTGATACGATCATTTTAAGTGTGAATGCAGTGCCCTTTAAGAATCTTACCTGCACTAGAACAGCTTGCGCTGCTGAATTCTGCTGGTCTTGCCCATGTTGCAATTTTTAACCTGGTTGTTGGTCAGTTTTGCTGGGAGATGCTCCTAGCTCTTGCTTAGAAGGTGCGTGAATTCCCCCTTTGTCTAGTGGTGTGGCCAAAGCTGCTGATGCTGTTCCCCGGTACCCTTTTCCCAAGGAGTCCATGCCTCACAAATAACTTGCAATCATATGCCTAATGTTTCCATCGCCATTCTCCAAATACTTTAGACCATACATAACAGAGAGCTTGATCAGAGCGGAACACGCTGTTCTTAAGCAAGGGTAGGGCCATTGATTTTTATATAATGGCATTATGTTTTTAGGCTGTATAAAAACTTGGTGGAAAGGAACAATGTTTTGTTTGCTTTTCTGACAGCTTCTAATAGCAGTTCAGTGAGACCTCCAGCTATGTATTTAGTATTTAAATTATTCTGTTCACTGTGCGTGGTGTCAACATGTAATTGTGGTGGGGGCAGGCTAATGAGAGAGTAGAGGTAAATCGAGCCCACGCTTCTCAGGGAGAAGGTACTGTAGTGCCTCCAGTCACATATCTGTCAATGACTTACATTAACATCACTGCAGTCTGTTTTTGCTAAGTGGAGGGGATACAAAAAAAAGGGGGGGGGTAATGCAGAACCAAAACTGCAGGGCCATTTTATTATGTGGTCCCCCTGTTTTAGCCTTTACCTATCCCAAAGAAAGTAGGTCAGGATCCAAGTTTTATTTACTGATTGAAAGTACTTCTGTTGGCTATGCTGGTGTATTCCTGTTTCAGGAAGTGCAAAATGGATGCAATGCTGCTCAAAGCTGAAGTCAATAGCAGCTCCCCGGACTTCCTTGTTAAAGCACATTAAGCAGAGTTCACCAAGAGTGCATGTTCTTGTACTTGGCCCACTGTGGTGGTTTTGCATGTTCGCAGCAGAATTTCCATAATTACAGGAGTGCAGGGAAGAGGTCTGGAGGCTTTCTGTCCCTTTGGAGAGGTTTTGTGTGCACAAAAATGCCCTCAAGATGGGGTAGCTAAACGCTATGCAATTTGGGAGGTTCATCTGTCTGCAGAGCAACCCTCCAACATGACAAGAGAAAGGGAAAGGCACAGTGGCTTCTGCAGTTCAGCATACACAAAAGCAATCATTATGTCAAAGTTCTCAAGTCTGGTAGCGCAGAGCAAGCTGGGCTTCATCCCACAGTCCCAGCATATGAGGAACAGGTATGTTTTCTATCATATTCCTGAAGCAGCAGGGCCATTTAAAAAGGTCTGTTCTCTCCCTTGCTGTTTTCAGCCTTTGTGCTTTTGCGTGGCTACCTCAGAAGTGAACTCAAGCCATTCTGTTATGTGGCTTCTTTCATCTTGCTGCTAACAGTGCAAAGTGACACTGTGCCACCCTGTGTCTGGTAGGAAAAAGACCCCTCATCTAAAATACCTTTAGAGTGGAGAAGGCTGGCAGGAATATAAAGAAAAATAGTCAAAGATTGTGACAGTAAACTAATTTTAATTTAAGACAACTTAATCATGAGCCAGTTTGCTGATTCCCCTCCATTTGGGAGCACAGGTTATCATACTCCTCTGGACTGACTGAGTACTGTGAAAGAACTTCTAGAAATTCTTCAAGTGGGCAGAGACCTCCTCTACATCCTTTCACCACTTGCTCCTGCAAAGGCAAAGAGACAAAATCACAGATCTTGTGCATTGCCAAAGCCCTTTTTTGCTGATACTGATGCATTCTGCGACAGGGAAATATGCTAGTCAAGGCAAAGACACAGAGAGGCAGACGTTCAAAGTCTTTGCCTAAACTCAAGGTAGATCAATAGCTAGCTGAACAGAAAAGATATCTTGGCTACCACGGATGCACTGTAGGTGTCTTACTCTGTTACATGGCTTGACAGCATGCTTGGAACAAGTCTTGTTTCACACCTTTACAGAGATACATGGCAAAACCAAAAGCCCAAGATCTGTACAAGGGACTTCCCCTGGGATCTCACCTCTCCATGGTAAGACACGCGAACAAACCACTCTTTGGACTGCTGGTGCTGATAGAGTTCCAGGGTCACATCTGCAGCATAAGGTGGCCACTTGTGATCAAAGGTGCCCAGTGCCACCAGGAGAGGAATAAGGGTAAAGTCGTGAGAAGCATAGAGAATGAGCTTTCTGTTAAAAAGGGGAAAAAAAAAACCAAAACCCAAACCTAAAATGTTAGCTGTGTACCTCCATGGATAGCCCGTAA
>JAVJGI010000014.1:113775859-113823764 GCA_035590275.1 Ibycter americanus | reverse complement strand
CATCACAGCCAAAACACAGCACAGCACCAACTACTAAGAAGAAAATTAACTCCATCCCAGCTGAAACCACGACACCTGCCTCACCAGGAAGGCTGTGAGATAGCAAAGCACATGCAGAAGGCTTTGTATATGCAAGACCTCAGCTGTTTTTTGAACTGTATTAGTAGCTGTTTGAATGACGTATATGACCTTTCCTTCAGGTCTTGCCTGACAGTTCTGGACGCTCATGGCTACAACAACACTGCTATTGCAAAATGAAGATAGTCCTGTGTTACTTTTGTGCATGTTGCATTGGGTGCACACACAGTGCCATATCTGTATTTTACTGTAGCTCCAGACACGGAGTTTAAAATTTTTTTATCCTGATTTGTCTTCCTCTGCAACTGATTTTCCTGTGGACGCAGTTTTTTATGTTCTGGTTCCCCTGCCCATCTCTTGTCTATCTCAGGGCGTGCATTCCTGTAGGATCTCAGCACCTCCCTAGGAAGAGGCAAGGGCCACTATGTTCATTTTCCAGATGGGAATTTCAGGCAAAGAAAGGCTTGGGTGACTTGCCTGCTCTCAGGCACGAAACCTGCTGGAGTAGGAACCCGAGGGCACTCTCCGAATTTCAGGCCGGTGCCTGAGCTGCTTGTCCAGACTCAGTGTTATCTTTTGTTGCCATTCTGATCCCATCTGGCTGTCAGCTGTACCAGCCAGTGCTCCGTGGGTATTTATGCTGCTGCCAGTTCTCATGTCTCAATTGGGAGTCATTTAATGCGGGTGACTGAGATTCCTTGAGGGGAAGAATTTGAAGTATCCCAGGCAATGGTATGGTTAACATCGGTTTTGTCGTAAGACTATTTTTTAGTATTTATTTTAAGGATTGGTGACACACATGAGTTTTTCTAGGGCTTTAATATCTGTGGTTTCAGCCATGAAAAAGGGTCAGAGGCAAAACCGTGTTGGCATAGGAGTTTAATATCCTCCCCTTCTAAGATAATGGAATAAATGGGAAGAGAAACATTTGATTTAAAATCTTCAGCGATAGTGAGATGGTAAGAAAGGGACAGCACAACATTTTTCATAATGCATTTGGCATTTCTGAAGAATGATTCCTGGTAAAACGTGATTGCAAGTCAACGGAGTCAACAAATGAATCGGAGAAGGAAATGCGGCACGGCTCCCTTAGTAAAAAACTATTACGTGTTCTCTTACTCTCAATTACCCTAATTTGAAGTGGGGAGCTAATGAATATTGCTAAATGGATTGAAACAAACAGCAGCACTGTGGACAAAAAATAATCATTATGAACTGCAGTGTATTGACCGCAGTGAATTTTTCACAGATTTGTAGGTTTTAATGCTGGGTTGTCTGGTCTGACTGTCTGCTTAGTGTAGAGGAAAGGACCTGAACCAATAATTTCTGATGGGGTCAGTAACTTCTATTAGTACCAGTGATACCTTTTTAAACCCCATTGCAATAATTAGAAATTACCTCATCCCTAGACTGTGCTTTTCAATTGTTAATTTAAATAATAGTTCTCAGTGTAAGAGGGCTTCTGGTAGAAGAGCACCAGTTGTAAGAAATGTTGTCCCTGTTGCTAGTACTTGCGTACCAGGATTAAAATGCTTCTTAACTTGTCTTGGTAGGCGATACAGAGCAAGCTGTAGACTCCCATTGCAGACCAGCGTGTGGTGCAGAGGTGCTGGGGGTAACGTCGGCGCTGGCATTGTGTGCAAGCACAGTGCAGCCAGGCTCAGCCGTGTTTGGGTTTCTGGGTCTGGCATGATATGGCTGTGTGATGTTGTGATGTGATGCATGTACGTATGTGCATGCTTGGTTGGAAAGACACGTGGGGTGGTGGCAGCTGTGATTTGAGTTGTGGAGAGAAGTGCTTTGGAAAGCTATAGCCTACTTGCGCCATAGGAAGCAGGCTGTTCACCTCAGCCCCAAGTATGCCTTAGGAGAGGTCAAGGGCAAAAGTATCTCAGTGTTTTTCCTTTGACGATCTCCTCAAGCTCTCAGGTACCTCACTGTACTGGGAGCGGTGATGTGCTTGTGTGGTCAGAGATATCCGTCAGGAATCAGCCAGGATTATTCTGAGTTCTCTTTCATTTAATGAATGTCTTTATTGTTGATATAGGGCTGGGCACTTCAATGAACTTTTCAGAAAGTCCTCAAATCTGGCATTTCTCTGGAAATGCCGAAGATGAAATGAATCTGAAGAAACTAGGAATATGGAGAGGAAAGTGTAACTGTATCCTAAGAAAATACAAGACCACAGAGGGGAAAAATAATCCGAAGCCTAATTACAGATGAAAAAATAGTGAGAAAAGGGTTCTCATGATCTGTAAGGGGAAAATTAATTGAAAAAAACCCCATTTTTCAGTGAAATACCAGCTACCACACATGCTTTCGGGTTGACAGTGCATGCTATGCAGAGAAGGTGATGGTAATTTCTGTTATGCACGTGTACCTAAATGCTTTCTTGAATCTGGGCTCAAATGGAAGAAAAGCAAGGTGGGAACTGAACATGGCTTCACTGGACTACGTGATTTAGCGATGGCTAATTTTAGACACTTGTTTCTGAAATGTCTTGCCCGTAGCCTGGCACCCATCAAACTGGTTCTGTCAGGAACACTTTTCAACCTCAAACTTTGTTCCCAGGCTGAAGAGCTGGCCCAACATTTACTTAAAAAACAAACCCAAACAAATAGCAGCAAATTTCTGACCTCAGGCTTGCCTCTCCCTGCTAATCTGATTCCCTTTTAAGGGTAGGAGCTGGTGGCTAACATGATTTCTAGTGAAACCCTGTGTGTAGCTGAATATGAGAATGCTGGCTTTTGCTGGGGCTGCTGTTAAAAATGTCATGCCCTACCAGCCTGTATCCAGTTTCTAGAAAAATCTCTCGATGTGCCTTTTGCTTTCATTATATTACCATATAGCTGACCGTTGCCAACATGCCTTTTTAGGGTTAGGTTGATGTCCAACACGAACAAGAAAAGTTAACTCTCTCGTGGGTCCCTAACAGTTCCTTCTCATCCCAAGCTTGGCCCCATCTGTCTTACCCCTTGCCGTCAAAATTAACCTTACTACAAAGAGGAGCTCCTCTATGTGAATAATGAGTCACAAACCCCAGCCTGAGCACCTTCCTGCTGTGGTCCAGCCCCAAGAGATGGAGATGTCCTCTCGAAAAATAACAGTGGTCTGCAGGGGGCTTGGTCTTTCTCCTGCAAATGTTGCAGCGGGGCTGTTGCCTCGCAGGAGCTTGTCATGGGCCAGCCAAATGGAGTTTGTAATACAGAAATGAAAAAAGAAAAAGAAGTGCCTAATCTGTTGATAAGATGTAGCCACCTCGAGGGACAAAAATGGTTTAATGCAGCAGCCCTAAAGGCCTTGGTCCAGAAATAATTTTAAAGGAATACGTAAATATTGCAGCTTTTCTGAGTTTTCCTTCCTGGCTTGCTCTGAGGGGATGCTTTTTGACAGAAAACGTGGTGTGATTGCTTTTATTCATTCAGAGACCAGTGATTTGGCATTAATAGGTAGGCTACAAAGCCCAGCGTTGCAAACTGCATTCGAGGATGAGGAGCATGTTTTATGCCAGTGCCGTAGTGCCTTCACAGTGCTTTTGCTGCTTTTGTGCCTGGGAGGTGTAGGGTCTTGTAAGGGGTGATGAAACCCTCTTTGCGGGAGCGTGCAATGGTGAAAAGTGTTCACGTGGAGAAGCTGCTGAAGAACTCAAACCTTCCCATGGTTCTTTATGAGCACCTTCGCATGGGAGCTTCACGAGCAGCTGAGAAAGCAGGGTTTTCTGTGCCCCTTACCCACATCCATCCTTCTGCGGGGTTCTTGCATGGGCATCGAGCATTCCCAGCCATGTCTTGGACTCCTAGGGACTAGTGGAAGTGACCTAAAACAGCATTTGAACTAACCACTGTTTCCGCCAGCCAGTATATCATGGTTCTCTCTGATGTTTGCTATCACTGATCTAATGCACAACTGTCTTTAAAACATCTTTTGGTGTCTATTTATTGCACGTACTCTCCAGTGGAGGTGCATTGCTTGGTTTGTGATTGACACTGTGAGTTAACACAATATTGTTTGTGCTTACTGATGGCTGGAGGAACACACAGCTGCCTCTGGGGTGGATATTGGCCCGTATGAATTTAAAATGTAGGTTTCCATGACGGACGTTCACTTTCTGAGAACTCTGTTGCCCGTCAAACTCAATTGCTCAAATGTCTGTGGGAAGCCAGTGGTGGTATGTGAATGTGGTCTCAGCAAATTCATTTTAAAAAATGTAAACCAATGTTCACTGTAGGAAAAATGAAGCATTTCTGCATTATTTGTCTAGAATGAGTGTTATAAGTTCATTTGATCCTCTTTCTTTTTTTTGTCATCACATTTTCATGACAATTTTTTTATGTATATGGTATTACAATTCCTGTGGTCCCCACAAAGATCTTTAATTATCTAGACCATATAAGCAACGAACATTTAATGCAAAAGCAAAGCTATTAATTTTGCACTTCAAAGTCGCAGTTTTTTCCCCTAAAAAGTGTATCTTAAGAAGCTGCTACACTCCATCCTCATTCTCAGTCCATCCGCACCTCTGCTGCAGCTGGTAACCTACTCACTGAAACGCTGCGCTTTATTCACAAATGTGTGCAAAACTGGCATCAGCCCTGCGTGGGCACCCCTCCTGTAACCCCTGCTGGGAGGAGGTGCCAGAATCCCTTGGGACAGTTAGAGCCTGCTGAGCCCAGATTCTTTATGAGCCTGAGCATCCTTTTGGGCAGACTGCGTTGCTGCTGAGAGCCTCCCAAGGGAGCAGTGACAGAGGGGGCTCCGCCGGGGGACAGCAGTTCCCCTCATGCCTGTGTTAGTCCCAGGCTTCCCAGGAGGCAGCAGCGCTGGCAGGAATGCTGCTCTTCTGTGGCTCCTGCTGGTGCTGGTGGCCTGGAGTGCTTGCTGTTGCTGCGGGTCGGGCTCTCTGCTACACTACACTGACTTTTTGAATTGTGAATTTCTCCATTCTTCGTACTTTGGCTATCTGCAGTCCAGTCAAGCATGTTCTCATTCCTATCAACACGCAATGCTTTTATTCTTTGGCTTTTGAGTCTTCCTAATTCTTTGGCCTCCGTGACACTTTGTGGAAAAGCGTTTGAGGAGAGATTGTGTAGTCCGGCATCCTTTTACCTGTTCCCTTGTAACAGTCTGAAATGTTACCAGCTTTGAGTTTGCTTGACTTTGCTTGAGCATTGCCTTGCTCACAAAGATTCTGAATATTCTGAAAGAGGAAACAACTTGCTTGATGCATGTGCTCTAGATCAGCCGTTACTTTTAAGTATCTCTCTCAATTTCTCCCTCATTTGTCTCTTAGTCCGCTCAGCTGTCCCACTGTGCTGTCTGGGGAGAGGGACTTACAGGCATGACCTTGTCTCGATTCATTACTTTGTTAGTTTTGGCATTCTATGTATTTTTATATATAGCTTTTCCTTTTATAGGATTAAGTATTTCTGTTTTAAGAGCTTGTTGAAACACACATTTCTCTGTTCTCCTATCTTAGGCTCGGCAGCTGATCAGCACAAGGCTGCAGACCAGAACTGACTTCTGGCTCCTTCACACACCAGTTAGAGGCAATGCTGAAATGGTTTGAGGTATGCTGACCAAGATGACTGGGCACAGTACATCTGTTAAATGTCAGTTCCAGCTGTCGCTAGAGAATTCACAGTTTTGAGAGGCTGATCAGACCCCAGCAGGTAAGACCTGGAGAAAAGAGGGATGAGAGCAGAATGAAAAGCTCCCACAATTTCTCCCCCCTGCCCCACAGCATTATCTTTGTAATACTGCCATTTAAAGACTGAGTGCCTATGCAAGGGCTGAATTTAATATATAGTGTTGATTTAGGTCACAACTATAAGATTGTCCATCCATCCATCTGGTACAAAGCAATAAATAAAAAATCTGTCTGAAATGACAGACCAGTCTCTCTGCTTGCTGGCTGAAGTAAATGTGCTCCTATCGTGGTGTGATAGCCTGGCTGGCCTTGACAGTGGATTCCAGGAATTGTAAGTTTATGGTCTGTCAGCCAGTGCAAACATCCATCCATCAAATATTCCCCACTTGTTATACCTAGAAGACAGAACCAGGGAGGCATTAAGAAACGAGTGGCAGAGGGAGATTATCTGCTTTGATAGGTGTATCCTCTAGTCTGGGGGACAGAGAGCTGGGTTGCACTCCTGTGGTCTCAGAGATCACCAAAACACCACCTCTGAACACACTTGGATCGTAGAGGTCTCAAATGGCATAGAGGAGCTCCTTATCCTTGTTTTTCATCTATACCTTGCTCTGCAGTAGAGTATAGATGCAGATGCAGAGTGCAGCTCTGCAACTGTAGCTCAGAGTTTTTAAAGTTTGGACCTGTTGCTTGTTCTAAACCAAGAATAGTTTATTAAACAAGGCCTGGGTTAGTGCTTGAGTGGCCCTATGAAGCAGCAATATCACTCAATAACCAAGTTTTCCAAGGGGACTGATGCTGACTTACTCATTGCATAACTGTCCCAGCAAGGTGCCACCCTAAGGGACAGGTGTGATCAGGGCTGTGCACATACCAGTTAAAAACCTCAGGACTGCAGGACTAATCCTGCCTCCTTGCTGCATTGTGTGGCTGTGGGTGCTCAGGGGGCATCCTCCTTTCTGGGCTGAAAACCCCCAAACCAAGGCTCCTTTAATCTTAAAGGGTCCCTGCAATTTCTAACACAGTTGAAAGTCCTTGTCCCGGTGTCCTCATCAAATTCTGGTTTCATTCTTTACGCCCCTCCTCAGGCTTCTTGCTGGGACCCAGTACTTTACTGGTCTCCAGCTTCCCAGCCTGCAGAGTCCCATGAGATGGGAGATTGTATGGAAAAAGGAAAGAAGGGCACTTCCTTTGGGTGGACAGGGGGATCCAAGGTCAGGAGGAGGGAGCCTGTGAAAGTTGGGAAGTGGGAGCAAGAGATGAAGTTCAGAGGAGAGGCATCGGCTGGGGAAAGAAAGGGTTTTTCTTTGGGGTGGGCAACTACATCTTAAGAGAGCTGAGTACCCACAGGAGCTCTTTGCAGAGACGGTAAGCAGTGGATTCTCAATGTCTCTCAAGACCTTGCCTCTTCAAAAGCCTTTCAGGACCCTGTTACTCCATGGACAAGCAATCAGATGCCCAGGGACAGCTTTTGCTACCCTTTCCCTGCTGAGCTGGCCTCATGCTGCAGGTGGCCCGTCTGGGTGCAGAGGTGTGTTAGGGGATGCAAGGAGGGAGCTTTTCCATTGCAAGAGGGGGGAAGCTCTGCTTTTTGGCCAGTTCTTCCCGGTCTTCCTTGGTAATGCAGAGGCAGGCAGGGGAGCTGGAGGGGGTTTCTGTTAGCCAGTCAATCAATCATTTTCTGATGTTTATTATTTATCCCCCTGGCTGAGCCCTCCCCTAATCCCTGCCACTCTGGGCAATGGGAATTTTTGTGATCTCTGAGCAGCAAAGGCTGGCGGGCAGCCTGGTCGATGCTAGCAGCTCATTCTCAGCCACGTGAGAGGAGAAACATCAACAAGGAGAGATGGAGTTAGAACTTTATTAGGAGAAACTTAGACACAATTGACTAAAATCTCTTGTTAAGGAGAGCACGCAGGTCTTTTCAGGATTAAAAAATACACATATATAAAACAACTTACAAACAAAAAAATGTTTTCCCCCCACTCTGTGTGTGAATATGCATGTGTATGTACAGGGAACTGTACCAAAGCTAACTGTGTGTCAGGAGCAAGGATTCACAATCCCTTTCAGTGGCCCTAAGAGAGAGAATGGCTCGGTCCCCTCATAAGCTGGTCCCCAGCCATTCCCTGGAGCAGCCCAGTGTTGGGAAGCTGTGACCTGTGTCTGAAAGGGCAGCACAGGGTAAAGGACAGGGAGCAGCTTAGCTGTTTAGCAAAGCTTTTTAAAAGAGGGATGTCAGCTCTGCACTGAGAAAATGTATTGAGAGTGGGAGCTGCCTGTGGACCTCACCCACCAGGCTCACTGTGCGGTGCTGGGCGCCGGTGGCTGCTCGGAAAGGCTATAGCAGTAAAAAGAATTGGTCCATAGGTGATTTCTTATGCCATATGTGCTAGGGATGGAAAGTGGAGATGAAGATGACCTGATGGCAGGACAGAGACTTGCTGCGAGGACAAATACTTGGGCTTGTGCTGGCTGGCAGGCTTGAGAGGTCAGCCAAGAGCTGAGTGATGTGCAGGACCTGGAGAGGACTCTTGCTCCTTGCAAAAGCTGCTGAAGTGTTTTGTTAGGTTAGTGAGGAGAAGACACAGGCCGTACCTCTTCTGCAGATGAACAAAGGGTGTTCTTCTCTCAAGCTGGCAGCTGGCAGCACCCTTGCAGCAGCATTCAGGTTGCTTGAAAGATGAGTTTAAAAAGGGGAAAACCCACTTAGTTTCCACATGATAATTCCTCTTTTTTACTAGTAAGATATCTGTTCTCACAGGAGAGTCTCTATTTCTGTTAATGGATGTCTTGCTTAGAATTGGTGACACAAGTATCTTGGGAAAATTCCCTGATTTCCATCAACTGGTCATCTAAGGAATATCCCTGGGGCCAGTCTGCTGCACTGACTTAGGAATGAGGAAGGGATTCCAACATTAGACATGAAGCAGCTGTGCGTGAGGGACCACAGATATCCTTATTCTTGGGGAAGTTATATACACAGTGTCAAAAAATTCAAGTAGGATTTATTGTATAGGTAAACGTATAAAATATCTGGGCTCAGGTAGAGAAAGGGGCGGGGGTGGGTGTGGTTAGAAAAAGCGAAAACAAAGCAGATGAGAAAGTCTTCCAGAAAGCCTAATGGTGTGTTTCTGCTCCCTGCAGGTGGGAGAAGCTTCAGCTCAGCGTAATTGCCAAGCTGATGTAGCAAATGTTGGCTGGATGCCAAAGAAGATGCAAGGGGGTTGAGGTCCAGTCAGTCTGGTGAATACAGTGTCGAAGTGGGTATCACTGGGCAGCTTCAGGAGTCTGATGGCCTGTGCTCTACCAGGCTAAGGACGGTGAGTCTCCAATCCCTCTAGGTCTCATGATGAAAATATGGCCAAGAGCTTCACATCTTGAGATCGGTGCCTCTCTTCAGTGCCTGTCTCCCAGTGTCTGCCCCTGCCTTAAGCTGTGAGAGATGCTGTTTACAATATAACAATGATGTTCACTGAAAGGGAGCACAGGGGTGTTAAAACAGAGAGAGGTTAGTGGTAAGAGTCTGGAGTCCACTTTGCAGAAGTTTTACGAAGTTCTGAGACTGCTCCTTCTTCTCATCCCTCCTGGAGACAGGTCACACAGACAAATCGTCTGACCTTGCCTTGCTGCTGGCACGGCTGGTCTTGCTGAACCGGCGTTTCTCATTGAAGTAGTTCTCAGGGAAGGCAGGTGCCACACATTCGTTGGCCACCTCTGGACTCTCCACGTAGCTGGACTTAATGAAGGGCCCTTCACCAGCAGCATCCTCCTGGCCATGGACCTTCTCGGTGGCAAAGTTGGCAGTGTTCTGCTGGGAGGCCATCTTGTTGCTGAAGGGACTGATGAACTTCCCATTGGGACTTGACAAGCACTGGTTAAAATCTGGCGGAGGAGTGTACATCTGGGCCCTTTCTGCTTGTGGGGCGGACTCCAGTCTCCCGGGGGCTGTGCTGGGGCTGGGTTTGTAAGACCGGGAGCACCTCTCTTTGGCTTTCTTCCAGCCCAAGTGGTAGAGCTCAGCCAGACTGAGGAAGAGGGAGAGCACCGCCACGGCCAGCATGAAGACGATGAACACATTCTTCTCAGTGGGACGGGAAACGTAGCAGTTGACGGGGTGGGGGCAAGGTGCCCGCTGGCAGATGTACAGGGTCTCCAGGAAGATCCCGTACAAGACATACTGTCCCACAATGAAGGCCACTTCCATGGCTGTGCGAATCAAAATGCTGTAGACGTAGGTGTTCAGCAGGCTGCCCCTGAGTATGATTTTGCCTCCTGATTCATCCCAGCAAGACAGCTCAGCCTTCTCTGCCACAGCACACTTCTGCTGGTAGTACGTGTCACCGTTGTTTTTCATCTCCCGGGCTTCTATTTCTGCCTCCTTCATCTTCCTCTTCTCCTCCATGCGCACCGTGTGCATCGCGTGGCCCATGTACACCAGAGATGGGGTGGAGACAAAGATGATCTGGAGGACCCAAAATCGGACATGGGAGATGGGGAAAGCCTTGTCGTAGCAGACGTTCTCGCAGCCAGGCTGCTGGGTGTCACACATGAAGTCAGACTGCTCGTCTCCCCAGGAGGACTCAGCTGCTGTGCCCAGCACCAGCATCCGGAAGATAAAGAGCACGGTCAGCCAGACTTTCCCCACCACTGTGGAGTGTTTGTGGACCTCCTCGAGGAACTCTCCCAGGAAACTCCAGTCCCCCATTTCAGCTCACCAGGAGGGGTGAGAGGTCTTCAAGGGAGAATTAGACACAGCTTCTGTGGGAGAAAATAGAAGAGAGTGGTTCTAAGGAGGGTTAGGAAATGGGCAACTAGGAATGCATGGAGTGAAATGATTTGTTTTGTGTCCAAGGAAAGTTTTTTTTTTCACCTGAAATGAGTGAGGTCTGGTTTGATGAAAATTTTGTTTCACATTGACCGAAAACTGTGTGTTGGGGTTTTTTTGTTTTATTCGGCTACTGAAACAAAAAGTCACCTTTTTAGCATAACCCAACTACAATCCATTAAATGAGCTGCTAAAGCTTTGAGGATGGGCCAGATTTATTCTTAGTTCAGAAAGTCCTTTCATGGCTGTTTGTACATTACATCCTCTGTGCACTGTGCAGTTAAAGTGGCATTCATCTGTCTGCAAACTGCACTCTGAGGAATCCTTAGTGGGCTGATCCCCTGGGAGATAAGACTGGAGTCTACAGCTTGGTCTGAGTAGCGCCTTGGCACTTTCATATGTTGCCTTTATGCAATACCTGCACTGACACCTGGAATGTGAAGTGCTCGCAGCTCTGAGCTTGATGCCACCACTGAAAGAAATGCAGAGGAAACCTTTCTGTTGCCCACCTGCCCCTTGGCCATAGGTTTTCCTCTGGTTTTGCAGTGTTGCCGGTTGCAAGTGCTTCATTTACAAGCTGCAAATGTTCTGGGGAGTGTGAAGACTTTGGTGAGCTGTGCCAGTCCTGTAAACCTAATCTGCTGCCACCCTGTCACGCCTCTCTGAGAGGGAACTGCTGCAAACTCTGAATGGTGGGTCTTGCTCCCTCCTCTTAAGCTCAGACAAAATTCGTAGTTGAAATGACACAAGGAAAAAAAATCTCCTCTGGAGTGCCGCCCAAGGACCAGCAGCTCCTGGGAAGTGCTGTTTGGTAGGTGTTTTTTTGAGAGGAAAGGTTTGGTGGGCTGGTAGTAAGATTGCAAAGTGAAGATGGAGGAGGGCCTGCTTCAATTTTGTTTCTGACTCTGACAGACTGTTTCTGGCCAAGTCACTTAACCTCATGGATAAACAGAGAACGATGGGTTTAGTCCATCTTTTGTGGGCCTCTGTGGGAGTGCTTGAGCAATCATTTGATCCAGTTATACTCACCATACTTACCTTCCCAGTGGAGCCCTCCCATGTGCATGAGTTAAGGGTTAGGTGCTATGAAGTGTGCAGTATTACCTTGGAGAGAATATTCTCCCACAGTCACTCTCTTTGAAAATATGCTTTTGATAAATAAATGAAAAACTTAATAATTATCATAATGAAATATTAAAAGCACTAGACAAGGTAAATCCCAAAGCCGTAGGGACCAAATTGTTAACTCTTCTTTATTGTCCCTTGTCCTGTCTTTAAGAGCCAATTAGTTTTACTGTGCAAAGAATGTCTGTGGAGAGTAGACACTGTTAAAAGCTGAAAATTTACTGCAGCAATATTGTGTAGTTTTCCTGTGAGCAAGAGCTGGAGAACAGAGAGCTACACTTGCTGGGGTAACAACATCCCTTCGTCTGGTTATGTGAGTGACATAATTCAGTGTAGCAGTGCACACGATGACTTAGGCCATCGCTTGTCTGTATGCGGTGTCCGTCTGCAAGGATGGATGGGGCAAAGATCAGAAGCTGAATGCTTAAGCTCCTGGTGCTGCTGAGGACTGCCCTGTGGAAAGGTGAGGATCGTCCAGGTAAGGAGGCAGGGAGGTGACCACTTGCTGCCCCACCACCTGCCAGAAGCCGGGTGAGGAGGGAGAAAAGGCGCGCTGGGAAGAAAAAGATGGGCTTTGGCTCTTTTCTGCTTTGGCAGGCATGCTGCAATCGTGCTGGTGTAGATCCTGGTGGCTGCTTGGTGAGTGCAGCAGCTTTCATCTGCTGCCAGCCCAGAACTGGAGGAGCAGTAATGCGGAAAGTCAGCTAGTCTTTCTGACTCCTCTTGTCTGCACTGGTGAAAACTGGCAAATGTGTGGGTCTATCTTACTTTCTGAAATGGCTTTAGTGCAGTTACCACACTCTGGAGAATTTAGCATATGGCTTTGTTCTGTGAGTACCAGGGCATTAAATATAAATACAGGCAGATAAATCAGTGATGGGAAATATTTACACACTGTTGCACTGAAGCAGGGGGTTTAATTCCGTCCCCCCCCCGGAGTGCAGACAAGGCAACCAGCTATCTACAGTTCAGTGCAGGTAGTTTGGAATTTTACCATGGCTTGTTTTCCCTAGGGAAGGCTACTAAACCTAGACACTTGTAAATTGTAAAAATCAATGTGTACAGAACACAAAGTAAAGCAAATGTAAGCGCAAGAGGAGTTCAGAAATAAAAAATGTTAATGGTTGCGAGAATAACAGTAATTCACCTGCCTCACACATGCACAAAGTTTTCCAAGAGGATGTAAATCAGAAGGATCCAAGGCTGGCAGCCATGAGGATTAGGCTGGATAATAGGGCCGTTTCCTCTGCCCTTCCCTGCTGACTGCTCCCCTGCACAAGGCTGCTGAAAGGAGGGGCTGCCCAAAGATGCCTCCGGAGCATCCTGCTGCAGCCTCACAGGGAGGTGAGACGGCTGCTGCGAGGGGGTAGGTGGCCACAGGAGAATGGGCTTTGGAAATCGAGAGAAGGAGTTTCCCTCCTAGAGCAGTATTTTTGGCTTAGAAGTTGTTTAGTTATTAGCGAGCTGTTCTTGCAATGCCAGAGCGAGGGCCTTCTAGAGCAACAGAAGAGAGCAATCTAGCACTCTGATGCTGCCAGCAAGCGAAGAAGGATTGTTGTCACCTCCTGACAGCTTTTCTTGGCTATGGAGGACTGCCTCTGACCTAGCCTTTCTTAACTATTCTTGGGAATTTTCCATACAGTTCCCTTTCCTCATTCCCAGACTGCTGTTGTCCTTGTGTACTTTGACCTCTCAGAATGTGAGCGTCTGCGGCCTTTTATATTCCTGGTTTGGGCTCAGTCGAACAAATCTTGTCTCACTGTGGCGTGACTCGGCAAAAAACACCTCTGGGTACCTTTGTGGGGTCTCAGCACCTGATAGAAGACTGTCTTGACAGCAGAGTCATGCATATCCGTGCAGAGCCGCTGCCCAGCTGTCCTTTTGGCTGGCAGCTTTCTGCTGGATCAACAGAGGAGCTGTGCGCAGCCATGGGATCTTGGCACCGGGAAACGTGTGCATGACAAAGAGCAGTGTTGCCTGGCACAAACCCAGTGACGTGGCCATCCCGGCTTAATCATCACCTGGAACGCTACTAAAGCTGGGGAAAACCGAAAAAAAGTCCGCTCAGCTCCGGGCTGCCTTGTGACTGCCAAATTCCATGACAAAAATACCCCAGCGAGGATAGCACCTGCTAGTACGCCAGGCTGGCTTGCCGGCCATGGGCTGCTCTCCTCCATTCCTTTTTTGTGCTACTTTTCTGCGGGAGGGGAAGCATCCATTGCTCTCGGAGTAGTTTCGCCCATCCTCTTGCTGATGCCGCATGCTCTGAAGGACAGGCAAGCATTTTGCATCACTGCTGCTTGTTCCAGCCAGCATGCTCATTCTGGTTGGACTAGCCAGGGCTTTGCCAAACAGCTAGGAAATTCACACCAGAGATCCAGGAGGGCTGTTCCTGTGCAATCATCTTCTTGATATGAGTTTATTTCCCCATGGGTTGTTAGGAAGAAAGTTTCCCCCTCTTTTGAAGACAGGCGAGGCTATCAGCAGCGATATAAATAGCTGAGCTTGACACTTCACGCTAACTTTTCCCACAAGGAAGGTGACAGGAGGTCACCATCTCTGCAGGATGTTTCTAAAATAAAGCGGAGAGCCTGATTATAACGCTGTTTCTGATCTCCCTCGCTGGGCTCACCTCCTCCCCTTGGCAGGTCCCAGGGGTGCGCCGAGAGGCTCTGCGAGGAAGGCTCCTTTGTGTGGGGCAAGCGCAGTTCCCAGGGAGGCAAAAAGTAACGAAGTCAAAGCCGTTGTATTTTTGCCCAATCTCTATGTGTGATTTGCTCAATTGGATACAAATGTGTGTATCTGATAGTAAATCAGATGTCCCAACAAACTGGAAGGCTGGGGCCCAAGGTGTCTGGAAGAGGCTCACACACCAGCCGTGGGGCTGTGTGTGGAGGCCACGCAACAAGTCCATCCCCTCTGAGCTACCAAGTGGGGTGGTAGCCATCTCCTTTAGGTACTGGGCACATGAGAAGTGACAGCCCTGTGTAGTGGAGCATCCAGGTCAGCTATGGCATGGTCAGTGCCTGGGAATTGCTTGTGGCCTTCCTTCCTCCAGCTGTGTCACCTCATACCAGGTCCAGGCTAGTGTGTGGGTTAATTAAAATTAAATTAATTAAAATGAAACAACTAGCTGCCATGGGTGGTATGCAGAAACAGATCTTTTCCCCTGTGTTGACAAATGTCAGGCTGCAGCCAGACCTGACTGGTCCCTGCACTGCAGAACTGGCCGCTCATACCTGTCGATGCTTAGGAAGGACATTTTCAGCTCTGCGCTGGAGATTAATTAGTTAATGCTGCTTTGCTATACAGCTCTACCTTCACTTAAGGATCTCCAGCCCCTCTGTTAGCAGTAATCCAGCCTCACAGCATCCCACGCAGTGCAGATGCTGTCATTTTTGTCCTGCAGATGGTGATCAATGGGGTACAAAAATGGCAAGTTCCAGGTCACTGTGTTAGTGGCAGTCTGGGGACAGAGCTCTGGGGTTGTGACTTGCAAACCTGTGCCCTTTTTTCTGTGCAGCACTGCCTCTTAGACTTGGTGATAGTGCCACAACACCGCTTTTACAGCGTGAGAACATCTGCTTCTACAGACCGCGGCCCTTCTCTCCTGTGCCCCAGGACAATACTGTTCTGGTGACCTGAAAGAAATCTCTCTTGTACTACCCTTCTATAGCAGGTACACATGGAAGAACCAGCAGTTCTTTTTTTTTAATTATTTTATTTTTGGTGCTTTTCTAAGAGATTAACTTGTTATTACTGGCGGAGCACGCAGCCATGGTCAGTGCCCAAAAGGAAGAAGCAGCCTTTTCAATGTACATACACAGTGTTCCTTTGTTGCCAGGACCTGGTCAGGATGCGTTTTGGGGACACATGGCTTACAACATTAAAAGATGAATAAAGTTAGAAATGCACTGCCCGGTGTGGGTACAATGCTGTGAATGCTGGAGGCTTTTCATAGCGTTGTGACATAGATCGATGCTAAAGCCCACTTCAGCAGGTATCTTTTTGTTCACTGTTTACTGACATTGGCTCCTTCATATGTGCATGCAACAGACAACCAGTGACCTATTAGACATTTTTGTCCAAGCACCATCCCTCTGGCTTTGTATATGCATGCATGTGCTTATGATAACTTTCTGCCCGAAATAGGCCAGTTTTTAGCCAAATTTGTAACTCTGATTTGTGTACAGATCTGGACTAAATAGGTTTGTACATCTTTATGCTTAAAAAAAAAAAATAAAAAAATAATAATAAAAAAATTCTGATATGTTTGCATAGGTTCCTTTCTAGTTCCTTGGGTTCAAAGTCCTGTGCTTGACCAGTATCAGAAGCAGTGACTTTGACTCCAGTGCTTAAATCTCACGGGAGAGGCAGAGCTCTGTGTTAACAGCTCCTGTCCTAGAAGACAGACATCTGATGTTTCTCATCTCTCTGCTTCTCCTGAGTTCACTGCAATTTCTGGAAGGGTCATACTGCTATCCAGACCACTGGCCCTGCTTGCAGTTGCAGACAGCTTGTTATTCCTTGATGAGGTGTGCTTTCCCCCTCCTCTCCAAATGTGGAAAATCTCCGAGTTCACAAAAAAGAGAGTGGGTGAGAAGATAAGGGAGCTGAATGACCTGTCACCTCCTGAACACACACACAGTCCTGACGCGCACGGAGACACAGACTGAGGGAAATCACTCAACACCTCCAAGTGTGTACATCAGGGATGTGTTACACACACAGATGGCAATATTATGTGGAATATTTTAATCTGAAGTGGTGGTGGAACCTGCAGTCTCCCAGTTAGCTGAGTTTTTATTATTTGTCTATCCAAGACATCTACTGCTATTTTCTTCCTCTCCCCTTGGTGAGGCTCAAAATGTGCTTTCATGTGTCCAAATATTAGAGCAAAGCTCTGCCTGATGTGGATGCTGGAGACCAAGAAGAGAAGACCTTGAACTCAGATGAGTCAAGCTGAGGAATGAATTAGTCCCACTGTGTTTGACAAGGATGCATCAAATGGTTACGTGACAGTGGTATCCGGGCTTGCACTTAGCGTGCAGGGAACCCCTCTAATTCTCTTGGGATTCTCTCTCTTTGCCTTAGAGAAATGTGGGTCCCCAGAGACCCCAACAGATTTGATGAAACTGGACTTGGGATAAGCTAAATGAAGGCTCACGTGCTTTTTGCTAGAAAAAAACATCAATTCTCTCTCTAATGTAAATGCTGCAAAGAGGCTAATGGATATTACTCTGCTTACTCCTTAACTAACAGGATGAAGAGCATCCAGGTCAGGATTCGGTACAGAGCTTGGTGCTCTTTCCAGTTTCTTTATCTTTGCAGGGAGAAGCTAACCTATATGAATTTGCAGACAATGCAGAATTGGCCAGTGCTGTATACAGGAGAGGGGACAGCCAAACGGGGCAGGGAGAGCTCTGGGAAAGAGAAGCATGCTGAGAAATTTGGGGGCTGCTGTAGTAAAGCTGTTCCTGAGCTCTGCTGAGAGAAGCTGATTTTAAGCGCTGCTGAGTCAGCGGGGGAGGCTGGTATAAGAGGGGTGCCAGGGATGGCAGGCGTCACACTGGGTCCAATATAGCAGCAAAAACCTGCCCATGTGATTTTAGGCTGGTTCATAGACTGCACGAGGTGCAACTTGTTATAGTGTTGAAATAAAACAGACTGGAGAGGTAATGGGAGAAGGAGAGAGCTCTCATTCAGACTTTTCCCATCCCTTCTTCCCTCCTCTCCACACAGTGTCTCCCTGCCTATCACTTCCCCATTGCTCTCTTACAGTCAAGCTCCCCTTGCCAGAGCCTTGCCTCAGTTTTTTGGCGGTTTTGACCACTTAACTCTTTACAGCACCCAGATTGCTAATGCTTTCAGCTTTAGAAAGGGGAAATTTTCACTGACTATCTACTTCCCACTTAGTACTACCTTGTCAAATCTCATTTCTGCCTTCTTTCCAAAAATCCGTAAGATTCTTTTCACACTCCAGCCTCACTGCTGTATCCTTGCCTGAAGTATTTAATTTCTTATTCATGGTGAAGTCTGTCTATAGCTTGTGAGTGGATTATTTTATATACTGAGTGTACGTACATATATACATGCACACACCCCCACCCCCCTTTATAAACAACTAATATTGAATTTGCAAAACCCAGCGGCAGGGAGTTAGGAAATGCTAGAGTTACTGTTTTCAGTAATCTTAATTCAATCTCTTTGTGCCTGTGCCTCATAGCTATGAGCCTTTAACCACATCCTCACATTGTCACCTCATTCTTTGCACAGGATGCCTGCCTTGTTCTGTGCCAGCCTGGCTGGGGCTTTCTTGAACAGCAGCTATTCAATGTTTTCTTTTCTCTTCATTGTTCAGTGGGTGGCCTGTGCCTCATTTACTGTACGTTATTCAAGTTCAGTTCTAAGGACAGAATTATTAGTTTCCTCATGGGTTTTCCTATGGCTTTCATTGCAACAGTATCTGATTGCTTCGCAATTATTAATTTACTTATTTTCATTACCACCCGGAGGTGAGGAGATGGTATTAGATCAGCTTTACAGCTGAGGAACTAAGGCAGTGAGAAATTAAGATAAAAAATGTTCATTAATTTTGGAAGCTGTATGGCGATGTTGCTAATCTGGGGTTTCTCTTTTCAGTGTACTTAGCACTATATAATGTATGTTCAAAGCAGAACTCTGTGTGGTTAATGCTGGAGTGGGAGAGTTTATCACTTCCACCAGTTGGACCACATCTAGAAGTCAGATATCCAGAAGACAACACCACTGAGGGGGGATTTGTGAAGAAACGTGGCTTAAGTGATTTGCCCCATCATAACAGAGGAAATCGGATTAAGAAGCAAGAATTAACCTCAGTCCTCTTGGATAACTTTATCTGATTTTAAACTGGAAACAGTTTTTCTCCCATCCCACTGTTCCCTCCCTTCTTCACCAGACATCTGAATCAACTGAAAACCCTGGAGCTCTGCAGCGGTCACCCTGGCTGGATTGCTTCCCTTCCGAAGAGACACAGACTGGCATCTGTCACCTTTGCTGCTTCTAAGGGAGAGGAGTTTCATATGGAAATTCTCAACCATTCTCATGGCATGTCCATAATGACAAAGATAATGAGGAAGGATGGAAATGTAAGTGTAACCCCCTTGGTCCTTACATTAAAAACCACTGACCCCTCTTTACAGACACACTAGAGAGACTTAGAAGCATGCATCTCTATGCTCATTACTTACTGTGTGGCACGAATATTTCTTTGTGACAGGAAAGAGCTGGCGTTCTCGAGTTCATAGAGATCTCTCTGTTGTTTGTCAATAGCTGTAAAATTGATTTCCCCCCCCTCTTTATGAATTCTGAGCCCCAAAATTGAAGTTTCTCTGGTGCCTCCTGGGAACTATTTCTAATTTTAAGCCTCTGTCCTCGTGCCTTATGCAACAGCACCCGAGGTGTGGAGCAGTCTCTGAAATGTGCTCCCTAATGACATGGTATAGTGCTGAATTACTCATTCCTTCTTGTCTATTTTCAATGCTGCAAGATAAGTCAGAAAACAAGGGCAAACGTGCAGAATGTGTGAAATCTGCCTGAAGGTCAAAAAGAGAAGAGAGGCTAGGGTATGAGGTTCTGTATTTTCTGGCAAGGTTTAAATTTTTTCATACGAAAGCTCGTAATACTAAAATGTTACGATAATATATACTGTTGAGTGGAAAAAACCCAACAACCCCAAATAGTTATAGTAGCAGGAATACTTAACATAGTTCCCAAGCGACTGAAGCCTGATGAGTATTTTAAACCCTGAAGTCTCAGGGATTCTCCTAAACTACTGTTCTTCTCCTAAGGAAAGGGGGAAGAGAGTTAGAAATCTGTGCTCTTCTCAGAGTAGAATTTGAAAAGACCAGCAAATGCAGAATTTTTTTGCTTCTGGTGCAAATACTGAATACTGTGAGGCTTCTGAGTAACAGTTCAACCCGCTCCTAGCTGCACATGCAATATGCACACATATATTACATGCATTAAGTTCTTTAGCCTTAAAGAGGGGGTCACATAGGCAGCAGTAGGGAAAAACTCTCACACATACTGCTTCACCAAGATAGTTTGACAGGTTTATTAGCATGGAGAAAGAATTCAATGATTAAGGTTCATTCAGCCCATGACTTTTTTAGCTAAGGTTTGTCCTTAAATAAATGCTAATTGCATGATCCTCTGATGGTTTTTACGATACTTCAGGGACAGAGGCACTGCCTCAGTTTACCTGAGCTGTTAAAATCAGAGTGCCACAAAGCTCATTAGACATGACAAATGGCAAGTAAAATGACCCTTTAGGAAATCAAAGGAGTCACCACAGATCAGAGGTGGCAATTAGCAGGCAACCTTTATGCTCATTGTGATTGCTTCTTTCTAGGTGGATGTATAGGGGTACCGCATTTTCAAGCTGGACTGTTCTTTGAAATGTGGTGGCAACGCTACCAGTATTAAATTATGGAAATATAATTGAATAATTATTCCAAGTACAAAAAAGGAAAAAAAGTTAGGAAAGCAAATAAAAAGAAGCAGCAGCTGCTAGTGGGAGAGGGCATTTGTCCCTTTAGGTCTGCGTGCCTCTTTGCTGAGGCTGCCCTGGGCAGCGTCGGGATGGAGGAGAAAGGCATTCCCCCCGCGGCGCGAGCAGGACGGGTGACTGGGAGATACGAGCGAGGCACTTCTCTACATTTGAGTTGCGTTCCCAGGCTCCATGTCACAGACCGCTCGGGATGCAATATTCTCAAGGAAAAGAAACTGCAGTATTTTGAAACCATCCTGTGCGCTTTGGAATATAGGCGGTTCACGCAGACACTTGATAAAGTGTTTATACCCTGAGAGCCTCTCATAGGTAAGAGTTCCCTTCACCACCCTCCCCTGAGCAGCCTGACAGCATGCTGAAACGGGATCTGACAGAAACTGCAATTTGCACGTTATACTGTCGGAGGATACTTGGGGCTCTTATCCTGCTTTGCTGTACATTGAAATCTATTGGTATCCCTTTCATTGCAGGGAGGCTTCCTCCCCATTTCGGTAGCCGCCTGTGGCAAAAAAGAGTTTAATTTTTAAAATGTCCCGAACCCATCTTGTTGCTAGTGGGATTGTTTCAGAGAGAAATTGAAAGGAAAAAGTAAATGTCTTCGGTTATTTTTGGCCATCCTTCTTTTCCTGCCTCACCAAGTCCTTCTCTCCCCTCATGCTGTTTTCCCCTTGAGTGTAACAGCTTCATCTGCCATCGATGCTTCTGCAGTTCTATTATTTCCCCCGCGTGGTTACTTACCTGATCTCCAGTGTCTTGTCTTCTGCCTCCTTTCCTTGCTTTAGCACTTTTCCTTTCTGTGGTTGAGTTGGACTCCTTGTTCTTCTCAGTTGCTTGGGTTTATTCCTTTAGTATGGTTCTCTCTCTCTTCCTCTCTCTTTCTCCACCCCCCTTTCTGTGTCACTTTCTGTCTTCCCCACTGCCTCTCTGCCTTTCCCCCTCTTCTTTCTTCACCTACTTTTCTCGTCTCTCCCACCCCCTCTAGCTTAGTCTTTCTCTTTTCAAATCTAGTTTCCTGTTGTTTATCCTTTAAAGACCATGGACCTCATTCCTCCCTCTCCATTCTCAGGCTCTCCCTGTGCCACCCTCCCCATGCCGACAGGATGCACTTGCTGCCGGCTTCGCGCTCTCCCTTCCAGTCGCCGCTGCTGCTGTCCCTCGCACCTCCTCCCCCGGATAACATGCCATGGTCTAAGCCTGCCTTAAACAAAAAGAGGCAGTGGTGTCCCACAGTTACACCAGCCCGATCCTGGGAAGCTTCTTCCATGCAAGGCATCAATGAAGGACATTTTTCTGACTTGTTTTGGCTTAATGTGGCAAAGCAGTGTTCGTGTGTAGAGGTCCTCTGCCTCTGCAAATAGCATAGCGCTTGCTCTGCTGGCTCGGGTCAGGGGCCCAGCACAGCCACTGCCTTCTCCCATAGGGCACCAGATGCTTCCCTGAAGGGTTTGTCAGGCTCCCTTCCTGATAAAAAGAGAATAACCTGCCTGTCAGGAGAGGTGTTTTTTGACACATACGCGTGCCCTGCCACCTCCCTGTGCCCACACAGTCTGATGTGTAAGCATCTGAGCCTTTCTAAAGAAACACTTTTGGCACATCCAGTGTCTGAAGGTTGGTGTTTCATGTGTGGGTCAACTCGAGCCTCTGATTCCTGCACATCGGGCCCCGGAGAGGAGGGTGAACCAGAGATGCCTCCTGGCTTTGATAAAGGCTGGTCTCAGAGAACCAGTGTCGGGAGGGTGAGATTTGCACAGAAGACTGTGCTACCCTGAGAACAGGCTTGCTGTGCGCAAGCTTTGGCGGGTGTCCCTCCGGCAATCCATCCTGGGCTAGATATTTCCCATCAGAACATAACTGCCCAGCGGTCCCTATGCAAGCAGATACCGTAGATCATGAGACGAAAGCAGTCCAGAGACTAAACCACAGGGCTGGCAGCTCTTCTAAGCTAATCACTGTTCTCCCGCTAATTCAGTATCCCCTTTAGTCACAAGACAAAGCCAGCCTACGTGGGGACAGCGCTGTGCAGAGGCTGCCTCTGGAGGCATGTCCTCTGTGGACACCCTCCCTCTGAAGCTGAGGACAACTCCTTTCCAGGAGGGCTGAATGGTTAGCGCGGGACATGCAGTGCACCGTGAATTCCCACGGCAGCCCAGTAAACTCCTGGTATGGGGAAACCCGTAGGCATTTGCTGCTTCATTTTGAATTTATTGAAAGGCCTTCTGTGACTTTCAAGAAAATGGGAATGTTTCTGGAGTTGTTTCTCCCTCTGCTGCCTGGCAGTTGTATACCTGTGATGGAATTTCATGGGAAGGAGAATACCACTGTGTTCTTTCGCCTTTCTCGAGTAATTTCCATAAAGCATTATTATGTGAAGTCCTGTTGATTTTATGCCAGTGAAATTGTCAAGGACTTTATCATAGAAGTATCCAAAAAAAGGTGTTAATAATACGGATCTAGCTCACAGATGGCTTTGGGATAGACTAGCTAAGGCTTGTCAAGTGTTTCTCACGTGCTGTAGCGAGGCAGGTCCTGTGAGTGAGCTGTCTGAAATGCAATCCCCTCCCTGCACGGCTCACACGTTGCTGTACGCTCAGGGTGGTCAGGTCTGATCCTCCCTGCTCGCTCCTCTGTGTTTCCTACCCCAGTATCGTTCCTGAGTGGCACAGTCATTCTCCTAGAGTTCATCTCTGGATGCAGCAGATACAGCCTAGTTCTGTTGAATGAATGAGGCAGGGGAGAAGGTTTCTGTCCAAGACAGGCATCATGCACGCAAGGTAACTGTTATAGGATCCTTTTTTTTGTTGTTGATGGGAACTAATTGAATTCTGATGCACAGAAAGGAAATGGGTGAAGGTGGACAGGGAGGCAAAAGACAGAAAGGTGAGTGGAGATGCTGTATGGATACCTCAGCCAGCCTCATGATGTGTTGTCCCTTCTCTTCTCCACTGCACTCTCTTCAAGGGAAAACAGGGGTCATGGCAGCTTCTTCAGCTTCACAGTTAGAGAAATAGCTGTTTTGCCCACTGATAAACTGGGAAGAAGGATTTTTCCTCCCCTCCCCAAGAGACTGCTATGCAAAACTTGTATGACTTGAGTGAGGCGAGCAAGTGGAAGAGAATGCTCCCCTAGACAGTGGGAATGAGGAGAACAGCTGACAGCTTGCCATGTGCAGCTTGCAGATCTCAGCACTTTATGATGCTGTGGAACAGATTTTGAAGGAAAGGAGAAATAAAGCCAGGAGGATAAGGGGAAAATAAGACAACATGTACCATCTTTTGATCAGAGGTAAATAGCTTTCCTGGGATAAGATTCCTGACCCTCTAGGTCAAAGAAACATAGCAGACCTGATCTACCTGGACTTCACTAAGGCATATGATATGGTGTCCCAGAAGAAGCAAATTAGTGGAGAAGATTCAGCTGCAGAAAACAGGGAGTATTGGAGAAATCCTCAGGCAGGTAAGAGACTGACAAAACTGAGACACCAGTTCCCTAATAGGTTGAAGGGAAGTTATCTGTCAGGCTGCAAAAAGATTGCTCTTAGGACTGATCTTTTTTAATATTTGTGTTAATTACCTTGGCACCAAAAGTAGAAGTGTTAGTGAAATCTGCTGATGGAACGAAGCTGGGAGGTATCACCAGGGCAGAGGTGGATTCCAGCACTCAGAGCTGAAATCTCTTTGTGACTGGAGTGATCGAGGTGAGGTTGGACGGAGGCGTGCAAAGTCACACACTAAGAACTTGTTGCTCAGAGAGTAGCAGGAATCTCCTTTAGCAATTGGGAGTTCCTTGTTGGCAGGACCAAGACAGGGAATGTCCTGGGTGAAGGTCACCAAAGGAGGAGGAACCGGAGATGCTATGTCGGGGTGAAAGAGGCAAGTGAGCTTTGAGGACATAGCAGTATTTCCAGTTGCAGCAAGTGAAATTAATGTCATCCAAGAGGATGTGAGACTCCACCAGAATAGTGTGTGCAGTGCTGCTCACCCGCATTCAAGAAAGATATTCAGCCTGGGACAGGTGCAGAGGGAGGCAACAGGGTGATCCGAGGGACGGAGGGTGTCTCTCGGCTAAGGGTATGTTTACTTATCAGTCGTAGAAGTGACTGCAGAGAGATATTTGAGCCGATTTGAAAATCGATGCCATACCAGTTTGAGCTTTTCTGCGTTAATTATTTTGCACTGAACTTCATGCTAGTGCAGCTACCCAAGGTAATTAAAACACGGTGTGATGTGCCTGCAGGGTGATTACTATAAGGGAGCTTAGTTACTTAGTCTGGCAGAACAAAGGTTAAGAGATGAGAGGTTTGCTGCCTATAAATACTTTTAGGAACTGGGGGGTTGGGAGAGCTACATAAGCTAAAGGACAATGTGGCACGAGAATAAATAGATATAAATTGGCCATGAATGAATTTAGGTTGGAAATCAGAAGGTTTCTAAGCAACAGAGCAGGGAAGGAGGTGCTGGAACAGCATTCTAGTAGCACAAGTGAGGGCGGAAACCTAATGAGATTTAGGACAGAGCTTAGTAAGTTTAGAAAAGGCCATTTGTTTTGTATTTGCCTGTTATTCAAAGGGATTGAACCTGATAAGCCAAGAGGTCCCTTTTTCATTCTATTTCCTGTACTTGCCTTATTGCCTTATCAGAGCTGCTCCCTTTCACATAGAAGCCAGGTAAATCCTGAATAGAGCATGTATGATGAGTTTTTTGGCATTGATCCCGTAGATATTTAATGGAGGATTCATTCTGTGTCAGGGATTTAAACAAACAAAAAGAGCAAGCCAACACAATGCATGGAGAAGGTCTGCAAATAAGCAGCAGTATATTTGAGAGCTCACATATGAAAGACCTTCTTTGCATAAAACATGCTCTTGGAGCATCTGGCTTTGCTGGAAGGCTGTTTGGAATGCGGGTAGATGCTCTCCTGAGATTTGAGAACTTCAGAGACTGAAGGGAAAATGTCTTGTCCTTTCCTGCCGTTACTGAGGACTTTGTGCTGGAGCAGGATATCAGATTTACTGCATTGGGAAATTTCAGAAAAAACCACCACCCAGCAGCAGCTGAGATAGAAACTTCTCGTATGTATCTCATCTCTGATGCCTGGCTGCAGCACTGCACTTATTCTGATTCTTCATCTTGTCCCATGCAGGACAGGCACCTCTAGTACCTTCTCTAAAGCACCGATGGATGCTACCTGCCTGGTGAAACATTTCTAAAACCCCCATACGTGGACATGATTGAAAGAGAAGGAAGGAGAGGCAAGTTGTCTGTTATACATTAGACCATTGGAGACAGCTTGAAGGCATCCTCCAGCAGGAGGCAAATTCCCAAGGACAGGCTGGGCCCAGGGGAACAGGAGTAGCATGTGACGATGGGCCCCTGAATGAGGGGGAACAGTTTTATAGTAACAGTTCCTTATTTAGTAAAAAATCCCAAATTATTTGATTATAGAAGGATGCTTTCCCCTTCCCAGCCCAGAGTACCAAACCAGCCCAGAGTGAGAAAAGAGGAAACAAGAAACAGCGAGGCATGAAATGTCACTATGTGTCAGTCTCATTCGCCAGTAAAGTTTTCAGCAAGAAAAAATGGAAGGGTTTTTCATCTCACTGAGGAGAAATGATCATCTGTCCCAAAGTAACTGCTCAGTTGTCAGCTTTATGTTACTGGAAATAAAGCACAGCACTCTCATAGCTACTGCTTCTAGTTCTCAACTCTGCGGCATCTCTGAGCAGAGAAGTGCTTTGCAAATGATAATGTAATTACAGCTCCTATAAACACTCTCCGTGCTTTACAGGTGGAGGAACCAAACCATGGAGAACATAAAGGGTTTGTCCAAAGGACCAGCAAGTCATTTTCAAGCAAGGAGTCCTCATCTACCTAGCCACCAGACATTCATCTTGTCCTGTAAACTTCCAGCTAGATGAATTGCTGCTTTACAAAAATATATGTGTGTGTACATATATATGTTTCCCAAAGTGAGAAGAACAGAAAGAACAGACCTTTACCTCTTTTTGCTGAGCCTGCACAGGTAGAGGGAAGAGCAGGTGAAGTTGACTGAAGGGTGAGCTTCAGCACAGCTCCTTGGTCTTGCTGGAGCCCACCTCTCCGTCAGGGTTCAGCTCCCAGAAGAGATCCGTGTCTGAGGGAGGACACTCTGGACAGGGTAAGCAAACCCCAGTCAGCTTCCAGGAGCTCAGCCTCCTGCTATGGTCTGACACTGTCTCACTGGCTGGAGATTCCCTCAAGCCTGTAGGACTGATGCTGGGGGAGACTAGCTCCCGAGCTGTTCCTGACATGCACTGGCAGCTGTCTGCCTGCTATTCTTTTAAAGAGTCTTCATGGATCAGGATAAAAATGTGATCTTACGCAGGCGGCATTGTAAGCACAACTTGGCTCAAGTTCAGCTCTTCCTCTGGCTCCCAGCTACTCTATTTTTATTGAAGGAATTCGAGGCTATCAGAAAGGAAGTCAAATTGTTTTAGGAAAACAATAGAAAAGCAACTTGAAGTTTATTAGCTTCCTGCCCAGGGCCTGGGACCAACTTGTCAAACTTATTAGAGCGATGGCAGAGCTATTTATTTAAAAGGGCTAGCGACAAGACTCACAATTTCATTCCTGTTTAGGCCTTGGTGAAAACAAAGGAAAGCCATAAAATAATATCTGAAGGCAGCAGATGGCTAACTGGTAAATGGTGCGAGTAAGGTTGGCCTGTGAGCCACGCGTGGTGTTCACCAGTGCAATGGCTTTTGTGGGATGTTTTTATCGAATTAATGCCTGGGCTTGCGCTCGTAGCTAGCCCCATCACCCCAAAGTCCTTACTGTGGCTCAAATTTTGATACGGAAGCCTCACATCTAAGATTACAAATTTGGCAGGAAAAGTCTTTGTTTAGAGCTACTGAAAGGCGCAAAGCAATACGGCAGGTCTGCAGAAGAGCCAGGAATAGAGCCCAGGTGTCCCTGATCCTGTTGGACTGCTGCAGCCCCCCGTCTGTAAAATATATTTATATCCTTCAGAAGCAGCTGCAGTCTGCTTCCCCATTCAGCTACCCCAAAGTAGTAGCGCCATTAAGTCACTGCAAACACGCTGGCACGCGGCTGGTGAGAAGAACGGACAGCCAAACTGTTAAACTCTTGTGAGCAGAAAGTGCCCATGCTGCCTGAGCCTTGCTAAGGAGTTGCATCGTTTGCAAGGAAACAAGAAGAGAATAAAGCAAGTAACTGAGAAGCATTTAGGAACTCTGCTTAATGCAAAGCCATCTCCCTTTCTCAGAGGGCTCGCTGCTAACTGACTGTTTAACCCGCTTCCAGGGAGCAGATAGGAAGAACTCACCTCTCCTTGCAATGGTGCAGTAGTAGTCTCTAGAAAGTCAGGCGCTGAGAGGCACTGAGCCCGCAGAGGTATGCATGCAAGCTTTGAACAACGCTTTTCAGATGAAGAGCCTACCTCAAAAATTCTCTTCCTTCTTCTCCTCATTAGCTTAACCAAAAGCGGGAATGCAAAGCTATGGTTTTCCCTGAGGCCTAGGGCAATAATGCATCTTGTATTGGCAAGTGGTAGAAAATCTCCGTTTATATGTTCCTTTTAATTTATCTGGGTTAGATGCTTATAAAAGGGTCAAAGTGAGTGCATGATCTCTGAAAGGGCCTAAGAAACTGGATCTTAGACTTGGTAGTTTTAATGTAAATGCCACAATCTCGCATTTATTTAAGGAATTCTTACAGCTTTTAGAAGGTTTCTCTAATTTCTATCCCTCTGAGATATTTGCTTGGTAAACAAATCAGCCAAAGAAGCACACAGAGCAGTGCAGCATCCTAGTTCATTACAGTCCGTAGGCGTTTACTTAATTTTAAGTACATTCTTGAGTTGCATTGATTTCAACGAGATTTAATAGCCCAGAAATTAAGCACACTACATTGCCAGCCAGGCTAGTTTTGCTGGGGGAATTCCGAGGCAGATACCAGCTAGTCAATATGTTTCTCAATCGCCTCTGCTGTAAGGGATGTCATGTGCAAATCACATGATGGTGTTCTGGCAACAGAAAATATTTTATTTGCACTTATTTGGAATCTGTGTCATCTGGACTTGTATCACTTAATTCACACTTTGTTCTAGTAATTTCAACCCTGAATGTGGGCTGTGAGAGGGTTTTTGTCGGTCGCTCGGGACTGTTGGACTCATGGTAGTGCCTGGGGTGGGGACCCTGCAAAGACTTGGTCATGTGAGGACCTTGATGTAGTTATGGCTTGGGGCCACTGGTGTGGGTAGAGGTCTCTCTACACACAAATGTCGTAGACTAGAAAATGTAGACTGTTGAAGCTCCAGTTTTTTTCTACCAGGAGCCAATATGGTTGCTTAGAAACCTCTGGGATGACAGAGTCTACCAGCTGGCTGGATGCAAGGATGCTGGGGGACCTCTCACCTGAGAAGGCTGCAACGTGCTGCCATGTGGTGCCAGTCCCAGCACCGAGTTCCTGGGATGTTCTCTCCCGTGGTGGGATTAGATAGCTGTGCTGCTGCAAGATCTCCCAGCTCTAAGGCTTGAGGCTTTAGAAAAAGGCTGCTTGAGCAATATTGCCAGTGTGGCACGAATCACAGGCACACGTCTCATCATACAGCAAGCTAGCTTTGCTGTGGGGTAGAAGAACCTCAGCCTGCTCTATACATCCTCCTCAGGGGGAAGAATAATCAGAACTTGAATCTGCTGTAAAGGCCAGGTTCTCTAGAGCTTTCCCTGGAAGTCAGCTTCAAAGGAAGAAACAGTAAAAGGGTTTGAGGAAAAAGAGACATGTGCCTTGATGGTGGTGAGTGAAGCTGAAAAGTAAACAGCCTGAGGTATGGGAGGATTCTCAGATGGTGGTTGTTGCTCTCAGCCAGCTTGTTCTCTTTTGTGATGGTCTGAAAGCATTTCAAGACGTGACCTCCTGGGTAAAATTAAGAACTTAATTAATTGCACAAATTTATGAGTAATGGTTCTTCCCACCAATTTTGTGATGTGTGTTGGCTGGGTTCTCAAGCCTTCTGTGAACAACGTGAATTACAGCAAATGGAGGGGGCAGGAGGACACGGCTGGCCCAAGCAGATTAGAAGGGTGCGTTTTATATTAGGAGACCAAATATCCACGTGCTAAGCGTGCATGGACGCGCGTGCACACACGCGCACATAGAATAAAATCATATTCCTTTTGTTGGCAAGAGCTCACAAGCTAGGCTAACTCCCCGGAAGGCTGTGGTGCACAGGGTGCAGGGAAGGTGCCTTGCAATGGGCTTCCCTTTCCCAAGTGTGCCACGGGGCTGACCCGAGCTGTCCGAGGGAAGCAGGCAGCCCTGCTCCTTCACGCTGCACCTTCCGTGCGGCTGCGTAAAGGCAAATAGGCTCATGGGGATGCATTAGGCACCTAGACGTGTCAGCCTGATGTCCTGAGTGTTTATTAGAGGAAAGCTTGGAAAAGGTTTGTATCCAGTTTTGCTTTCTGGAAGGGTGAAGGATTTGGTCAATTCAAATCTCCTTAATTGTATTTCTGGACACCTGGGTTTCCTGGTAAAACGCCATCTGCTTGACTTTTCCTAGCAGCGCCCGATGCCCAGAAGAGGTGACAGCCTGCAGAGGAAACAGGTGTGTGTGTTAGTCACCTACAGCCACAAAGGCGAGGAAGCGAGTGCCGCGGCTTCTCCGCAGCAGCCAGCCAAGGCCATGCAGCCAGCCACCCTGGCTCCCCAGCTGGCCACCAGCAACGCTCGTGTTTAAAGCTACAAATAGCGGGGAGGAGGCTAGGAAATTCTCTGAGCACTGAATTCCTGTGGACAAACATAGGGCTTTCCCCACTTGGCTTTCCGTTTAATTTAATTTAAAATCTCTCCCCTTGCTCCTCATACATAGTGCGATGCACTCCACACTGATCCTAAGTGCTGACTGCTCTGTATAAATGCAGGCACTGCATTCTCACGGGGTCCTTTGCCCGCTGTAGCTTCTTGTTTTTAATGCTAGCAGAGGCAAAGATGAAATGTGATTGTGGGACACCTAGCAGAAAACTATACGTGAAATTGCTGTCCTGTACCGAGATGTTGCATTTGTGGGTTGCTGTTTTTTCATATCTCTGATTTGGTAATTGGCAGATGATATCAAAGTGGGCTTGCACGGCGCTAAGACCCCTGTATGAGCTCATGCAGAAGCCTGGTGATACAATCTGACCAGTCAGTGATGTCAGACAGGATTGTGTTTGTTTGCTGATGTTTATTGTTTTCCTTGAAATGGTGGAAAAGGAAGAGATATTTAAATTTGATTGAAACAAGTTGAAGTAGCTACACATTCATTGGTTTCGAGCTGAATCTTGCAGTTCTGTACCCAGATACAGAGTTTGGTTTCTCGGTGAGGAAACTGGAATGTATTTTCCTTAAGATCTATCCCCCACCCCCAACTGAGATATGACAAAAATAGCTATTAAAATAACAAGCAGTTTTTTTCCTGGTTGGGGATGATGTGGTTTGCCTTTCTGTGTGTGTGAGAAACAGAGATGCCTAAGCAATGCATGTTAGTAGGATTGATGGTTTTTGCATGTGATACCCACATGGTATGATGTGGAGGCTTCCTGTAGTCATCCTAACCCTGTTGAAAGAGAAAAGTAAATTAGTTCTTTCAGACCAAGAGGAACCCAAGACTGACTTTTTGACAATGCATTCAGTATCTAGGAGCGTGGCCACCAAACTGGGGACACCACAGGATGTACCCACTGAAAGAGCACTTCAGGATATGAATGGCAGTGGTTAAAAGTCATGCAAGATTGCTCACTAGAAGCAGAGAATTCAGAAATGGGAAGCCTTGATGTTGTCTGCTGTTCCCACACTCTTTCCCCACTTTCCTCTCAGGCCAGCTTTGTGAAGAACCACATTTCTCTCTCAGGGAAAGTAACAATTTAACGCAGCAGGGAAGAAAGAGGTTTTGCGATGTGCTGCATGAAATGATGCGGTATCACTCAACTAACATCTGGTAAAATGTTCTTAAATAGCCTCATCTTCCTGCATCAGCATTTCTAACATCAATAATTTTATTGGTAATAATCAGCGAGGTCTGAGATTTGTTGGAGAAGGATGGATGGCTGCATTTGGGGAGAAAATCTAAAGGGCTTTGAAGTATGCTGATAGAAAAGTGCTGAGGCAACATCACAGTTACTGAGCTGAGAAATCTGCACTGATTTGCAGTTCCCAAATCGTTTGGAAAACATGAGGAATGCTGCCTTGAGAGAAGCTGCTGGTGCTTTAATGCCATCGGATCCCTAAGAGCTGGAGAACTCTCAAGTGCCACAATCTGGGGTAAATCTCAACATGACTTAAATGTTTCTCCTGGAGCTCCTGTGGCTGCCCATACTGATCACATGAGGTGTTTTCTCTTGCACTCCCTATGGCCCCATCCCAAAAACCTTTGAGAGGAGTTCTTCTCCCATTCCTATCTGATAGGTCTGAGCAAACCCAAGCCAGTCTTCCACTCAAATTCTTTCCAGCCCAGGTCACACAACATCCCTTCCACATGAGCAATCCTTTCTATTCTTCCTCCTCTGCTCAGAACTGTGTGATCATCCTTGCATTAAGAAAGATACCTGGAGAAATGGCTTCATATAGTTCAAAAGAATTATTTTCCACTCTGAAAAGTGGACTCACATGGAAACTCCAGCACAGGAATGACACGAGATTATTTTTCAGCTACTGAAGTGGTCTGAAATAGTAGCCTGCAGCTGTGTGAGCAAATAGAGCAGCATTACAGGAATCCACGCAGAGGTCAGTGGTGATCAGTGGAGTGGCATCTGGCCTGCTTTGTGCAGGCAAGCTACTTGGTGCTGCACTGGATGGGAGCTCACATTTTGTTTTCAACTGCAACAAAGCTGTGAGATGCTTCAGCTATGAAAAAAAGAAGAAGATGGAGCTGAAGAAACTTAATGCGATGCCAACACTAATATTATCTGGCCTTGGTAATGGCCAGAGATCTCCAAAGATGGAAATTCCTGGGCCTCCTGCTTCATTTAGTCTTCTGTTGTTACCCTGTGTGCAAGTTGCTGAACCCAGCTGGTGATGGTCAGAAATGCCCTGCAGCATTTCCAATTGTTGGGACAGGTGGTGGCACAGTAAGTGTGGTTAATATGGAGAAATTCTTTCTCGACTGCGTTGTGAGCTGCAGTAAAGTAGAATGGGGAAACAGCAGAGGAAACCCACCACTTGAGTACCTTAAGCCGTCTTAAAGCCCTCAGAGCTCTGGAACTGTTTGAGGCTTCTGGTGTCACGTACAGCAGCCTCCGAATTGCCCAGCCTGATAACAGGCTGCCCTCTGAGCTGTACCACCCCTCAGCTTTGCCACAATCCGGGCTAGACTCCTAGTCGGTCAGTGGTGGCAGTAAAGATGAACTGCTGGGGCAACTGGTGTCAAAAAGGAAGTCTCAGCTGATGAAGTTGAAGAACAACAAGTTCAAACCTCCTGATGTCCCTTCCCACCTGAATTATGCTATGATTATAAGTTGCTGGCAGCAGATGGTCTGTAGCAGGTCAAGGTCAGTGCAGCTGCTTCTGTGCAGGTAAATCATACCAGTATACAGGATTTCTTCAGCGTATCAAGAAAAGTAGTAAAAGGAGAAATTATTCATTTTATTTTTCAAAAATTCCTCAGATGAAGCTGTTTAGGAGGATGAGTGGCCTTGGTTTGAGGAGGAAGCTTTGTTACAGGTCATGAACAGGTAAAAGGAAGGAAATTACTGAAGTAGTTTGCCAGTCTGACACAGAAAAGCATTAATAAAGAGACATGTCCCAAAGCATTTTGTAGCATGGATGCTGTGTAAAATATATAGTAGTGACCCGGATAGGGATAAGAACATGACCAAATTCACAATTAGCACAGATGTATCTATCTACCTATGTATGTATCTGCTCAGTAATATTATACATTGGCGCATATGCCCCACAGCATCTGTAACATTCCTAATTTGAGGGATCAGATTGCTCACTGAGGAAGAGTCTTCTAGGTTTAAAAATACATGTTATTTGCTCTTCTAGGTACAGATCTGTCAGAGTAGTGTTTTTATTTCGGTTGCTTGAGTTTTCCTGGTTAGAAAAGTCTATCAACACTTATTTTCATGGCCAGCTGTTCTCAACAAGACAGACTCCTAAAAAATGGGTACCTGCATTCCGGATTGATTTGCTTTTTTCTGGGAGATTGTGCCGTGATTAGAACTCCTTTGGCAGAGGATACTTTGTCCCCAGGTTTCACATGGACTATCCTTGCCCTCTGAGTTCCCGTTCCAGTTAGGGAACAATTGTTGAAGTGCTTCGTAGATCGACATCTTTCTTCTCATGTGCCAGGGGATTTCTGAGGCAGTGCTGGAAAGCCATCTCTCCTGCTCTGTGAGACACCATGCCCTGAGTCCGGTGGGGGCTGTAGCCCGGATTCATGTGATGAAGAAATCTAAAATGGCCAGGAGACAAAGCAGCGTGGTAGCAGGTGGAATTCATGGGAGGAGTACGAGCCGCTGCGCTGGCAGAGGAAGCAGATTGAACTTTACGTACTCCAGGGTCCTGAGTAAACTAAACTCCTCACATAGAAAGTTGTAGGAAGCATCTTGTGACCAGCTCCCTGGCAGGAGAAGCATGATCGCCCAAACACAGGGCTTATTGCTGCAGGCAGAGGTTCTGCGGTTTGATCAATATGGGGCAAAAAGACAACGTCTGCATATTGATGAGAGACTTGCTCTGCTGGTCTTGAGAGCAAATGACCTGGCACAGCGGATGCTCATTTGGCTTTCCTCTCCCTCCCTCGGACTCCAAACAGGGTGCTTTTGTGCGTGCTGCCTTGTGGGAGCTGTTATTTACCAAGCCAGCATCCAAACCATCCTGGGAGAGCATCACTGGCCTGGAGAGAAATCACCAGGGAGCACGCTGACCGCTCAACAGTGCCAGTGACAGCAGGATCATAGCGGAACCTGTGCCTTGGTCCTGTTGGTTTGTGAGTTGTAGATGGACCATCGCTGTCTGACAGCAAGCTAGGTTTGGAAGAGGAAAAAGGTCAGAACGTAAGCATTGAAAACACGACCATGCCACTGAGCTCAAGGAGAGAGGAGCTGTCCCTTCAACCGCAGCCTGCTGCGTTTATTGGATTGCTTTTTGGAGTAATGGGTAAGATGATGGATTCCTCAGCTGCTGACTGCCCACGTAGGTGGATAAGGACATAATCGACATCGCTGCTGAGCTCGTGCAATAGCTACTTTGTTTATCTCTGGCCTGACATGCAGGTTTGTGCTGGGGTAGGGTTTGTTTTCACAGAGCCAGGTGGCTCCAGCCTGTTGTGCCTGCGGTGCCTCTATGGGCAGAGCGAGCCAGGCTCTGAGCCTCCGCTTCCCAGTCTGGAGCGTGGCTTGCCCTGTGCCAGGCACCGAGCGCAAGCTGGCACGGGGGTGGTGTAAATAACTGGTCCTGAGAAAACATGCCCATCATCTTTGAAAACTATTTGTGTGCTAACACAGTTCTTGCAGAACGGGTGCTATGACCCACTAAAAACGTCTAAGATTAACTTGGTTGTCCATTTGTCACAGGCTGGAGGAGGAGAATCTTGGCTGAGTCCTGACTGCTTTTAAACTTTGAGAAGGTGAAAAATGCATGGAAAGAATGAAATGGAAGCATGAAAGCCTGCAGAAAAAGCTGGTGCACTCATGCTATTACCAAACTGCGTGTTCTTACACAGACACGTGAAGCAGTGTTGCAGAATGTTTCTAGATGCTGGAATAAATATCTAGTGTATACAGAGAGCATGCCCTGTGTCTGGAGATCCACTCTGCAGTGCGCTGTGATCTTTCCTTTGGGGTGTCTTTGAAGTGTTTGTCCAGTCAGTGCCCGAAGGTGTTTCATTTTTTATTTTTATCTTAAGGGTAGGTGAAAACAAAGATCCCCACGTGTATATATAAGGTGGTTACATGGGAGATTCTGTTGCAGATGAAGAACAAACCTACCAAGAATATAAAATCAGAAGCCAGGTGTAGAGCCCTGAGGGGAGGCAGAAATACTTTGTCTGGTTGAAAACCTGGTTGGTGGTCACTGCTTGCCCACTACGCAGCCAAATCAGATGTGTTCAGTACTGAAGTGTGTTGCTTTTTAATGCATCAAGAATTACCAGGAAACCAAAGGTTTTGCTTTATTCCTGCCTGGAGCTACCGGGAAACTGCATAACTGTCAGTTCATTTGGTAGGGACTTGTGTTGGCTTGTCATGGGCTGCAGGCACCTGAATAGTTCAAGTGGCAACGATGCATGCCACCCTACAGTCGTTTGGTTCTGTTGAATGAGGAGGAGATGCCCTCGCCTACTGCCATTACTGTGGTAGCTATTGCAGGCTGGAGCCCAGCCTGGCCAGCAAAACCTGCTCAGGCAGAGGGATAAGGACATGGGTGGGGAGCCTGTTCTCTGTGCTGTGTGCCACACCATTTACAGAGCCCAGTCTGGCTTGTTTAAAACCAGGGTGGGTACCTGTACACGAGCAGCATCCCAGCAGCTGCCGGGGCCCAAGGAAAAATCCAAGAATTTTTAGCAGGCAGAGATGTTTTCTTTCTGCACATCTCTGAACTTGCCAGAGCCTGAACACATCTCAGAAGCAAAGCTGGACTGGGGATGTGCCCCATTGCATTGGTGTGCTTCAGAGTTGTTAGCAGGGCCTGAGAGATCTCGGAATAAGGCTCTCTGTGTGCGTTTCCTTGACTATCAGACACACAATCTCTGGTTCCCAGAGACCCCTCTACTCAGCCCAGTGATAAAAGTGCTTTTTAACACCAAAGCTGCTGTGTTCCCACGCCTGTTGCTGTCATGAGGGAGGCCAGTCTTAAACAATAGCAGAGGAATAAAGAATAGCCTCGCTAATCGATATCCTGCCTAGACGCTGAGTCAGGTGGCAGCTTGGGCCTCTTTAAAATTCCTGCATTGTTCCTGATTTTTCATTTGACTGGGGTAAATTTTTATCTTTAAAGAAAGAAAACACACGGGACCGGCTGTCTCTGCCTGCTCCAGTGCTCCCTTCCCACCCACCCCCACTCAGTTTTGGTGTCTTTGTCCTGTGGCAGTCTCCAGCGGCGAGGGATATAGGTACGATTTGCTAGTTTGGACTTGGAGCTGAGTGCGATGTGCTGCGGTTAGGACAAGGCAGCAGTGGTCTGAGCAGGGCTCCCTGCGTCACATACATCTGCAAGGCTTTGGAGAAGACAATCTTTCACACCTACATTTCCACGTGGGCTCATATTTATGTGCTTGGTCTTAAAATGGTCAGAAGGCAAGGCAAAGATGCAGGCACAGGTGCCCAGGAAATTTCTCCATAGATTAATTTTTGGAGCCCCAGCAGGATGCTATGACAATCTGTGTGCAAACAGACATTTGGAAAATTGACGAAAGCAATATTTGCTTAAACAAACTGCAAGATCCTGTAGCTCAAGCTCCTGAACGCACCTCAGCTGCACTAAAATGTTTTCCAGAATGAGGAGGGGGCCAGGGTGGCTTTCTATAATCTCTGAATCTCACAGGGATTGCAGGGTCCTGTGTGTGGGTTTCATTCAGCTCCTGTCATCCCTGAGCATCACCCCAGGGCTGCTCTCACCAGCCTGGACCAGGGTGGGCTGTGGCTCTGCCCCTTTCCCTAGCCATGAGCCCTGTGTCAACGGCTGCAGAGGAGAAAGGTCAGAGATGCCCCCCAGGATTTTACTGAAGACTGGGGGGTCCCTAGGAGATCTTTGTGGCTCTTTGGCACTGCTTGCCTCCTGCTAAAAGGCCTCAGCAGAGGGGGAAAGCGTGGTCCTCGCTGTGCGGCTGGGCAGGAACTCTGTGAGCTGGAAAGGGAACTGGTAAGGGTTACATTTGCATGTGTAGATATGAGATAAGAGCTGACCTACCCTTCACCCCAAACTGAACTGCCTGAAGCTCAAACAAGGTAAGGCGACTGCTTGTGAAAATGTTGGGGGGAAGCCTGCCAGACTGCCTGGGGCTGGGAGCAGACATAGAACAACCATCCGTGAGGTGCTTGCTAGGTCCATGAGGAGCTTGCTACATCCCTGACTAAAATGCTTGAGGACTGGTGGCACAGAGGAATCAGGAGCCGAGGGTGCCCATCAGGAGCCAGGGCACTGGGGGAACCTGGAGCCACCCGCACTGCCCACACTTGTAGGCTAGAGCAGCCGTGGCTGCTCGGAGCTGCTGAGAAGGTGCTGGCACGAAGGGCCCCCTGACACCCATCTGTCCCTCCCCACGTATACCAGTATGGCTGCCCACCCCTGTGGGACCCTCCTGCTCATTGTTCTCTGGCACCTTTTGGTTCAGGGATTGCATTTTGTCCCTTGTTGGGGGCAGGGGTGTGTTTAAAAAATAATGTAAAAGAGCAGAATCCAAAGCAGGACGAACCCCTGAGGCTCCCAGTGTGGTGCTTGGCAGAGGCACAATCCTGTCTTCAGACAACGCCTTCGTCCTGAGGAATGGAGGGAGAAATAGAAATTACAGACAATGAAGAAATCATTTCAGATTAAGCTGAAATAGCATCTACTAGGTATCTGAGTGGGGCCTTTACTGCACATAGCCTGTGACTGTTGCTTTCAGATATCCCCACAGCAACACACATCACAGGTACTGTCACAGCCTCTTCCCTCTCTGCAAATACAAACAGAGCGATACCCACAGCTACGTGGGCTTAGATGGAGTTCCTGCACTGGGAATCTGTTTCTTCTGGGAAAGAAACATCTCCTTTTAATGATATTCTTGGGTCTTTTAAGTCTCCTGGGAGCCTCAGATCCGTTTTGCACAGCAGGGGAAGCGCTGCCTGCCAACGCAAGCATGGCACGGCGCGGGAGGGCTGGCCCGACCCCAACGCCACGCTCGCCGCACCGAACCCTGCGCGCCTGCTCTGCCGGCAGCGAGCGGGGGCTCTGCTGTGCTGCCTGCGAGGTGCACGGGTGGCACGTGGTTTAGTAGTGAATCTCAAGGAATAGGGAGAGACTCTTCTTGCCCCTGGTGTCTTTGTGAAGACTAGGAAACAGAAAGCATGGGTATCTCAGAGGGTGCTTTCCAGCAAGCACACACCAACAAGAAGCCACTCTCTCTTCTCTGAATGTAAATCCAGGGTGCCAGAGGACTGGCAAGATGCAGCTTGCCTGGTTAAATGCTCAGTGCATCTCACCCTTGCACAGGCAGGGCCTCTCTGGAGATGAACTGAGAATTTCTTTCAGACCTGGGCTTCTGTGTGGAGGCTGCTGGTCAGGAGTTCATTGGCACCATCTGGGAAAGGGGGCAGCTGTGACAACATGCCCCATGGGAATATAATGGAGTCCTTTAGCTCATTGCAATGGTTGTGGAGGTTTGCTGTGTGTCAGAGCGTGTTAGTGGTGCGCTGGTGAGTTGGTTGCTCTCCAGAGCAGTGCTGCTTGAGCCACTGGGCCTCAGCTGTCGTTGCTTAGGCAGCAGGAGCATCCTTGGTACATGTGTGTATCCTTGTTATGTAGGCTGTAGAAGAGACTTGGGAGTTTCAGGTTGTTTTGAAACACTCTGATCACTCTGTGGCTGCTTAGGCTATCTCTGCTGTTGCTATGTGGAGTTAATGGTCACCATGGCAAGGATGGAGCCAGGATGTTTTGGCTCTAACAGCATGCATTGCCCTGTGATGTGGTTAAGCCTACAGCTTCCTGGCTGCTTGTGTGGTTCCAGCTCAGGAACTGCTGTGGTTGCACAAAAGAAATATATTTCTTATGTGCTTCTTCAACTGCCCCTCAAACCTTGGTGGAAAAAGACTTAGGTCCTAATCGAGCTGTTAGTCACAGCAGGTTTCCCAAGCCTTGGGGCTTGCCTGTGCCTGGGGCTAATCTCTGCGGGGTGTATGCCAGGCATGCTGCTGGGGGCTCTGCTCTGCTCCAGGCAGCTCATGCGAACGCTTGCCTGGGAAAGCAGTCACTTCAGGGCGCAGATCTTTCCTTTCTGGGAGGGAACGGTGGGGAGGAACTGAAGCAACCAGGCTACCTCTCCATCAACGTGTTTGAGCAATGAAAAAATCTCTTTGAATGCTCACTAGGGAACCCGCGGGGGTTTCATAAGAAAATATTTGTTCTCTGCAGGCTGATGCTGTGACAGCTTCCAGCAGAGCTGAGCTGGCTGGCTAGACAGGAGGCTGCGCACCAAAAAGAGAGGGTGAAAGGTGCTGCCTGCCAAAGCAGCAGCTGTGAGAAGGCGACCGGACTGCACAGCGTCAGCACACACATGGTCGGTGGGGAAGCGCGAGCCCAGCTTCAATCCTTGTCAATGGCACCTCGTTGACTTTTAACGCTTCCTTATCGTGTCTGCCCTCACCTCGTAGCAGTGCTGATAAAATGCCATCGCCGGTGTAATCTCCTGAGCAGCTCTGCAGAAAACGTTGCAGAGCATGGGAGGCTGGATCGCCTGCAGCCGGCAGCCAGCGTGGGACTCCGGTCCAGAGCAAGGTAACAAAGAACTGGCCCTAACCTGAGACAAGGCGAGGGCAGAATAATCTCCTAGGCTTATGGAGCACCAGGTGTGCCGATACGACTGGCACGGCAGCACATGAATTTTGTGTTAGAATAGGGGTTCGCAGAAGTTGGGACAGCTGTTACTTTTGGGTACCTAGCGGAGTTGGAAATGTAAGCCATCTGACGTGATTGTAGCGTGTTCGTACCCAGGGCTATAAACAACGGAGTGTGATAATGGGAAGGAATGCACAGGGGGGTTTGTTGTCTTTCTTTTTTCCCAGAAATAACTTATTTCTCTCTCTTGGGGTATTAAGCACCTAAGTAGTTCTACAAATCTTAATCATCACTAAAAGAAGATATTATTTTTCAACATGTAACTGCTACCTGTAGGCCCATGGCAATTTTTAAAGCTATTTTTAATTCATTTTTTTTTTACAGGCAAACAACTTATAGTGGTACACTTGGGAGAGCCCTCTTTATGGGTTTGAACTAAGGACCCCTTAATATAAAACGATAAGCAACTACTGAGCAGGTATGTCATTTTTGGAACCTGTAACTGGTGCCAAACTGCATACAGTATCTTGCCACTACAGGAGAACAATGAAACCTCTCAAGGAACTGTCTGGAAAGAAGAATTTTCCTTCTGAGTGAGAAATTTGGATGTTTAAGATTGCTTTTCCCCCCCTTTCTTTTATTTTATTTTTTTTTTAAATGGATCCTAGTGTCCTTCTTCCTAAATTGGAGAGGAAAGCCATCATGCTAAAATTCCTTGCTGGAGGGAAAGCTTCTGAAGATTTTATCAAAGAACTTGGGGAAGGAAAGCTTCTGAAGATTTTATCAAAGAACTTGGGGCCAAGATCCTTCACTTTTCTCGTGGCTCGAAGTTTGATTTCAGCTTCATGGGTCCAACTATTTTAAACGATGAAAGGTGAAACAATGGACTTCTTTAGAGGAAGTAATTGTCATTAACAACAGAAACTTCCAGTGTGATCAATGAAAAGTTTCAATTTGACTTGCTGTTTTACTTTTCCATCTTATTCAGAAAACAGGCTTATGCAGCTCTCAGCACATTTTTTTCTTCTTTGGCTACAGCTTTACTCTGTGCAATGTTATTCATTGGATGTTACTATCCTGTATCTCTTATATAGCACTAGTTTTGTAACCATCCCTGTAATCGCTTCCACATGCTGCAAACTTGAAGAATGGAACAAAATCCTTCTGCATTCCCTGTATTCATATGATCTTTGCCAAGTTCTGCGTCTCCAATACTTGCTTGGATACCTTGAAGTTTATTTTCAATATCATAATCCCAAGGTTGTTATCACAGGAATATCTAGTAGTGCCCCAGCCACCTTTAGGAGTCTTATTTTTTTCCCACCAGCTTTGATCTTCCCTGTGCTTTTGAACTGTTCTCCCCCTCTGCTCTCTTTCTCTTGTTTCTGTCCAACATCTTGTACTACCATCTCTTTGTTCCAGCGTCTTCCCATTTCTCCAGTCTTCCATCATCCCCTACCAACATCTGGAACTTGATGTGTGGGAAGCCTGGGCCTTTGCCCAGGACCACCTCTCTTCATCACCCCCAGCACTTCCACTGTTCTCTCTGACAGTGACATCCAGATTACCGCACATTTTTCTGTATCCAAGCTCTGTCTCGCATATGGACCTGTCAAATCTCACCAGTTTTTCCTGTAAAACCTGACTTTTTGCCTACACTAAGTGAAAAGCTTGGCTGTCCTCAGTTACACGGTACTGCTTGCAGTCCCCAGCCTCCTGCCTCCCAGGCACTGCTGCTTTACCCTTGTCATCCTTCAGCTTCATATTCCTTCTGTGGCTTCTCCACCAGCTTTCAGCCTCTCCACATGGACTCTCTATGTCCCTATTTCATGGCTGTCTGCTATCCCCTCACACTTGCTGTCTTCCTGAGTGGTGTTTAACCACTTACTGACTCTTTCTTCATTTGCTTGCTCACCTTTATATCTCTTTCCAAGCCTTCAAAATTTCTTTTCCTGTGTTTCAATTTTTTTTTTTGTTTTCCTGGACCCTGTTCGTACTAGGCAGGATCAGGAGCACAACACCTTGAAGACAAGTAAACCCCTAATTCCCCTTGAAATGAATACTGATTATCTGCCCACCTAGGAGTTAGGCAGCTGAATATTATTAAGGTATTTGTGTACCAGCATGCCACCTGGCACCCGCTGTCAGCTCTTGAGACCAGTATTTAGGTTCCCTACACTGCTGATGCCCCTTCACCCTGGAGATCTGTGGTATCTGTCAGTAATGGCCCCCCAGTCTGCATTTGGTAACAGTCTGAGGAACTTGATATCTAGTTCTTGCTTCAGTCCACCGGGATCTGTAAGGAAGCTGTCCCTCTGTCTGTCCCTCTGTCAGGACCTGCTCTCATACAGGTTTTCAGGGAGGGCATACCAGATCGAGTGGGCACGATGCAGGGCGGGCGCAGAAGGTAAGTGTTGTGGCCAGCGCCTAAAGTCAGGAGGTAAATAACCCCATTTAACTTCTTTTCTTGGAGGATGGGAAATAGCACCTAGCCCCCTCACCCTGAAATCCGCTGTTCGCAGGGCTGGAGGCAGCTATGACATTGAAGTTTGCTCAGTGGGTCAGCAGAGCTTATGAAATGAAGTGTATGTAATGTCAGGCTAAGCTGTCACGGTGGTAAGAAGTGGAACTGTGCTTCCTCATGTCCGACTTATAGTCACACTTTATCTAGCTGTCTTGTTACCGTTCTTTGAAACTCTAAGGAACTTCCTTGTCAGATTAAAGTGAATTTCTTCCTAAAATGTGCTCCAGCCTGAAGGGCAGAGCCATTTGCCCAAGGCACTTGAAGTCAAATGGAGAGTGTCGAACTTTACTTCTTCCCCCCCCAACATTCTAGTAAAATGTCCTAACTGGTGGCCTGCTGGGCCATGTCACCACCAGCCTGGCTTACTTTTTTTTTTTCCTGGAGTGCTTTTTGACACCTGCCCCCTGCATTATGTACTTAGACCAGGAAAGACAGCAAGGTGGTGGGTCCCATTTTGAGATGGATACCCTGCTACAGATAGGTGTGAGAGATCCATGCCCTGCTGAAGTCATGCCTTCGGTCACTGTTTTCCCATGGACATCCTATGTGGCATCCATTAAGGGTGTTGGTATCTGCTGGTGCCTTTCTGAGGCACCCAGCACCAGCCACCCCCGCTCTTTGTCCAGAGTGGGGCAGTGAGGGGATATGAGCTGCTCCTGCACCCAGCGCTGAGCAGCTCACGTCTGCTGCAGACCCAGTGTGACAGTTTACCGTACCAGCAAGATAGAAAGGAGGAGAAGAAAAAGGGAATAGAGAAAATAAAAAGCAGGACATGGAGCTAATGAAAGTGGGGGAGTATTTCTGATATTATAACTCTACCAGACTTAGATTTCTTTAGCTCCTGCTGTGCTTTGCTAAAAATGAGGCTAGTTAGCAGCAGCAGATGTGAATGTAACACCTGACAGGGGAATGAGAGAAGTTATGAGAAATCCATGAGTTTAGCAGGTTCTCTTACAATTTTTTTGTGGAGGGCTTAGAAGTAGCATTTTTCAAACTGTGGTCTCCTGGTTGCTCATGTCAAGCAATCGGGATGCTGTGGAAGGTGAGAAGGGTGCAGTAAGCAAGATGCGTGATGTGTCTTCAATCAAGAAGAGGAGAACACTTGGGGAATGGGTTAGTGAAACTGCTGAGAGACGATGGTGTAGCTGGGAGGAAAGATGTAGCTTAGGAGTAGATGCTTATGTTGCGGCAATGGGGATGGGGATTCATGTAGCTAAGAATAAATGGGTGTATGGAAAGGATACTGTTGGTTATTTGGTAACCAGAAGCTTACATGATCAAAGAGTTTAGTAAGCCCTTCTGACCTTGCCTTGCCCTTCCAAAAATATATCATGGCTGTGTGGAAGGTCACCTCCCATCCGGTCTTAGACATTAATCACCCCCTTCAATATAGGTGGCCGATCAGGTTGCATAGGCTGGGTAAACACTGGGATATGTGATAGTACATTTGCTGAGTTGCAGGATCTAAAGGTAAGGTTGATATTTGGAATGCCAAGATATTTGTGAGGGGAGGCAGGATTCCTGGTCTCTTCAGCTGCTTGTCCTCAAAATGGAAGGAGAAAGCATTTGAAATTCCAGAAGTCTTTGCAGGCTCCAGGCTATAAACAGGCTTTTCCCGTGTGAAGCTATAAGGATCTAACAGGAATCAGGAGATGTCTGCTTTCCCATACAGGCCTAATAGTACTGGGATACGGTTTTGTGAGGGGGATGAAACTCATCAGTCAGGAGGGGCAGGAGTGCCCAGTGCTACTGGTGTGGATCATCCAAGAAGAGGGTATTGAAGACAGAGTCATGGGGTAAAGAAGAAATTAAAGCCCAGTCAGTGAAGCTGAGAGAGGCAGAAAGGGGAAGGACTCAAAACCAAAAAGAAAGATGGAAAGAGAAAGAAAATAATTAGAGAAAGGTGGGAAAAGTATTGGCAGGTTTTTGTACAATGGAAAAATATACCAGCCATTGAATACATTCCATAAATACTGTATTTTTTCAGCCAGCTGGGCTAAGGGCCTCTGTGGGGGCAAGTACACAAATGATGGGTCCCCAAGTCCTGCTGCTATCTCCAAATTCAGCGAGATCAGAATTTATCCCCTAGATAACTATCCTGAATTCATCTGGGGGCAAGGGACTGTGACTCTAGCATGGTCAGATCCTCTGTATCAGATCTCTAAGTAACTCTGTACTCCCAATGTAACGTGAAGGAAGATATGCCCAAAGGATGTATGTGCTAATTTACTTTGTGGATCTCAAGGCAAGTGCCATATGCAGTAGTCGTGGCTGCTCTGTTTATCCCTACCTCTCTTGCAAGCTTGAACTGCAATGCTACTGCAGCTTGGGTCTCCGAAGCCATTCCTGGCATGTAGGCTCTTTGTGTTAAAAATCTTCATGGGTCTGTCACCACAGGCCACGGCGGTACCTTGGGGTGCAGAGGATTCAGCGTGTTGATGCTTGGAAGTGCTTGTAAGACACTGCTCTGTATTTCCTGGTCCTTAGTCAAGAGACTACAGTGAAGGTTACTAGACGTTTGATACCCAGTAGCACGTTGCAAGAGCTGGTGTTTTACCCTATAACCACACCTCTGCTCTCAGTCAGAAACCCCAGACCTGAGCAGGCAGGAGTGTGCTAGCTTCCTCCCCGGTCTGACACAGACGAGCAAACCATTTGGATGATGCAGGAAACCTTCTAGGAAGGTTTCTAGTGAAATCGTCTTAGAGGTAGGTTTTTCTCACATTAGTCAGCTATGACAGCGGGGGAAAGTGCCTCTCCAGGAAGGATCTGTGTCACTTGGACCCTTTGTTTACACTGGGCAAAGCCACTGGATTTCATACCTTCTCGTACAGTGATCCTACAATAAAACATGAAAGACCAGTCGTTCCTGGAGATGCAGATTACTGGGACTCTGTCTCAGACGGGAAATCTGCACAGCAAGATGCCAGACCCACGAGCCCTTCTCCTCCCTGGGATGGAATAACTCACCTTTTTTCATCACGAATCTTACCAGCCAAGGGTGTTGCCTCACCTCATTCATTAGCCAGACAGTGTCGGTGTAATTAGGGGTTAAGCAGCTAATCTTCAAAAATCCCTTGGAAGTCAAGGAATCCGTGTATTTGCTTATTTGCAATTTGTGTAATTTGTGTACTGCTCCTGAGGCAACCAGCCATGGGAATGCAGTCCCATATTTGTGTATTTAAAAACCGAAAAGAAGATGTGAGAAGAAGTTTATATTTACAACAGTATAAAGAAAAGCTCTGACTGTCTAAACCTCCTGTTTCTCCTTCCCTGTTGCGTGCTATGCATCTTCCTGGTGCCCAGTCCTGCAAAAACAGAAAGCCTGCATTTTAGTACACATTGAGCCTAGCTCCTCTGACATAGGGTGAAGTTAAGCATGTGTGTAAGCTTGCTTTCATCCCAGCCAGAGAGGAAGACTACTGCTTCTTTATTAGGGTCCCAGTTGTGGTAGGTCCTACAGAAACATGTATTAAATAGTAACTTTACCTTAAAGCACTTACGATCAAATTACACAAGGTAGATTGAGCCAGGAATAGATAGTGCTGGTATAGTGCTTTTAGAGATTTTTGTTGTTGCTGTTTCTTGCAATGCAGACATTAGAACCTTAGAGGAAATATGTTGGTCCTTCAAATGGATGGAGACGTGTAATTGTAAGGGGGAATAAGTATTGTAAAGTTGGTCATTTGTGGCTGTATGCTATTGAACTCTCCTATCAAGGATGTGAAAGACAGCAAAATAGTCATTGATCAGTAGGAATGACTCAAAAATCAGTAAGCCAGTAAGCTAGCAAAAAAACCCCATTACTGTAATAGTCTGGATCACTCAGAAAGATGGGGCCAAGCATAACATTAGCTGCTGTAAGTCACATGTTGAAGAATAAGGATTACAGGCTACGCTTATCGGCTGGCAAGTTTGTCTTGGGAAGCAGTGACAGGGAAGAAGTGGGAGTGGTGCAGCTCACTGGCTGATGGCAAAATTCCAGGATGATGCTGTATCTGGGGGAACTCATGCAGCTTTCGGTAAGTAACTTCAAGATGAATAGCTCTAGGAGAGTCTGAGTGCATGTGTCATTTAGCGCTCACACAGTCACTTCCCATGTACTCTGTTTAGTGCTTTTGTTGGTGGTTGCTGGATGGGAGAGGTTTCAGGGACAATGCCCAAGGGTGTTGGGAGTTGGAAGTGTGCCTTCCAGTGAAAGAGGTCAAAGAGTTGAAGAGGAAAGGGAAAGCTGAAGGCTAACTTTTCAGTGTCTATATGTATTTACATGAGGAACAAACTTTTTATGACCTAGCAGACTGAAGGGTAATAAGATCCAAAAACTGGAATTTGAAACTGGAGGGACAAAAAATGTCATATGAGAAAAAGCACAGGTTTTTAACATTGTCTGTAATTAACCACTAGAAAAACTCCCTGAGGGCTGTGGGGGCTCCTCCACAGGAGGCTTTTAAATTGTGCCTGGATTCTTGTCAGAAAGTAGACCCTTGCAGAGATGGGAAGGATTCCTTTCAAGTCTTCTGACTCCAGTTTTTGAAGGTGTGGGTCGAGATGATCACAGCAGCTCTTTCTGGCATTGCAGTTGGAAGCTGGCTCACTGTTGGCAGCTGTGGGGTTGAGAGTTGGGGCCTCAGGGCAAGAGGAGAAGGCATCCCCTCAACCCAAGACATTACTCCTTTTCACCCTGCCCTGTGCAAGCAGCCTGCAAACAGCCAAACCACATCACTCTCCCTCTTTACGTTTCAAATGCTATTGCTCCAGTAAGCAGCATTGCTCCCCCTTCATTTCTGTTTCCCGTGTAATCATGTACCCCGTTCCCACTCCACGACATCGGCAGCCACCTCCGCCACTCAAAGACCACTGAGGATGGTGGAGGTGAACACCAATATTTCAAACAGGAGCTGCCACCACCTGTACCCTGCCACCAGCCCCTCGTCCCAGAGCACTGTTCCACTGCCTGCGGTGGCACCCGTGGGTCTGGCTGTCTGCTTGTACAGGGTGGGAGAAGTCCGAGTGCCCAGCAGGAGCAGCCAGGCACCATCTTCACTGGGAGAAGAGGGCATGGGCTGGATGTGAGCCTCTCACCTGAACTCAGGAGGGTTTGATTCACCTTTTTATTGGATTATGCTGCAGTGATATCCCAGAGTAAATGAGGCTTCATTAGTGCCCACTGAGGTACTCAGTGATAAGGGGTATTGATTGTCATTTATCAGTGTTGCTTTAATTCTGCTCTGGCCAAGCCAAGCTGTTCTTTTGCATACTATCATCTATGGCTCTGTCATATATTTCAAACTTTAAACCTTGAACACTATAGAATAGAATCATAGAATCATTTAGGTTGGAAAAGACCTCTGAGATCATCAGGTCCAACTGTTAATCCAGGACTGCCCTGGACTAAACCATGTCCCTAAGCACCACATCTACGCGTTTTTTAAACACCTCCAGGGATGGTGATTCTACCACCTCTCTGTGCAGCCTCTTCCAATGCTTGACCACCCTTTCTGTGAAGAAATTTTTCCTAATATCCAACCTAAACCTCCCCTGGTGTAACTTGAGGCTCTTTCTTTTTGTTCTGTCACTTGTTACCTGGGAGAAGAGACCGACCCCCACCTGCCTACAGCCTCCTGTCAGGCAGCTGCAGAGG
>JAVJGI010000014.1:113748978-113775522 GCA_035590275.1 Ibycter americanus | reverse complement strand
TTCCCACCAGGCACTTTCCAGCCGCTCTGCCCCAGCCTGTAGCGCTGCCTGGGGTGGTTGTGACCCAAGGGCAGGACCCGGCACTGAGCCTGGTTGAACCTCATACAGTTGGCCTTGGCCCATCAGTCCAGCCTGCCCAAATCCCTCTGCAGAGCCTTCCTGCCCTCAAGGAGATCAACACTCCCCCCCAGCTTGGTGTCATCTGCAAACTCACTGAGGGTGCACTTGATCCCCTCGTCCAGATCATTGATTAACAGAACTGGCCCCAGCACTGAGCCCTGGGGAACACCACTTGTGACCAGCCACCAGCTGGATGTGGCTCCATTCACCACCACTCTTTGGGCTTGGCCAGCCGGCCAGCTTTTAACCCAGCGTGGAGTACGCCCGTCCAAACCAGGACCAGCCAGGTTCTCCAGGAGAATGCTGTGAGCAAGTGACAAAGGCTTTACTAAGATCCAGGTAGACAACATCCACAGCCTTTCCCTCATCCACTAGGCGGGTCACTGTTTTCCTTATATTAGTATTCTGTATTTCTTCTATATATATTGGCTATACTTCTATGTTTCTCCTACATATAGTATTATATATTTCTGAGCCAAACAAGATGAGTTCTTTCCTTCCTCTACAATAGACATTTACATTTTTTTTGTGGAAAAACTGTATTCCCACGATGCCAGCGTTTTGCTTCATTTCTTACCTTATTCCCCACAGACTTAAACTTTGGCAGAGGCCAAGAGTGTGCATGTGGAAGAGTTGATGGTGCGATATACCATTAGAAACTCCTGAGAACAGCGCTGGAAAGATGAGCGCTGATGCAGATGGAGGTTGGGGTGATATTAATAGGCACCAGCAGAGGCTCTAAGCCTTCGTGCACAGCTGGTATGAGCAGGTACTTGCTGTAATCAACTTCCTAGGAAACACAATGGCCACTTGTGAGCCAGCCCTACCCCAACACAGCAGAAGAAAGCCAGGCAGGGCAGCGTGTCCCCTGTGGTGCTGGAGGGTTCGCTGGGTGGAGTGTGGTGAGGGGCGGTAAGCGGGCGAGGAGCTGTGGATGTGACTGCTGAGGCTGCACGGGTGGGAAGCTTTTCCTCTTGTGACTTCACCTGGATTGCATGCCAACCTCAGCACACAATGTTATCACTGCAAGCCAGCACATGGTCGGGACGGCTGTGCTTGCACAGTCAGGCCCCAGGAGATTTTCTCCAGCCCTTAGAGCTTTTGGCTTTGATGGCTCTTGCCAGAAACATGCCATGACCCCATTGCCTGGGTTGGGATCCAACGGTACCAGGGCTGCCTCTGCTCACGCATGACCTGTGCCATCGAGGTGGATATCTAATTGGGGGGAGTAAAAGTGAAGGGTTTTGTCAGGAACTGAGGCAGGGACTTCTGTTCTACCCCACCCCTCTCTGGCAATCTGCGCTGCTCTTGGCTGTTTCCTTATCTAGGGTTTATTGCTGTGCGAAACAGCTGAGTTAATGACTCAAAAAGAACTCCCAGTCCCTGCTGCATGAAGACTTTGCTGCCTGGGTAGGAATCCTTCCCGAGAAGCCTGTTCCCCTTTCTGTATCAAACACACAGCTGTTGAAACCATGAGTGCTGTTGGATAAATGCAGTCCTTCGGGGCTCAGACCCAGTCTCTGGCAGTGGCTTCCACAGGTCAGGGATGTATGGTCTAAGTACAACCAAACAAAGTAAACTGTTGTCACTGTTAAATGTCTTGCCTAAAAGGGAGAGCTGGGCCTGGATCATCAGAAGCACTTGGCATTTTCACAGATTTCCTTCCTCGGCAGTTTTATCTTCTCTCTGAGGGACGCAAGCTAGATTAAATGCTGCCTCTAGAAGTCCCAGCCTGAGCCTGCCCTCTTCCCTGCTCAAGCAGAAAGCCTACATTATTTATTTTGTTTTGTTGTTCCATGAAGAAGACTTTCATTTCCCCTTGCTTGCCTTTTTGACAAGGCATCCTTTCTTGAAAAGAAGAAATCAATACCCTTTCTTTAATTCCTTGGCAGCCTTTGCCTTTCCCAGGACAGATGTTTTCTAGGACATTTCCATGTTTGCCATGCTTTGGCAGATTAGGCAATACATTCAAGGAGTGTAACATCACTGGGCTGGTTTGCAGGAAATGAAGTGGTTCCAGCCTTTGACCTTTTAGTCACCAGTGATTAAAGTCTTTGGTATCAGGGAGACCTGTTAATGCAAGTGTCAATTTCCAGCTAAATCAAAATCTACTTGTAGGACAGTCACATGGCTTTCGACAGGCATGACAGTGTATGCAGCAAATAGCATCCCAGAGAATTTTCCAGAGTGTCTCTATTTTTGGGGGGCTATTCTGGGTGCATGGTTGATGGCTGGTTGTTCATAAGTCTTTGTAGGTTCACTGACAGCTCGCCAGGATTGGCATTTGTACTCCAATAAATGGAGTTGAAACAGTACAGTAACAAACAGGAGATGCTGTTTACAGTTACAGTTACAGATGATGTTTACATGTTTGTTACAGCACACATGCTGGCACCCTCATGCGGGACAGATATGGGTCTGCTATAGGCAGCTCAAGTGCTGATGCGCGGTACCCTGTGATGCAAATGCCTTTGTGGAGCATCGTCTGTATTAAGCTTGAAGGAGGCACGATCTATGTTCAAGTTGTCTGTGAGCTGTCCTTTGGCACATATAGATGGTGCTCTGCCAGTGTCTTTGTTGCTTTGTGTTCTGCAGAGTGTTTTTTGCTATTTTCGTTCTGCTTTGCAGTAATTCTAGTCTACTCACTTGACATTTGCTTCTCACATGGTCTTGCCTGTGTCCTTCAAACTGCTTCCCTTATACAGATAGCAAAGCTAGGTGCTATCTTTCCAGGAATGAGATGAGACATTGCTCATAGATGGGACCATCTTTTGAAATGCACGAGCCAGAATCCTCAGGATGATGCTGTACATCGCCACTCATGACACCGCTTTCAGATTGTAAAATATTTTTGGGAGCTGGATGAGAAATGAGGAGATTTAAGCCTTTAAAGTTACACACTAGCAGCCCACGTGTAGATCTAAGATCTCATATGATCGGTACGAGGGGAGAAGACAGTCCTGGCGGGTACCTTTGTCATTCTAGCTGGCAAGTAGTCATTAAAGCAAGCTGACTTTTGAACCAGAAAATAACAACTCTTTTTCTAATTTGCTGAATTAGGGATAATGGAGAACACGTAATGGGGAGATTCTGACAGCAGAGGACTGTCATGAAAACTGGAGAACAAACTGGGCAGGGCTGAGGTGATATCTGTACACACTTTGCCTCTACGTGTACATCCAAGGGTCACGTTAGCCCTATCGAGCACAATGTTGCACTGTGAGCTCACATGCAGCTCCTGAGCTACCCTGAGCTCAGAGTCCTCCACGGAGTCACTGCTTCCCGGGACAAAGTTCCCAACAGCAGAGCTACGGCTGATCTCCTTGTGAATGTGCAAGGCTGACCTTCCTTGTGCTAAAGCAAACCCTTTCTGTGTTTGCCCAACTCACTGTGCCATCAGGGCTGCTCTGGATCAGCAGTCCCCTCTTTCGTGATTCATCCCTTTCCTGGACTTGGTGACATTTGCAAAATATTTGATGTTTTCTTCCAGGTTATTCACTAAAAATATTGCGATGCCAAGTAACTTCCAGGATCATGCACAAACATGCTATACACAAACCAATCCCTTCTAGTTCTCAGTTGCATTTTGGGACCAGTCTGACAGGTCATTTATAATCTCTTTAATGACTGCTATCTTATTTTTACGTCAAGCAAGTTCTTTAACCAAATTGCTGTGTGATAGAAGGGAAACTGCCTTCCAGGATCTTAAGTAGATTGTACCAGCTTTGTTACACTTAGCAATGGTACATGTAATTTCCTCAGAGAAAAGTATTAACACACTGATGAGGTGAGTTTTCTATAAACTCATGTTGATTGCCCGTGGTTATCTTTCCCTCCTTTTAGTCTGTGTTCCCTGTTAGCCTCTTTCTTATTTAGTTCAGGACTAAGATCCTATCACAGGTCTGTAGTTACCTGTGAGTAATTACAGTTATGAGATAATTATAAAATAATTATGCCCTTCCACATAGTCTTTACAAAATGCCAGACTATGGGTTTTCTTCTCCTTCAGGACTTATCCATTGCACTAAGAAGTACAGAAAATCAACATGAGTAGTCCAGAGACATGCTATGCAGCTTATTAAAAAAAAAAAAAAAAAAAAAAAAGTAGTAAGTTTCAGTGCAAGGTATCCAGTCCTGCTGATTTAAAATGCCTGATTGTAGTAGGTGGTATTTAATTCCTCTGAGGACCAAGAATGGAAATGTCATCAACAACGTCTTCATCATCTACTTTCTTTTTTCCCAGCAGTAGGATAGAAATATTTATTGATTTCATTTTTCTTGTCTGCACTATTATTGAATAATCTAACATTTCCATCTGATAACAGATCAATACCATGATTAGGATTCATTTTGTTCTTAATTTACTTTTTAAAAAAATAGCTTTGTCAGTCTTTTTTCTTCCCTTTCACTTCCATCATAATTTTTTAATAATTCCTGTCTTCTAATTTACATTCAGCTTCTGCTCTCTTACTGTTTATGTGTTTTACTTACTTAAAGCCACCCCCATTTCCATTTTAAATCTGGTTGTGTTTTTTCAATTACACTATTCTTTCTTTACTGGGGAGTTGTGTATTTTTGATGCCTAGTAAAAAATTTTTAAGCAGTTCTCCATGATTATTTATATTTTATTATTTAGATCCTTTCTTTTTGTTGATTTAGCCCAGAATGCTAATTGGGGCTGGGAAACAGGATTTTTTTAAAAGCATCATGTCTTTCAAAGCATTGCATTACCACTTTGGACCTTTTGCTTTCATATAACTGCAGTTAACTGGGGATCAGTAAACCTGCTACCAGCCTCTCATTTCTACCATCACCATCACACAGATAAGGTGAAATACAGATTTTGTTCATTTGTTAAGATTTGCAAAATGAGGAAGCTGTTTAGAGCATTTTAAAATCCCCAAGGCTATTTTTGAGTTAGCAACATCAGCGTGTGTTAGTTATAAGCAATAAGTTGTGTTTATTTTTTCTTTGGTTAGTGCTCAGATAACCAGTGCTTCCATATTGCAGTGTTGTTTGGTCATCTGTTGCAGACCCAAATCCCCAAATCATCAATCCAGTTACTAGAACACCGACTCACAAACACTGAATGTTGTTAACCAGGAAATTACGATTCAAAGTCACAAACAAGCGAACAGGTAATACTTTTTCTTTTTACCCCACTTCTGCCCACTCAGTCTCTCTCAGGGCTCTAGCCACTGATTTTAACATTCAGTCGTAGCAACCATCCCAGCATCTTTTTCAATGTCTTAGAGCTGCAGTCCCCTGGGCAGGCAGAGCCTTGATGAATATAAAATGGAAAGGGATGCCACAATTGCATGCAGCTAAAAAGGATGTATTAGAATGGACTTGACTTCTATATTGTGTTTCTGTAAAAGAGGGCAGGCTTTTGGAAGGAAGAGCCGGGGCTGCAGCTGAATACACCCAGCACTGGTCAGCGGAGCTGGTCTGCAGCAGAGGGGTTAGAAACCCACCAAAGCTGCCGCACCCCGGGCCAAGCAGGGCGGCCAACAGCAATGTTAGAGTTTATGTCCTTGCATCAGAGCTTCAGGGACTGGAGAGATACAGGCCATTGAAATACATGCCTGTATTTTGCTGAGGAACTGTCTGTAGTAATAGCTGCGTTCATTATCACAGTCTTTATCAATCAATGGGGCCTCGTAGCGCAGGGCCTGGGGGAGGGTGATGGACCGTTGCTATACCAAGGTGGGACTTGCCATAGAAGAAGGTGCCAAAAGTTCTTCCAGGTCTGACACAGCACAGGGCCCCCCAAAGTGTCTTACTGCTTCTCTTACAAGGATCCTGATAATGCTTTATACCATATTGCTCTTATGAATAACGTATTCACTGAGTAGTCACAGGACTTCAAGGGGTTGAAGTTTGCTGGAAGTAATGAAGAAAAAAAAAACCCAATAGGTGTCTCCAAATGGGAGGCCCTTCAGCCCTATCAGCTATGTGCTCTGGCAGGTCTGTACCTAGCTAATCCTGGCCTCCCTCCACTCGGCTGTTTATTAGTTTGAGGCCAGGTTGTCCCAGGGAATGCTGAAGACCTTTGGATGGATGATTTATCTATGGACGGGTTATCTTCTTGATCAGGAAAAGAGAATGACTTGCTCAACAGCTTCCAAGTTCAATAACCTCCTTTTCTTCTTAATAAATTGCTGAGGCATGAGAGGCTTCCGTTCCTTGCTGGCATCTTTTACACTGTGCCCAAAGAAACAATCGTATCAGGCTCAGGAAGGCAAATGACTGAAAGGGCAGGGAAACAGGAACTGTCCCCACGGATGTCCTCCCCAGAGAGGCTGGGAACATGCTCTGCTGTGGGAAATGGGAAGCTGAGGTCAGCCAAAGTACATGGCAGGTATGCACATCTCTCAGGACTGGAGGAACGGATAACAGCCTGCTTTGCCATCCCCATCGCTCCCCTGTCCTGCTGGTGGACTCTCCTGGGCCACCTCCACACCTCGTACGCACAGTGCACCTCCGCCGCGTCATTCTGCGGTGTGGAAATCAGGGCAGGGAGATAAAGGTGGAGAGTGGGTGGTGACAAGGCTCCTGAGAGCCCTGAGCCCACCACTCAGCACGGCAGGCCTCGGTGGCGTTAGAAGAGCCCAGAAGAAGGGGGAAAGGAGTAGGGCATGAGCCCCCATCAGAAGCTGGAAGGCAACAAACCTCATGGACAGTGAGGTAACATGGGATGTTTCCAGACATACCCACTTATTCAGATCTTTCAGAAGCTTTGTCCTTTCCAACTCCTTGTGCCTGAGGATGTTAAGAGATTGTACAAAAAGTCTTGATAAAACATACAGACATCCCCTCAAGAGGCTGGGAGATATTATTAGCCCCTCTTTTACCGGCAGGCCTGGAGCAATTAATTATTACCAGAAGTATTATCAGGTGCTTGTCACTGCTTTCCCTGGATCCACTTTACATAGTCCAGATTTGCCATAAGCAATGTGTTCCCTAGCTGGTCTGATACCTCGCAACTCCCGATAGCAGTTAATCCGTTTCTCCAAGGAGGATCTTAATAGTGGTGGAAGGGCCATAATCTAGACTATATGCAGAGAGAAACTGGAGTCTATGGACCACCTCTGTATGCAGCGTGCCTATATCCTCAGATCTTCTTCAGTGATGTCCTCCAGCTGATCTGCTCCATCTCCGTGTCTGACCAGGTGGTAGGTTCTAGGCAGGGGGTAGAGAAAGTGACAGGTAAGAGGAGGGTATATGGGGACCTAGGAAAGGCATTTTGTATATGATGGCTCCATGATGCATGTGCTACACCTTGCCTACAAGCTCTGGGCCCTTCCCTGGTGCACCTCTTCAGAAATAGCATCTGCACTGGGACGAGAACTTAGAATTTCTAACCAGGACACTGTTGTAAAGGTCTGCATTTCTAGAAATAGCTTGGTCAAGTTTTAAGTGAAATCATGCCGATCCATGAAATCACATGTCTGAAAGACTATTCTTCTCTTCCCAGCCCTGGCTGTGCTGCTGCTTCTGTACCATAGCACCTACCTTTGACATGTAAGAGTTTGTCTCCTTTGCCTTACATGTCCTTTGTAAGTTTAATGCAGTTTTTATTATTAACTATGCTGTTATTACAGGGAGAATCATGCAGGTCAGCTGGTACACATGAGAAATATTTGCTGGACAAGGGATGCAGATTCAAGTGAAAATACAGGTTATACCAGCAAAAAGAGTGCTTTGTCAACAAATTTTACACTGATTCTATAGGCAAAATTAATGACATGCAAGTGATCTTCACATCAGGTTAACTCCATCTATTTAACCATTGTAAAAGTACTATAAAAATCATATTCACAATAGGTATTACTGGATCACAGCAACTTTCCTGTGTTTGCTTTGCCTTAGGTTTGTCTCTGCGGAAAAAAGTGTAAGAAATGAGGGATGAGGGAAGAGAAAGGCAGGGTTCAGATACAGAGTACGGACACACCGTGCCTTCTCCTTTCTCATCCATAGCATCCCTCGGTCTCCTCTGGTGCTGTACAGCGCATGAATGAGAAAACACCGCCCGCTAGTGGATCAGGCTGCGGGAGCCCGGGAGCCCGCTCGGCTGAGGCTGCTCCCTGGCTCGGCGGTGCTGATGCTGCCCCAGCCACTGCACTGGGGCGAGGTGGGTGGCTCCTGTTCCTCCTGCCCTCAGATAAAAATCAGGGTCTCTGGAAAAGGTCAGCACTGAAAAGCAGAAAGAGGGTCTTACTGGAAGTGCCATGGTTCACTCACACCCTGTTTTTCAAGGTTAGTATCAACCCCCAGATGAAACATTCTAAATAAGCTATAGCATTTAATCTTAGTTACTACAGTGAGCGAACAAATGGGTTGAAATGTGGTTATGGTGAGCAAACACCTCTAAATGCATGTTCAGAGCCATCACTGAAGTCAAAGAACAAAGCAGTGACCCTCCCGAAGCTTCTGCAAGGACAGCCCTCCTTGCAGGGCGGTGTGGAGATACTTCTGGTAGCCTGGGGTGAGCTAGCACCAGCACGGGGAGCAGCAGAGCACCACTGTGCTTCACGTTGCCCCAGCTAATTAGCCTTACTCCAGAGGAGATAATTAACTCAAGTGAAGTGCTTTGCTGATGCAGCCAACCTGCTTGAAGACCTAAGTTGGTGTCTCCCCAGCTTAGCATTGCACCGGGTGGTGTAGACAACCCGGGATGTCCCGGCTGAGATTTCAGGTTTGGTGACAAGATACTTTTTTTCTTTAGCTGAATACATTTCTCAGGTTGTTCTAGGTCTTTGGCCCTACGTAAAACTGTAGAACCAAAGACCTCAGAAAGCCTCCTTCTCCCCCCAGTTGTTTTCCTGCTTATGAGGTAAGATCATCCTTAACAGATGTTTGTTTACCTCTTCATAAAAACCTCCTGTGATTCTACAGCCTCCCCAAGCAGTGTGCTGCAGTGCTTTGCTATTCTTACCATTGCAAAGTGTTTTTCTAATGTTTAGCTATATCATTTTTATTGCACATTAAGCTGATTATTTCCTCTTCTACTTCTGGTGAATGTAGAGGACAACTGCTTAGTCTCTCCACCCATTATAACAAATGTTTATGTGCTAGAAGACTGTTATCATGCCTCCCCTCCTGTTGTTCTTTTCCTAGAGAAAACAAACTCAGTTATTTTATCCATTCCTTATAAGTCATGTTTTTTCGCATCTCTTATCATTTGTTGTTCTTTTTTGGAGTCTCTCCAATTTGTCTACATCTCCTGTAAAATGTAGTGCCTGGAACCGGACACACTGTTCCTGCTGAGAGCTCAGCAGTATCGAGTAAATGCACAAAATAATTGCTTCCTTTGCCTTATACACAAAACTCCCCTTAAAGCATCTCAGAATGAGATTTCTCTTTTTCTGTGGGAAGCTCACATAACAGACTCATCTTCAGTGCAATCCCAGCTCTTTCTTTGCTGCACTGCTGCCGAAATGGTTACGGTCTAGTCTGGACGAGCATGTTCGGTGTCGGTGTGGTTGACTTTCCTGAACTGTATCTTGGTGCAGTCACCTCTGCAGAGGGCAGCCCAGCTCTCCGGTGCCTCATGTCCCTCTCAGATTCTGAACATCCCAGTCCCTCTGCCTGCAGGAGGAACTGCCAGCCCAGCTGTCAACCTTTTGGTTTTGTCCTCTTGTCTGTTGTCCAAAACACGCAAGGAAATACTAAGCAGCCCTGGAGGCAGAACTTCAGGGACACCATCCTCCCAGCTGAGAGAGTGAAGCCCTGATAATTACCCCTGATTATGATACTTCAACCTGTGTAGCCTCTGCACGGTGACTTTGCTTGCTGCTTTGGGAGCCTGCATATAGATATTTTCTAAATGTTCACGAAAGTCAAGGTATTTTATATCTACTGTTTCCTCCTCATCTACCAGGCCTGTTAGTCAAAGAAGGAAATTAGCCTGGTTTGACAGGGTTTGTTCTTCAAAATTCCCTGCTGGTTGTTTCTTATCACCTTATTGTCCTTTAGCTACTTATAAATTGATTGTTTCATAATTGGTTCCAGTATCTCTCTAGGTATCACTGTTAGGCTGGCTGGCCTGCAATTCCCCAGGTCCTCTTATACCAGTAATTTTCAGAGAAGAACTGCATTTAAGTTAAACAGATATTGAAAGATGTTCCACTTTTGCCCTGCTTATCTTTATTCATTGTCTAGTTTCGTTCCACCCCTTAAATTAAAAACACGTTTCCCATGAGTATTTACCCTCCACTTGAGGCTCAGCACAATCCAAGCCTGTCTTCACGTCTTCTCACGTGTTCTTGCCCAAACCTTCCTGTTACTTACATACTTACCCAATTTCCCTCCTTCTTGATGCTTTGTATCTTCCTCCCTCTCTTTTATATATGGTTTGTTTGCAGTTCCCTAGCAAAATATATTCCCCAGCAATTTATACCCCCCAGTGCCTGGAGGGCTCCTCAGAGCTGGAGGAAGACTCAGAGACTGAAGGACTCTCAGAGAGTCCTGGAAAAATCTCAGCGCTCTGCCCTTAAAATGTGGACAGTGACATTTACCAGTCTTGCAGGGACCTGGCAAGTTCTGCCCAAAGATTTGCCCAGGGCTAGCTACATTTACTTGATTTCTGAGACCAGTAGGTGGCAGAGAGAAGATGAAATCTGGGAAACTCTGGTCCTGGCGATCAGACCGATAGATGGCTTTGGCTCTAGGATGGACAAAGACACGTGTTGCTGGAGAGCAGGGGCCTGCTGGGCTGGGTAGCACCTCGCAAACAAGAGTGCTGGGTAAAGCTCTCAGCTTCTTGTAGGGAGGCTGAATACACCTAGTGTTCAGCTTCAGCCATGAGTGAAAGGTTTGTGTGCTCAGCAGAAGAACAGGAAGCATGTGCCACTTTCTAGCTAAGCAGATCAGGAGAAGATAACTTTGTTTGAGGGAGAGGTATCGTTATCCAGGGTTGTGCGCTATATAATTGCACAATCTGCTATCATGCATGAACAGAGCTGTTCAATAGCATGGCCCTGCCTTGTCCTGACATCATGTCTGTGTTGGAAATCCGTTTGGAATGAAAAATCCCACATTCCCCAAGTGACCCTCTGAGCAAAAGGCTGAGCTGCAGCTGAGACTTCATAGTCTCAGTGGTGCCAGAGATGAGAGCTCAGTCACCAACCTCGAAGCAGCTAAAGGATGAGAAGTCAGTAATGAAGTAACCTTCTTTCCAAAGAAAATAACATTTTAAAAGTGCAGGAGATATCCATGGTTCTTTGAAGGCAAGAAAAGTCCCAAAGGCAAAGAAAGTCACTGTAACTGTGTTACTCTCATTAGCTGCTACTCTTTCTAGCGCTGGTTTTTGGTGATGGAAGTACTCAGCACTTCCACAGGTTGCATATTGAAAGCGTAAATGCTGGGCCAGATACACAGTTTCTAAGTGCTGACTGTTATCAGTCTGGCACTGTCAGTGTTGCGGTTCTTTTGCAGACTCAGCAAATCTCGCATGCTGCATGTAACGTCCGGTCTTCTAGACCTTTGGTGTTATGGTCTCCTTTCTTTCACAGCCATTGCTTCCATATTGCAAAGGCAGCCCTGACTTCCAGCATTACCCTGATGCCTGAGGGAATCAAGTCCCCTTCCTGCTCTTCTCCTGCTCTGCCCTCTTCATCTCCATCTCAACCAACCACTTACTTCCCTGTGTAGCCCCAGCACAAGAGGAATCCCTCACTGGCCATCTTCACCTTCATTTAGGCCATTTTCTGTGCCTAGTTTCTTCAGGGGGAGGAGGACCTAGTGAGCTGGAGAATCTGACCCAGAGCCCAGTGGTGAAAAAGGTTTTCCCTAAACCAGAAACGTCCAGCAAACTCAGTGTGCCCCATGTTAAAGGCTCTGCACCCTAGTGACAGCAAAGAAAGTCACGCTGATCATTCCGATGAAGGTAACATATACCAAATGATCAGTGACTTGAACACAATTTCTGTATCAGCTGCATCTTGCAAGATGTTCTGCAACTTGCCAGACAGTGTTTGATATTTAGATAGTGTTTGCAAATGGCAGATAGAAGGTTAACGGGAAATGTCTCTGACAGTAGCTGGATGTAATTTAGAGATGGACTACAGCCATGTAGTTACATACCAGATTTGGGTTTTGGCTCATTATATTAGAGAGATAAGGCCCAGAAAGGGATATGCACATTCAGCTAGAGCTGAGTTTTCCAAAAAGACAGTTTCAGTCTGAAAAGGGATGGACAGTTTAACATCTGAACCATCTGGACTTTGTGATGCACCAGCTTGCAGGCATTCTTTAAAGGTGTTAGCTGCTGGTGGTATCATTTAGTCCTCCATCTCTTACTGCTCCTCAGAGAGAGGATGAGGGTGGCAATGATGACCAGTCACTCCTGTATTAATCATAGTTTATCTCAGTAGCATATAGCAAAACAAAGCAACAAAGGTATTTCTTACTCTTCCTTACTGTCCTTCTTCCTCTTGTTGATCAGACTGTGCCTTTTCTTACTCACTTCATGTTCTTGGGACTTGTGCCTTCTCCTCTGTGTGTCCCTTCTCCAGGAAGACTACTCCCATGCTTTACGTAGCAGAGGCTGAAAAGCGTCATGTATAGAGCTCTACTACTTCTCTAATAAGAGAGCGATTTATTAAGGTGTTCAGAAGATGACCTTCATTCCAACTGCATGCATAGAGATTGATTTTTCTTTTGTGTCTCCAAACTGGTCCCTCTTGCAAAATATGATTCTTTTCCATCTCTCACTTATTCTTTAGCTCTTTTGAAATCCAGTCTGAAATAACATCATCTCTGCCTTCAGTTGTGCTTTGGACTTTGGGGCTATGCAACTCAGCTTAAAAGCTGTTTGGGAAGACAACTGATGAGATGAGGCTCTGAATTTACATGGGCACAAATGGTCAGAAACACTGAAGAGCGGTCTGAAACCATTGGTTTGGAGATACAAAATTTTGTGGCCCTCGTATTATCATATCTCATCCAAATAGCAGCTTTTCTAGAGACACAGTGTCTCCCAATGCCATTCTGGGGAATTAAATTCAGTGTTGAGTCTGCATAAAGAGAGAGGAGAGCTACTTGCTGCTTCATCACTTTATGAGCCTGGTATCTGTATCGTTGCTTAGCAGATCTTGCTTTCAGTAATCCTCTTTTTCTTCAGAGCTGAGCACCAGGAGCACATTCTGTGCAATTCGTACAGAAAGGCTACAAAAATAACACCTCAGAATAAAGTTATATCCCTTGGCTTACAATCAAAACTCAGAGGGCAGTTAGCTGTACTTGTGGATGCATTACTGAGCCTGTGATTTTTCTCTTCTGCAGGCTCTCCAGCATTTTTGCAGATGGCTGGGGGTAGGCGAGTGCGCCTGAGGTAACATTCCTGTTTGCTGGACTGCTGGAATTCAGCTGTGCTCCTTAACAAAACAGTTTGTTTTAGCCATTTTTGATGCATGTCCGTGTGCAAGATGCATTCGGAGGCAAAACTAAGCAGAACTAAACACACTGAAAGGCAAGGTTGTAAAATTGGTATTTCTCAGCTTTGGTTAATATCGACCGATGATCTAGTTTTCCCATGCAGCTTCTTTTTCTGGGTAAAAGATGTTAAAGAGCAGTCCAAAGTATCTGACAATGCCAAATACAGACCGGGTACCTCAGTGACTGCCTGTGCTGGAAGTCAGCAATGTGACTTGGCTGTCAGGGCCGGGTGTAGGGGAACAAATCAGTTCAATTAGTTCTGCCACTATCAGGGATGTTGGCACTCCCTTTTCACCTGCCACACCACAACACCTAGAGACCAGTGAGTGGGGGCACACACAGAGCTGTGCTGAACCACAGCAGAAGTGCAGAGATGCTTCGGTCCCTGCTTAACTGTGCAAACTCCCATTTATGCATGTATTAGGTTTTCACTGCCTGTCGCCTGTTCCTCTCCCCCCTCTGCTTTTTCATGTTCAGTGGATTCTCCTCTCTGTGTCTCTGCCTCTCTTTCTCTATTTTTTTCTCCCTATTGTTCCCCACGTCACTAACTGTCACTCACTTCATAAAGCCGTCTGGCTCGGAGCTTAAATATTGCAGGGCAACTAAAACCCACCATCAGAGCCAATTCAGTCATATCTGCTCAGTCGTGCGACAAGATTGGGACTTTTAGGGTAGGGAGGAAGAGAGACAAAAGTTCACTCTTCCCTGCAGAGTGCCAAGAGAGGAGGGGGACACATTTCTTCGGTGGAGCCTTTCACAGCGGCAAGTTGCTTGCTCAACGTCCTTAACGTATACAGTCTTTTTCGCTGGTAGCGTGCTCAGGTTGCAATGTCTGGGGGGGGTTGCCACGAGCCCATGTCGGTTAAGAACATGAGCCTGTTGACTCTGAGTGGGCTTAGGCAGTCTCCAGCTCTTTCTTCCCGACAGGCAATTTAAGGGAAAAGGTGGCCACCTAAATTCATTGCTTGCACCTTTTTTGAGACTCGAGGGGCTAACTGCTTACAGGTGGAATCCTAGGTGTTTGAACTGGTTGTACCACTCATCTTCAGTCCACCCAAAATTGTTCCTTGCAGTTGAACTGACTGAGGAACCTTGAACCACTTCACTTGCAGAAAATAGAGACGATGGTCATGGCAGAGTTTTGAAAAACGTGACTAGTTCAGAAGTGATCTCAGGAGGAGTTTAGCCAAACGTAGCGAGCTGCAAGCGAGACATTTGATGGAGCTAGGAAACATTTTTCCTTCTCTTGTACAGTGAGTTTTCTGTATGATAAGGTTTATCACATCTAGAATGGTGCTTTTGCGTGCTGCAGTGGAAATGTGCAAATGGTAGCTGTGGATATCAGCATGACTCACAAAGAGAGGGATTGAGTTAACTGTGGTGCCTGGGGGACAATGGAGTTTATATTGTGTGTAGTCGTGTTTTTTACAGAGTTGCACATGATTGGTAACTGTCGGGTGTACTTTGCTGTGTGAATTTGCAGAAAAAGAATGTTTAAATCAGTTTAGATAATGTATGTAAACAGCGTAATCTTCTGCTAGACTTGTTAATGTAAGTGCTGACATTAACACACTCTTTTACACAACTTTAATGACTGAGAAAGTAGCAATTTTCTTCGGTGATTAAATTACATGTTTGCCACTTATGCATGCAAGGTGTTTGTGCAAGCTGAAGGACTGCGTTCCGTTCTTCGTTTTCTAACATGGGTGTCTGGGGTTAAAATTTTACAAGGTTGAAAGGCAAGGAAAATGTGTTTTAGAAAAATGACATCAGAAGGATTTTTTTGGTTGAAAATCCGTGAAATTCTCCAGAGCCATAGAACTCTCAATATTTTGTGTGTTTGTCTATGTGTGAATACGTACACACAGTAGTTGAAACAGACTGGTATGCGTTGGTGTGTTGTAACATATGGCATTACAAACATATCCCAGTGGTATCCGAAGGAGGAGGGAAGTTTAGATACTCAGATTTCCACGCTGTTGACTGTACCTTCTTTTTCCCACCACTTGTGTATGTGTGTCTGCATTTAAGAAACTATAGATGGAGGTAGTATCTAAGAGATGAACTTCCAGGTCCCTGCGAAGAGCTATTTTATGAATAATGTTTCACTGTTTCACTTGTCATGGTCCACGAGTCAGCCTTTCTGGATCACTGTAATATTCCTCAGAGACTTCAGACTGCTGTAATATGTTAAATAAGCCCATCCCAAACAAGTTTCTCCTTTATTCCCCTCATTTATAGATCCTCCCTTGCCTAAAATTATATAGTGGGAAGTTTAGGATACATGGGATGAAGTCCTGGCCTAGGAATAATATCTTGACATGCAAAAATAATGACAGATCTAATGTTTGATGTGCATTACTTGAAAATGGACTACTTTCTTAGCTTTCCAGTAGGATATCTGCAGCTGGCATCCAGTTCTGTGTGAGCTGGAGGTAGCAGCACTGGCATTTTAGAGAGTGAAAATAGTATTTCAGGTCCCAGTCATAGACCTTCATATTTTTCTCCAGGTTGGTTCCAGTGTCAGTCTGGCAACTGACTTCAGAAGAGGTTACAAAGAATAGCCCCAACAACACCTAAGAATTATATTGTATATAATGCATACTGTATAGCAAAACTAGTATATATGGTAGTTACGAAGCTTACACAGCATTGCTAGCTTAGTAATGGTGTTGTAATTGCTATTCTTACCTAACAGAATGATTTCTAATGCAGAATTAATATATGCAACCTAGAGAGAATTCAGGTTTGTGTAGGTGTAAGATGGGCAGCAATTCAAGATCTGTTTGACCCGTGTGTGGTTTTGGTGCAGAAGAGTTTGGGTGCTTGAAAGCTTCACTCTCTTTTCTAACCGCTGCAGCCGCATGCTGATAAATCTGTTCTACTGTACTGCTGGTGAGTGTTTGTACGTGTACAAAATCTAAGCAGGCTCACGCACCTGAGCCTACAAGGCACCACAGAAGACTCTCACCTGGAAAAGGAGATAAATATACTCCCCGGCTGAAAAGTAATTGCCCATTTAGAGCCAGGGAAGAAAGAATTTAGCAAGCAGTTTGCTCTGGCTTCCCAGCTCTCCCTCTGCTAATAAATCATTGTGATCAGGCAAATAAGCAAGCAACCTTCTTTCTGTTCTCAAAGCGTATTAGGGAAATACTGGTTGAAAGCAACAAAAGGCATCAGTGGGAAAATCTGAAGTCTTTTAAATTTAGCATAATTTGTGGTCATTCTCTTTCTGTTTTCTTTCCTTAGACAGTAAGAAATGGGTGACTGGAGTTTCTTGGGGAACATTTTAGAGCAGGTGAACGAGCAATCCACTGTCATCGGGAGAGTTTGGCTCACAGTGCTCTTCATTTTCCGCATCCTGATCCTGGGAACAGCTGCCGAGCTAGTGTGGGGAGATGAACAGTCAGACTTTGTGTGCAACACCCAGCAACCTGGTTGCGAGAATGTCTGCTACGATGAGGCCTTCCCCATCTCCCACATCCGCCTCTGGGTCCTGCAGATCATCTTTGTGTCCACGCCTTCGCTAATGTACTTTGGGCATGCGGTGCACCATGTCCGCATGGAGGAGAAGAGGAGAGAGAGGGAGGAAGCCGAGAGGCGTCAGCAAGCTGAGGTGGATGAAGAGAAGCTGCCCCTGGCTCCAAATCAAAACAAAGGCAACAACCCTGACGGGGCCAAGAAGTTTCGCCTGGAGGGTACCCTCCTGAGAACGTACATCTTCCACATCATTTTCAAAACCCTCTTTGAGGTGGGATTCATAGTAGGTCAGTACTTCCTGTACGGCTTCCGAATTCTCCCCCTGTACCGCTGCGGGCGGTGGCCCTGTCCCAATCTTGTGGACTGTTTTGTCTCCAGGCCCACAGAGAAGACCATCTTTATCATGTTCATGCTGGTGGTGGCTTCCGTGTCCCTCTTCCTCAACCTGGTGGAGATCAGTCACTTGATCATGAAAAGGATCCGGAGGGCCCTGAGAAGACCAGCGGAGGAAGAGCTGGGGGAGGTCCCAGAGAAGCCCCTCCCTGCCATTGCGGTCCCCTCCATCCCGAAGGTCAAAGGCTACAAGCTGCTGGAAGAAGAGAAGCCGGTGTCGCCCTATTTCCCTCTCACAGAAGTAGGGGTTGAGCCCAGTCCCCTTCCATCAGCCTTCAATGAGTTTGAGGAGAAGATTGGGATGGCACCATTGGAAGATCTCTCCAGGGCATTCGATGAGAGGTTGCCATCGTATGCACAAGCGAAGGAACCAGAAGAGGAGAAGGTAAGAGTAGGGGAGGAGGAACGAGAAGAGCCGCCGAGACCTCATGAAGAGCCAGGGGTGAAGAAAGCAGAAGAGGAGGCGGTGAGCGATGAAATCGAAGGGCCTTCAGCACCTGCTGAACTTGCCACTGATATGAGACCCCTCAGCAGGCTAAGTAAAGCCAGCAGCCGGGCCAGGTCGGATGATTTGACTGTATGAAGGTGCAGGATATGGGGAGCACATGGAAAGGAAAAGGTTGAAGAGAAAAGGAGAGATAGAGAAAGAATCAAAAGATATTTTTAAGCAAAGTCCTAAAATGGCCATTTGAATATTATTTCCTCTTGAGATTCTCAGCTGGAAAGGTCCTATCATGCTAACTGTGCCTTATTTGCCCTGTATGTTCCATTTGAAAAGGAACATTTTCCCTGTTTCCACATGCCAGCTCACTCCTTACAGTAATATCTACACTGTACACATAACTGATGTCTTTTAAAACCTAACATGGCAGTGAAACCCAAATGTCACCACTGTGAACGTATTTACTGAAAGCTTTGTGTTCCACATTTCTCTAGGATCGTGGAGAGGATCCGTCTCTTCAGCCAGCGAGGGGGAAGACTGATCAACAACTGTATCTAATATTTCTTTTCCTGCTTTCACCTATGGCATGCTGAGCAGGTCTCCCCTTCACTGTTGGCATGGAATTGCAGTTATTTAATTCACAAAATGAATTCTGTGCTTAGCATCAATGTGCTAAAATAGTAAGCACTATTCCCCCTCCCTATTCAGAAAAGAAAAGCCAAAACGTCCCCAGTTTCTCTGCGAATGCAAATCTGAGTTAGGTAAAACATATTTTCCCTTTGTCAAAAATATTTCTGCTCTTCAAGTGACATTGACAGTAGGCAAGGTTAACAGTAGCTCTCTACTCGGATTTAGCAGATGCCCACAGATGGGTTATTTGTTCCCAAGAGGGTCATCCAGCCCCGAGCCTATTTCAGAGCACCGGAAAGAATAAATTCAAGTGATATTTTTTACTTGTAGTCTTGTGACTTAAAGATCTGAAACTCGATTTAGCAAAGAAAGCGTGGGAAGACTTCTGTGAAAGGAGGAAACAGCCACAGCCCCCAGAGCATGAAACCAAATATAAGCCTTCATGGCATGATCCTGACATGTGCTCAGTTCCTGGAGCTCGCAGACTTACAGGCACTCGGCAAATCTCAGGTAAAGTCCTGAAGGCACCCATGAACCTAAACCAGGGGTCTGGGTAACTATGTGACTATTTAAACCTCTAAATACAAAACCGGCTGTTCGAGTTTGAAAAGTCTGATATGATAATAGTCTTTTGACAACCTTTGTTTTTAATTTGACAGACAGGAGCCAGCCAGTGGTCTGCTTCTTTATTAAATGCCAAAGTCTCGAGTAAAACAAGGCCTTGCAAAAGATTATTTAGACCTTTCGTGCCAACAGATCTGTACAGAACTCTCAGAGCCTCGGCAAAAGTCTTTTTCACAAGAGGCAGAAAAGCATGCCCTTGCAAATGTTTAAATGTCTGTGGATTTCTAATTTCAGGACTACAGCAGCACCTTTTGGCTGGGACAGTGCAGCAATGCGTTCAAAAGCTTCAGGTTAACAGCTATGTCCCCCCAAAACTGAGCCTCATGCCAAAAAAGTGCAGGTATGCACTCTCATCTGCTCTGCTCTGCAAACCTCAGCCCCTGCCAGCTCAGCGAATTCTTTCTGCTGGGCTGCAGCCCATCCCATTGTTCCCAGAGCAGGCTCTAATCCAGGTCAGGGAAAAAAAGGTCTTTGGCATAATGCATAAACCTCATCCCGCCATTAGCTAGAAAAGACCCCTTGTGGTCTCCCATTGTAGCAGGGCTGACTCAAAGCCCACGGAGGTCAAATGGGTGTCTGAGAGAGCTCTGGCTAGGCTTGGGCTGACACCTCCAGCCCGGCTGCCCCGTGTCCCAGCCCAGGCAGCCACCAGCACAGTCAGTTCTGTCACTTGCGGATCTAACCGCTTTGGTGGAGTGCCCCTGCCTTGTTACGCAGCTGCCCTATACGAGTGCAGAGGTGACTGGACTTCACTGCCGAGTGACGTAAGCTGTACATATGTAGAAAGTTTGTAGGGTGCATTGGAATTCTTCAGCGCCATAGCGGTGCCACGGGGTTTTTTTGTTTTGTTTTGTTTTTTTCTTTTCTTTCTTTTTTTTTTTTTTACGCTATTAATCCTTTTGCTCCTCTTGGGCCTGTGTATTTCCCCAAGGTTTGCAGCCTGAGGTCAAAATCTTTGCTCCTGGACAAAGGCTGTTAGATCGTCCTTCCTTGTGAAGGAAGACTAGAAGGTACCTCCTCAGTTTTGGGAAGGAATATGACAAAGAAACACGTGTGAAGGAACATGCAGAGAATTGGAGGCTACTGTTTATCCGCTTTCTTAATACAGAAACAGGAGAACGGTTAACACAAATGGAAGGCAACTGAGGAAAGAGAATGTTTTTCAGCAGGAAAAGAGTCCACTGTGCCCAATTCAAGATACTAGAATTTGAGAAAGGGCAAAGATTTAGATGAAGAGCAAAATCACCACACTTACATTAGATGGGATCTGTTACTTTTTATTTTCTTCACAGAAAGATATAAAGCATAAAACAGAAAGATATAATGGAGTTTTAATGGTTCTAAGCATCAACCAGCCCACTTGTTGAAGGGGGCTGGAAACACAGGTTCCTGTAGGTAAAACCCAAAAACCTGTAACCATTCAGTATGAGGTATCTTCTACCTTCTTCAGAGCATCTGACCCTTCCAGGTACCAGTGTACTGGACTAGATGAATCACCCCCACCCCTGTTGACTTCTAATTACTTGACAAGTCCTTTTATATGCAAGTATTTTCATGACCATTCCTGTTCTGACCTCTGACATGCATACCTTCATTAGATCACCGGACTACTTAAAGATGAGTGCTTATTCATCGGAGATATATGGTTTACAATACAGCCATCAGGCAGCCCAGTCTTTAATCATCAGATGTTGAGTATGTTGTTCTTTTTCACTGGAGTGCCTCAGTAAAATGCACTGTATGCAGCGAACTCAATGGACTCAATGGACACTCTGTAGTTCTTTCACAGCTGCCGCAGGAAAGCTCGTTTCTTCCTCTGGGTCACGACAGCACAATGAAACAAGCCAGCACTTTCCTCCTGCATCCACTCAACTGCTTGTGGATTATTTTTATTTTTTTTTTTCGAGCCAGTTTTCAAGTACCCTGCCAGGCTGCTAGCGAATCTGTAGCCACCAAGTACGAGCCACGGCATTGAGACAGCGCTTCTCGTCAAACTGGGCAGGGAACTAATGGTCCGGTCTTCTGGCATTCAGCCTCATCTCTGCAATGAAATCACTGTGGGACTGTCAGCAAGTCATTCTTCCTTCTTGTACCATTGGGAATCATTTTCTACCTCACAAAGGTGATGTGAGGCTTGAAATATTGTGTTAGTAATAAAATGGGAGGTCCTTGGATGGAAGGCCCTACAGATGAGCAAAGGATTATTGCTATTTCTGGATGTGATAGCATATAAATGTGGTTTATTCCCTCTCAAGGAGACAAATAGAATAATTTATTCAAGAAATTCCTAGTGAAGTTGTATAACAGCCTCAGAGCTGTGGATTCAGTGTATGATTCTACTCGAAAAATGATTAAGCAAAACATATATATATATTTATATATATATGTGAAGAACAGGGAAAGTTATCTTTTGGGAAGGGGGAAGTCACTGGACAATTCGAGCCATGCCTGGATCATTTAAAGGGGTGTGTTCGCCCTTGGCTCCCTGTGCAACTAAATTGCTAACTGGTAACATGGCTCTCTGCAAGGAGCGTAAGATACAAGTGTCAAAATCACCAAAGGAGGTGAAAGTAGAAGAGAAAGGTAGTGTCTTAGCTTACAATAGCATGTGGGAGTTGGTGTTCTCTAGTGTCTAGAGCAGTGGACCTAGGCTAATAATCTTAGATTTATTTCCAGCTCTGCTTCTGACTTGCTGTGAAAATCACTTTACTTCTCAGTGCCTGTTTTCTCCACCTGTAAAATGGGTGTAAGAATTTCCACCTACCTCACAGGGATGTTGTGAGGCTTCATTAATTCTGTTTGTAAAGTAGGAATGATCTGGTGAAAAGCACTGCTGAAATGCATGGGTATCCTTGTTATTTCCTGGCAGAACTGCTAACTTGGTTAATATATGACTCCTCGACCAGAAGGGCAGTAGTTTGAAAATGTGAACATTTCACTGCACTGACAACATCAACACAGATGTGGATTTGCCATGAGTAAAAGAGACTTTATTGATCCCTCACCCCTCTCTCCCACCTTAGCCTTGGCCTTGCCATATGAAGCAGCGCTGACAGTGTGGTTCCATGGACCTTTCCTCCATCCCCAGCATCCACTCTAGGGCAGCATTTATGCCTAAATAAGACAGTTTCTGGAGTGGGGGGTGCAGGTTGGTGGAGCTCTAATGGTTTTAAGGTCCTTGCAAGGCACGTGGGAGAAGATTGCACCATACATGATATTGCTGGGCTTTTGTTTTAAACCACTCAGTGCAAACTCTGAGTGAATTTTCCAGAGTCTCCATGGAAGAATTTACAATTGCTTACGGCACACAGAAAAAAAGCCATCCTTCATGAATGCAAAACCACAAGTTATATTATACTGATTCTTTCCTCTAAGTGAGATAGATACCAACAATCTGTTAGCGCCGAAACATGAGGTACAGATTCCTCCTCCTATAGGAGGGGAGAGATTTGGGGGGATCTCTGCTCTCTAGACCTGTGTGGGCATGAAATCTACTTACTGAGGGAGGAAAGTCCAGTCCCTCCTGCCACTCAGTAACTCACTGACTGTGCAGTTCTACATTTAAAGAGCGGTTGTGTCACACAATGCTGAAAAAAAAAGTGGCAGTTTGCTGTTTTGTATAGAAAGTGGCTTTTCAGGCTGACAAGTGAAAGTAATCCTAGCCTAGGCATAGTTTTGTTTAGTAAAGACAGGAACATCCATGAGAACTAGACTAAAGCCTTCCTATAAGCCTGAGGCAGTTGTGATAAAATGGTATACGGTGCCAGATTTCCCGAGGGCCAGGGCTGGAGAAGTGTACCAAAATCAGGGGACTTCTCTAAGTATTGGAATAATTTGTTTTTCCCTCCAACATAATGACACTACCATTTCTTAGGCTCTGTGTGTGCTACACCTTTTCACATGGCTCAGGAAAGGCTTTTTGCCAACACCAAATGTGCTTATACAGTTGAATAGTAACCATGGCAAATAAATGTGTCTTGACTTGCCAAGACATAGCCTGGCACACAATCCTTTCCTTGCAACTAGCTTGGCATGCACCTATTTCAGTAGAACAGGCAAGACTTGTGTCTCTGTCAACAGTTTGAGTATTTCTCTTAGCAGGTCAATGTATAAAGAGACATTGAACGTTTGTTCAGCCTAGAGAGGAGGGGGCTAAGGGTATGGGGAGCCCTTACTGCTGTCTTCAGGTACCTAATGGGGAGTTACAGGGAAGATGGAGACAGACTCTTGACAGAGGTGCACAGTAAAAGATCAGAGGCAATGATCACAAGGAGCAGCAAGGAAAACTTTGGCTAAAAAAATTCTGACAAGGAAAAAAATTGTTCAAATGGAGAGTGGGTCAGCACTAAAGCAGGTACCCAGAGACACAATGGGATCTCCATCCTTGGGGGATGAAGCCTGACTGGGAAAAGCACTGCGCACCCTGGTCTGACTCTGCATTGAGCTGAAGGTTGGACCAGCTGGTCCCTTCCAGCCTGAACTACCTATCCCATGGGAGGCTGAAAGCTCACTGCAGCCACTGTGTAGTGGAACAACAAGTGCAGGGCACTTTCTGCCTCTCCAGGGTGTTCTGGTAGAGCTTGCTTAGACTGTCCCAGCAGGCAACACCAACCGACCGGGCACCACAGCAGAGGCTGATGCACAAACACAGTCAACTGATGTTTGGTAGCCACAGAAGCTGCTTGAGGCCAGAATCGTGTTGTGTAACTGGTTTGGAAAAAGCATTACAAATAAATAAAAAAAAATTAAAAAAAAGGAGTATGCTTGTCAATAGACAAAATCATGGAAATACAGGGGGCTTAGGTCTTTCCAGCTCCCTTTAATTTCGGTGTCAAGTGTGCCTTTAAACCCATCTGAAAGTGCAGAGGACTGCATTTTAACGTTCTGTCAACAAAATCCTGTGTATTTTAAAGCTTGCTGATCTGGGATGAAGCAGAATTGAATAGAAACGGTGATTACAGAGCTACTGACAGAACATTTTGAAAAACACAAAGACTGTTGGCCTTTGCCTTGCTAGATCCAGCCTGGCATAGTAAAAGCAAAACAAGCCATTTATTGGTTTCCAAGGAGGCAAGGCTATGTTGCTTGGAAAGTCATGGAGTAGCCTACCAAAAAAATTTTAAGTCAACACAGCAAAGAATTTTTAGCGAAACATTAAACAGAAAAGTTGGCCCCTGTGGTGCGTCCCTGAAGCTCAGGGGAGAGCTGGGCTGGAGGATGATTGGGGTGAGGAAACCCAGTTACAAATGAGCATACCAAAAAATCCTGGGTTACAGGTGGTTGCAGGGCAGAGGCTGTGCAGGGGGGCAGCAAGGAACCCCAGGTACTGGCACAGCACGCCAGCTGGCCGGCAGGCTGCAGGCAAAGGCCAAAGCAAAGAAACCAGCGAGCTCATCAGCTGAGTACCTCATGGTAAGGATAAAGCAAGGCAACATGAGATATGAATTAAACTCAGCCTGTTACCAAATCTGGTATTTCTGGATTTTAACACGGCCAGCGACTTTACAATAATCTAATTGAACATTTATGCGCTGGTTCCTCTATTTACCTGGTAGAATTGAGAACCAGAACTAGAACTAGTGCAGGCAAAGCTTTTTTCCCTCCCCAATCCTTCTACCTAAGTGTATGAAGAATTACTGGGGCAAAAATTTTCAGGTAAGTTTCTCAACACATACATGTTAGTTCAAAGAAAAGTCACAGACAATCCCATAAAGGAATTCATCTATTGCCAGTGAACATCACCACCTGAACTCACCACAAATAAATTCAAAAGAAATTCAGAAATCAGAATGATGCTGGATTACTCCCAGCTTCAGAACTCCTGTTTATGAAAACCTCTGGAGAGAAAAGAGAAGAAAATGGATGGCCAGCTGCCAGCTAAGCCTATTTGTCATGAATGTGCCCTGTAGCACCTTCTGGAAACCTGTGCTATGTCTAAATATACTCTTGGCCAACAAATGGCTTGAATTCAATATGCTCCACCTTTCCGCTTTACTTAACTGCAGTTGTCTCTACAAACTGAATATAATATAGCCACATTCTCACTTTAATATGTGGAAGAACGAAATACAGAATGGCGCAGAAACCTGCCAATATACTGACCAGCCCTTCTTCCTCGTCCACTGCCTCCCCTTTCTGGGCACCTCCATCTATATTCCGTTTAATGAAACTACCAGCCTGTCCCAATGGAGAACCTGCCTTTGTACCCGTGGAGTGCCATGGACCCTTTTCCCCGCACATGCCCATCAGCGGCTATCTAAGGAGGAACAACATGGAATAAATTTCCCATTTTCTTTTTACACTTTTTTGTCTTCCCTAAAGGAGAAGTCCTGGGGAAGGGGGGTGGGGGTGGCTCTGAGTTTTTCCAGTAGGAACTATCTTCTTCCCTGTGTGTTGACCCCAGGGCTCAGGGATCGGTAATTTATAGCTAAGAGCTAAGCAGAGGCATGTTTCAAGCCTATTTATAAACACATGCAAAGAAGAAAGTTTAAAGAGCTGTGACCAAACTCTGTCTTGTTTTTTAACCTTGTGTTGAAGTGAGCGGAGATGCCAAGGTGTAAACAAGAGCAGAATTTGGCTTCGTATAGGTGTTTTTTTTTAAAGGATTTCCTGTGAACTTCTGTCTTTAAAAAGCAATCAGCGACTAACCTTGCCCCACAGCCTGCCCATACGGAACAAAACAACCACAGATCCCTCCAAACTCAGGCATCTCATCACTTTAGGAAAGATCAGTTTCTAAGCAGCAGATTCAGAAAGGAAGAACAGGGAAGTCCCGATCTCAGCTCTGCGTTCATCGGCAGCGATACCAGAAGCTATTAAAGAAAAAAAAAAAAAAAAAGGCCTGGGATCGGATAGGATAATGTGCTCCCTCAGTTCATTTCCCCGTGGGAGCTGGATGTTTTTTTGTCTTTGCAATGCTGTAGACGAGGAGACGGATTTCACACCAAGATGACTGCCAGCAAGCCCGTCAAAGAGACTGTGGGACTAATCCAGTGGCTGGGCACAACCAAACGTAGACGTGTTTTCCTAGCGCAACGAGTTGTAATGAATAAAGGTGCCTGATTTTCACTCAGCTGGGGCTCCGTGTTTTGTACCACTCCCGACTAACCCCCACTCGACCCTTCCTCTATGATTTATTATTCCAAACGCAGAGAGCTTTCAGTGGCAAAGGTTGGGCGTGTTGTTGAGGGGAAAAGAAGCCACAGGCGCCGCGGCGGAGTTCAGGCGGGGACAGGACGGAGGTGCCCCACACCGACAGGCATCAGGGAGGGCCCTGTCTGAACCTGCACTTCCCTTCGGGCCGCAGGCCTCGGCCCCTTCTGAGAGCCTGGGCTGCGGGCGCCGCAGGGCCGCGCCGGGGGGGCGGACGACGACACGGCCCCGGGGCGAATGACAGAGGGACGGCCCCGGGGGGT
>JAVJGI010000014.1:113720320-113748259 GCA_035590275.1 Ibycter americanus | reverse complement strand
AGCCTGGGGGTGCTGGGCGGGCCCGTCGTGGCCGCCCGCCCTTTCTGCCGCCTGCGCGGCCGTGGGCCGCCTCCTCGCGTGTGGCGGTGGCCGCTGCTCTCGGGCCCTTGGCAGGGCAGAGCGTAACGGGTAGTAAACGGGTTCAGTAAACGAGGCTGTAGGGAACGGAGCTTTGCTTGTAATACTGCATCGCTTCTGTAAATTTAAATTTTCTTAGTCGGGACAGACAGGGAAGTTCATCTTGCTGTTCTCTATTTAGTACTTATTTTATTTCTGATAGCCTTCAGGAAGGCTAATCATAGGCCGTTGGGCCAGCTGATCGTTGTAAGTCCCTCCCAACTGAAATAGTCCCTTATACTCTATTTGTGTCTTCCACCCTTGCTTTGCCCCAGAGGAGTTTGCTTCTTTAACAACTTTGAAAGATTTTTCATGATCTGCTTTAAGGAATTTAAAGACACACCGCTATTTTATCTTAAATCCCTCCTTCTCTGTTGATCCATCAGTGATTCAGCAACTTCTGCTTTCTGCTGACTGTCAAAATCATCTTTCAATTAGTCTGTTTTACACCAGCACAATTCACCTAGGAGGCCTTTAACCCTTTTCGTGTCATCCTATCTTTATCATTATGAAGTAAGTTGTGGTTTTGACATACTTGAAACTGTCCCCTTGTTTTATGGGAGGAAGTGCTGCCTCCTTCTCCATTAGCCTCCTTTGTTAATAATTTATCTATTGTGTTCTCTTTGACCTTCCTCTCCTGCTTGCTACCGTGCTCCCTCCTCAGTAAGCATCTAAATCTCTGTTCTTCCTGTCTGCATCTCTGGGAACTGAGGTGGTCCAGCTGTTCGCTTGTGCCGAAAGGGGAGGGTTCTGCTCCTTCTTCGCTTCCACATTGCTGCACAGCCATACTCTTATTTGTGCTCCCCTCAATATTTCCTTAAATGAGTTTGAGTAGATCACAGAGGGATCCAATAAGCTTCTGAGCTGGTGTGAACTTTTTGTTCTGCAATGAAGAAGGATGAGCTGAGGAAAGAAAACCTTTCCCCCTTCAACAGCAGTTGCTTGTCTTATATAGACTTCAATGCACAACTGTAGTTTTCCTGAGAGTGTTCAGGACAGCTTTTGGCTGTTTCTCAGAAGTACAGTCTCTTCCTACTTGATAATGCTTTGATTTTTGTGTCTAACATGCTTTTTCCACTGCAAGCGGCTTGAGTGTAGCTTTGATACTGTTAACAATTCACCCAGAACAAAAATTCCCATTATTTGCTTTGCATTCTAAGATCTAACTTGTCTAATTGCTTTTCTTTGACTGCTGGCAGCTTTGCGTCTTCTCATCATCTTCAAAAGCATTGTTAGATATTTAAATTGCAGCATGTAATCGTCAAAAGCTCAAGAACTTTCTGACTTAACATGTCACATTCACCTGCAGTAGCTTAGAGTGTGAACTGTTAAGATAATGTTGTTCTGTGCTTTTGTATAGTCCCTAACACAAGGGAAACCTAATCTTCATATAGAATTTCCTCTGTTATTATTGGTTTTGCTTATGTCCTCATCTCTTACTTTATTTTCTTATTTCTTTTTGAAGCATTTGTCTTGGTACCTTTTTCCTCCTTCCTGCTGTTAAATGTGGAGTTACTTTATGTAAATACCACTTGCTTATCATGCTATTTTAACTTATGACCTGTAGATAGGAGGCTTATGGAATATCTTACCTTCTTCTTTTTGCTGTCAGTTATTTTAAAATCTGAAGTCCTCCTCAAACAAGTTTTGCCGGTTGTTGCCAATCACTAGACCTCATTCTTATTTCAGTTCTTCTTTCAAGGCAAATATGTTTGATCTTCCTTGCCCAGCATTCCAGGTATTCCTTATCTGTAAATCATGTTAGTCTGTCACCTTTGCCACTGCTGGGATCCAGTTACTCCTGATGCACAGTGGAATTCTCCACAATGATTCCTGCATTTTTGTCTTGGAAAGTTTCCTCTCTCCACAGAGGGAAAGAATGCTCTGACTTTTTCCATGTGCACTGAGAAGAAATACTGTCTTTGTCCCATGCTTTCTGGCATATACTGATTTTTGTCTTTGCTTCGGTCAAAGCTAACTTTATAAAATGTATTTAATATCTTTTGAGTTCTCTTTTTGCTTGGGTTCTTTTAAATCATTATATTCGTTTTCAGTCTTCTGAGGAATAGAGGGGGCTACCCATGGAAGGCCTGACAACACAGTCTCCTTTTACTGTCTGAAGATGGGTAATTACAGTTTTGACCACATTGCTTAATTTGTATTTATTTCATTGAAGTCACCAGCAAAATAGGTGTGATATTAAGTTTGTCTCTTCAGATGTGTGTTGAAACTTAACTAAATTTTGTACAGTGCTCTGAAAGCCATTGAAATGCAAAGCATTTTTGACTCGTCCTGCGAACTACGAACTACCTTGTCTGTGTGGCTTTCTGCAGCTCCAGCTTGTGGCTTGAGGCATTCAGCACTGCCTTTTCCCTACCTTAGAGATGTTTTTAACACCTTTCACCCAGATTGTATCGGTGTGTAACCAGATTTAGTGTAAAGACCTCTCCATAAAAATCAAATGCCCTTCTAGTCTTAAAGAAACAGCAGTTATTTTTATAAAACTTACTCATCCCTAGAAGATGTATATGTTTTGGACATTCAAGTGTTTACTTTGCCTCCATTACTGTGTTTCCTGTAAAAACTATAAGCTTTTATTCTGTAGATTAAGAAAGTGAAACAAGAAACAACAGTGCAAAGGATTCAGGCAGGCCAGGAACTGAGGAATTCTGAGAACTTGGGAATATAGAACTGGGCTGTCTTGACTGGATCTTCTGTAAGATCATAGCCTTCTGTGGCTGCTACACTTGAATATTGAAAATAGTCTTCTCTCCATGGTACCGTGGCAAGTTCTAATCTTCTGTGGATCTTAGGTGCTTTGGCCTAGCTCTTTTCCCTCCATTTGTTTCATCTGCAGTCAGTAGTGAAGCAGCTTTGTATTTTGCAAGTTGCTGGATACAAATGTTAAGTGCTTCATCTCTTCTGCAGGTGCTGTTCTTTGGATTTGGGTGGCTGTTCTTCATGCGTAAGCTCTTCAAGGATTATGAGGTGAGAAGGGACCTTTCACTACGAGTCTGTATGTTAAAAATTACTCCCAATTATAGAAATGTTTTTACAACTGCAGTTGGCCTTTGTCCTTTCTTTAAGTCCTCTTACCTTATTTTTAATTGTCTCTACAGTTAGTTTCTTTTTAATTTCAACTTGTGCTTCTATTTGAAAGAATCCTAGATATCTGAGGAAATGGGTTCTTCTGGAGCCAGTGAAAGTTTCCATATTGGCGGCTGTTAAAAAAAAAAAAAAAAAATAGGAGGTGCAGTGGTAATAGTAAACTGTTTTCCCCTTCACTTGAGCAAGCCTGCCTTATGTAATTTTTGAGACAAAAATAAAATTCAGTGGTTAACTTCAAACTCAGTGAGGTGTGTTCATTGTGGCTGAGTTGTTTGTGGGGAATGTATGGGATAAAACTGCCACATTCGCTTATACCTAGAGGGGTATGAAAGAATATAGTATAGGTCAGAGATGGCTTAAGTGCGAGCCAGATTCAGACCCCAGAAGTTTTTCTGAGTAGTTCTTAGTTTTAAATCTAAGGTTAAAATCAAAGAGCTCTGTTAGCAAGGGTCTATCATTAGTCAAGTTGAAATAGAGCACTGCATGCTTGACATCCCTTCTGTGCAAGGCATCTGCATTAAATGTGCCAATAGCTGCAATCAGTGTAATGCTGAGCAGCTTAGGAGTTTTCCCTCTGGTTTCTAACAGGCTGTTGGTTTCTTCCTATTTAGATAAAGGGCAAAGTGCCCTGAAGCGAGAGACCCAGCCATCATACCTTGTGATTTGTTTTTGTTAATGGAGGGATATCAGGATGCCATTCTAGGAATGGAAATGCCTGATGTCTCTGGCTTGCTTTCTCCATTGCAGGTGCGACAGTATGTGGTCCAGGTGATCTTCTCTGTGACTTTTGCCTTCTCTTGTACCATGTTTGAACTCATCATCTTTGAGATTTTGGGAGTGCTGAACAGCAGGTGAGTCTGGGAGCTCACTGAAGGAGCAGCCTCGCCTTGTGTTCTGTTGCATCTTTAGTCTGACTTCTAAATTAATGGATTAGTCTTGGATTGGGGAAATCTTGTGAGAAAATAATCAAGAACTCAATGAAGATGTCTGAACAGCAGCATTTGTTTATTTGAGAGAACATGAGAGTACAAGCCATAAGCTTTTGATTTTCCATGTAATTGCTATTAGTGTGGCCTAGGTCCTTAGGGCAAGGGTTTAGTCTTTGACTTTCTCCATTTGTGAAGTTAAAAGAAACAATTTTTTTATGGGACTATTGTAAAGTTTCAGATCATGCTGAAGAGCACTTTTCAGATGTTAAGAACTATGGAAACTAGAAGCACTAGTTTTTCTGTAGTGGTCAGGGCAGTGAATAAGATGTGGAGTGAAAACTACTTTTGTAATAATACGGTATTTGTGAATCAAAGGCGCATCTCCTTTGAGATAGGATGGGGCCTTCTACATAAAGGGAATGTTGAAAGCCATCTAGTTCAGAAGTCAGTAGGAAAGAGAAGACAGAACAGTAGCGTGTAGAGGTTAACTGAGTTTCCTATTTAGTCTCTCTCGTCATACTAGTATAAGAGAGCAGCCAAAAGAGTTGAAAGGCAAGGAGTACAAAACTGATAAAAGGTAGTGTTAGTTCTGACTGTATGTGATTAATCTGTAGAGCTTGCAGCCAGAGAGATCACTGAGGAGAATGCTTTTATAAGCTTCAGTGAAGGGCTGGACGTCAATATAGATCAAAATGTTTACCTCTGAATTAGCTAGGAAAAAGTGACAAGGATCCTCAAAATTTCTCCTTCCCCAAATCATAAAGGGGATATGAGGCAATATTGGAAACAGGACATACATTTTTATATTCAGGCTAAGTGAAAAGTCAGTTCAACCAAGATGAGTGTCATCTGCATTTGACTAATCTCCTTTGGTCAGAGTAGTATTGATCATTTTGGATATGTGTATTTTCAAATTCTTGCTTTGCAGTGTGTTGCAGATGAGGCAACTGACTTCGAAGTGATACGTGTTGAATTATGACCATTAAATAGTTTTAATCTTTTCAATTTGAATTAACTCTTTCTTGACTCAGCCACTCATTACAAAATTAATTACTGCTCATACTTTGTTTTGATTTACTGTTCAACTAGATGAGCACTAAATCAAATGAATCATGCTGCAACCGGCATTAGTCACCGTAGAAAATGCAGGATTTGATAAAATAGCCCAGTGTGGTTTTCTGGGTAGTTTTAAATTTTGAAATACACATTCTTGAGCTCTGTATTAAAAAACAAAACAAACAACCCCCCTCCCCAACCCAAGAAACAAGCAAAATCCAGAATATTCTATGTGTTAGGCCAATATTATCTAATGCTTGATGTAGTTGAAAGAATTGCACTGACATGCGATTGTCTTTGCAAAATTTGTTGTATTGTGATAGTGTGCTAATCAGTATTTTGGCTTTATTTTAGCTCTCGATATTTTCACTGGAAGCTGAACCTGTGTGTCATTTTGCTCATCCTAGTCTTCATGGTACCCTTCTACATTGGTTACTTTGTTGTGAGCAATATCAGATTATGTGAGTACTTGGTTTATGGCAGTGGGGCTGCTAACTTGAGACTATGCATACAAATGAGAAATAACTTTTCTGAGAGCAGATGTGTTGGTCACTATCCCCATAGCTCCCTCTTTCCTCTGGCTTTGTCCTGGCTAGATAACTTCTCTTTGGAATGTAATGCTTTAGCAGGAACTGTTTATTGAGCAGTTAGGAGATACTTTACCTGACCCCAGTAAATGTAGCTTTTCTTTATGGGTTTTGACAAAGTTGAGCAGTTTAGAGTAATGTTACTGAAATTTGTTCCTTTACAATTATAAGCTTGCAGCTCAACCCTGGAACCCTTGGCAAGGCTGTGTTGTTCTGCTAGGGGGTAAATAAAATGAGGCAGAGAAGCTCAATAAATCACTCTTGAGGCAGAAAAGCTCAATAAATTACTTCTGCTTTTTTTTGCTTACCACTGTCTGGATGAGGGCTCTTCCGTGCACTAATGGACACTTACCCTTGAGCTATTGATATTCATCAGGCTTTTGTATTAGGCTTAGGCATGTAGGCTGGGAATATTAAATGTGTAGTTTTGGCACGAAGATGAAGTTTTCAAGTTTCATGTTCAGAGTCACGCGAGAGAGACCACAGCTAAGTGATTCCCTGTTCATAGTGCAGCCCTCTTCATCCGTCCATGGGGAAAAGCCAAAGTGGTGCGTTGCTGCATTAGCTTTTGCAAATGGTTGTCTCAAATAGCTGGTAAGAAGTGAAGGGGTGTGTACTGCTAGCTGTAGCACCTGTTTTGTCCACCTGTGCTCAGAACAACCTTTGAACCAATGTAGTGATTGTGCAAGCTAGAAAAAGCCCTAAAGAAAGAACATCTTTAAAATACTATTTTTTTTTCCTCTCCGTTAGTGCACAGACAGAAACTGCTTTTTGCGTGTGCCCTGTGGTTGACATTCATGTATTTCTTCTGGAAGTTGGGAGATCCGTTTCCTATCCTCAGCCCAAAACATGGTAAGTTTTATATTCTTGCTGATTTCTTCCCTCCTGAAAATAGGCTTTGTTATCTCACTTTTATCTTGGAGCTATTAATATCTTCGCTCTACATTTGGGACTGTAGAAAGTAGTTCTTGCAACTGAGGGTCTGCTCAGCTTTGAAATCTGCCATCTGAGGGTTGTCAGACTGACAGAAATGGGTGGATACATCTGAATTATTTGCATTAGTTTTCTTCCAGTATCACAGGAAAACTTCACCAAAGTGAATGAGTGCTAACTGAACCTAGACTATGTAAGAACACAATGTTCTTTCTGAGGACACAAAATCTGGATCTCCACAAAAAGTTGATCGCAATTTTTGTTCATTTATTTTCTTGTGGAGACTAAAGCTAATTTATTTAGTAAAAGAATCGACAACCAAGCCTTCATCTGACTTTCTTCAGTCAGAATATTGTTTCTTGTCACTGAAATCAGATCAGTTTAGCATAAGTGGCTGTCCAGTTGACAAAACATGGCAGGATGCCTAAACACCAGAGCTGTATAGACTGTAGCCATGTCTGGCAGTGCATGCTAGCTTTGGTACAGCTTTGTACATGGCTGAGCCCAGAGGCAGTACAGTTGTATTGGTACTAGAATGTGAGTTGGTAAGTCCTGCTGGATGCCAGAGCTATTTCTGTGCAGAATTAGCTTGGGTATCTCTGCGTTCCAGTCATGAAACCAAGAGTATTTATAGTGTGAAGATACTGTGTGCAGTTGGGCTAGTTTGGGTCCGACAGAGCTGGTTAGCATGTGCCTAACTACTGAACCCTTCAGGCACTTAAGTGTGCCGAAGGAATATAACACTGTAGAACCAGACTGTTTGTGACCTGGGTTTCCTGTGTAACTTACATTGTCCTTATCCCCTGCACTGGAAAACTGTTTGTATATTGTTCTCAAACAGATGAAATTCAGTCAGTTTCACTCAAACTGGTGAATATGTCTGTCTACATAGATAATGGTCAGCTTAATCTTTCCGTTCACTAGGAAGCTACTTTACTCTGTACTAATCTGTAAGAGAAAAATGGAAGGATACCAGCTGCTGTAGGGTCTGCTCACCCTTTCCTCTGAGCCTGAAACCTTCATAAGAGAAAGTGTGTATCTGTGTTTTGTAACTGTGTCATTTGCCACTGAAATACAACAGCTAGTATATAGCGGAGATCCCTCTGCTCAGTGTTTCATTGCCAAGAAAATTGAATTGCACTTTGAATTGCAGAAGGTGCTTGAGTTGGCGGAATATAATAACCCAATGGGAACTTGGCCTTGGGGTTTAAGTAATCCTCTTCAGATCACTGGAGAGGTTCTGTGAAGCTGTGTAACAACTGCAGATTTCCAGAACTGGTAATGGGGTGTTTTCTATTTTTAACTTCTGCTTTACAGGATGATACCTCCACTTAACATTTGTACAGTGCCTTATCCTACCAGGTGTAGGCATAAGGTTAGAGCAAAGGATTCTAGGTTTTTTTCCCCCTGCTGTACTGCTGCGGTGCTGCTGCCCTGCATATATGGACGAGACTGCTGCAGGGCTTTATCTTGTGGCGGTGGCACAATTCAAACAGGAGGGATCATATTGTGGAGGGAGATGTGACAGGAGACCGTGCTTAATGAGCCCCTCGCACTGCAGTACATTACCTTTAGTGTCTTTCTCAGTGTGCCCCCGCCCTGCTCACCTGCCTGTATGGTGGTGTGCTGCAGCTGGGGAATTGTGCTGGCCAGTGGGGCCCTTTCCAGTACCTGCACTGGCATCCTGTGTTAGGGAGTGCCTTGCCTGGGGATGGTGATGGCAGTGTGCTGCAGCTGGGAAATGCACCATCAGTCAAGGGCTCCGAGTCAGGAGCCGTGCTTAGTCTGCAGCTTCTTTAATAGACCTGAATTTAGGAGCTCATAGTAGAAGGAAGCCTTACTCAGTTACATACTTGTATTCTAATAAAAGTCTTACCTTTGTCTGAGTTGATAAAACATTCGTTTTATCTGACCTGATCACAAGAGTAGGGTTGCTCTGAGTGTTATAGGGAAGCACTGCTTTAACCGGTGGAATGTCATGTCATTTTGAAGGCGGATCTGTTTTAACTGCTGCAGTCTGACAGTGTGTGGGGCAAAAGGCCAGTGTATTGTAGCACGTTCTGTAGCTTGTGTAAATCTCTGTGCAGCTACACATGACTGGGTGTCTCAGTCTCCCTTTGTGAAGTCTTTTTGCCTTGTTTTCATCATTTATTCCCCTTCTCTGAAGCATGAAATGTGGCTTGGCGCTTGGCCATCTCAGCTTTGCAATCATGTAAGCTCCAAATGTGCTGTGTGTGGCAGCTGCTCTATAACTAGCTCCCTAAAAAGTGTTTAGTAGCACATGGCACTCTACTCTGAGAAGACAGGTTGAGATTTGTGTTTAATGGCTGAGAAGAATAAATGCAACTTCAATTCTTGGTGTTGGTTACAGCACAGGCTTGATGTTCGTGCTGTATTATTTAATATGTTTTGGAGTCCATTTGGTGCTCAGGTGGAATGCCTTGTTGGTAGTCACCACAACAATGTGTAAGTGTCCACAAGGTGAATACTGAAGAGCAAGGAGCAGCATAAGCTTCCCATACTGTTATAACTCCACTGTCCTACCAGCACAGATTGTGTTGGATCTGGAGGGGTCCCTTCTAATGACAGTTGACAGGACAGGGCTTCCTGTTTGTGGGTCAGACATTTTTTGGACAGTTTGCCAGGACTAACTGGTTGGTTAACTGATGCTGGTTATTGCAGAACTGGCTTTGTGGAAGATGCCTTCTTTATAGTGTCTGGTGGATGATCTGTGTTCCCACCTTAGCAAAGTGCAATCGCTAATGTTTTTTTTATTTAGAACCAAAATATTGACTGTTAGTCCTCTCCAGATCTGTCTTAAGCTTCTTCATAGCTAGAGTTTCCCATCCCTGTTTCTAAGCATGGTAACATACCTTCTGAGGGAGACTTTTTACCTCTCTTTTCATTTTCCCTGTCTGTACTTCATATGACCTCTGGCCATTAACAGTGGGAAGGCAGTCAAATTCATTAAGCGGCTCTGTATGTGTGTTACATTCTGAAGGTACCAAGCATAGAGCAGAGTGAAGAGAGCAAGGTTACTAATGCTGTGGTTTTTCTCTTTCAGGAATCCTGTCTATAGAACAGCTCATCAGCCGTGTGGGTGTGATTGGGGTGACACTCATGGCTTTGCTGTCAGGATTTGGGGCTGTCAACTGTCCATACACTTACATGTCCTACTTTCTCAGGTAACTGCAGCCTTGTGAAATATTTTGTCCACCTTTTTGAGATTATTCTTCTGCTTTTCCTGCGGCATTGATTCAAGGTTTTTCATAACTTTTCTGAATCTAGCTATTGCCATGACTACATGCTAGAACCATTTCCATTGCTGAAGCATATTCTCCTTATACAGGCTTCTCTCTACTTTATTTTATGGGCGTGTGCGTATTTCCTCTGAAATGGTATAGCTGGCCTAACTGACTACCTTCATTTTGTAGGAATGTGACAGATGCAGATATTCTGGCTTTGGAGCGACGACTCCTTCAGACTATGGACATGATTGTTAGCAAGAAAAAAAGGTAAGAAGGCAGCAGTGGCATGAAATGATTCATTTCAAGGATTTTTGGTCAGTATGGTGTAAGATGGTTCTTGAAATTACCAAAATTATTAGTCCTGTCAGGGCTATGTGTTCCAGTGAAACAGGTGCCTGAATTGGGTTGAGCTGTGTGGTGTTTCATTCTGGCCTGATACACAACTTTGTTTTTTTTTCCCAGACGTGCACTAAATAGTACCCTTTCTTGCTGCAGCAGCACAGATTAGGCTTCCAAGACAAATTGCAACTCTCTGATGGGAGCTTGACTAGTCTGTAAGATGGTCACCTTGCTCTCCTGATAAGTGGTCCTTCAGCCACTGCCGCTGGCTCTCTTACTGGCAGTTTCAGTACAGAAATTTGTTCGTACATACTGAGCGCTCTGCTGCTCTGTGGATCTGGTGTTTCCTGGTCAAAGCTGAAGCAGGCTAGTGAGCTGGTGCGGACACAGCTATGTTCTTGCAAATGGCAAGGTTTACATTAGTTAAGTTTTGCAGAATTGCAAAACCTTGCTAATGTGAGTATAGTTTAGTGCACAAGCTTGTTGTCAGAACTCAGCTTGTGTTGGTTTAGCTTATTCCATGTACCGCAAATGAAAAAAGCTACTTTTGGAAACAATGTAATTTCATTTACACTGAACAGATTTTTGTCTGCTCTTAGAAATTACATATTGCATGCCTTACTAATTGTGCAGAATAAATACAATTACTATAGTCACTTCAAAGGTTTCACTGTCTGACACGGAATTCTCACAGGAGTCCCGCAGACTTTACTTTTGGTGCACTGATGTTTTAATGGAAGCTTTTAATGTATGACAAGGGAGCTTTTAGGTAGTCTAACCTTGCTGAATTAGTCACCAGTGTGTGTATCTGCTGATCAGTATTAGCATATGAAAGGGTAGTTAAGGCATAACTTTTTTCTTTCCCTTTTTAAATGTTAAGTGGTGAACAAATGTTAACTCAGTATTTGTGTTTATGTGTGAGATGGCAAGTAGTGAGAGAATTTAATTACTTAGGTTTAATTGATTTAATTGACTAGGAACAGTCAATTAAGGAGCCAGTACTTTGGAAGCTAAAAGATACTGTGTAGTTCTGCTTCTGACTGTGTTCTTTTGTACAATGTTTTTGGACCTCTGGTCCAGGGAGAGTGATGTTGAGGTAAAAGTAATAATGTCTGGGACTTGCAACTGAGTAGCATTTTCTTGCCTTCCTATACCCAGGAAATCTTCTGAATATAGCAACTTTCTAACCACTATGAAGCCCCAGGTAAAGTGTGTTAGTCACTGGGGAATTATGCTGAAGTTCCTGTATTGGTGTTTAAAAAAAAAAAAAACCAACAAAAACCCCAACAAACCAAAAACCACCCCAAAACTATGTAGTCTCAGAAATGTGCAAGAAATAGCAGAAGCTTGAGTTCTGTGGATTTTATTCTTTTTTTGCTTTGACAGGGAGTAGTGGCTTGCATAATTGGACTATTTGCTCATATAAAGCAGAGCTTAAAAAGTTTGATTTGTATCAGTCCAAATGCAATCCAAACCATTTGGCAGAACAAGCGGGAATAGCAGTGTTTTACAGTGTATGGTAAATGTAGTCCATAAATTGTCAGTTACTTGCTGGCTACTTTTTCAGTACTACTGATAACTCAGAACTTACCAATGCATACAAGGGTTATAAGGCAATAGAACATGACGGTTTTTTGTTTTCTTCACTGATCTTGACATGTCTTCTCATACCAACCCTTATTCATACTGGCTTCCTTGTCAGTAGGAGATAGTTGTTGAAAGTTGTTTTTCCTGATGCTTTTTGCACAGGAATTATTGTTCTCTCCTTCCTGAGTGTAATCCGTTAAAGCCTTGTGGCAGCTCGCCTCTAAGGTTGGCAGGTTCTTTATACTTATCCTTGCAGGTATGACATAACTAATCCTCAGATCTGAAATGTCTAGATTCTGTGACACTGTTGCTTCATTTTGCATCATGTTAGAGTCAAAGTAGCCTATCCTGATGTAGATATATCACATATCTGCACAGGCAAAGTGTGTGGTTTTTGCCTGTGGATCCTTTGTGAGGTCTCTAGAACTCCTGACTACTCTGTGGGTACAGAGATCCCTGTCACCTCTCAGAAAAGATTTGCCTTTGCATATTTACAGCCTTGCACTTCACCTTGACGTAGCTGCATTTTTGCTGCAGTGCTCTGGATTGTTTGGGATGGAACATGTGAATCGGGTACTGGGAAGAAAGCAAGGATTAGAAATGCAGTTCTTGTATTGACAGCTATCAGGATGAATTGAATCATTCCAAGATGTCTGTTATTTGTAGTTTGTGACCATATGTAGTTTTATATGTTATGTGGGGTGCCCCGAGGGTATTTCGATTGCTGGATACAAGAGTGATTTTTTTTTTCTTCTTTTTTTTTTCTTCCCCTCTTTATTACACTGCTTATCAACAACCTTGAAGAAGGCTCAGTGCCAAATGTAGAAATACTAGCTGCAGCCCCCCAAGAAAGGGCCTAAACACTGTCGAATCATGGATCGCCTTGACAATCCTATGAATAGTTTTCAGCTTAGGAGTGGATAACTGGCTCACAGATTTCAGTGGGGAGAAATGTGAGGGAATGAGGCCAGAAGCCAGCACTGCTCATGGGGATTATGTTGTGGTGCACATGGGAGTGTGAGCGACAATATGCAGCTGCTGCTGTGGTGTTGGAATTAGCTTCAGGAGTCACGTTCAGATTGCCTGAAGCATCCAGTAGTTCAGTCCAATAATGGATTTATGTGTTTCAGCTTCATAGCAGCTTGTCATGCAGCCCAGTAGTGAGTGACAGCATATCAGAGAGTGCTGCTGCATACCATCCAGCACTCACAGTTCTGTGGAGGAGGCGGATGTGCAGTGATAAAGAAGAGGTGTTCAAGGGGAGAGAGGAGCACGAGAAATCTTCCGAGTCCTGAACTTGAGATAGCACAGTCATATGTTTGAGGAAGGGAAAGGGACTAATCATCTGCCTGAGAAATCCATTTGAATTTTTATTTTTAATTGGGTTTAAATCCCTTTAAGGGTTGAAGCAGGATCCTGAATGGAAGTCTTGGGAAGTATCTCACTGAATCTCACTTGATTAGATCTGGGCTCTACTCCAGAGCTAATCAAGATAATGTTACCAAGATTGGTGCTTAGGGTAAAAAAACAAGGGGGGGCATCTGTTTGCAGTTAATTTAGTTTAACGGTGTCTTCTAAGGAACTGGTTTTTAGGTTTTTTTGAGGATTTTTGTTTGGATTTTTTATAAAAATACTTTATTCCTAAGGACTTGTGTTTTCTGTTCTTTCAGGATAGCAGTGGCTCATAGGACAATGTTCCAGAGAGGAGAAGTGCATAACAAACCCACTGGCTTCTGGGGAATGATAAAAAGTGTTACAACATCTGTTGCAGGCAGTGAAAGTATCCTTCATCTGCATGCTGGCACCTGCATCAGGAGGTGGCTCCAGCTTTCTTCTGTTTTGAAGAGAAGAGTGTTAGTTGGGCCAGTTACAAAGCATTCGTGTTTCAGCATGTTTCGGCAGTCAGAGCAAAAGGCTTAATGCCTCCTGGGAAGTTTATTCTCTAGGACTGTACTGTCTGACCTTTTGCCCAGGGGTAGGACACATAGTTTTACTGTGACACAGTCAGGAGTTGTGTGCTGCTACTGCCCTGCCCTGTAAATGTGCTGCTGTATCACCATGGGTGAGGTGTACAGCAGATTGCAGGACATATGTGCACACTTATCATAGAATGGTTTGGGTTGGAAGGGACCTTAAAGATCATCTAGTTCCAACCCCCTGCCATGGGCAGGGACACCTTCCACTAGACCAGGTTGCTCAAAGCTCCATCCAACCTCACTTTGAGCATTTCCAGGGGTGGGGTATCCACAGCCTCTCTGGGCAACCTGTTCCAGTGCCTCACCGACCTCATGGTGAAGAACTTCTTCCTTACATCTAATCTAAATCTATCGTCTTTAAGTTCAAAGCCATTATCCCTTGTCCTGTCACTACCTGCCCTTGTAAAAGATCCCTCTCCAACTTTCTTGTAGGCCTCCTTTAAGTACTGGAAGGCTGCTCTAAGGTCTCCGTGGAGCCTTCTCTTCTCCAGACTGAATAACCCAACTCTCTCAGCCTGCCTTCATAGAAGAGGTGCTCCAGCCCACTTACCGTCTTTGTGGTGTCACATTGCAGAGGCCTACCCCATCACATCAGTGATGTGGGAGGCAAATTTCTGTTCAGATGTATCCTCTGCTCATGTGATTGACCTGCATGTGTATTTTTCTCTTAACTTGAAATATGCGCTTCTGGGATGGAGAACCTGTGACGACCTTGAGCAAAACAATGGGGTTTGCTGAGGTGCTGGAACAATTTACCTAGCTTGTAGCTGGCTTTCTGGCCATGTTGGACAGCCGTGAGGAAAAAGAAGGGCAGGAAGCAACTTGTGGACCAAATAAATTGTTCTCATGATACAGGTTGGCCACTGGTGCTATTGCAGCGTGACAAGGAGGTGGATAGGAACACGTGAACAGAAGTTGTTCTGCCTGTGTGAAAGGGGTAGAGGGAATCTGTTGAGAATTGCAAGGATCTGTATTTCTCTAATTACAGTTGCCTACCAGTAATTTCTGCCAGACTACCTAAAGTGTGCAGTTTGCGTATTTAAGGCTGAGGACTCTTCTTCCTCTCCTTTCGCACTAGCTGTTAAAATCAGAATTTGGCTATTTGACAAGGCTCTTCATAATAATCGCTAATCTCTTGGAGCGGTTACTCAGCAGTTTTGTTTATGAAGATGATGTGAGAATGACGTATTGTGAGATGCACTTCAGTGACAAGGGCCACTGATCAAGGTAGAGCAGCAGTCTTCGAGAGCTCTGATTCTATTCTATGATGTGTTCCCCAGGCAGGGGAATAAAGAGCTTGTTGCATGACTGTGTAAACACTGTGTACTGCCTACCTTCTTGAAAAGGAGTAGTGTGCAATACAGGTATCCGTGAGATTTCTTTGGGTGCAGTATTAACAAGGACCATTAAGACTGAATCAAAAAACTGATGTAGATCAAAAAAGGTGGTCAAATCTTTAGATGTGGCCCTTGGGCTGAAGGTGGGGAATGTTTTGTTTTTAGTTAAGAATTTGTGACGTATTCTAGCCTTGACTATGCTGGTTTGCTAGATCTGTCCCTTATCCAGCAAGAAGTGGATGCCCTAGAAGAGCTGAGTCGGCAGCTTTTTCTGGAAACTGCTGACTTGCATGCAACAAAGGTACATAGCAAAGTAACTTCCCAGATGGGTGTTGGGAGGTCAAAGTAGTTTGAAAGAGAATGTATGTTACAAGAAATTGAAAGGTGTTCAGTAGGTAAATGTTGAAATGTTGTGATGCAGTGGAGTGAGGTCCTCGTCCTTTAATTTGGGGTCTAGATGGCAGTTTCCTTCCAGTTCAGATACATACTGGAGTATGCCCCATGTCCCTAAAACCATTCTGAAACTTTTGAATTAAAACTTTTGAGTTCAGAAACATCTGAGTTAAGAGGTGTAGAAGGATAAAGCTGTGTTTGCTACTATGGGTGCTCCGTTAAAATTTTGTGTTGTGGGTGATTATGGAAGTGGTAAATTATTTTTTTTTTTGTGTTCTGTTCCCCCTCCCTCCTTTTGTATTTCCAGGAGAGAATAGAGTACTCCAAAACTTTTCAGGGAAAATACTTTAATTTTTTGGGTTACTTTTTCTCCATCTATTGTGTCTGGAAAATCTTCATGGTATGTAAATATTTTATTGTGTTTTATGTGGACATATGCAAATGTCACACCCTGCATAGATTATGCTATACATGCAGTTCATCAAGTAATGCTCCAGTTTCCTCAAAATCCTGCTTCTGGAAATTCTGAAAGAAACTGGCCTTTGGTTGAAGTAAAGCTCTGGATCTGTCATTTTGTATAGAACATTAGACAATCAATTCTTACATGTGTGCATTTTGCACCTTCTTAGATGATCCAACTGCCCCCTGCCCCTTTCCTTGGTGATACAAAGTAGGAGTCATGCATGCATCTCATGTGTAACAGTGAGGTATGCTTTTGTTTTCTTATTTTAATGTAAATCAATCTCTCTCTTGCAGGCAACCATCAATATTGTATTTGACCGTGTGGGGAAGACTGATCCAGTCACAAGAGGAATTGAGATCACTGTAAATTACCTGGGAATCCAGTTTGATGTGAGACTTTATTAGTTTGTACAGCCTTTTCAGCAGCTCCTATCTTATCTAAATAAAACAGGGAGAGGGTGACAGAGCCCTGACAATTTGTCTTTGACTTCTGACTTACTGAGGAGGAAGGGAAAATGTACCATGAACTTTGCTTTCACGCTGATTTTATGCTGGGATGGTAATGTGGTTTTGCCAGAGAGGCTGTGATTTGCTTGTTTGTTTTGTGCAAATGGAAACATGTTAGTCAACTTGCTTAGATTAATACATTTAACTGCAGAGTAATTATGATTGCTTGTGCACATAGGTGTTCTGTCTTACACTTCTTAATTGTTATATAATTACACTTCTTAAATACATCTCTGTGTATATCAGGGTTCTTAGTGATTGGTGTAAGGTAAATCTGTTTTTCTTGTGTGTTTGGAGTAAACAATTGCTAGTATATTTGTGAAGATGTCTGTTATATAAACCTGTCTACAACAGATATCTGTACAATTAGGAAATACAAAGATCCTGAAGAATTGGCAGCTATACAATGTGGTGTAAACAGGGTTGGTGTTAGAGATTTAACTGTATTCTTCTTGTTGATACAGGTAAAATTCTGGTCTCAGCACATTTCCTTTATTCTTGTTGGAATAATCATTGTTACCTCTATCAGAGGACTGTTAATCACACTTACAAAGGTAAGAGCCAAGACTCTGGTCTAGGAAAGCTGTTATCAGATCCTTAAATATAGATGGGTCAAATGCTGTATAAATGCGTATTGAAAGTTTATATTTTAAAAATATGAATATAAATACTTGCAGAGGGAAGAAGGAAGGAAAAATGCCTTCTGCAATATATTTCCCCACTCAGTCTCTGTTGTTATTACTGTTGGGAAGAGATGCAGATGTTAAATGTAAGCAGGGGTTCAAAATGATGCTGTAGCACAGCTTATTAGTAAGGTTGATGAGGTGGTGATTAAAAGAATTAAGATTGCTTAATTTTTGCTGCTGGTAGGACTGGAAAGACGTGTGACTCATTGTCTTGACCTGGCTTTTGGTATCTAAGCTTAAACTTAAATACGTATTGTTCCCTGACTTTTACCACAGGGCACCACTGGCTTGGGGATATTCATGGTTAAGACTAAGACTGCAGGTTTCTGAACGTAGGGTACAGGCATCCCTTCAGAAAGTATGCTTTTTATTGGTTTTTTTTAAATGAAAAAGTATTGAATCGTATTTACCTTTCATGCTGTCCTAAGGCATATCACACTTACCTGACTGCTTATTTCCATTACTCTTTTCTTTTGTCTAGTTCTTCTATGCCATTTCCAGCAGCAAGTCCTCCAATGTTATTGTTCTGCTTTTAGCGCAGATAATGGTATGTGAAACCATGGGCACACCTATATACATTTATGCATGCATACATATTTGTGTGTGTGTGTTTACATACACACGTAACACAATCCTTGTATGCTGACCCGTGTTAGCCACATAGCCAATTGTGAAACAATAACTACTTTCTCTTTTTTAATTTACAGGGTATGTACTTTGTGTCATCAGTGCTCCTGATCCGGATGAGTATGCCTCTAGAGTATCGCACTATTATTACAGAAGTCCTGGGAGAGCTCCAGTTCAATTTTTATCATCGTTGGTTTGATGTGATATTCCTAGTTAGTGCGCTGTCCAGTATCCTCTTTCTCTATTTAGCACACAAACAAGCCCCAGAAAAACATATGGCCCTCTAAGTGAGAACTGCAGTCATGCACTGCTCTCTGCCCTTTCAACTGCACTGCTGCAACTCCTGTGGACTGCAAAACTTGGAGAGCCAGGACTATTCTGTGTGTTTTAACAGTGTAACTGACTCTTTAAACTTCCACACACGTCATCATCAAGCTCTGTGGCTCGTTTTGTTAAGGTGCCACAGCTTGAAGGGAAGGGGATGCACATGAGATGGTTCATTGCCAAGGAATAAGGATACTCCTGGTACACCGGTATCTGGGGCATCAGAACTTGCATACTAGGTTTTCTGAGGTGAGACCTCTTACTGTTAGAACAACATCTTCACAGAAGGCACCAAGGAAATGTAATTTTTTTCTTCTGAAAATCAACTCATAATTGGGATTCAGACGATGGCAATTCTGGAGCTGAATGTTTGAGTCTGGAATTAAATAAGTTTTTACAATACCTCATGCAAGCATCACAAGTTTTTTTTTTTTGTCAGCCCCAAAGATTTGGTTGGAAGTGAGCTAGAAAGTGGCTAAGATTTGCTGCCTGGCAGAAGTGAAGAGAATTTCACTCCATTTTTGTATTGGAGTGTATGTTGGTGTGTATCGCTAGTATCTGCTGTCGTTAAGAGCTGGGAGATCAGCTTTGTATTGCTGAGTCTCAGCTTTGTTTTCTCTCTCTGCATAAGTGGAACTGAGGTTGTGGATTCCTCTTTGCTAGAGTTCAGTGTGAAGTCAGAGATCACAGACATGCCTTGTTTACCTTGTATGTTACAGATTTGTTTACCTTATGTGCTGTAAATTCGGTGTTCCCCACAACATGTGTATTCTTCTACAGTAGCCCATTTCCCCTTCTTGATGTCATTCAAGGCATAAAAGTAAATTTTATTCATATGAGTTAAACTTGTAGCTTCCCGTAGCCACTCTCCTAGGCTTTGTTTTTAAAATTGTTCGGGAACATAAATCGTAGGTGGTAAGAGTAAGACCTGGGCAGGGGCAAAGTAGCCACTCTAAACAATTTATTCCTCTGTTGTCTTCAGGGTACAGCAAGGAAGCAAAGTATACAGCAGCAGTATTACAAGAGCCATTTATGTTGCATTCAAGACAATGTGGTGTTAACTTGCATTTAGACAAGCCTGCATGACTGAATTATGTACGGTATTCTAACTACCATGATCCACAACCGTAAGAAGAGGAGATAGAACAGCGCTTAAATGTCTTGAGTTATGAATTATGAAGTTAACTTAATGTTTGAAAGAAATTTCTGCAGTGTTAGCAGGAGAAGGGGGTAATGCAGAATACATTGGCTTATGCCATTTCGCAGCAGTTCTACTGCTCTGTGTGTAGCATAGAAGAGTCACCACAGAGATTGATGGACCTGGATTAGGGGGAGAACTGACTTCTGGGGGATGGGAGAAATCAGTTGCTCTTCATTAAGAGCTTATCCTTAAAAGTCTAAGATGCTTACGAATCTATAAAACGTTTCCGCCTTCTGCTGCAGTATACTTAGCTATATACTTCTAGTTATTTAAGCCTTTTCAGAAGTGACTAACTGCCCACTTCACAAGGCAGAAAGCCAGTGAAGTACAATTGCAGTGTATTAAATGAATGCAAGTTACACTGCGGTGTTTATTTCATGCAGCTGCATTTCAGCAAGAGATTGCAGTCCTTTTACAGGTATGGCACTCCTAGGAATAGTCAAGTTCTGGGAGGTGTAGTAGCAAAGAATGATCGAAAAAAGAGGATTTGGAAGGTTTCTTTTTCTTTTGTTCTTAGCGCAGTTTGTCTCCTCAAAACTTTGTGTCATCGTTGTCGCTGTCTGCTTTTGTAGAGGCAGCTGATTGTGAAGAGGAGGATGAGCTTGCCTGCAGAGGAATAACAAATACATTCTGATTATTTTTAGTTCGTAAACATGCTTGATAGTCTGCAGTGTTATGAAGGACTCCTGTTTTCATCTGCACTAATGTACTTGTTTGAATGGCAGAATGAGCCAACCAATGTGATTTTTGTTGTTGAAGCGCTTTTTGGTTAAGTACATTTAGAGAGAAATTTGTTCAATAGAGGTTTCCTATTGTTTAATTCCCATACCAGCTGAATTTGCACACAAAAGTGGTGCTAACTTCAGATCTGCAAAATGCCGCTTGGTGACTAAGAAACTTTTGAAGAAACTTGCAGCTGCACATTTGCAGACAAGGCTAGTGAAAAATGAATAGGAGACAGGATTGGTCTTATTCTTCCGCGTCTGTGTCTCTTGCATGATCAGAAACATTTAAATATTTTAAGGCTGACCACACAGAGGGTTCAAAATGACTACTGTTTCAAGAAGAAACACCTTCCTGCTTTTCTGACTTGTGTCATGCTTCAGATTCTTTCTGGTGGCATGAAGTGAGTAAAACAATTTCAAGTCAGCACATTTCCTAGAAAATGTCATCATAACCTGTCAGTTGTTCATTGTTCTACAAAGCGATCTGTTTTGAAATATTTCACCTGATTTCCCCAAAGTGGTTTATGCTTTTTGGTGTATTTAAGCACTTTCCCCTGTACTTTCAGGATTGTATTGCCTGTTTCCCATCTTCATTAAGGATTACCATATTTGGATTATCTTATTCCATAAAATCTCTTGTATGTGCATCCTTTCTGTGATTTAATCTTGCATTAAAGATACCTGTATTACATGTGGGGAAAGGAAGAGTTGTTTATGAGAATCGGACTGCAGCTTCGCTTTTAATAACATAGACTGACTTGTAAAAACCAGGCTCAAATTAAAAATCCTAGCTCAGGAATATGTACTAGCTGCAAAAAGTTATGTTCCTATTGCCTAGGTGATCCCTCAAAGTCTACTTAATGCAGTATTACTCACCCTTTCCCTTGGTTCAGGTGAGTTTCCCTCTGGCTCTGACAGATGGTTTTCTGTATAAGCAGTGTCATGGACTGGATCTGCCATAGAGGCTGTGATGGGAATGTTCTGGCCCTGGAAGTATTTGTAAGCATCTTTGCTGCACACCAGTAGTGTTAGTCTGTCACCAGTGTCTTGGATTCTTGCCACCACTTTGTCGTAGGATTCACCGATCACATTCACCCCGTTCACTTCCACCAGAAAGTCGCTATTTTCTACACCTGCTGTGTCAGCTGGCCCGTGGTTTTGTACCTGCAAAGGGAAGTTTGAACTGGGGTATTAGCATAAAACTTGGAAAGATGCATTAGCAACTGATGGTTAGCCAGACCATTGTGTTACTGCTTTCCTTACAAGATGGCAAAATAAGCATGGGGATGGGGAGATTTCTGGGGCAGAGATGAACTGGGAGAGGCAATAGGCCTAGACATAATAAACACGGAATCCATCAGTTTGAGTTTTAAGATGCATCTTGATTTTGATACACTTTCATTGTAGAAATGTGGCATGGTAGAATCATGAAGACAGATAGAAAACCAATTTCCTTATTATTTGCAGGTCCCTGTCCAGTAACTTTAAAGTTAACCACTACATTTCCTGGATTCCTTAGTAATGAGTGGAACCCCCCCTCTCAAGAAAGCTGAAGATACAGACATAATTTGAGACAGTCAAGGTTTGACTTTTGCCAGCTGCAGAATTCAGAGGAGGTGGGCAGAGTGGGGTGAAGGTGTCTCTCTTAGATTTAGGATGTTCTACAGTAAATGGGAAAAAAAAAAAAAAATTACAAATTTTAGCATGCCAGCCTCATGAATAAAATAAAAAATGATGCAAAAGCTGGATTCCCCTTCCCTCTAGGTGTCTTAACAGAATAAGAATTAACAGAATAAGGAATAAGAATAAGGAATGTTTTCTGGTGCTTATTTTTTATCTTGGTCCTACAATGTCAGTCTGACTTTATCAAGTACAGCTCTTATCTGAGAGCACTGGAGAGGAAACTTGTCTTTTGTGGCTTTTCTTGAATGTATTTGCAGGACAGAAGGGAGGAAGCTGTCCAACAGACTACTTGAGCTTTTCCTTGTTCCTCATTCTACATTAGTACCTCACTGATGAACAGTCCAGGTTTGTTCTTGATCATGTTTAAACTGAAGCCAAATCCACTGGGCCCTTTCACCATCTTGCAGATCCTTGGCTTGTGGTTCACACTCTGCTCTGTGTGCAACTCCACTCTTTCCTCCGTTTTAGCCGGAGTTGGATCTTGTACTTTGTAGTAGTACGAGAAGGGGGAAATTTGAGCCTGAAAAAAGTGACAAAATTTTGTTAACATAAACACTTCTGTTGTGAAATCTGTATTAGGCTTTCATGCTCAACATTGAAACCTTTTTAATGGCTCAGACTTGAGCTGCAGTGAACAACTATTTGCTATTAATTTCTGGCTGAGTGGAAAAGTGCAGTGTTGATCTATGTGAGAAGGGAACTTTGTAACATTCATAAATGGTTACACAGCTGCGTAGCTCTGAATTTGCTGTCTTAAACTTCTAACATTTCTTGTGGCATGTTTAAATCTAGAATTGTTCCAATAGTGCCCATAAAAATCTGGAAGAGGCCAAAAATTTGGGTGTTCAGTAACTTGTACAAGTGCAAGGACGGTTGCTGAAATGCGGATGTATCTTGGACATTTCTTGCAAGTTGAAGCAGCGTCCATCAGAGCAGACTGGCTGTTTCATTGCTGCATATGTCTCTTTGTAATGATAAATTATCAATTAGCAGTAGTTTGCATTTTCTTACCAGTTTATACATGGCATCAGTCTCCTTATCCACTACCAACAGTGTGGTTATTGCCTCAGACTGCTTAATTTTTCCCACCACGCTCTCATGGTCCAGACCATCCACTTGCTCACCATTGACAGCTACTAAGATATCGTTGTCTTTGAGACCCGCCTTGGCTGCTGGGCTCCCAGAATCAACGTCCTTGATTACATGATCTGAGATCAGAAGGGAAAAAAGATTGATGTGAAGGCATATGCTTGGTAGTTTAAATACATAAAAATGCATGGGAAAAGCTAATTGTCAGAATTGCACTTCAGATTGAGACCATTTCCCTGTTTGCAACATGTCTATAAGGACTTCCCCTAGGTGACCAGTAAGAAGCCAAAGAGAATGAGGTCTGCAGACCTTGTACAGGAAGAAACTGTAAAGCAAATGTCATGGTCTGTGTGTGAACTTGGTTCTTACCACCAGTATTTTGTTCCATCCGTAGATAAAAGCCATAACCGTTTTTTCCTTTCTGGATCTCAATAAGTCGTGGTTTGAGGGGAAGCAACCTTAGGCTGGCACTCTCTTTGCTCAGAACCATCTTCTGGCTTGTGTGATAGTGGTCCGTTTCTTCATTTGAAAGTAGAAACATAACATGATTTTCAGACTTCTTTACCTGTGGTAGTACATTAGTCTCAGATGTCACCCCTTCAACAACATGTGGGAATTGTAGATACTTTGATAGTGGTGTGTGGGCGCTGTTGATGAATGAGTCATAAGGTGTAGGCCATGCTACTGTAAGTTGATTTTTTTTTTCTTTTTTTCCCTCTCCTGGAAGAAATGTGGACCATGGCAAGATCTCAGGCACGTAAGATGCAACAGACATATGAGGAAATTTTCTAGATTTCGTTAGCTGTAGAGTGCCATGAGGGTGGCATACAGTTCCAGTAGAATCCAGTGAGCCTCAGTAGATAGTGGTTGGCTTATCTGGATGTGAAACTCTACAGTATAGACATACCATGCCATCAGTACCTCTATTTTAGATTTCAGTGACAAGAGTCAAGCTTCTGTCACTCTTGGTGCTCTTCCATCTCTATATTGCTGATTCTGAGGGTTTGGGTTTGTTTTCCTGTTCAACCTCCCTAAGTCCATCCTTCTCTTATTCCTTTCTTGTCTAATGGGTGCCCTTTTTTACTCATCTTAACCAGCATCACTCTGCTGCTGATGTTATAGTAGCTTAATAAGACACAGGTGTTGCATGGTTCCATGGTTAGTGTGCACTGAATGGTGATGCTGGACTGCTGGAGCATGTACTGCCTGTCTCTTGGCTCTCTGAAGTCTCTTCTGCTCCAGCTGCATTTTAGCAGTGCCAATAGTGGAAAGCTGGAAGCCTCATTAGCAATGTTATTTGCAGCTGAGGCCAGGTAGTGAAATCACTTGCACAGCAATTTTCATTAGTTTTGGACTTCTTAACAGGAGAAAGGAACTACTGTCTAAAATCATGAATTGTCCCTGTTCCATGCTAGCTGTGTCATCAGAGAGTTCCCCCTCTTCCTGTCCTGAAAACCATATTTGACCACTTGTCCTCTTACCATTAGGAGTATTTCCAGGTCTTCTAGGAACAGGGCATGATTTATTTAATAGGGTTCCTGGCAGCAGTATACTTCTGTTATTTAAAATTCTTTGGCCTGTCGATGGCAGTATTCATTCAGAGTCAGTTCAAGAGGCTGCTTGACAAAGCAGAGGGGTACTCTGCCATGGTGAGAATACACGGACAGTAGCTTCCAAGATTTACTGTGAAGCATTCAAATCAGCCAGACCTGCCTCCTCAGTAACCCTGACAGGTTGCTGTGAAGTGGGCCAGAACAGAAGATAAATCAGTATACAAATAAATACCTTTTCCACCACTTCCTTATGTGTGTCATTTTCCACATTTTCCCCATTGATTTCAATCAGGCGATCGTTGTTTTGGACACCAGCCTTTGCAGCTGCTCCTTGTGGTGCAAGGTCTACTATGAACAACCCCTTCTGTCCTAAAATAAATGAAAATTTATTACACAGGGTAAGTCACTGAATTATACCTGGATTTAATGGTTAAGGAAGCTCAGCACTGACATCCTTAAGGATTCTTGGTCTCTGCTTATGTGCAGATTACAGTGGCATTACAAACCTTCCACATAGACACACCGCTCTCACTTAATTCTCTTCTGGAAGAATCACTTCTGTGGGGCTGGGAGGCATTTGTTCACCATGTGCAGCTCAAGCAATCATTTATTTCTCTGCCAGGAGTGCCAAAGGGGCTGATTAAGATAGCTGAAAGGGATTTGGTTTCTGACACACCACATCCCCACCCCAATTTGAATTGAGGAGCTGCTTTTATTGTTTTATACGTTTCATCATTTCCTGTGTTTGGAAGGCTTCCATGTTTGGTCTTTCAGTTATAGTGCATTCCAAAATACCCTTTTTTAGAGGTGATGGTTTCCAGAAGGCTTCCCTATTCTGTTGACTGGCCTTGGAATACAGGCATATGTGGAAGAGGTTCAAAATCCCTTGCTTTCTAAATAAAATAGCTTACAAATCAGGAAAAGTGTTTATTACAGCTGTCTAGAACCTTGTGTGCTGATTCCTGACGTGATTTGGAGGAATGGAACAAGACAATGTAGCATCTTGAGTGTGTATCTGGTATTTCAGCAGGGACTATGAATTTGGTTTTGGTAAGGGGGCTTAAATAACAAGCAGAAAATAGCTTATTCTTTTTAGAGATTTTTTTCAGCTTTTCTTTACCCCATAAGAATTGTCCTCAGAGAACCGTGCACTGCATATGCTGTACAGAAATGGACTAGAGATGCATCTGAATTCCTCTTTCTGTTTCTCGTTTTCTTTCTACTAGTAAGAGCAGCTTGTGTGTCTCCACTGGCCCCCATGTATTAGCTGCGGTCGCCTCTGTCCCTGCTGCTGTGTGTGTGCGCACGTGTGTGCATACACACCACGTCTTTTCCCCAGGCTCTCACCTCCTGTACTTTTCAGAGAGAAGCCATAGCCTTTCTCCTCCTTCACGAGGTAGCAGAGCCGGGGTTGTGGAACTGCGGTGATTGCTCCGTTGGCCGTGGGCAGTGGGCACTGCTGCTCCTGCTGCTGTCCTGTCGGCACCTTTTGACCCAGCTCTTCCAAGTTCACTCCCTCCTTTTCTGCCTTTTGGTAGGATACCTCATCCAGAACAAGCAGTACAACAGAATTCCCACTGTTTTTGACAATCTCGACCACCTGTAGTGGACAAAGGGAAATGGCAAGCAGGTGCTGGAGTGATTGACCTAAAAGCTCGCCCCAGGAAGGGTTGCACTGTCTGCTGTTTCTGTTGTCTCATCCCTCTGCTTGTGCATTGTGGAGGCACCTCAAAGACATTTCGTGCGCATGGTAGGTAATGAATGATGCAGGGAGATACTCAGAGCGGTTGACTCAGCTCTTGGATTTCCTAGTTGAAGATGCCATAAAAACTGGAAGAGGAAGCTTCACAGAGTGGTGAGGGAGCGGTGTGGGTCCCAGACTAGACAGAGACATACCTGTGCATGTTCCTCCTTGTCTACAAACACACCGTTAACCCTGAGGACTCTGTCTCCATCCTTCAAGCCAGCCTTTTCAGCTGGACTGTTCTTTTCCACATTCCGGATGAGATGCCCTGCTGTGTCTTTCTCAATACGCAGGTAGAACCCGTAGCTCTTTTGGGGCTTTTTGGTCACTTTACATTCTCGGGGCTGGAGAATAGAAGTCATCTCTACTAGACAGGATGGAAAAGAGATGTGTGAGTAAACCCAGTAAGCTTACCTAGATATATTCCCTCTAAATACATATTGAGAGACTTTGCTTCAGGATTCTTGGCGGTTTTGCTTCCCAGGAAATCCAGCTGTGTGAAGTTGAAGGTAGTTATCAAGGCTAGGGAGAAGGAACCAATCCCTTTTCCCTCTCCCTCCTTGCTTTTCTTGTCTCCCTATCTCAAATAAAGTTAAGCAAGATGCAGAACTGGAAGAAAGAATTTGTCTGCCTGTGATAATATAGTGAAAATTGAGGTGAGGGTTTAATTACCAGAATTAAGTCTTACAGAGGAAAAATAATGGCAGCACAAAAATACTGGAACACTGTGGGAAAGTTATGTGACAAAATGGGATTTCGCGGAATGGTCAAGGTTGGAAGGGACCTATGGAGATCAAGTAGTCCAACATCCTAGCTCAAGCAGGGCCACCTAGAGCCAGTTCCCAGGATCAAGTCCAGACAGCTTTTGAGTATCTCCAAGGAGGGAGGCTCCATTACCTCTGGGCAAACCATGCCAGTGCTCAGCCACTGTCATAGCAAAAAAGTGTCCTTATGTTCAGATGGAGCCTCCTGTGTTTGTGCCCGTTGCCTCTTGTCCTGTCACTGGGCACCACTGAAAAGAGCCTGGCTCCTCCTTTGCACCCTCCCTTCAGATATTTTTATACATTTTTAAGTTTTCCATGAGTTTTTGTTTCTCCAGGCTGAACAGTCCTAGCTCTCTCAGCCTTCTGAATATCTCCAAGGATGGACACTACAGCTTCTCTGGGCAACCTGTGCAGATGGATGAGCAGGTGGGATCAAGGAAGGACCTCATCGTACTAACCAGGCTTTCCTGTTCTTATTTACTTTAGCTAAACATAAATAAGTTTCAGGGAAAGGCATTGTACCTGGTGTGTCACTGCTAACGAGTGCAGGGTTTGCACTGGAGGGTGGATAGCAAGGACTATAAAGGAACTAGGAAGACCCTTCCTTGTCTCCACTTACAAACTTTTTTTCCTTCTTGCTGGGGTCAGTATCTTTGCATCTCAGTTTTCATACAAACCGGTGCACTTGCTTTATTTCTGTGCCCTTTCGAAGTTACTGGTCAAGTTCTTGGACCTGTCCATGTTTGCTTCTGAATCCCAATTAAACACTCCAATTCTGTCATGAAGAGGAGCTAACAGAGCTATTCCACTTCGGTATATCATTATATGTGAGACTTGGGTAAGATACGCTTGCATATTGTGAGGTCTAACAAAAGCATGGAATCTTCGGGCATACACCTGCTGACAATGTGAATGTGCCATCAGGTAATCACTTCAGGAGAGCTAATTTAATACTGTGTGGAAC
>JAVJGI010000014.1:113686491-113720220 GCA_035590275.1 Ibycter americanus | reverse complement strand
GGGCATACACCTGCTGACAATGTGAATGTGCCATCAGGTAATCACTTCAGGAGAGCTAATTTAATACTGTGTGGAACAAAACAGAGGAGTTGAGACAGCATGCTTGCGATTCTCGCAGGAATCCTGAAATGACCATAAAGCCTCAATTTGCTGCCTGACTAAAACTTTGTCTCCAACTCTGATGGCTTTAACAATGACATGAGATGTAATCAGTATCAAAATGTGACGTTGTATGAGAAAGGAAAGAAATTAAATTTGGTTTAGAAATGACAGGCTGCGGAAGTAACTGCAGTAGTTTGATTCAAATGATTTCTCAATGAATTTGTGGCAACTGGAGCAGAATTTCCAGTCTGTGTTGCCAGGGTGCTGTGTTACTTCCCCAGAGAATTTGAGGCCAGCTGGTTAAAGAGTGTACTTGATGCTGGGAGTTGCTGCCAGACTGCTGTTAGGCAGTGACCTTTGTCCTCTGGAGGTTTCAGAGCAGATCCTCCTAGAAGCTGTATCAAGGCACATCTGCCAAAGACAGGAAGGTGTTTGGGGTCAGACAGTATGGGTTTACTGATTTTTATGATACCTGGAGAACCTGGTAACTTTACGCGGTGAGTGGACTGGCTCTGTGAACAGCAGAGAGCAGTGGGTGCTGTTCACCTTAACTTCTGCGATGACTTTGATACAGTCTCTAGTACTGTCAGCGTAGCCCATGTGGTGACATATATATGGGATGAGCAGACCACTAGGTGATGCAGAAAATTGGTTGATACTGTTTAACATCTTTATTTATGATACAGACACTGTGACAGAATACATCCTCAACAAGATGATACCAAATTGATGGGGCACAGTCAGCAGGCTGGTGGTTAGGGTTGCTAGTTAGAGGGACCTCAGAAGGCTGGAGAAATGGGCTGACAGGAGCCTTGTGAAGTTCAACAAAGAAAAGAGGGGGGAATAATATGTCTGTATCTAGACCATGCACAACAATACAGGCTGACTGCTGGCTGACAAGAAGGCAGCGTTACCAGACAGCACTCAAGTGCCCAAGTTGGACCTGAGTCAGTGGTGTACCTTTGCGGTGAAGAAGGTCAACTGGAACTGGGTGGTATCAGAAAGTTGCCTGCAGGTCAGTGGAAGGGATTGCTCCCCTCTCTTTGGCACTTGTGCGACCACATGTGCATACTGTCTCCAGTTTTGAGCTCCCCGAGTGATTGTCATACTGGAGCTGGTCCACTGGGGTGATTTAGGTTTTGCAGCACATAATGTTTAAGGAGGCTGAGGGAGCTGGGTTTGCTCAGTCTTGGGAAAAGAAAGTAAAGGGAAGGTCATCTTGATGTCTTCAACTGCCTAACTGGATTGTGAGGAGAACACAGAGCCAGACTCTTCTTGGAAGGTAACAGTGGTAGGATGAGAGGCAACAGACACAGGCTGCAGCAAGGGAAATTCCAATTAGACAGGAATAAGGATGGCTTTTCATCTTGGGGGCTGTCAGATACTAGAACAGGTGCCCAGAGAGGCTGTGCAATATCTGTCCCTGAAGTTACTTACCTGGATGGGGCCCGGAGCAACCTGATCTAAGTTGGGCCGGTTTTGTATGGGGCATTGGACCAGATGACCTCCAGAAGTCCCTTCCAACCTAAACTCTTCTGTGCTTTGATGACGTAATGAAACTGGTTTGGGTGATGCATACCATTAGCAGGAATGCTACGTACTGGAAGTAAGCAATAGCTTTTACTAGGGAACAACTCCAAAGATGTCTTAGGAACTCCTGCCAAAGATCCATGGTGATAGAGGAACAAGACAAATGAAGACAACTTCCTCCAGTTGGAAAGTCCAGGTAATTAGCAAACTTGATTTGTATTTTACTGGAAAGATTCTTTTTTCTGCCCGTCTCTACTGACGGAAGCCTGACAAAAGGCCAAAGTTGTGTTGCAGAGGTTAGCCATTACTCACAGCCTAATAAATACTAAGAAAATTCATCTGTTTGCATGTAGATGTCTCTGCAACTCCGTGGTTTTTCTGCTTTTTATATCACCTGTGTGACTACTGTATGTGGGAACTGGCCTTTTTCTCTTTTCCTTTTTTTTTTTTTTAGAAGTAGCTGGCAGTCAAATCCTTCCATGATGGCAACCTACAGCAGAACCACCTCTGTGGCCACCCGTGCTACAGGCTGTTTGCTATTGAAGCTGAAAGTGCGCTGTTGAGGTTAGCTGGGCAGCATGTAGAACAGCGTGGATGTGTGCTGGGGCTTTGGCCCAGATGTCACTGAAGTTGGAGAACGTGGGGAATTTCTGCATACAGGGATGGGAAGCCTGCAGATCATGATTCACTTGTTACCCCCCGTCAGGTGCCTTGTGCTTTCTTGAGTGTCTGCGTAGTTGCACTGGGACTAAGTCCATGTAGGACTGGAATGCCCTATTATCTGGCCGTTGTGTGGAACACATTAGACTGTATTGATTGCAACTATGACTCAGAGCAGTTTTTCTTGACAAACACTGGGAATCTGTGCTAATTCCTGACGTTAACATGCAAAACCAGTGGAACACAAAGCTGAAGAAACAGTCGGCTTTTATGGGAGAGATTATTTCTTCACATTTAGAAATGGAGGGAAGATTGCAGAGCACTGCATTCTACTCCTTTTAATGCATGAAAGCTTTACATGGAAAATTATTGGGGTTGTAAAAAGGAGTTTTCTAAGGGAAGAGGGATTAGCAAAAAAGGAATTTCTTACCTGTATGTCTTTGTGGAGCAGCCTTCACAGGAATTCTCTTTCGCTGTCCCTCTTGTGGCTGTACCTATAAGTAAGGCTGGACTTTGATTGGGCAAAGGTTGATTTAAAAGATGATTTATTTAACCAAGTTTCACTGAGTATGTTCAACACCTTGTTAGGCTGCCTTGTCCTTGCCTGCAGAAGTGGTAATCACATGCATTTCTCAGCAGCTTTGAATTTTGTTCTAATAATTATACTCGAAAAATCAGTCAAGGGGGTCATCCAAGGCAAGCCTGATCTTTGCTCTGGGCAACAGCCTTCTCCAGCTGTAAAGAATGTCTTAAAGGGAGCAGGTTTGTGTTGTGGATTGACCTGGGCCAGCAGCATCTGACTGCAGATCAAGAGGTTACTGGTTCAAATCTGTGTCCCCATGTTGGATGCCAAAAAGAGGATTGTGATGTTAACCTCAGACAGCAGTCAGGTGCCCGTTCAGCCACTTTCACTCCCCTCCTCCAAAGGAAAGGGGAAGAAAATAGGATGAAAAAACTTGAAGGTTTCAAGATAAGGATGGTAACTGGGAGAGATACAATGAAAAAACGGGCTTGTCATTGAGGGGTGGCCCTGACTGTTGAGACCATCACACACGTGAAACATGCAGTGCAGTCGGGTGACCCATGTGAGTAAAGTCTCTTTGGAACAGAGGGAGGGAGGTGGCTGGGGTATCAATATGGTGAAGCTTGGCAAATTTGCTGTACCAGACCACTGCTCTGATTCTGCCGAGGTGAGCGCTAGGTGTTCACCGTGGTGGAAGTGTCTACTGGGTGACTGGCCACATACCCTGTAAACCATGCCATTGCTTGAAATGCCATCCTGAGCCTTGAAAGTCAAGTTCTGTGTCATGGTACCCTGAAAAGAATCAAGTCAGACAGTGCAACTTGTTTCTGAAATCTCCTCATACGCTCCTGGGGCCAAGAAACACGGCACTGATTTGGTGTGTCGTGTCCCCATCACCTGCAGGCTTCTGGAAAGACTGAGATACAATGGGCTGTTAAAGACTGTGCTGAGAGCAGTGGGCACTGGGGAATGGAAGCAGTGGGAGCAGAAGCCACTTGGCTGGTTAACATCAGATGATCTACCAACTGCCCAAACAAAGCCCCTACATACTGTGGGAGGAGATGAGGTCCCCACAGGACATATAGAAAGGCAGTGCTGGTTGCTCTCCCTTGGGGAAAGGAAAGTCCATCTGTGGGATTGTCTTTGCTCAAGGACCCAGATGCACTTGGTGGGTGATGCAGAAGGAAGTGGGAATCTGGTTGTATACCTCAAAGAGATGTATCTCCAGGGGAAAATAATCCATGATTTGACTCGTGTAATGTAGGAAGTAATACAGCAGGAATCACCTGAACCGATGGAGAAGGAGCCTTACGAGGAGTCATGTGAGTGCAGCGCTGACCCAGCCCGAGTGGTCTTGGTGCTCAGCAATCCAACGCGCTGCTTCTCCTGTCCTGAGTGATCTCCTTGGCAGATAGCACCAAAGTCACCAACTGTTCTTATGGACATTTTGGGGAGGGGGAGCATGGAATGGGGGGATAATATCTGTCAAGGGACAAGGTATAGTGGTTAATGAGGATGTATAAACCTATTGGATGTAAAATATATAATATAAGCTGTAAGTGCTGGTAAGGAGGAATTTCAGGAATGAGAAATAGAGTGGAAAAATTTGAGTAGGGTATAGAAATTAAACAATGTATGAATGGAACAGAGGATCCTTAGATATGTCAGATCAAGTGTGACCTGAGCATGACGTGAATGGTATAGAATAAGGGGTTGAGATTGTACTGGGTCTGGCTGTGATGGAGTTAACTTTCTTCATGGCAGCCTGCGTGGTGCTGTGCTTTGCATTTGTAGCTAAGACAGTGTTGGTAACACACCACTTTTCTGGGTATTGTTGAACAGTGTGTGCTTCCCCTCCCCCATGCCCTCCCAAGTGAGAAGGCTGGGGATGAGCAGGAGGTTGGGAGGGGACAGCTGACCTGAACTGACCAAAGGGATATTCCATACCATTTGATGTCATGCTCAGCATTAAATCTTGGTGAAAGGAGGAGGAAGGGCAGATGTTTGTGGTTATGGCAGTCTTCCCAAGCAACTGTTGTGCATGTTGAGTTGCTGCTTCCCGTGAAGTAGCTAAAGATCTGCCAGCTGGTGGGAAATAGCGAATTAATTCCTGTTTTTTTTTGTTTTTGCTTGCATGTGCAGCTTTCCTTTCCCTATCAAACTGTCATTATCTCAATCCATGAGTCTTCTTGCCTTCCTTTTATTTTTTCCCCATCCTGCAGGAGAGGTGTGAGAGGGAGTTGGGGTGACTGTTTGGCAATTGGTTGGGATCAACCCACTGCAAGGGCAAATCCTGTCCGCTGGCCATAGGCACGTACAGGATATGTTTATAGGCACGGACTGAACTGATGGTGTTTTTAATGCAGGGGGAAGCCTCCAAATTTGAGATCTTGGTATACTAAGATACTTAATTGATCCTGTGAAGTTCTTGTTAAAAAATCTCATTTGGTTTTAGAAAGCTTTAAAATTACTTATTTCTCTCATTAACTTGCTGTGGAATTGGATTAATAGAAATAATACCTGTGCTTTCCTTGGCTGTCTGTTCCAACTGTTTAATGCAAAGGAGAGGTTATAGAAATAAGCATAACCTAAATGTGCTGCAACAGAACAGTCATCGGCGTTATAAAAACCTTACTGTAATCCACTTACTCTAAGTGGATTTACAAGCCTGTTGTGACAAGGAGTTGTTCCTCTTTGTGTAACATATGATCTAAAAACCCAAGTGAGTGAGCCCTAATGTTGTAAGCACCACAGAAGTCAGACCCTGCCCTGTCTCCTGCTTGCAGTCTTTCAGACAAGTAGGACGAAGACTGGATGAGGAGGGACAAAGAGAAGGAGAAGCACAGTGGCTCATAGTTTTGCAGCTAAGCACAGTGCGGATGGGAACACATGCAAGGATCTCAGGGCAGCATACAAAGAAACAACACAGCGTTTGAAGCAAGATGCATTTTTTTATTGTAGTGCCACTGTGGTAGTCGCTTGAGGTCATTTTGCATCCAGACAAGATTTTTCAAGAATGAGGTGCTACACAAATGTAAAATGTTACCAAAACATAGGAACTTTCTGTGTTTCTGGAAGTGAAAGTATGGTCACGTTCCAAATGGGAAGGAGGCAGAGGGTGTGCAGCAGTGTCAAAAGGCTTTGAAAAGGGAGCTGAGGGAGAGAGGTCTCGCAGTCCACAGACTACTTAAGCTTCTGGCATGGTGAATTATGAAATGTTAGTAAATACGAATGGCAAGGGGAAGGTTCTTTGAGTTGAGGCTGGGGGTTAGCCCTAGGGCAGTGACAGGAGGCTGAATGGGAAGCTGATGGCTATGTGCACGGAGGGTGTACGTCCATGTGTGCTCAAGAATAGGACCCTGCGTGTCTTAGAGCTGATATTTGCTTCTGTGGGGCTGAGGTGTGAATTGTGTGGAAGGTATACTAATGCATCCAATGCTGACAAGCCCTTGAGGCCAAAAATTCTCCTGTTCTTCCACCAGTAGAATGAAAATTATTGAAGAGTGGATCAGAGTAAAGGCAGCTTGCAATATTCCCTTCTCTGGTTCTTGAGCCTTTTGAAAGAGTGTTCTCAAGCGTATTCATACAGCTACAAAAATGAGGAACTTAACTAAAGAAAACCAAACAAACCAACCACAGGTTTTACCTTTCAAGACTTTGGGAAAAGTGATAAAACCCGGGAAAACCTCTGAATTCACGGTATTCTTATATTGCAGGAGTTGGCCATTGTGACTTAGGTGGTGTGGTTCTGTTAGCACAGGGATTAGACTCAGAGGGGGGGTCTGCTTTCTCCAAAGTATGTCCGTTTTCCTCTATAGCTTGGTTATAGTAATATATGGCCTTTTGTTCCTATCCTCCTTGCATTCTCCTGTGGCTTAACATTTACAAAATATTTTCGAGCGCTCTTTCTGCCAAAGCTTTTCTGATCGGTTAGAAGAAATTCTGTGATACTTATCTGTGTTACCAAAAATTATTAGAAATAAGCATTTTTTTTAGTAGTTGTAAGTGATCACGTGGTTTCCTCAGCATGTTGGTAAATGCAGGGAAGCACCTGTGTTCTTTGGTATGTGCTAGGATCTCTGGCTTTAGTAAATTCATGGGTTTTGGTAAGTCCTAGCCTCCTTCCCCTAAAGTAATAGCTTCTCACTTTCTGGAGCTTGCAGCAGGCCACCTGGAATAACAGCGCTGACTGTAGAGGTGTTTCGGTGTTGTCTGTCTGAGGCACCTTATTTTGACCCTTCGGAAGGCTTTCAAAGAAGCTGAGTTGAGCACATAGCGGTAAGTGCCTCAGCATCCTTGTCCACACGTTCTTTGTAACAACCTGAAGAGCTGCCAGACTTCAGGGAAGGGTGAATGTGTCCTCTGCTGGCAAATGGGCAATGGTGACGGTAAAGGCAATGGTATTTTTCCTACTTAGCATTTGAAATAAGATGAGAGCTGTGCTGCACACCTTCCAGTAGCCTGAAACTGGGGGGACCTGTGGCTTGTTCCAGACTCTGACAGTGCTGGCAGAGGGCTGCGGGGTGGAGAGAGCCGAGCCTGGCGCGGCTGGTGGTGTGCCAGGGCATGGTCTCACTAGGTGCTATTTGCCAAAGTCTCGCTCTTTGCCAGGGGGGTATGTGGCTTGGGTCTCTTCCTGGCCCTGTTTTGGACACAGACATGAGGAGAGTGTGTGCCCATTGGTGCCTGGATGATGGCTCTTATTTAACTTACTTATTCACATCTGAAGAGTTGATGCAGGTTTATGTCTGAGTATTTAAAAAGAGAGAGAGAGAACGTGCTAAAAAAAAGAGAAAAAAAATGTAGCTAGCCTCTGGGTCACTTCTAATTTTTTTTTATATAAGCAGGTGGGGTTTTTTGCCCTTTTTTTTTTTTTTTTTTAAATTGTGACTCACCCAGGTTGTGTTAAGAAGAGATGAAGAAACCACTTCTGTGGCTAACCACTTTCATGGCCATTCCACTGGGTGAGAGAAGTAGAAAACAGAGCTGTTAATGAAAGATCGGTAAAGTAGATCTTTAATGTTTATAATACAAGCGTAAAGTTACAAAGGGCAGTCGACTAAAAGGTGCCTTTTGTTGTTAATACAGTTGTATGAGGAGTCCAACCCTAAATTTCAATAAATATAGTTCATATGTTTGGTTCCAAAAATAAAGTTGTGTTCAAATGATATGTATCACTGCCAGCGTTGTTCTGTTGACAAAAGGTTTATGTGGACATTTTGCTGTAAAAATATTCCTTCTCTTAAATCTTTCTGATGGTGATCCTACCAATCACAGCTGAACTTTCTTGCCTGGGAGCATGTACATTCTTGTTTACCTATATTGCTTGCTGTATACTTGCTGACCACAAGCTCACTAGTGTCCTTGCAGTGCCATCCTTTTCTTGCATTCATAACAAACTAGTTAATGAAAATCCATTTTCAAATGCAACATGTTGGGAGAACACAGGCTTATCCGTGTCCTCTGCTGACTCCAGCTGGGACAACTGCGAAGCTGTGCCCTGTTCCCTGCAGAAGACGATGCCCCCGCAGCTGAGCTGGCAGGGTGGTACGCCGGGTCTAAGCCACCGCAACCCGATGTATTAACAACATGCAGCATCACTTTCAATTTATATTAATATGCCAGGCTGTGACCTGCGATGGCTGAGGGCTGCGGTTCGCAACCTCTGTCAGGTAGAGAGATGCTCCCTGAAGAAGTTGCTGTTCCCATCTGAGCGGGCAGCGGCTTCTTCAGCTGAGTGTTTCCTTCCACAGCTAAGCCCGACAGGGACTGTGAATCAGAGCCTTGGACTCTTTTAAGGTCTCCTTTAGCAGAGTGATACAAAGGCATATTTTATTTGTTCTTGTATTTAAGCTGTTCAAAATCAGTGCAGCCCTTTCCCTTTGCCCCTGATTTTGCCAGTGGCGGTTTTTCCGCTGGAGTTTGGCAAGTATCGCATAAAGCACCGTGTGGTTCGGTAACAGGAATATTTGGTTCACTGAAGTCCTCCTTAATCGTGAGGCAAAGTCCATTTGAGCTACCGAATGAATATTCATCAGTCATCCTGCACATAGCCAAGTGGTAATGAATTCTTTCTCTTCTGGTGACCACGTGCTTCTGATATGGTAAAGAGAGTCAGGGGAAAAAAAAAGGGGAAAGCAAACAGGAATGACATTGCAATCCTGCTGGTTTGCAGAGGAAAGGGCGAATACCCCTCCTTCTAGCATTTTGGGCTTACATTTTCCTAAAAAATGGGGGAGGGGAAAAAAAAAATCATTTGCCAACCCTGTGTTTGCAGCAAAGAAAGGTATTCTGTTATCCCATGGACCTGTCGTAAGGAATTATAGCGGCAGTCCTCTTCCCCCAGGCTTTGCTTTTTGTGCTTTAAAGATTGAATTGCCTTCCCTAGTGGCCTTTTTACTGGAGAGTATAAACTATAAACAATAGTTTCTTCTTCAGCTATTCAACAAATATTCTGTATTGATCATGAATTTGAACTTTTAGATGCAGAATTTTTTACTGAGGTAACCGTGAGGTGTGTCTGTGCATCTTCTTTTGCTGTCGTGTCAGGTTGAAGTCAGTGTTAAAACCTGGAAATTTCTATTGAAGCAAAAATTTGAAGGTCTGAAAAATGAGGAATTATTTGAGCTAAGTGGACTTTTTGGTGGAGCTATGTGGTTGTTCACAGTAAATGGCTGTATGCATGTATGTATATTCAGATGTATGCACAGCAATCGGGCTGTCTGCAGGACTGTTTGGATACAGCAGCTGAAGCTGGTTTGATTAACGCTGCTCAAATGGCAGCGCCTTTGGAATTCTTGTGTTCCCTCTGGCACTCGTGACATGCGGGAAGACTTTTCTTTCCAGCTCCTCCTGTTGGGCATTTTCTGGACATGTATTTCTTCGGTTCTGCCTTTTAATTGCTGTATCATTCAGTAGTCTTTGGACATGCAAGATGCTGAGACATAAAAAATAATGTTATAAATCTACTAGTCTGGCTTTTTCCATTCAGCACGTGAAGCTTTCTTTCTGCCAGGGTATGTACCCTTAGAAAACTGTTGGTTTTCTTCTGATCAGTGAAAAAACAGAGTATGTTACTTAGATCTCAGTTGCATGTGCATGTCTTGCCCTCTGGAGATGGATTTCTGAATTTGATAGTAGGCTGCGTTCCTTTTCGTTTGAGCTTTTGAAATGTATAAATAACAAGTACTGTGCCTACTTCACTATTTTCATCAGGGAGCAGGAGGAAGAGATGCTTATACCATCACTATAGAAAACAGATACTCTTCCTCCAAAAATACAGCCCTGTGAGTCGGGAAGTATCCAAGCCCCAGGCTTTGGCAGCAGCAAGTGTGAATCCCTTTCTCTTCCCATCTTCCATTCCTCTTCCTGCTGCCTGTGTCCCATCTCGTCCCATGCTCCCCCAAGTCTGTAATATGTCCAGGAAATGCCCTTATGGTCTGTATTAACCTCTGTATTATTGAGTATTTAATTTTACTTTGTCAGTAAAGACACTATTCTGACATTTCATGGCCATGAGCTCCGGCTGACCTGACGCCTGGAGGGGTAAGGTGCGTTAGCCTCAGCAAATATAAATGATGTTGCTTCATGGAATCCAGGAGAATTATTTTGACTCTTTTCCGTATGCCAAGGGCCTAACTTTTGCTTCAGATTTCTTACTGGGCGCACCCACTCTTGCTAGAAGAGGGATTTAAATTGGAATAACATTTGTTTACAATCACTGATCTCAGAAAAAGAGGTAATGGAAAGTCTGAATGTAGCCTTGACGGCAAAGGGAAACGCAAACACCCTGTAGAAGTTCCCATCTTCTAGGTCACCCTGTATTTGCTTTTGTGTTGGGGGAGCTGTTGCGTTCTGCTCTGATGAGCCTTAGACGATGCTTTCAGAACTGTTAATAGCAACGTGGGGGTGGATAATGCCTGCTCTTTATTAGTTCTTGTCACTTTGTGGCTTTGAAAGGCTCGCTGTCTGTTATCACAAAAGGGAAACTGCCGCGGCTATGCTTGGTGCTGCAGTGGTGCAGAATGCAGCCCTTTTCCTATGCAACTATTGAAAACTGTTATTATAAGATTTGGGAGGAATATAAATCTAGACACTATTTGAATCCAAGATTACTTTAATATGAGAAAAACACCAATACAAAACCAAATCATTTTAATATGGTCTAAAAGCCAGTAGAGTTGGTTATGAGCTTATATTTATTTGTTTAAAATCCCCTCCAAAAAAGCAACAGATCCTACCAGAAATCCATGCCTCGGTACTAAGGACAGAGTAAATCTCCATAAAATGCATACGTGGAAATAAGGTTGGCTTGGTTGTAAAACTGGTTTGGTGACAGCAGAGCTTGTATCCTTGATTTCAGCTGGAAGATTACACTCAAACTTTCTAGTAAACACCCACCTACATCTCAGCGTATTTCCTGCCTGGAAGATCATCCTGAGTGACATGGCTATATCTGGGTCTAAAAACCTGAGTGATCCTGAAATACTGAGCTGGGTCCAGAGCTGGAGCAAGCAGGACATACCTTCTCAAGGAGTAAAGACCAGAGAAGGAAAAAGAAAGATTCTGTTTTCCACAGACAGAGCTGAAGTTACGTTAAGCTGTTTCCCTGGGAGGGCCACCCAGAGGAGAAGGAATTGAAAGCTGTGTGTCACTGGGGAGCCCAGCACGAGCCTGAATGACACTCAGGTGTGTGCAGTGAAGCTCCACGGTATCTGAGTCCGTGTAGCCAGTGACAAGATCCCAAGAAGTGAAGCAGAAGCAGTTTATGCTGCTCTCCTGTGCTTTTGGTTTCACCTTTGCGGGTGGGGAGTTGTTACCTCTTGGCTTTCGTTTGTCTGGGCACGTGAGAGATTCCCAAGAGAGTCCTTTAAAGATTTCCTAAACTTAAACCCCAGCTTGCCACTGAGTCAGCTTCTCTTGTGTTAATGGTTGTATTTTAAGCTGCTGCTATGTGATTTATCTGTCATACCTTCTTCAAAGCCCACTGTGTCCCTTTGAAGAAGAGGATGATGGAATAAACCCCTCTGTAACTGTGTTTAGGTGTAACTCTGTAAGGTGTAAGGAAAAAGTAGCTGATGAACACCTAAATCTGGTAGACATTTATATTAAGTAAGGGAATCGAAACCGAGCAATGTTGTCATTGTCTTAAATTCTCCTGGGGTTAACTTTGTGAGCAGTGATAAGCTATTATATTAGTTTGAGGGTCTGATCACTTGACTATGTTAGTCCGTCGGTTCACTGTAATACTGTGAAGTTACATATTTAATCATCTTAGATAATAGCGGGGCATTGATTTCTCAAGGTTTGCTTGCTTTTGTGTTATTTGACTGACATTATTCATTTTATTATTTTGATTTTCAAAAAAACCAAAAAAGAAGGTGCATCTTTTTACTAATTGGTACCTGGATGGGTTCTCTTTACAGAATACGTATATCCTGAGGTACAAAATTTGTAAGCTCTTTGTGTTCTCCTTAAAACTAGTTCTAAATTGCTTCACAGCATGATTAATAAAACTAATGATCACTATGTAAAAAAGCCCCATGTTTTAATTCAGTATAGAACTCTTGGGGTTTGATATGTCGGGTTTTTTTAATTATTTTTATTCTAGATATATAAAAGTGCAAATGACAGCCCTTTTGTCATTTACAGAAGCCAACGTATGAGATGCATAATGTTCTACAAAGGCAAACCCAGCAAAGCAGGTCATAAACTGAGGTAAAATGGGTGGGTAAAAGGGTGCCTTCTGGTCACCACTGAGTTGTAGACCAGCGCATCCAAAACACAGCCCTGCTGTATGATCAGGGCAGAGACCAGTATCTGGTACAGGTTGCAAGCAGGACTGTTGGAAATCCAGAGCATCTGGTACACAGCTGTGCGATGCCTGGTCCTGGTGCACTGGTGTCTGAATAAGGCAAATTCAAATTTCAAATTTTCAAATAAGGCAAATTCCAGGATTTGGTTCTAGGAAGACTTGGTAGGTCCTCTGAAAGGCATTTTTGGAATCTCTGCCCCAAATACAGACTATGGTGTTACCTGGTCATGGAGCAGTTGCTGCTAACAGCTTCATCTGGCTTGGTTATCTTCGGTGTATGTTATTCCTCATGACTGTACTGTTTTTCATTCATAACAGATGATTTAGGTGAAGCTAAACTTTTCTTTCTCTCTTGCTATTGGAATATGATTTTCATACCACTAAGACAAATTCTGGAATTTGCCTTATTTGAAAATTTTCTTTCATTATCATGGGTAGGTATATGTGAAAGTGATAGTCCAAAGCAGCTTCAAGAGACATTTATTTTAGGGTATGTATTTCTCCGATGTTGCATTTTTTTTTTAATTAAATAAAGTAGGCTGAAAATGTCAGGATTTCAATAGCTAAAATCCATCACTGGTTTTATCTTTTGATTTAATAGAAACACACACAAGAGCTGAAAACATTTTTTTTTTTTTCCTTCCGTGAAGAAGTAGGTTCCTAAAGTAGGAAACACACAGAATACATGAAGACACTGGAGAATATGTTGTCTGCTCTTGTGAACTATGTTTTTTCTAGCCTTGATATATCCTTGCCTTGCAATCCTGTAATGAAAATTTGTTGACTGTTGTATTGAATCTGGTGGATTTACTAACACTGAGACATCTGAGGAGATCTCATTTGCCTTAAAACCAACAGGCTTTTTTTTTTTTTTTGGTATGGTTGAAATAGGGGATTTTTTTCCTCTTTTAAGCCCTGTTTGAAGAAACACAGTGGATGCGCTACGGCGTGTTCCATTGCACCCTCAGTATTTTCCTACGTTACTCAGCTCAGGTGGACTCCTGTTGAGAATGCACACACAGCTCACAGCACTGGCTTAAAGCCTCCCTAGGTCTTCCCCAAATAAAACAGGCTGTTCACTGCCCTGTTTCTGAGGAGAAGCCCCAGAGACACATTCAGTCTTGTTTGCTCCTGGATACGTATCCACATGCTCCACCGTGAAGGCTGAGTAACTGGGATTATGCTCCACTGACGGACGTGGTGTTGAACGGGCTTCAAGGAATACATTGATTGCTCTGCAGGAGAAGTGATGGCTTTGAGATTGGCGTGAGGTGTGAGAGAAAGTGGAAGGAGAAGAGGAAACAAAAGAAGCAAGGGTCTTTGCTGTCTGAGCTGTGCGTCCTGTGTGGACGGCTGATGTTCGTGCCTGAGCTCTCAAGTCAGCACCTCTCATGGTTGTGGTGTCTTAAGGAGGTTTGGAAGCGACTCTGGAAACCAATGGCTTTGCTGTGCAAAGAGCGCACATTTTCAGTGAGCGTGTCTGGGATGCTGAACTGCTTTCTGCTAAATGCAAGGATTTTGATTGCTTTAATGAGCTGCAGAGGCTGTGAGCCGGCAGCTCTGCTCATTCCCCGACATGAACCGCTATGCTCCACACATCTCAAAAGCTGTGAAAAGAGCAACTGAACCCACGCTTCTTGTCTGCTCCCTGAAAATGAAACCTCTTTTGTGTCTTTTAAGTGTCCAAAACTTACCAGGTCATCTGTGAGAGGAAATGTTAGCTAAGCTGGCCTTAGCTGGTAAAAGGCAATACAATCTCCTGGTCCTGGGTAGCTGAAAGCTTGGCACCAGAAAGTGTATGGGGACCCTTTTGGAAAGCCAATAAAGAGCTGAAAGATAAGAATAGATATGGTAGTTAAAATAACACAGAAACCAACCAGACATTCAACTTCTTGCAGGTACAGCCTACACAGGAATTTCGTTGCAGTATAGAGAAGTGCAGATAAATGCTTGGCTGTCATTTTCACTCCCACCATTTTGCTGTCCTCCCCTACCAACAAGAAGATCACAGCACACCCAAAAGGACTGATTTAACTCACACAAGTGCACAGACGATAAGCACTGGACCATGTGGAACAACCAGAAGTCCTGCCACGGCTTTCTTCCATGTCTTGGTCTAAGGTGGTCGGTGAGGGGGGAAAAAACCAACCCCCAAGCAAACAAAACCAGAGCTTTGGAATTTTGGTTACTTATTTAACCTCAGAATCTTTCAAGGCACTTACTCATTTGGAAAATGGAAGCCAAGTGAACCACTTTTCCTTTTCCCCTTCCCGGCAGCGTGCCAAGCTCCGCTTCCTAGTCTGGCACTTCAGACATTTCTAAAAGACAGCTTTGTTTTCCTAGGAAAAAGGAAAATCTATATTCTGAGGTAAAGAAAGAAGCTTTCCTGCTGCTTCACACTAGTCTGAAAGAGGAAGATGTTGTGGTAAGCATTATTTTGTTTTCTTCAGAATTTCTCTTTTTTTCCCCCATTTTTTTTCCTGATGCCTACATCAAAATTCTCTTACTCAGAGTACAAATACATTAGTTACAAGAATTGATTTTTTTTTTTTTCATCATTGAAAAAGAGATGCCAGTAGCCTGTTGTTCTGTACATTCATTTTAGTGTCCTGAGACAGTTTGCTGCTAGCCAAATAATTTGATGCAGGTACTCTCTTGAGGAAGAGAAACAATTACAAAGGGCTTTTGCTAGCTTTTAGGAATTTATCGACAGTTGTTCAATTCACTGTAGACTGCAGCAATAATTGTATGATTTTGGTCTGAAGTCCCAACTTTCAGCTGTTTAAGTTAGTGCCCTCTGAGCCTCGATAAGCCTGTTCCTGTTGCCTGAAACTTGAGTTTAAAGGTAGTATATGTGTGTGTTCTGGTTTGTGGGATGCGTTGTCTTGTTGGTTTGTTGTTTGTGTAGTTGTTTTGGGTTTTCTTTAGTTGTGTTTTTTTGTGTTTGTTTTTTTTTTTCCTTTTTTTTAAAGGAGAGATGTGCTTTCATGTCCCTGTCTTATTTAAATGCAGAGGGTTACTGTGTCATTAACAAGCTCATCACTTCAGGGAAAGGTCTGTGCACTTCTGACTGCTCTGTAAGTGCTAGGACAGGCTTGCAGTACCAAGGTAAGTGATACTAGCTCTCCTCTGTACCATGAGAACAGCTCATGGATAACTGCCTATGATTTTTTTTTTTTTTCCTTCTTCTCTTCCCTTTTTTAGTGCAGAAGGGGACCCTGATGGCAGGGCTCCTCACTAGGGCTGGAGGCAGCAGCCCCATCCTGGTGTTCCCAATGGCAGCTCTGGCAATGCTGGTGTCGGGTAAGGAGGAGCCCTGGCGAGGAAAAGCATACTGCTGGCATTTTTTAAAATTCTGCATAGGAGTGAGTTGGTGTGGCTGAGAGATGCTGCATGGGTTCTGGGAAAGAAAGAATAGCTATTGCAGTGAGCTTCCAGCAGGGCATGCTCTGCATGATGTGTTTCAGCCTGTTGTTTTCTCCATGCTGAATTTTGCCCAGGGAGCTGGGAGGTGAAATCTGATCCCAAAAGAGCAGTGTTTTGAGCCAATCTGTATTTTTATATTATCTTTCCATTGAATAGTTCGATATTTGATGAAAGCAAAACGCTTCGGGTTGAAGAGAACATACAACCCCCTGATATCCCTCTCCCCTGATGCTTTCGCTTTCTTTTTCGAAGAAAGGACGTTCTTCTTGTCTTCCATTTTTATGCAAACAGCAAGGCTTATAGAGAATATTCTCTTTGCTTAATACCTTTGCTGCAAGATCTGCAATAGGAAACAGATTTTTCTTCCTTTCACATGAGGGAAAAGTATTGTTTCTATTGTGGTACCTGTTGTCCTGTGCCCCCTGTGCACATCTGGAGTGTAAGGCAGCCCCTGCTTCCCCAGTGCATGAACAAATGGAGAAGTACGGTGAGGGACGGGGAGCTGGCCTGGCACAAGGGTCACTTCAGTTAATGTCTGCTCTCTCCCACCACAGAACACAGTATGCTGGAAATCATTCATGCATCTACCACGAAATCCCTGGGAGAAGGAGAGACCCTGAATCTGGATTGTGTCATCAGCCATCAACAGAAGCAGTCGTCACAGCTGGGGGCTCGCGGGTATAAAAAACCGAAGAGGCAAAACGAGACTGGGTTTGGGAAGGAGATGGAAAGCTTGCACCTCTCCCAACACTCAGTCACCTCCTCTCTGCTTCTGAAAATTCAGAAAGTCAACCAGCCAGTGGCACGTCTCAATGCAGGGCCAAAATGAATAATATTGTCCTAATTAGCGTGGGCCACATCATTAGAGTGAATGTAACAGGTAAGCTTTGTGTGTCCAGGAGCTTTCTGCAGAGGGAGCCAGCAGATCACACGGTCATCTCCGATGCAGAATTTCTCCATGATAAAATCTGTGTTCATGGAGATGTAACCTCTCCTCCTAGGGCGTGAAACTAAAAATGATCGCTACCACACTGAGACGTGTGGAATAAGTTTCATACTCCTCTGACTCTTCATCTGTGCGTGCTAAGTGTAAGACGGACATGTGAAAAATGTTGGGGATCAGTTTTAGATTGGTTGTGGGCCTCTCTGGGCTAATGGGAATAGTTTCCCGTGGGATTCCTACTCTGAGCACTGTTAACCAGAGCTGAAAGGAATTGGGTGGAAAAACCACTGTGGGAAAATATGTTAGTCGCAGGTTAGATGCAGGTCTGTCCCGGTTCACCCAGCATCTGTTCTGTGTTTATAGCCATAGCTACAGTCACAGGTGGTAAAGTTATTTTCTCTAAAATGGAAATCTATGTATTTTCTTAAACGGAGACCTTTGTGCATGCAAACAGCCTAGCCTCCTCGCCTCTTGAATTCATTGTAGTGTGCGTCAACCTCAGGGAGGATCAGTGCTTAGAGGGAGTGATAACTGAGATACGGCAGCCACCGCTGTGTGTTATTTTGTTCTTTGAGGCGATTTTTTTTTCTCTTGATTCATTATTTAGAAGAGAAAAAACATTGTGCAGAAAGACTGGGAGGGCTGAAGCATACAGCGGCAGTGCCCCTGTGCAATCACTTCTATGCAGGTCTTAACTGATCGTATGGCACGGTGTCCTCTACTTGCGCCAAGTGACTTCAGCTCCAAGCCTCCAGCAGACAGGAACATCTATTTGGCCTAACTAGCTAAGGTTCTCATCTGGTGGTTGCGGTGGCGGTGAGCTACTAGAGCTTTGTAGGTTGCTTCTGATCAGGGGCAAGTGGAGAAACCAGCTCCTATTCCTTCCAGGCTGTTCTCCCAGCTTTGTTAAAACATAGGGATTGTATTAATCTTTTGCCGCCTTAAAGCTTTCTCCAACATATTTTGACAAAAAATAAAAGGAGTCACCTTTCTGCCACTAAGTTTTAGGTAAGGAAAGATGCAGTTCTGCAGACTTTTATTTGCATGTTGGTCATCATTATATCAGGTGTGAGCATTGTCAATACCACAGAGAGGACAGAGGGTGACCTGGAACAGAACAAAGCTCTGAAGGTAGATTCTGAGTGTGAGAAGATGTGGGCTGTGGTCATGATATCCTGGATAATTGTGTGTGTCAAAGGTAAGAAGATACAGCTATATCTATATCTCTATATTTCCATATCTATATATAAGTATCTTTTCTGAAGATAGAGTTTATGATTGATTTTTATAAAATCCCAAGTCTCACAGGTAGATTTCTGGCATGACCCTTATATTTAATGACTCCTCATTTCCCACTGTAATAATTCCAAAGAGGTTAGCAGGCTGGAGCTCCCCAGGCAGGAAGGTGAGATGATCCCAACTAACTTGCATTGCTTTTGGTTTTGAGCGATTTTGCAGAAGGTGCAGCTGAGCTGGATTCTGGCCAGCATTCACTGAAGTCACCTGGCTTAGTGTCCAGCTCCTGGTCGTGCCAAAAGCGAGTGTGCTGAATGAGCACAGGACCATTGTTTTATGGACCTCAGATGCATCCTCTATGGCCTTTTGGGATTACGTAGTTGTGTACCAATGTGACATAAGGTGTCTTGCAAATGGAACACTGAGCCTGAGCTCAGGCAGTTGGTTTAGATGTGTGAAAGTTTGTCTTCTTCGCCAGGTGACCCCTCAACATAACCTCTGAGTTGTGGTCTTGCATTAGGCACTTCTTGAATAAACTTGTGTTTTATTAATTTGGATTGGTACGTTTTGCTTCTGAATACCAGTAAATTGTTTTTTTTTTTTCTTTTTGGTGTGCGTATGTGTTCATCTTTTTTTCCACCCAAGGATTCGTACCATGAAGACGCTGTTAGTGAAGTCTGAGCTGCTTTGCTTAAACAAGCTAATAATCCTGAGATGCTGTAAGAACAACCTCATTGTACTGCGCATGATGAATGTCTGGGATGCGTGCTATGTTTCATGGCACCCTTCAAGGCTTCGGGGGACTTATTTCTGGGCTTCCTAGTACAGGTTGATTGGGATTATTCACTTTGCCTGTTAACCCCATTTACTGCCTAGGCAAGGAAGAAGAATTTCTTCATGCCTTTTCTAGTCCTAGTCCTGGAATCGAAATTCTTTCACATCTAATGTCAGTTCTTCCAGGTTTTGCCTTCATTGAGGCAACAGATTTCTCAGTGTTGTGCTCTTTGAAATGGAGAGATGGTTTTCTTTGAGCTGTACTGAGACCTGCCCCCCATTTCCCTTTCTGCTACAGCTCTCTGTGCAAAGAAGGATTTCCTGGGTTCTTCTCTCCTCTGAAATGTCTTCTGACATATTTCTAGTCCGTCTGTGCTCTTCAGTTTGCTCTGAGTAAGACTGAGGCCCCTGCTCGACTCCCAGCAGCGTGAGCTCAGGTGGGGGATGCTCAGGAAGCAGAAATGAAGTCGGTCTCAGCGTTCTGCGAACAGAAACCAAACCCAGGCACAACGCTTCGCCTTAACCGCGGGATGTTTAGAAAGGCTATTTTGTCTACATTCTTTTTAACAATGTCGCATCCCTCTCCCCTTTCCCAAGGTTTTATGTAAATTTGCCTTTTGTGTAAGGGGTTCTCTCTTAGGACTTAAAATCCGGTACCAAATGGCAAAGGGAAGGTGGCCAGATGTGTATCTGTTTCTGTGGTTACCAAAGCCTGTCTGACCTCTGCCATGTTTTTCATACCTGGGCATGTGTGTAATGTTTTTGAATGTCAAAGCAGACACGTATCTTCTAAATAAATAAGGCAAGTGAGCATTTATCTCCTCATCGCTTTGCTAGGCATCTGATTGTTGATCAGCTCTGAAGGGCTGCAATGGCTGCTGCTTTGTGAGCCTTTCCGTCTAAGGCAGACTGATTCGGGATTCTTGTTGGAATAAACCTGTACGTCACATCTGACAGAACCAGCTGCATAAAGGGCATCCTTGATGCTGAGAAGCAGTAACAAGCAGTATAGATGCCTCGCTAGCTGAGGGAAGAGGGAGGCGGGAGAGTTGCTCGGGAAGAGCATCGTATGATCCTATGTTTTGGGCTCCTCTGAGCCAATTCAGACTGCAGATATTTTTAGCACTATTCTTCAGCAGGCAGCATGCTATACGATTACACATCAACATGATGCTTCTCTTGTAGGTTGGTGTAACCATGTTTCCACCTCCTGGCAACTATAAGAATAGCTGAAAAGAGACTAAGGAGAATTATGTTTTTATTTTTGCGAGACACTAGAAGATGAAGCAGTAATTTTAAAGAGGCACTTCTCTTGAGCTCAAAGAGATTTTTAAGGCTTCAAAGGTCAATATTCTATGCTATGTATAAGCACAGAAGCTGTTTACAAATAGTTTGCTTTGTAAATACTGTGAAAACGACTGCTTGAGCTCAAGGTCATAAATACAAGGTGCTTGCAGCAGGACTGTAAGTAGTAAGACACCGGACTAATTTCATGTTGAGGGAGGGAGCATGAGTGTATGTATATCCATAGTAACTGGGGACATGAACACACCTACTGAAACCGCAGTCTCTAAAATACCTATACATTCTGCCTACTAAGGACTACAGTTGTTATAGAGATACATACTGTTATGGAGGACACGTAGTCAAGACTATAGGCATTCTGCAAGGTAAGTGCCCTTCAGTAATGAGAAAGTGTTAATTTTCCCAAATAAAAATCTCTTTTACAAGTCAGGATGACCTCTCCCTGTCTTTGACAGCAGTGTAGACAGAGCTGGGTTTTCTTTCAGGAGCTGATCAGAAACCTATAGTGCTCATTTATTGTTCGTCACCCGTTCAATGCCACCTGCCTATTTCACAGGAAAAGCCCAAAGTCCTTTTAGTAGCCATCTCACAACTGCCCTGTGTGAACAGGAAAAAGACAAGTTTGAGTAGATAGTGAAATACATATTTCTAGAAGCTGTAAAGAAATATAGACTGCTAGTCCAAACCTTTCAGATCAAAACACCTTCTTCAATGAAAACTGATTTTCAAGCTAACTGTGCACATATGCATTCAGCCAGGATCCCTTATGGGCATAATGAGATCACTGTTCCTTATGCCCTTGTTAACTGCATTAAGGCTATTTTGGGGAGGTTTTGTAGCACATGTACATAAGCTTGGTTGAGTGGAGAGGTGTTGGACTCCAAAGTATTGAATCTGGACTTTGAATGAGGTGGTTTTCTTCATTCAGTTGCAGGGACTCCCATGTAAGCTGCAGTCAGCGTCTACAACTTATCTTCTTTTACATGATGCATTGCCTCACTCGGAAAAATCATCCTGTTCAAAGGAGCTTGTTGGAAGCCTGTGTAGTTCAAAGATGCCTTCAGTGTATCGCTCTGGATGCATGTTTTAACTCCTTTAGCCAGAGGCTCTTTATCATTACAGAAGTCATAAACTAGCTCTGACAATAAACCATGTAGAAGCAATGTGCAACCCAGATTTCTAGTGATGGAGACTTTGCAAACAGGCCAAATAACTTTTCTGGCTGTGTAGGAGGGCTGTGTAGGAGGGCTGTGAGGTACACAGCTCTTGGCTCTCCAAGTGATGGGGGCTGAGGAGGAAAAGAAAGACGTGAGGAAAACCGGTGAGGCAGCGCTGCCAGTGCCATTTTGCTCTCCTATCTCCATTTTCAAGACAGCTGCTTGACTCCGGGCCCCGGGGATGGAGGCATCCCCTCTTCAGGAGGGGAGAAAGGCAGTCGGGGGGGCTGAGCCTGACCACACTGTGGGGCTGGATGTCCTGCTTGGGGTGAGTTTTCATGCCTGCCTGCAGCTGTATGGGGGGTCGCTGCTAGTGCCGGGGACTGCGGTGTCTGCCTGCGCAAGCTGGGCTTTTTGGGAATGGCAGCCCTGGCAGCTGCTCTACTGAAAGGGTCCACTTTAATAAGAGAGTTATATAGAAAATGCTGTATAATCAGTGACGCAACTCATTAGCTGAGTATCCCTAGGTACCCTGTCACTTAAGTGCGACAGCTCTACAAGTGTGTGCATAATGTTGTACCTCTGTATATTGCTTTTTTATAAACATACGCATATGTAGCAACATGCACACATAGACACAGCTGCAACACAGGTACTTTTAGCAAATTCAGAAGTTTTACATGCATTTTAAGTGGGTGCATAGCAGTGCATGGTGGCAGGGGCTGTACGGGGCTGAGGGCAGGGGGTGGGAGGAAGGCTATGGTCTGTGGCATGAATGTATGCAGCAAAAACCTTGCGGTGGGGAGCGGGAGGCTTCCTGAGCCCGCTTCTGGCACTTCCTGCATACTCTGTGCTAGCTGACTTATTTTTTTTGCATCTTATTTCCCTGTCTCTCACTTATTTTGTAGCGCCTTGTCTCAACTTTTCACCCAGCACCTTAGGACATCGAATAAGGAGCCAAAAGTCCTGACGCGCCTGTTCTCCCAGCCTGGAGCTGGCACTGCTCTGCCACCCTGGCCTCAGGAGCTTTCCCTCTGGCCTGAAGATGAGAAAATGAAGTCCTTTTACCAGCAATGCCCACAACCCCACCACAGCGTCAATGTTTCTGACAGCTGACCTGACTTCACATCGCATTTTCCACCTGCAGACCAAAAAAGGTCTGCAAAAAAGGCAGGCGGTTCGGGCAGCACCAGCCTGAATAAGGATATACCATAGGACTGGGCTTCCCTTGGCAGCTCTACCCTTCTGCATCACACTCCCTCGCATCAAGCGTGGAATCAGCCAGGAGTGCTGCTAACCTGCTGCGATACAGGAAAGAAACAGGGTGAGTTTGACTGGAAACCACCGTGGAGAATTTTTCTAAACCACTAAGTGACGCAGGGCTAGAGGTGTTAAGCTGGCTGATAAGAAAGGGAGTTTATGGCAGCAAAGCAGCCTGTATGGGGAGGAAGGAAACAAATAAAGCAGAAGCATCCCCTTTGATGTATTATGCCGCGCCAAAAGATTGTAGGCAGTGATAGATGCCATCCTGACACCCGTGTCATGACTTTAATTTGTATTTGAGAGGTGAGATGTGTAGTTTTTTCCAGTACAGATACGGGTTTCTATTTCAGGTATGCTTTGTTATACAATTGATTTGTTCCACTTGATGCAAAACCCACAGAAATGGAAGCCACTAAAAGAAAACTATTGAGCCTTCTCCTTTGCCATGTGATAACAATATGGATTTCATATTTGGAAGCATTGATCTAGCTGCTCTATAAACACAGAAGAGAAGACATTTTCTCTTGCTATTAAAAAAAATAATAATCTACTTCTATGTAACGAGTCTGAGGAGGGCTGAGTATGCAGCTCCTTGAGGCTGGAGTAGCTGATTCCCAGCTGGGTCCTTTGGGGGTTCCTGGGACTTCTTGCAGCATGTTCACAGCTCTCCCTGGGAGGAGGCAGCTGTAGCTTTCAGGGAACATTAGCTTTCCTGGGGGGTGAAGGAGGAGGAGCAGTGAGTGAACAGCTGGAGGAGCCTGGTAGCCCTGTGTCTCTACCCCTGCTTGACACTGCCTAAACCACCCTTTGGTGATGCTACACATAGGATTGACTGATAAATGTGGAAGGACTGCCTGGGGTTCTATTTCTGCTCTACACCATTTCTTCTGCTATTTCTGTTCTTTTTAAGGTGGGAATTATTTGGGGTTTGTAGCTTCTTTACACGCAGTTGGGAATGTGTGGTGCAATTCCATCACGTTTGGCTGTGGAGTGGGAGGCCAATACCTCTGGCTGAAAGATGGGGAGGAAACTTTTATCCGGGGAGCCAGATATGTACCGATTCTTACTGAAGTGTTTTGGGAGTTAAGTGTCCACCTATAAACCATCTCTTTTCTGTTCATCTTTGAACACTTGTATGGGAGACTTTTTCTTGGATTGTCCGCGGTTCTGAAGGCAGTAATTGTACTTGCAGCTTGTTGGTTCACAGGTTCTTCCCTGGAAAACTGACAACAAGGTGCAGTAGGTCCACAAGAAGCAGGAATTAAAGTAGTTCAGGTCAGGAACATCTGGAGTATTGGGATGAAGTGAGAAGGCCCTGAGGTTAATGACCTACAAGTGGTAAGGGGTCCTTGTAGGACCAGGAGCAGAAGTTGCTGAACACGGCCATGCTGGTCCGGTGACTATGCAAGCAGGGAAAAATTAGCTACAGTTACAAAAGAAATCCTATTCCTTGGTGTTGGAATTGCAATATAATTGCCTCTGCATATTTTAACCTGGAAGTGTCAGGTTTTAAAGGCTTCATTATCAGCAGTGCTTCTTCCTGTATGTTTGCTGACATTGGTGAGAGCTGCAGATGGTTTGTTTATACCTGGGGAAGTCAAGCTGTTAGGTACATGGATTAAGTTTTTTTCACATACAATGGAAAATGTAAAGCAAAAGTCTTCTGTCTTTCTGAAAGGAAGAGACCAGGCAACCAGGGGTGGGTGTGTCTTCTCGTTCATCATTTGCTCCTACTCTCCATTCCCAATGCTGGGTTACGGTGCTTTCTGAAGAGGCTGGCTGCAAGGATGCTATGGGTGTGAGTTGTACAACTTTGCTTGTGTTCTTGGCTCATAACTTCATGGGACTAAGCTGTTTTCTGGATGGGCTGGTGTTAAAAAGGTAAATATTTCTGAGAAGAGGGGAAATGCCCACCTGCTTTCTTGAATTACAGGTACTAAAGATGAAAAAAGCTGGACAAAATACTCATCTGTTGTATGGCATTTTTATTCTTTTTTTTGTCCCCTAGGAAAAAGCCAACTTTGTTGTAATGTTAAATTAGTATTATCCTAAATATTGATATCTTGATGAATTCAACACACAGACACCACAAACCTCTGCCCTTCTGTGGAGGAAGCTTCAAACCTACTTACCTTCAGGTGTATGTTACCAAAACACCATAATTTTACAGTTGTTCAGTATAATTTGTTCAGAACTGTTTTGAGAGCTCCTTCTATTAGGCTAGTTCTCTCTTTCAGAAAGCCATCTACCCTCTATTTCCCAGTTTGCAGAGAACGCTTTGGAGTTTTTATGTATTTGGAACTGAATGAAACTAGCTCACAAACTGAATGGGTTGAATTTCACAGCTACAAACCATCTCTGGCTTCCACTGGTGCCAGCAAGTATGAGACAAATACAAAGAAAGTGCACTATGGAGGTACAGCTCCTCCAGCCGCTGACAGTGCTGACAGCCTTCTGCTCTGCTAGGACAGAGCTTCATGGATGCGTTTTCAGGGCCAGGGTATCTTTCAGAGAATAAAAACACTAGGAGGCTATAAAGTCAAACCAAAGGTCCATTAGCCCATCAGCATTTGCAGCGGCCAGTCACAGATGATCAAGGAAGATGGCTAAGAACAGAAAGAGAACGCAACCCCTCCTCTCCCCAAAAAACTTTTCAGTTTCCGAGAATGAACAGCTTTGGGAATATCTGTCTGCTGCACCTTTTGGTGTATGATTTGTCTTCCTCTTAGGGCATTCAAGGTCTTCCTATATTTTGCAATTTCATTTCCAGCAGAAGGACTTGAGGAATTCCCAGGAGAGGACCATTGTTCAGGAGAAACTGGGGCAGCAATCGGGTCAAATCTGTCCCCTGAGTGGGGACTGCTGGCTGCTCCCCGGCCTGGTGCAAAACTCTCTGTAAACAGCGCACAGGCTGCACAAAAGTATCTGGGGGGCTGGCCCCTGGGGTGCCCGGGGGCTGCGGACCCACGGACACGGCTGCTGCTGCATTTCTTCGGGTAACTCTTACAAATCAGATGCCTAGCAGCTCATGTTAAAACTCTGAGGAGAAATGGGAAAGCCTTTTAAATTGCCATTTGAACTGCTCCACTTATTTATTGCAAATGCCGTACCATGGGTAACCCCAGCTCCCCGAGTTCCCCACGCTCAAAAGGACAGCTGAAAGTGGAGGCTGACCTGGGGATGTTGAACATGTGGCATAACCAGCATCTCTCACTTCAGAAAAGGTGTTAGCCACCTGCAGGCTTCGGAGCTGGTTGCTGTGTGGTTGACAAGTGTTCAGTGTAAGGGTTCACGGTCCCCTGAGATGACAGCCAGCCCCGTGCAGGGTGCAAGGACTCGTGCCTGCAGAAGCCCTGCCTCCCTCCGAGAGCTGAGTGATGGGAGCACGGCTTTGGGAAGAGGTGCCTTGGTGAAGAGGTGGCAACATCAAATGCCTTGTAGTGGGTGATGCTGCGGAGTGAAGGCTCTGACCCATAAAAGTGTGGGTTTGGATTTTAAATAATGTAGCCTTGCTTTGCGTATTGGTTACCTTCTCGTACGCTCCGGTGGGAGAGGTGACACAGCTGTGTGCCTGCCTTCTCCTCTTGCCGTCCCTGCCAGCCCTCTCCTGCCCAAAGACACCGGGTGTTATACAGAAAAGACTTTCGAGGCAGGGTCTTCTCTACCCTTTAAAATGTTTCAGCTGCAAAGCAGAGCCATATTTTGCCAAGTTAATCATGGGAATGGCTGTGTGACATATTGGTTATTCTATAAAAAGTTGTGGCACTGACCGCTGCGCTGACTGATTCCTGGTTCTTTATGGTCTGCACCTTTTCCTGCGTCAGATTGTGTCAACGTATATTTTCATTATGTTGGACTTTACTTACGTTTCTCTGATTTTTAGTTGGTGCTTTGCGTAGCTCAAGGCTCATAGCTCGTGTTTGATGTGTAGCAGCAGACAGCTTCGTGTTGTGGTTTGTTCTTTGTGTCAGAAAGCAGTTTGTTTCCCTAGTTGGTGTCACATCCCCTTCACGGGAGCGTACAACCAGCTGGTTTGGTTTCACTCAGCCCTTTCGGAGTGGGTAGGGGCTATGCCTGTCTGTGAGACAAATCAGCTGCCTGTTAAGATCTCAGAAGCATCAATGAAAAGAAATTAATGAACTGTACAGCTGAAAACGGGGACTTTCTGGGATGGACAGTCCTAAACTGAGCTAGTTCTCACTTCTTTGCAACTGTACCCGGGCCCCTCGTAAGGACGGAGTGGGGGGTTCCAGGTCCATCTCTGCAGTTCCCTGGTGCACAGGAGCTGCCTCACCAGCAGCCGCCGGGACAGGCATCTACGCTGGACCAGCTGCCTGCGCTAACACCTCTCTACTCATCCCCAGAACTGTGAGTATCGGAAGACTGGAGCACGCTGGCGCTGCTGCTGTGCACCTCCCAGGCGCCCCTGGCCGGAGGGCTCCTCTCCAGGCTGACAGCCGGGTAACTTTCCTCCAGCCTCAGCATTCCTTGGGATGGATCTGAGCGTGAGCGGTGCCGTTCCCCCACTGGAAGGCTGAGGCTGATGGAAGAGTGATGCGCATCTTGTGTCAGCCACCGCCATCAAGGCTGAGTAAAAATTTTAATTTATTTTGATGTAGTTATTGAGGCATTTTAATTTCATCAAAGGAAATAACACAAGACGATCTACAAATATTCATTTACGGCTTTTAAATCAATTTGATTCAGCTCTGCTTGGTTTCTCTTTTTTGGGTTTTACTTTGAGACTGACTTCTCGCTTACACAAGCATTCAAGGATTGTGAACCTTGAAATTTGCAGTCTAAATTCTGTGTTTCATACATGAATATTTAAACAGAGTCATATACTCTCTTCTTTCTGTAAAGCCCCACTTTTAATCATTAATGCCTGTTCTTTTGAGCAAATAAACCCCATATATATGAGACTTGTATGCATTTTTAAAAGAAGATTGTTCTCTGGGACAAGTTCCAATACAACAATATTCTGTTTATGAATATTTATAGATCCATCAAAATCAGTGAATACTGAGTTTGCTGATAAACATTGTGGAATTTTTTTTTTACTTTTCTTTTGAAAGAGTCTGAAAAATTATTTGCAAATTGGGTCAAATTCAGTATATAATTCTGGCCAAAAAGCATCTTTTATTTTTTGGTTAAAAAAAATCTAAGCTTTCAAACTTTTTGTTTGAAAGCAACTTTTGCATGCATATTTTATCCAAATTGCAAAAATACCCCAAATCTTTCGACTGTATTAAATAACATAAAAGAAAATATTTCATTTGTGGCAAAGATTTTAAGTGAACAAAATTTGAATTTGGGAGTTTTTTAATATAAGAGTTACGTTGCCTGTTGCATGTTAGCAGAGTATTGATCAGCGTGGTTGTTCTGGAGCTGTTTATGGCTTGCAACAAAAGCTTTTCATTCAGATGCATCAGTGTTTTGTTAGAACCGTGAAGAAAACCGTCAGGCTGTTGTCTGAATGTGCAGACATATCGCATTGTGTTTAAAAAAATACTATTGTCTCTTGCGCTCAGCTCACGGATGTGGCAGCGTTTGTTCTTTCTGTGCCACAAATGTGGCAGTGCTCTGGTATCTCTTCTGTGCACCAGGTGTCCCCACTTGATGTATTTTACATTTAAAATGAAATTTTTAAGGCCGCGTAATTGAAGCCTGTTACTTTTACAGCAAATGATACCAGATGAGGATTTAGGTTCCTGCGTGTGCAGCGAACCCTGGCTGCCTTTCCTCCCCCTCTCAGCGCACACTGAGAAGCATTCTTGTATTTAAATATGGGTGTGAACAGTGTGTGATCTAAATAGCCCAGAAGTGTAGTCCTGTTGCAAAACGTACGGCATTTCTGATTCAATCATTGCACAAAGATATTTGCTTCTCTGGTGCATATTGGGTTTTGACTTGGGAATGAAAACAACATTTCAGTATTTCCCATGGGATGGAAACACAATTTTCCAGTCATCGCTGTGGGTGACTGATTCAGAAAGTAAAAGATTTAAAGAGATACAAATGATGGCACAAAGGAGAGAATGACAAAAGGTCTACCAAGGACACGATTTGAGGGAATGCAGAGGCGAGCGATGGACGATGGCTTTATGGGCAGGCTACAGGGAGCCTCAAGGCAAAAGTGTGGCCGCTGATTTCTGAGACAGTAACATCAGAAAACTGCAGTGCTGTGGAAACAGCACATGCTCTGAGACCTGGGCTTTATCCCCCAGCTGGCTGGGGGCACAGCAGTGCGTTGGTTGTGAACCTTTCTGCTGTGACAAACCAGCGTGGGTATCTACTGCAGCAGGGTGCTTCCCCTTGAGACCCGAGCCGAAGAGGTTGGGGGTTTGACTGTGGGAATATGGGTGTATGTTGTTCAGTGCAGCACAGCGCAAGTTTGCCATGCCAAATTGGGGTCATTTATATGTGATACCTGACCATAGGAAGGTATCAGTGATGTTCTCGGCCAAATCCATGTTCAAACAACAGCCGAACGGGTTCACATCAGAATTCTCCACTGAGAACCACACGTATTTTGATTGGAAAGCTTTTGGATAGCATGGAGTTCTGCTTTTTTGTGTGAACCAGAAAACAATGCATTTGGATGACAGCACTGTCTCAATCTTACCAATGAACCGCTGCCCTTTTGCCAAAAAGGAGCTAGCAGTTTCTAAGATATGGTTTGTTAAAATATACATCTGGTTGTGGAACAGCGTAAATTACTAGATGCCTCTGGTTCAGTGTGTCTAGGAAAGCAGGAAACAAACTCACACGGTTTTGATCTCTTGCAATAGGATGTTTGCCCCTTTTTGTTCTACTGCAGAAGTGGAATTACCCTTCAAGAAATGAAAAGCACGCAAGGGTTAGGAATCATTTCTTTGTCAAACAGTTGATGAAGTTGACGAGTTTTCCTATATATGCTATTACCTGGATTTTTCAGACAGAGTGGTAACGCGTGCATGTTTGCCCTTGCAAAACCTTTTTTCATCTTCTGCAGGAAAGTCTATGAAGCAGCAGGAAGAGGTCTGTAGCTATCTCTGTGCTAGCTAGCTGGGCGTGAATAGGGAGCAGCTAGAGATGCCTGTAAAATGGTATCAGAGATCCTGGATTTTTTAAACTTGTTTATAAACAATAGTGGGGTTTTTATTTTCAAAACCCTTTCTGGTTTGCTTTCTTCAGTACAAGAATGATACTGGACATGAGGTACTCTTTAGAACTTGGTTTTTCAAAGGAAACAGAGGGTTTACTATGTGTTCTCTTTAAAGAGGTTAGTACAATTTTTGACTACATGCCATTTTCTTTCTTTCTGCATGTTGCCTTTGCTTTCTGCAGTTGCTGATTCCTTCTGCTAAAGATGGCTCAGACATGGGCAGTTCTGGCTGCGCTTCTTTTTTTGTTAATCGATCTGGTTGAAGGACAAGGTAAGTGAGAAAGATCTAAAACTGCATGCAGCACTTTTTGGTACTCCGTATTTCCAGCTCACCAGTACACTGAAACTTCACAGTTCACCAGGAGAAATTTTGCTTATTGTTCAATGTGAATGCAAATAGCAATGTCACCTCAGCTGGCAAAATAATCGTGTGCCTTGCAGAGTGGCATGGGATGATGTATCTGATAAGAATCCGACACAGATCATCTGAAGACCCATCTCCTGTTCAACTGGGACGATATCAGGGGAGCTATGATTTTCTGGTAGAAACAGAATCTATATATGCCCATTACTAAATATGCCTTGTGAACTAGTGCACCGAGTGATCTCAGGTGTTAACCTTGTCACAGGTGTGTGTTTCACTGCTATCCCTGGTTTTACTCACATTTTAACCAAAGTGCCTAATGCAATAACAATAATTTTTTTGAAAAGTAGTTTACTTTCCCTTAAGGGTGAATATTCCCTCCTGCCTCTCCCAGTAGTTTTTCAAAGCCTATATTAAAGTGGTAGAAACCTGTTGCCTAAAAAAAGGTGGAGGACCTGCAGCTCATCAGCACACATCACATACCTACCTGCACAGTGCCCGCAGCAGAAAGGCACCATCCCCACTGCATTTCCAGATTTCAAAAGGTGACAGCAGGAAGCTGGACCTGGGAATTGAATACTACTTGTATGTGTCTGCACAGAGCAGTGTGTCCCCAAGGCTGCCAGTACCGTAAGAAAGCAGAAATTTTTAAGGGTGATGAAGCCAAAAGTCTCCTATGCTTTGACGATGGCTGTAGCATCATTTTAAATGTCTTTTTTCTTCTTATGTAGCTTACAACATGGTGATTGTGGAGGCTGGTCGTGAGGCTGTGTTGACTTGCCCTTACATCTCCAAGGTGCCTTTGCTAATGGTGACGTGGAAGATGAAATGCAGCACTTGCTGCTTGTTGGCCTATAGAAGTGATCACAACAAGACAAAGAAGTTAAACTGCAGTGAGAGGACGATGTGGAAATATTCACCCGACAGCGACCCTGCTCTTCGGATTTACCCTGTGAACCTTGGTGATGAGGGAAATTACACTTGTGAAGTTGTCAGCAGTGCGGGGAATTTTCTTTTTTTCTTTTCTCTAACTGTGACAGGTAAGAGACACCTTGCCTTTTTCTGGGGGTGTGTGTTGTGTAGATAAAAACGATTTGCTTTGGTGGTAAGAGACCAAATTCATTTTGGATGCATACTGAAATTGAAAATAAAGAGGTCAGCTGATTTAGTCTGGCTATTTGGAGAGAGGCAAAAGGCATGAGGAGTTGTGAAATAGGACTTGGCTGTTCTGTGGAGAAATAATCTGGGGGTTTTGTGTTTTGCTTTGTTTTAACTCCTCCTGACTCACAGACAGTGGAGGTTTTAAAATGCACAATTCCGACAGACTGCATAGTTTCTGAGCAAGTTCTTCGGGCATAATGGGGTTTGAATGTTGTGTGAACGTTCACACAACCAGGAGTATACACTCTTGGTTAAGTTAATGCAAACAGAAGGTACCAAATAAACATTTTAGCTACAAGCCAAGCAAGAGGATGCTAAACCAAAATTCACAATGAGCTCAAATGTGTTTTGTCTGGGTAAGAGCTGAACAGTAAGGAAGCAAAAGTTTCAGAACACTATCTGGAAATATTTCAGTCTTCCAGAAATACTGAAAGCTATCTATAAGACTGCATCGCTAAAATAAAAATGAAATTAGTCTTTTTTCCACATAGTCAGGAACAAAAGAGTATTAGGAAACATAATGAATACATCAAATAATCCTTTTCAGATAGGTAAACTATTTCTAGGTTTCCATAAATTCAAGAAACCCCAACAAACAAGCCATACGAGAAGATTTTGTGTTCTGACCATATTAGTTAAGCCTTCTGAATATAACTAAAAATTATGGGAAATGAATTTCGGAACTCTGTAATTGCTATTATTAATTTTTGTCACTTGGTTTTTTTGTTTTGGTTTTTTTTTTTGGTTGGTTTGTTTGTTTGTTTGTTTGTTCTCTGCAGGGCCTTGCCTTTCTGATAATGGCTTAGGTATTGTCTGAGGCTTTGCCTGTTTTGTCAAATGCAGAATATGAGTTGTTGAACTTCAGGCAGAACAGTTTTGTCCAGTTCCTCCTTTATTTCCTTACTATCAAAGTCTTGATCCTACCTACCCAATCTCCTAAATATTTTAGCTGGAGCTGCATCAAGCTACGTTCTCTTCACACGTGCACTGCCCTACTTATAAATCTCCACTTAACCCACCCCCTCTGTCATCCCATCTTCTCCTGTTACTGCTGCAGTCACCTTTTGGAAAACATGAGGAAGCAGTACTTTTAGATGCAGCTAGCTAGTTTTGGAGATACTCCTCTAGGGCTATTTTTTGATGTATTTTTTTGTGCAAAGATCATTGGTACTAATATTCCAAATTATTTTAAAAACTCTTGAATTAGTCATGCAAACTAAATACCACCTAATTTTCAGTTTCTCAGTTGGTGATTTTATATTGAACTAGAACTAATGCTTGCAGCCTTTTTTCTTCTTCTTCTCTAGTCCCTCCAACAGTGACTCTGACCTCTGACAAGAGCAGGGGAGCTGTCTGTCAAGCATCTGCTGGAAAGCCAGCTGCTGACATCTCCTGGATCTCTGCAGCTAGCCACAGCACTGAGGAAGAAGTCCATCACCCCAATGGAACAGTGACCAGAGCGAGCTACATAGGCTGGGTCAACAACATGCATCCCACTGTCACCTGCCTGGTTACCCACCCAGCTACAAACCAGACCCTCTCCCTAGACCTGTCACGTATGTAACATTGTTCTGGAATTGCTCATCATCATGCTCTTGGGCTTCTTTGTGCGGTGCTGTGCGGCCGTTCCACTGAATGCCAGGGCTCAGCAGATCGTTTTAAGTGGGGTTATAAGCCAAAGTCCTAGTGTACGTTGGTAGAGAAATTAATAATTTTGAGTCAGTTGAAACCAAATGTTTCGTGGCATTGTATGGAGAAACTGTCAGTGCGTGCTTTCTGTCCCTGTTCTGTTTCACAAGGGTTCCTCATGCTGCTTGTGGTGGGTTGGCCTCGGCTGGCTGCCAGGTGCCCACCAAGCTGCTCCATCGCTCCACCGCCTCAATGAGACAAGGGGAGAGGAATACGACAAAAAGTTCACGGGTCGAGATAAGGACAGGGAGGTTATTCACCACTTACTGTCATGAGAAAAACAGACTTAGGGAAATTAATTTAATTTATAGCCAATCAAATCAGGGTAGGATAGTGAGAAATAAGAATGAATCTAAAAGCACCTTCCCCCCACCCCTCCCTTCTTCCTGAGCCCAGCTTCACTCCCAACTTCTCTACCTCCTCCCCCTGAGCGGCGCAGGGGATGGGGCTGTGCTCAGTTCATAACTTTGTCTCTGCTGCTCCTTCCTCCTCATGCTCTTCCTCTGCTCCAGCACGGGGTCTTACCCGTGGGAGACAGTCCTTCATGAACTTCTCCAACGTGGGTCCTTCCCACCAGCAGCAGTTCTTCATGGACTGCTCCAGTGTGGGTGCCCAGCCCGGGCTCCTCTCCCCAG
>JAVJGI010000014.1:113632626-113686391 GCA_035590275.1 Ibycter americanus | reverse complement strand
TTCTTAGTGCCCAAGGGGCAACAGGCACAAACTGCAACACAGGAAGTTCCGTCTGAATATGAGGAAGAACGTCTTTAGTCTGAGGGTGACAGAGCCCTGGCACAGGCTGCCCAGCGAGGCTGTGGAGTCTCCTTCTCTGGAGACATTCAAAACCCACCTGGATGTGACTCTGTGCAACCTGCTCTAGGTGACCCTGCTTTAGCAGGGGTAGGTCTAGATGATCTCCAGAGGTCCCTTCCAACCCTGACCGTTCTGTGATTCTGTGAGTTAGGAATGCAGTTCATCCTGGTACCTTTTGCCCATTTGATACAAGAACAGATTTTACAAAGATGAAATTTGAGTTTTCTTATTTTTATGTAGCGTACATATAAGAAGAGGGACACAAATATTTTTCCCCGCATTTTTATTTTTATAAGAATAAAGATAGTTGAAGTGGGTCTTGATTTAAATTAGTATTGCAATAGCTACTGTTGGCAAAAACCCTGTTCTGACTACATCAACAAAGACCTTACTACCTGAGAGCAGCACGAGCATATCTTTATGCCCACAGTAACTTGTGGAGTCTGAGGAACCATGTGCCACAAAGCAAAATTCTATAGAGATTCTTTGGTCACAGTTTGGGTTGAAAGGGGGACACACTCCTATTCACATACTTTCATCCCTCGGCCAGTGAAGGGTAAGCACTATAGTTTTATGGGACTCAGTGTTTTCTTAGAACTCACTTGTTGACACTCATATTACAAGGAAAATGGGCTGGAAACGATACTTCCAGACAGATACGTGTGTAGTTAATATACAGTTAGTTATAACTAACATATAGTTAGTCACACATTTTACATTTGTATATAGTTAATTATAGATATGTGTATAAATAAATGTATGTATATACAGGTACACACTTCATCTTAAGTTACTCTGAAAGAGTTAGAGACTCCCAAGTGAAACACCTAGATAGAATTATTTCATTTAATTGAATGTAACATTTTTTCACAAAGTGTCAGTTTACTAGGTAGGATTTTCAGGTCTAAGATGTCCTTTAGAATAAAAAAGAATCAAAATACTGCCACTGCTCTTCCTTTTTCCCTTCCCATTCCCCAGTTCCAGAATTGTCCAGTAAGACCAGAGATCTATAATGTGAGTCAAACAATTTAAAATATGCGCTTGACAAGCCACCAACGTAGGAAACCAAAGTTTAAGCTCTTCCACTCTCTTTTTCTTTACAGTATGTCTCTCCATCACAGATGTATGGACTAGAGTCAATAAGTTTATTCCACTTTGCCATCCACCAGAAAAGGTGCAACATAGCCTGCAGCCTGCCAGTGATAGATCCCTCCAATCTGAAATACAGCAGCTGAGGTTCACATTCATGCTTCAAGTTAGTTACTTCACCTGAATGTGACTGACTTAACGCAGGTACCTGACAGCTCTTTCGTTCTCTGTTGCCTTCTTCCCTACATCGGCCCTTGGAGTTGCCAAGACACAAATAAATGCTAAATACCGCTGTGTATCTAAATGTTTTGGTAAGACTAAAACTTTTATAAAATGATTTGCAATGTAGGCAAATCACAGCTTCTGAGGGGAGGGATGTTTGCCACAACTTGCAGTGCTTCTGAGGACATCAGGGAGCGTATGAGAGCAGGAGGTACTCAGGTACCTTCAATAGACATTTTTTTGGTGTGACTTGTTCATTCTGATGAAAGACTACTTCTACCTGAAGACAATTTCTGGTATTTATGAAGAAATTAAAATATTCCATAAATAGCCAGTTACTTCCTAGGGATAAAAAGATTTCTTCCTGGCCCATGCAGGTAACTGAATGAAGTCGTGACGCATGGGTTCCATTAAACGATTATATCAGTTTAAGATGAATCTTTCTTCACTTCTTATGAGCATCCCAGAAGCAAGGCCAGGACCACTGTTCACTTAGAGGGCCATGAATAATGCAAATGAACAAGGGCCTTCAGATGTCAAAGTTGTGAAGAACAGCATACAGAAACCATTACCACATAAATGGATTTTTTTACTATACATATATGGACATGAGAGATAATTAAAAAGTACACTATTAAAGCTGACTTTGTAAGAAGCAGTCATTTGACCATTTGAATCAAGCCAGATCTTAAAAGCCATTTCACTTGCTTAATTGTAATGTTGTCTATCCCTGATATGTTTTTAATAAAAGATAAACTATACAAGTATTTTTCCAGAATGATAGGCTGCATTCTGTTTGCAAATGCCTATAGTTAGTTGATGTCACTATTGTGACATCAGCATGATTTTTTTCCTGTTTGGATGAATAAAGTTAGGTTTACTAAAGCAATCAACTGAATATCAGTCAAAAAAGAACTTTTGAAGTGAAAAATCTATTTAAGTTTAGTCAAAAAACCCCACCTTACTTATTAAAAGAGCAAAGGTTTCCTTTAAGTACACCTATGTATTACCAGGGCAATCTTAATAGTTCTCGAGATTTTGCTAAAATAACAGTTTCTTTCATACAGAAGCACCAGAAACTAACTGTATTTACCACTTCAGTCTCTCCCATTGCCAACTGTGCCATCTCTCATATTCTGCACTCCACATTTTGCCAGAGTTTTTCTATCCAGGAGCTAAAGTAAGGAATACAAACACAAGCAGTAAAATGGTGAGAGATTTAGTCTTTGATACAGATTGGTAAGCACTGTCATGGAGCAACCATTTCCTTAGAAATATGTAAGTATACAGGTATCTGCAGCCTCTTCCCCTCCTCTCCTCTTATGAAGTGTAGATGTGAATTGAGATTTTGAAAAATGCCAACGGAAAGAGTATATTGCACCCATGAACTGGGAACGACAACATCTTGCCCACTACGAAGACTGCTCACATACCCATGGGTTTATTTATCTATGCATGCACACACAGATGCACTACAAAGTAGCTACAGAATAACTTAACAAAAGGAAGGTAAACCCAAACCCTCTAAGAATTACATATAAAAGGTACACGGAGCAACTGGGAAGATGAGGACTGTGACAGACGTAAGGCTTGCCTACAGCAGCAGGCAGGGTGGCCAGCAGAGAGGATTTGTGCCACATAGCGGTTGTTGCTAATGCCCCAGGGCACAAACCATAGGCATTTCAGGGCATTTTTGCTAAGATGAGCTCTAGTCTGGTCCTGTGGACCTTCTGGGACTCCTGAAAGGAGCCCAGTTCAGGTGCTCCAAGCCTGCTTTGCAAAGCAAGCTGAAAGACAGTGATTGAGGCAATGGGGAGATTTTTTCCAAGCTGAAGCCTCTGCTGTGAACTAAAATGCTACTGCAGGCGCACAGCACTGTGTTCGGGGTTGTGCATGGAAGAGAAATAACAGCAAATACTCATCTCTTTTCCACAATGATGATGGAATTAGTTTACAGGTTTCTCAAACAGTCATTGCCCCATTCTTTCATTTTCAATCACATATATTTAGTTGACTTAATGCCTACAAAATGCAATTTAGACGTATCGCACTGTACAACACTGAACTAATGCTTTTTCCTTTGATGAAGAGCTGAGTGCAACCCGAGCACAGCGGTTCAGTAGGTGAGCTTTTGGAGAGGCAACAGAAGCAGAACACATTAGTATCACTTAGAAAAACATTAGATGTTTTAGGGCCATTTTCATACAATCCACAGCAAAATACAATACTGTGAGAGTTCTTAGCTGAAACATTTCACTAGTTCATTTCTTGGAAAGGGATTTTATTTGAAGGAATGAAACATAACCACTGCTTAAACTTTTGTCTCTAGGCCAAGGAATGATCTCTGTGCTGAGTGGGCACAGCACTTTACATCATTGATGATTAAATGAAAATGGCAGCATTTCAACAAAAGCAACATCAACTGCTTATAGCAAAAGCAGAAGTCATGTGAGGGAAGTGGAGATCATGCTAGATCATGGTAGGGATTCCCAGAAGATGAAAAGCATTTTGCTCATGCTTCTTCTCTATCACAGAGATGAAGTGAGAGATCATTTAGGCTCTGTGTCTTCCCACATTCATGTTAGTTTTGGTCTGCAGCTCTTATTGATTTTGTTGTTTCTTGCTTTCTATTTTTATACACATCTCCTGGAAACAGCGGATGTTATTTGGGATTTGGTAAAACACAGACGTTCCCAGAATTAATACTAACATGCCTGAAGCAGCCAAGTTATTGTTAGAGAGTATTTTTACATCAAAATATTATAAAAAGTGCACCTCTGCAGGATTTCACTGGGAGATCACGTGTTAGTTGTAGTTTCTATTGTAATTCACTTTACATTTGTATGTCCATTTGAATCTGAAAATCAAATCAAGTTTTAGAGAAACAGAATAGTGAATATCTGCATGAAACTGCAAATGCTGCACATGAAAGGCAGCATGAATTGGCATCACTTGCATTCGCAAGTAAATTCATGTGAATTCTGTGCTACACAGAGGACAGAATGGTGGCATAACACCCCAAATCATAAGAAAAACATTGTGTCATAACTTTCATACAAAAAGTTCATTTAATGTCATTTTAGAACTTTTTGGGGCTTAAAATACAGAGTATTTTTCTGGATAATGCTCCACAGATAAATTTTCAAGCTGAAGTTATCCATGAAATAATAGAGATTTACCAAAAACATTTGGGAAGACAGCAGCAAAGGGTGTGGAAAAACTTCTCCACAGTTCTACCATCCTCCAAGGACAGGAAGTCTTAATTGTGAGACATTTGCCACCACTTCCCTCACAGTCAGCAAAACTTGTCTCTCAAGCAAAGAAGCAAACCCAGGAGTCAGCAGCAGAACTCACTTTCGTATTCATATTAATGTTGTCTTGGAATAAATTCAATTGCAACATGAAATTTCTCTCCTTTACTCTTTGGTAGCTGAATGAAAACATGCTGAGATCTAGGCTTCATACAAAACTTTATGAAAGGCAAAGAAATAAAGATAATCATCTGAGAATTAATAGACGTCCCTAGTGATGCTTTACAAAGGCAAATAATGACTAAACCACTTATTTATGTGCAGTTTGTGATTTTACAATGCAAACAAATGTGAACTTATAGAAAAAAAGATTATGATGGAGCAATAAACTGACAAGGAGATTTTTTTCAGTGTAATCGTGCTGTACACAATCGGGAGATATTATACGCCCAGATTACATAGTTATTTCTAGTGCCTCCTGCCCCACCAAGTGGACTAATAGTGTTATATTTTATCATAAATTTGTATATTCTTTTTCTTTCAGGACTAAATGAAGTGTATGTTCCCATAGCAACAAAAGCTAATTCTTTCCAAATTTAGGTCTGAGCCTTTAGCACTGAATTCCATGGAAGCTTACTTTCATATGAATCTTTGAAATGTGCTATTATACAGGCAGTTTTTATCTGCAAAGCTCAAAGATGGAGAGGGGGAAAATCACTAATCTACACATGGCATAATATGCACATCCACAAATGTACCATAAACTTCAATTTCTTAATCCTTTACATCCTCTGAAAAAATCTGTTTAACATGTCTTCTCCTGCTTTTTGCAAAATTTTTGTTCCAGAACATAACAAGGGTTCTTAGACAGTTTACAATTTTCTAACAGAGAGCCTTGCAAAATGTCATATACGGTGAGGTCTACCTAACAACAAGAACGGATATTAGGAATACTTAATTTAGGCAAGCAATTAAATACTGTTTCATCACATTAAATTCATAGGACCAGAGAAAGCTTCCAAGGACAAGAGCAACAGGACTAAAAGAAATGCCCAATCGTACTCCAAAACCAAGGAAAAACTTACTATAGTATGCCTAGGGTGGGGAAAGTTCCAGGTATAGAAAAAAGTGTCATCAATTCAATTCATTAAGAACTTTAACCATTAATTCATGTCCCCTTTTTAAAAAGGTACAGTCCACATCACCTCCACCACCCTCAAAGTGAGTCAGATTTCTTTCCCTTGTAGGTGAAGTTGTCCTTTCACTCTTCTCACAGGAATGTCATCTCATGGTTTCTCCTTTCCCACCCATGTTTTTGTTCCAATTTTTCAGACTAAATCACCTCTTTATTACAAATTACTGAATGCTTCGCTGCATTTACATTGTTCTATCATAAAATCTTAAAATAGCTCAGAAAAAGGCTAAAGCATATGCTCAAAAGTAACCTTAATTTAGAACTACACAAGTCAGAGAACAATTTATCTTTGTAGAAGATGAAAGGAAGGTTAAACCATACTAAGTCCCAATTTTTTGGCTACAGGGGGTCTCATTAATTTTCCATAACCAAGCAATTTTCACTGCATTCATAACAGATAAAGTCCTATCATCTCACTTTTGTGTTAGAGTGAATTTTATGATACATCAATATAAGAGAACATTTATATTAAAGTATCATGCTTTCCCAGAAAAAGCATCTCCTATATACCATTTAGATTGTAATGGCAATCCTCTCCAGGGACACCCAAAATCACTAAATTTCTATCTAAAGACCTCTGTTCATTGATATTTGAAATCTTATTGACACTGGAAAGCATCAGAATATTTTGAAAATTATACATTCAAATATGTATTTGAATAGAGGATGAAAGTATCTGCTAAACATTCTGGTGTTAGTGCAATTAGTGCAATTGTGCCTCAGAGTAACTGGACATTAACACAATAATGACCAGTAACTTGGAAATTGCTTTATTTTACTTTTATTGAGATTTTACTTTGGTTTTGCTTAGTTTGGCCCAACTGAGGAAGCAACAGGTCTGGTAGCAACACAAAAACTGCAGAACAGCAGTAGATACAGTGACAGATATAGCTTCATGCAACCAGGAAAAGACAAAATAGCACAGTCTACCGGAGAAAACCACTAACAACGGGTTGCTTCACATAATTCTCTGAAATCACAAAATTATTTTTTCTCCTTTTTAGGAGGAAGAGTAGGAGCATAGCCTAGTCAGCATAAAATATGAAGCAGGATTCCCATGGTGATGCATTTTGTCTACAAAGATGGTATTTTTCCAAAAAAGCGTAATATCTGAGCAAATTTACTGAACTGCAGTCCAAATGGTCAGTGTCCTTGATGAGGCTCTGAGACTTTCCACAGCCACAGGAAAAGAGTGTAATACAAATCGTTTATTGCATTTCTGTAGAAGCAAAACATACCCCTGTAAGATGTTTGTATATTACATATCTCACACCCTAAAAACAACATATTGACTGAAGGCTCACCCTATTAAAAATAATTACTGAGGTGTTTAGAAAAGCAACTTTAGATTACAAAAATACTAATTTAATTTTTTTTTTTACTCTTTCCTGCTATTTTTCAAGATACGAGCGTTTTCAACTTCCTCATTATCAGAGTACTGCATTCAACTGACAGCTGCTAAAAATGTACATCATTCATGCCCTCATAGTGTGAAACATTAGGACTGATGGACCCAGTTCTGGTCTCAAACACCTGGATAAATCCCACCATTAATCACATAGCAAGGCCTCAGTGGTTTTTTACAAGGTATTCCTCAATACATGCTTGCATTTCACAGACCGATATGTGTATATATGCAACATAAACCTGCAAGACATCCAGGATGTCTTCCAGGGTTATTTGATTTTTAAAGTCATCACTAAGTCAGGCTCCCAGAATTATGCAATAACACCAGGAACGGTCATTGCAAAGCATCAGCTGCTTTGGCTCATGCTACTATAATCTTTCTTACATACCACAAGGCAGCAAATCCTGAAATAGGGGCTGTTACATACTGGAAGTATTTTGAAGAGTTGGCAATTTTTTAAGACCTTAAAATCGGTATAATCCAAACTATTTCCCTGGTTATATTTCAGATCCTCTGTGCTGATTAAACCTTCCAGACATACCGTATAGAATTGCAGAGATATACTGCTGAAGCCTTTCAGATTTTTACTCCCTTTTCAACATTCAGTCCTGAATTATGCATTTAATGCAAACTCAGAAACTCTTTAAATATCTCATCATCTTTTATTTAGAGATAGCTTAACGTGAAAAGTCCTGTTAGGAGGATTTGTTTTACATTTTTAAAGAGCAATATTTCCTTTACAGCCAAGCCTTAAGTGGTCTTACTTAAAAGCAGTCTTAGCTTCTTTCAGGAGATTTTATTGAATTTGCACTTGTGGTAGTAAATCTATTTCTAAATGTCTGAATCAGTAGCAATACATTTTGTTCATCTGTGTTTGCTCCAACGTCAATAATTCTTCAAGCTAAAAAACAGAAAATATCCCACCCAAACCCCAACAACACACATAAACATTTATTTCTATGGATTTCTCTTCCTTTCTATATACAATGTTTCCAGAGATGATCAATATGGCAATTTCCTGCCAACCCAGAAGGCTAATTACCACTCATTTTCAGAGACTGTCAAGGCAGAAGTATTAAAGTGTTCTGAAAACAAGTCACAGACACTCATTAAAGAGCACTGGAATATGTTTCTTTGCCTTTTCTTTGGGAAAACAGGCACATCATTACAGTTTATATGAAAAAGTCAGGTGGTAGCACCAGTGAACTTCAAGTTGTTGTGGTGCAAAGGCAATGACTCAGTATTTGGCTGAAAGGGGACGTCACATCAACTTGAATATTTGTGTGTGTGTGTGTGTGCTTGTAACTAATTTCTCTTAGCTTGAAGTGAGTAGTTCTGCAGTGGATTTCTGTGGCAGGGCAGATGTCCCTCCACTGCATGTGTCCAGGCTATCCCTTCCCACACTACTTGTTAGGAGCTTGCGTTTACCTATGCAACTATTGCATAGTGTCTCATAAGAATGAATAAAAATAAAACTTCTCATGCTGTCTGCAGTAAAATCATTCTGAATGCATGTTCATCACATCATCCTCTCAAATCAGATGGTCTGTGCTAGTCTGTGGATTTTTAAAAGAAATCTCTGTCACCTGTGCAAGCTTGCATGTGCTAGAAACACTCTTCACAGCTGGAGTAACATCCAAGACCAGATTTTTCTGGCCTTCATTGTTGCAGTATCCTTAAGAGAAAGGGTTGTCCCCTAACAGCAACTGCTTAGCATTTAGTTAAATGTGTTGTTTACTCCATCCTTGAAAGAAAAAGGTGAGTTGTCCCATGGAAGAAAGAAGGTGTTTTACAGAAAGGATTTGGCAAGGAACAGATGAGGAGGAGGTTGGTAAGGCACTGGAAGCGAAAAAAAAGTAAAACAATATTTGTGGAGGAAAGAAGTAAAAGCTTTTATATGCCATTAAAAAAAAAAAAGAAAAGAAAAATACAACAAACCCTGTATCACAGAATCCATGATTTTTTGGCATTGTGTTGTAAATTCCCAAGGAAGAAGTTTTTTAGGTTTTCCTTGAGGATCACACACGAGAGATAAAAGATGATTTAGCAGACACATTACCAGCAGCTAAGAACTTTAGTGCATCTTAGATTCTTACAGAGCTTCTTGTGGCACACAAGTTTTCCTTGTGTCATGTATGCCATCATGGAGGCATACGATCTGCTGGATTAAATGTATTACAGGCTTTTACAGCACAGCCACAGATGCCGATTGCGCTGCTATAGGAGATATTTTCTGCAATGTTACTGGAGAGGTGTCAGCAGGTTTAGACAGTGCTCAGGCACAGTCTGAGTCCACTGGGTATATTTTAGGGAGCAAACTAGAAATTACATTTCCAGAAACAAGTATAACGTCCAACATCAGAAATACACGTAGCTTTCCTACAGGACTCCCTTATATTGCTCAGATGCGTGGCCCATTGCAAAACAACAAAATGAAAGACAAGGTTTGCCAAGATAAGTGAGGTGAGAGATTTCTGGTTTGAGAGTAGCACTTTGGGTATTTCAGAGAAAATATTTGACAAATTTGCAGAAGAAAAGTTTGAAGAAAAGTTCATGGGGGCTGATGGGGAAGAACACTGTTACAAATTTTCTCCCAAGAGTAATAAATTAAATTTTCCACTTCCATCTTGGTTTAATCCAGCATAGATCTTTGTTCTATCTGACATTTCAGAGGTTCCTCAATGTAGTGGGAACAGATGCACAAATAAGATGGAAGTTTCATGTAACATTAACTATTTAAGACAGTATTATTTCTGTCAAAACATATATTTATTAGAAATGGATAAGTGGAAATGAAATCCTTCCATTCTTCTCATTTTATCCATCTAATACTTTCTAATTAAATGGAGCTTGTATCTCAGTTGCTCTGGCTTTTGGAATTAAAGCACTGCAGCTCCTATGATAAGCTCTTCCCTCATCTCAAAATCCAAACCATTTAAATTGCTTAATATACTTAAGTTATAATGCTTAAAATTGTAATTTAAAAAAAGTAACACAGCCCCTTTTTGTAATAATGTAATCTGAAAATAAGACTACGACATGTTAGTTAAATTTTTTTCTAAACAGCTTGAAACTTTTAATCAGTCTTGTATATAATTTCAAGAGTTCATGAGGATGCATAGCAAAAGTGGTGAGATTGTGTCGTATAACTATTTTTTAAATCATAGGGTAGATTTTACTAAGAAATAAAGCCTGCTCTTTGAACGACACTGTATGTTAAATACATAGAGAGAGCTGAGGGGAACAGTGAGAGATCAGCAGGTACTACAGAGAAATTCTTCTGACCCAATATCAAAGCAGTGCCATGCTCCACATCTTCACGTCAAGCAAGTTAAAAAGCAAATATCTGAAAATAGCTCCAGCCTCAACAAGTGACCCAAAATCACCTTCAAACAGAGTTTTTTGTAAGACTACCATAAGATGCTGTTCCTGAAGAGCTTTTAAAAATACGGTCTCAGCAACTTCAACATCTTCCTTTGAAAGACCAGTCTGCGTACAGCACTTGATTTCAAAGGATTTGCAATTACATTTACATTTAGCAGAGTTCAATAGAATATGCCTAGTCCAACATATAACAGGATTTTACTTCATTGCTTTTACTGAAAAAAAATCATTTAAAAAAAAGAGTTGATACTGCTAGGAAATTTTCAGATTTCCAAGCACACTAAAATCCAAGCTGTAGTAAGATTTTTAAAATCACCATATAAATGTGAACTAATCATATGATAATGGAACAAGGTGAAATATTGAATATTCTGAGTGACAGTGTTCTTATTAATTAAGCAGGAAGTATGACACCTCCATTAAATACCAAAATATCATACTGAGTATCCAGTACTTAAAGGAAATTTGAGGGTTTCTGAAGTATACACCAGGTGACTGCTTGTCCAAACAAAAAGGAAAAAAAAACCCACCTTGCATTATAATTGTTTTAGAATAATGTTCATCTGTTGTAAAATAATATGCTCATTTTTGAGCAACAGTTGTTACTTTTTCTAGACAAGGGCTGAATTTAAATTAAAATTCTTAAATCTTATTTAAGAAAAAAAAAATCAACATGTGAGGGTCCCAGTAAAAAGAAAATTCTGGTTTTATACTTCCAATTAGAAGTTTTGCAGTTTCATGGTTTTCAGTGAGGCATGCTAAACCTGTTCACAGCAAAGGCCCTCCTAAAGAGCTCCGTCACGAAGAGCTCCAGTCCCTGCGTACCTTCAAGTAACCACTCCTTCACTGTCTTTTGCAGTTTTAAGGTCACAGTTTAGTGAGTATTTGGCAGCTGCTTAGCATGTACTTTTATGTGTTGAAATAAATTTAAAATTACAAAGTGTGCCAGCAAAGCCGATCACCTCCACAAAGATGAATATAAGACAACAAGCTAAACTGATCTTCGTATCAAACCACCTTGCACATCCATTTGCAGGCAGGTGAAAAGTACGGAGCAGAGGAAGAATTACTGTGGCACACCACACTCATGATACTGGCATAGGTGATGACACCTCAGACCTTTATTCCCAACACAGTAATGTACAGTTTAAGGTGTAGGGTTGATGGCAACAGGACCTTGTGAATTCTTACAGTAATAATCCTTTGCAGGACAGGAGGTATTTCACTATGTAACGATACGTACATGGGGCACTTTTTTTTTTTTTTTGGTATTTTTGTGAGTGAAAGCTGGTTCAGTATACACCATTGACCCCAGCTAGTCTACCTGAGTTTGGATACAGTGAACCACTTCTCAGTGGTACCAAATACACTGACAGCACTTTAAAATACCCTTCTAAAGCCACCATTCTTCAGGTCAGAGAGAAACGGAGAACATGACTAGGACCGAGATCTACTGAATCCTGGTGAACTTGTCACATTGTACTTGCTGGAAAACAAGTTGTTCCAAAGATGAAACCATGTTCAACTGGTTTGAGAAACATTTTTGAAAAAGGTGGGGAGAAAAATTCTTTAAAAAAGAGTAATCCATGGCATACTTCTCCAGTAATTTGGAAAAAAAAAAAAAAAAAAAAGTATTCCTATGTGTACATGAGTGAGTATAAACTATAAAAATATAAGCCAATGATATCTATGGAAAGGTAAAGCTTAGCACCAGTCCTAACTCTCACAACAATTTTTGCAATTACGAATTGCTGTTCAGAAGTCATCTAGCCTAACCCAAGCCCCATATGGTCAGGATGGCAGGATTTTAGGCTAAAGTTATTCACGGTTTGCACCTGATCATCTGCTGTGGACAAGGTGATCCTGTGAGTGGCTGCTGGAGAGAGTCCACACATCATTGCTCCTCAGAGCACCAGCTGAGGATGCGACTGCCGGCCCCACAGAGCCGGTGTTGTCTGTTCACCACAGTGACCCCAGGTAAGCAGCAAGGCTCTTCCGATGCCCAGTTAATAAGGTTTATGTATAATATAAATAATATAAAAATAAGGTTTATGTAATCCTGAAATGCAAAAGCACCTTGAATGAATTAATTCTCAAACTAAATTTGATAGTTTGAAACACTTTATTACACTTTCCTTGTCTTCTTCCGCAGTTGGGGAAGGGGAAAAAAAAAAAAAAAGAAAAAGAAATAACAAGACAGTGTTAAACATTCTGCACTTTATCCATTTGTTGTGTGTAAGAAGGTTCCCAAAAGCAAGGCTATGAAATATGAAGTATTTCGTGGCTGTTTTCTCCATGTTGAAAAATATTGAGTTTAGATTCAAAATACAACAGTTAAATTCGAAGTAAATTGATTTTTTTCTGTGCTGTGCAGTAAAATTTGCCATTTGCCAGAGTATAATAAAGATTTTTTTTCCTCAGATTACAGTAAAAAGAAAAAAAGAAATCAGTAAAATATTTACTGTCAGTAAAAGTCTAGTGACAAATTAGTGTTATCAGCTTATTCTTGTTAATTTAGCACAATAAAAACCCCTTTGCTTTAGTAGCAATATTTTTTCCTAGTAAAAAATGGCATTATTTTAAACCATACATTTAAAATGTGTAACACACTTCTGGCAAACATATGGGCTCTGATTGTCAAACATATGCCATAAATTCATAGGCAGAGTCAGGGCAAATCATTTGACCTTCTTGTGGCTCAGACAATCCAGCTGTAAAATTAGATGAAAGCAGAACTGAAAAACAGATGCTGCTGCATCCGATTTGATCTTTCTTGAACAAACAACATCTTAAGAGAGCAGAATTAATGTCTTGTATGAACCGCAATGTTTTATTTGATGCTTATTGGCACAATCTGTAATTTAAAATACAAACCTGAAATTTTTTGCAAGCCTGCTGCAGGTATTATATTCCATTTCCTAATTTATGAATTCCTTACACGTTTCCAAAGACAGGAAGCAGCTACCTGGAGAACTGAGCCTACCGGCCTTTGGCAAGGAAGGTTTGCCTTGTGTGAGTTGGGTACCACTGTCTAAACCATCTGTCATATCCACTCTGGACCAGCAAGAGCTTAGAGGGGCAGCCAGAGAGAAGGCCAGGCCAAAGCACACGACATATGCGCTGATTTAGTTGGTTTTCTAGGCAGTCAGCCACCCCACAAGCTCTAGCTGGAATTAGAAATTCCTCTTTCCTCTCATCAAGGCATAGAGAAATCTACTTTTTCCTCCTATCTGGGCTGCCAGCTTCTGCTGGGCTCCAGCGTGCTGGCAGCTGGTAATAGTTATGTACTGCAGTGTCCGATCCAGCAGGCTCTGCCTTCCCTTCTAGGAGGAATCAGTCACACCTCTGCTACCACGGGTGTGCATCGCTCGCATTGCATCTGTGCAATTGCAGGTAGTGGAGCCCTTAAAAACCTTAAAACCAGAGTTTGCTCTCAGGCAGGCAGGCGGAACGTGAGCAGCAGCAGTTGCAGACACCTGTGTGGGAATATACAAGTTTCCACCTTGCTGGTTTTGGACTTGCTAGGAAGTTTATATTGGGAAAGTATTTAAAAGTCCTTAAGGCTACTTCAAAAAGAAAGAAAACCCACCAGAACCCACACCCACAACTCAGGTCTGCTCACTTCTGCTTGAAGTCGGCAATATATGCTACTCCTGTCAGTTCAACACTGAAGATTTCATTTCAAAAGTGAATGAGGCAAAGATACCTGAATTCGCACCTTTTCTGTTGACCTCAATTTTTGAAGGCAAGGAAATTGTATTTTATTTTCAAGACCATGATTTGGAACAAGCAAATAAACAAAAACCCCTGAGAGGTTTCTTCTAAGGAAGAGTGAAATTAAAGTGTGTTGCATGGGGGTTTTTCTATCCTATTCCATCTATGGACTACATGAATTACTCAATGAATTCAGCCAGAGCTGGAAGCCATATTTGCCTCACTCACTTTTCCAAACCAGAAACTATTCCCCATTTAGTAAACTAATTGCTTTCCCTGCCCCAGAGGTGGAGGGTGCTTGCTTAAGCCAAGCAAACATAAAACAGGTTCTAAAGTGCTCTGAAATATCTACAGCAACAAAGTACAGCAGGTTGGAGTCCTCACTGATGACTCCAGGTCTAGGACGTATTATAATTAAACATAACTGAGCCAGAAAACTAAAACATGCTTCAACCTTTTTTTTTTTTTTACAATGCTGTTTGACTGTGCCAACAGGTACAGTTCTTGTTACAAATAATAAGACACTAATAATTAGTGTACTATATATTTAGTGGCAGCAAAGAAAATAATTTCTTCCTAAATATATTAACCCTGTTTTTCCCCTGCAGGACTAAAGCTGATAGAAATAAATTTCTCCTAGAAACACCTCCTCATATCTTTGAATCTGTTTATAAAGGAAGGAGTTATTATATTAATTATTCTGTCATTCTGAAATTTAATTCATGTAGCAATATCCCATATCATGTCCTAAGGGCACATTATATTTTCAGATAAAGATTTTTTATTATTATTTCAAAAAAGGCCCTTTATTTTAAAAAAAAAAAATTGCACGAGTTCTTGTCATCTTATCTGATTAGGTTCTTTCATGGAACTAATCCATCACTTGATCATTAAGATAGCTTTTGCAATTGAACACTGCTTTGCCACGGAAGGTATGCATATTTTATATCTCTTGAAAACAGAGGTTAAAGAATAGTGTGAATTCCCTAGAAACTAAGCCGTAGAGAGATTAAGCCAAATTCTTTGCTAATAAATGTCACCGTTTGATTAAAAAATTAAAAAAAGGGAGACAAATTGTGAGCTATATAACTAACCATTTCCACTAGAAGGGCAAAAAACATTAGGTTTCACTGATGAGACTGAGACTAAATACTATGTGTTTGCTCTTGCCTGTTCGGACTATACAAACTCTCACAAATTAACTTTATCCACATCAGCGTATGATGTTACAAAATCAGTTTTGGTAAAATGTGATCTAACACCAGATGTACAAAGATACTTTTTAGAGAATGAACAAACAAAAGGACAGCATTACTTGTTTTGCAAAGAAATAAAGCTGCAGGAGGGTCAAATAGGATTAAACCCAGCCTTAATTTCCTAACACTTTGAGCATTGTGGACAGTTAATATTTGGGTGTTTCTAGCTATCTGTGAATTTTAATTAAACATTAATCTTTCTGTTAAATGGAGTGGAACTTGATTTGATATTCCAACACAATCTTAAACTCTTAAACATCAGGTTAGATGTCTTCAGTAGTTCAAGGTTTCTCTAAGTACAGAACAATAGAATTTCATTTCTTTGTAGCAATATTTTAGTATTGGGGACAGACTAGAGCAATGAAATTCTACTTCACATGATATGGAGCTGCCTCTTTTGGGCTGGATTCTTGGATTCCCAGTTCCAGCTCAGCCACTGCAGCCTTGGTATCTTAGTTCAAACATTTATCTGGACACAGCTTGTTTGTGTCAGAGTAATTTCTGAGACAGAATTTAAAGCCCTTTTCCAAAAGCGTCACTGTTCTCATGAAAACGGTTTAAGGTCCAAAAGAGAACACACAGTGAAGTCGTCTTTTTGGAGGGCCAAGAAACAGCTTGTAGCTGACAAGCTGCCTAGAAAGAGGTCTGCCATGGCAAAACATGGAGAAGCTTCACAGAGTATGTGGCCATAAGGAACCAAGAGGAGCATTTGCCTACACATTTCTCCCCATGAGACATTACAAAATAGCTTCTGTGCAAGGCAGAGAATGCACCTTGTGTCTTCCGGGGTAGGGTAGAAGACAGGCTAAAAACAGATGAAGTGAATAAAAAGCAACATCCTTCTAAAAGTTCTAGCCTTTTTCTCCCTTCCTCTGTGGTTAAGACCTGTTTTGTACCTGAGGCCTTACTCCCAGTTGAACGACTCAACGTCTGAATGTCTGAGAAGCTAATGTAGAGCAGCCTAGGGCCATCAGCTTCAGCTGCATCTCGGCTGTTGCTTCATCCACAAGAACAGCAAAATCCATACAGGAAAAAAAGCTATGTGAAGACAGAAGTCAAGACAAAGGCTGCCGCGCTGAATGGAGTACTGGGTAATGCTTATTAGGGAGTGGTGGTTGTCTGTAGAGCACGTCCAGGTCCTCCTTTCTGCCAGAGAAGGCAGAAGGGGGCTGGCTACACCGCACTTCAAAACTGGCAAAGTAGTGGGTTTGCAGCAAGATGGGTGCATGGAAGAGAACCAGGAAAATTCTTTTGTCAGCACTATTTCAGTGTAAAACATGAAGCGATGGTAGTTAATGTATTTCTTATTCCTGAAGAAGTTAACCAGTAAGCACACACAATAAAAATAAAAATCCCCCAAATCAGGAATATGTCCAAGAATGTAAATGGCTTAAGAGTGCAGCAAGTTACTGATTTCATAGTCTAAGGCAGGGAGCTTTAGCAGGCCTTGGGCATCCATATGGGAGAGAAGAACATACAGGAAAATGTGGACAGTAAGAAAAACCTCAAAAGTATAATTTTTGATAGTATGTGCAAGGTTCTTTTAGGAGCCTCTGGAAAATTTTGGGCTGAGCAGCAGCGCAAATTCAGACTCCTTACTTTCACATAACAAAACTGTGTTTTTACACATCCCTAGCTTTTTAGTCTCCTTGATAATTTTTTAGGGAACTTGTAAATTACTATTACTTAGGAAAGTTATTCTCAGAATATGTTACCATACAATATTACAATCATTTTTCCAGAATATATCAGTGTACAATATTACAAACATTTTTCAGCCACCAAATCAAAAGGCAAAAAAAGAACCAGACTGACTTTAATAGCTAACAGTTCATATCATTTTTGTTCACCTTTTACACAAAATTGAAGATGTGGCAAAAATAAATGCATACAAAGTTCAAAAATCTTTAATTCAAACTTATGGTTGATTTCCAATTATATGAATAATGAATAAAATAATAAAAAAATGGTATCAGTTCATAAAGTAAATGCAGATCAAAGCCATCCTACATTAATAAAATATTGAGCTACATAATACCCCTGAACTGAGCAGTCTTTTGTCGGGAAGATAAGTTAATTGGTATTCTGACCTTCCACTTTTAGCACTGACCTGAGGCTAACAGGAAGGAGAGTCGCTCTGGAAGTAAGTGTGCGACAAGATCTTAAAATTTTTATTGTCTCAAACCGTCATCTCCATTTTTAGTCAAATAGCCTGCAACAAAATCAAGCCTGTCTGTGGCTATCTAGTGCACCGAGGCAATGTCAAGGGCTTCTTTTATTATTTATGTTTTTTTTGTTCAGTTTGCCTGATGTTTGTTTTGCTGAGACCTGACTGATCTCACTGGAAACTGTTCCATTTATCCAGACATGACAAAGTTCAAAGACCGCACACACGTGAGGGGTGGCGATCAGTCAGCGGAGGAGAGTGTTCTGCCCAGTCAATACCCCTGGCCCCATCCAGCACGAACCAACAAGCAGGATAAGCGTCATCTCCCCTTCCCGCATCCCCCATTAAACGTACTTGCGAAATGTCACATACTGTGCACTCCAGAGATGGAAATGTTATCACAGCACAGGTCAGTAAACTATTGATGGGACTAAGCTATGTCTACTGATGTTCAGGGAAAGATGTGTGGCAGTTTGATCTGGCAAGGGGGCTGTTTGGTATGCCAAACACAACTGTCTTCTCTACATTGTCTTTTTGGTTCACTTTACAATGCTTCAATGTCAAAGCTTCAGTAAACATGGGATCATGCTGTAGAGATATCCAAAGCACATGTTTTAAAAAAAAGAAAAGAGAAGGGTTTTTTATATGTTACAGTATTCTAAAAAATCAACTTCTAGTTTGTCACTCCTTAAAGTGTCAAAGCCTTTATATTCCTGTAAGTTCATCGCATATGCAAACGATGACTTGCAATGACTAGATAGCCAAGTTTACTTATGTTCTAATTATGTCACTGCAAATTAAATGTGCAGTAGTTTAAATTGCTTTGATAATGCCTGTAGGGTGACTGCTAGTAATGAGAGCAATATCAGGTCAGGCATTTGGGTCATGGTGTGTCAACCTTTCCTAACAAAGTTGGACTTCTTTCATCTGATTTTAGCCTTGTCATAACATAAGTTTTAGATAATATGTTCAATTTATTTGGGAGAGGGGGGAAAAAAAAATCAAAACCATTGAGACCATCCATTGATTTTGTTTGCATATGTTCAAGTGTACTGCTCAGCTATGGATAGAAACCACTTGAAACTGCAGACTTACAGAGTCCACCCCACCACTGCAACATAAGACAGGCTTGCAAGGAGATCCCCTAATGTCCTTATGGATGGACCAAAGGCCAGTCAAAATGGAAGCTCATAATCTTGTTCACGTTGCTTTGACAAAGAAAGCAAAAATCATTCTGGCGTATTTCTGAGAAGTGGGTCAACCCTGAATAACTCCTGCACACCAATGAATAATGCAATATGGGTAGTCATGGGACAATCTATATTATCCTTGTAGATATTCCAAAGCCCACCCATCATATACCACAAGGAATTCTGTTCCTTCCACAACCTTCTCTTCAGGGCAAACTGATTTCACCACCCACCTCATCAACTGACTTTTCTGCAAATGGTACAGTCTGGACTTCTAAAATATGTACTATCTACAACAGACATATCTTACATTTATACACACTTGCTTGTAGGCACGTGTGCATGCATATGCATATACATGTAGCCACACTGCATGCAAGCATTTTCTTACTATATACTTGTGCTAAAAGCTAAAGAAAAAATCATTTTATTACTTTATGACATATTTCCACTGATTAATGAAACTCAGCCTCTGAGGTTCCTTCACCTGTGTTGGCATCAAATTGATAAGGCACTCCAAAAAGAGGTTTCTGGGGTGAGGATTTTGCTCTGTGTAAAACTACACATGGCTATTGTTACTCGATCTGCTAATGAAGAGATAGCAGCAGATGGTATTCTCCAGGCAGACGCAAGAGAGCTATGCCTCCTCAGCTAATAGAACATAAGCCAACTTGAAACCTGAAGTCCTGTGAAAATATAAGTGCAATCCTGAGCTTGAAATAATAAGCCTTCTGGCTATTCAGAATTTTGACTGCACCAGAATTGCCACAGAACTTTTATAGTGTCCTGCCACTTCATCTGTGGCTAGAGCTGAGGTGGTGTCATTACTTGCAGTCCCCCATATGGATATACATCATAAAACTGTTTATCTACACCCATGGCAGCAAACAAAACAGTCCAGCACTAGAATGCAATGACAGACGTTGCTGGCAATCTCTTGACACAGGTTTGGCCTGTACCAACTACTTTCATCCAGAAAATGCTCAGGGATAATTTTGGGGACTATCATGGATTAAGAACTGCTCTCAGCAGGGAGAATAGACCAAGCCATTCTGTTTTGGGAGGATGGGGACAAGAGAGGAAAGGAGGGAAATCAACTGTACAGAAAAAGCTGTTCTATGCCTTTCATCTGCAGGGACAGATGACAGGATTTCTCCATCAATTTGCTGTAACAGGCATAGCCTCTGAGGTCTACCTTCCCGAGTGACCAAGCACTTACAGTGAAAGTGTGAAGAATATGAAGATTCAGAACCATGACAATCTGCTTCCTTATAAATATATTTGAAACAGTCAAGCGAGTGCTCATATAACTATATCAAAGGAAATAGATTTTCTCAATATCACTTATCAATATCATTACCATTTAATAAATATCATATTTTAGCAATATCATTTTCATTTATCAACAGTCCTGGCAAACAGGGCAGGTCTCAGAAGACTGGAGGTTAGCCAACGTGATGCCCATCTACAAGAAGAAGGATCCAGAAAACTTCAGGCCTGTCAGCCTGACTTTGGTGCTGGGAAAGGTTATGGAGCAGATCATTGCGAGGGCCATCATGTGCCACGTAGAGGACAACTGGGGGGTCAGGCCCAGGCAGCATGGGTCTATGAAAAGCAGGACCTGCCTAGCAGGTGAGGGAAAGGCTATGGATGTTGTCCGCCTGGACCTTAGGAAAGCCTTTGAAACACTGTCTACTGCAGCATACTCCTGGAGAAGGTGGCTGATCATGGCTCGGACAGGTGTACTCTACGCTGGGTAAAACCCTGCCTGGATAGGGGAGCCCAAAGAGTGGTGGTGAATTGAGTTACACCCAGCTGGCAAGCAGTCACAAGTGGTGCTCCCCAGGGCTCAGTACTGGGGCCAGTTACATTTAGTATCTTTATCAATGATCTGGACAAGGGGATTGAGCGAAACCTTAGTAAGTTTGCAGATGACACCCAATTGCTGGGTGGGAGCACTGATCTGCTGCAGGGCAGGAAGGCTCTGCAGAGGGATCTGTACAGGCTGGACCGATTGGCTGAGGCCAATTGTATGAGGTTCAACAAGGCTCAGTGGTGGGTCCTGCACTTGGGTCACAACAACCCCATGCAACGCTACAGGCTTGGGGAAGCGTGGCTGGAAAGCTGCCTGGAAGAAAGACCTGGGGGTGATTGTTGACAGCCAGCTGAACGTGAGCCAGCAGTGTGCCCAGGTGGCCAAGAAGGCCAACAGCATCCTGGCTGGTATCAGAAACAGTGCGGCCAGCAGGACTAGGGAAGTGATAGGTCCCCCTATGCTCAGCACTGGTGAGGCTGCACCTCGAATCCCTGTGTTCAGTTTTGGGCCCCTCACTACAAGAAAGGCATTGAGTGTTGGAGTGTGCCCAGAGAAGGGCAATGAAGCTGTTAAATGGCCTGGAGCACAAGTCTTATGACGAGCAGCTGAGGGAACTGTGGTTGTTTAGTCTGGAGAAGAGGCTCAGGGGGCACCTTATTCCTCTCCACAGCTGCCTGAAAGGAGGCTGTAGGAAGGTGGGAGTAGGTCTCTTCTGCCAGATAACAAGTGACAGGACAAGAAGAAACAGCGTCAATTTGCACCAAAGGAGGTTTAGATTGGGTATTAGGAAGAATGTCTTCACCAAAAGGGTGGTGAAGCATTGGACCAGGCTGCCCAGGGAGGTGATGGAATTAACCATCCCTGGAAGCGTTTAAAAAACATGTCGTTGCAGTGCTCAGGGACATGGTTTAGTGATGGACTTGGCAACCCTGGGTTAGTGGTTGGACTTGATCTCAAAAGTCTTTTCTAACCTAAATGATTCTATGATTCTAAACAAGAAGCAGATACATGAGAAAATTACAGGGTCTAGCCATTATTTTGCTCCTGGATCGCAAATGTACCTCTTTTTGATGCTCTGTTTCTGAACCTCACATCTTGGCTACTATCCTGTGTAAGGTGAGGCTTACAAAATGACCCTTATGGCTTAAGAAAGCAATCGTGTTGGTTTATTGACTTAGAACAGATGGTTAAAAGAGACATAATGAAAACAGTTAAATGCTCGAAAGGATATTGATTAAATGTAAACCAGATACTTTTGAAGTGTTCTGATAGCCTAGACTCCTTTTTTAGGGAACAGAGAGAAAATAAATTCCATCAGAGTATATCTCTCCTGGAAAGAGTGGAAACATTCAACTCATTTCAAGTATAAGTAGGCAGTAATAACTTACATGATATGGGAATTTTGCTGACTTGGTGAAATTTAATAATAGTAAATTTTCCTACTGCCAAATACCACCCTCTGAAATCTCTGATCCAGAACATAAATTCTTCTGCATGCATAGTCAAATGGCAAAGGTAAGAAGTCTAGATAGTGCAAAGAAAATTGTACAGAGGAACTTTTGCAAAGAAAAGCTGAGGATTATGTTGGAAAGCAGAGAAGCAGCCTTTTCCATGGTTCAAAAGGGTTTTTTACAATTATGTTCTTTCTGTTCTCAACCTTTTTTAGCCTTGTCTACTTTGCTGGACTGTCTAAATCTCTTTTTCTAAGTAAATGCTTTATATATCTGGCTAACTTACATTTTAGAATAGGTATGCGTCTTTCCCTCAGAGTAACTGCAAATTCTTCCTCAAATTTACTATTTCTTTGTTTAATTTCATTTCAAAAAATTAAGAAAGAACATGTTATCAAAATAATTCTAAGTACAAAGAGAGAGCTTTGTTCGGACACACTGACTGATATAGGGAATACATCACCTTTTGATGGAGAATAGGGAATTAAATGTGATTTACAAAGGACCCCCCCAAAAAAAACCCCAACCAACACCAAAACCAACCAACCAAACAAGTCCCCAAAACAACAACAAATATTGCAAAATCTCCCGGGGGGTAGGGGTGGTGGTGGTGCAGCGAGGCATAGGTAGAGGAGGAGGACAAAGTTAGTTTCTGTATTGAGTCCTGGACCACAAATAATCTGAAGACTGCTTAGAAATGAATTATGCTGGATTTGCATCTTGGAATCATCTACTATGCAACAACTGTAGGCTGTTATATACATAGGGGAACCCCTATGATAAACAAGGTAATTTATCATGTTCTGTCTTCAAGCTACGTGTTTGATACACTTCCTTAAATAACTGCAAAGCAGACCAAGGCAATGAGGATACTACTTGCACAGGTAAATTCCTTGCAGGCTTGCAGGAAAGGGCCTCGGAGGCAGAGAGAAAGAATCACAACAATAAGTTACAGCTGTGTAATCAATATGCTGAAAGGAGTTCTGAACTTGCTGTAATTGTCCATAACTTGGTGCAATGTAATTATGATTGCTAAGAAGGTTTCACTGACATTTTTTTCTGGTCTGAGTAGTGTAAAATTGCATCTTGTGTGGGGATCACCTCAAAATAATTTCAGTGAATATTTGGTATCACACTGCTCTGTGCTTCTTGTTTCATATCAGAGTCCTGCACAGGGCTGCAAAAATGAGAATACAATTTATACACTTGCCATCTGTGCAGGGTATGACTATCATAAAAAATGCACAAACACCTTCTGGGGTGAGATTTCTTGGCGGTTATTACATAAGAGATACACATTTAAATGCACACTTTAATCTATATGGGTCTAATCCAGAACTGCTGGAAGTCAGTTATGGAGTAATCATGTATTTTTCCCAGGCCCTTGTGTTTAGCTAAACTTTTGCCCTATCCAGTGATTTTGAGACTCTACTTCCACCCAGGCCATTCTGCTCAGTCTCTGTCTTTCATCAGTAATTATCAGGGCAAGGCGTTTAACAAAAAAAAAAAAAGAAAACAAACCAGAAAAGAACCCTTTATAAATACGCACCCCCAAAATGTCACCAACCACCACCACCAAAAAAACCCACAACCCCCCATATCCTAAGAATAAGCAACAAAATGTAAATATATATCAGCATCAATTACATGAATATTGAACATATTACACTTCAAGGGAGGAGAAGTCGCTGTGCTGACTACCTGGTCTTCTCCTGTTTACTGGTTAGTGTAATGTGGAGTTAACCAGAAAATATATTTTAAAAAAAAAAAAAAAAAAAAAAAGGACACCAGAATCCTGAGAATTTCAATACATCACAATGTGAAGATTTGCGTTTTTGGGGGGGTAGATGTGAAGGGACGTGGTGAGGCAGCATACCTTGTACAACTTCCCAAACAAGGATCCTACACCAAGGTATTTACTGTCCAGCCAGAGCGCTGCTGCCTGATTGCGGTGGGGCTGCTCCAGTGTCAGAAAGTGGAGTGTCTTCTATAATTAACAGATAACTTTTCCTTGATAACATGCCAAGAAAATAATAACTTTGCTACAGCAAAATGTAAAAATCTGACAAAGGGAGGCATCTATCTGTTTCCACAAGTCCCATGGTGATTAGTTTGGCCCTAATTAACAGTAGCTTTCTAAAGTGAGAGATAATTGCTGGCACACATGATGTAGATTTCAATAGCTAAAATGAGCAATAACGAATATTCACTTTGAAGTTTGCCTGACAGAGTGCTTAGACTACAAAAAGTTAAAGTAGTACCTTGAATATAGCTGATAAATGAGATTCCTTTACTGTCCTCCACTTTCCATCAGTATTTAAGCGCTATCACTTTTAATGCTTCAGGTCTGGAGCTTTGTCTCTTAAAGTCAGAGATTTATGGCGAGTGAGAAATGTCCATATTAAAAAGGTAAAAGGAGATTCAGATTATATCCTTTTCTGACCATTATAATTAATAGCTGGATCTTCAGTTGTAACTAATTGAACGGAGGTCAGTGCGTTGCCATGGTAATGTCCTAGCCAAGCAATTTTACCCATTTTCCAGTCTACTGCCCCTTTGCATAACTGCAAGTTATAAAATGTTTTAATTGCAAGATTTGCAAATGATGCAACATCTGGGCTACAGATTTACATAGAAAGGAAGAAGATTAATGGGATTATTAACATATCTGTGCAAACCCTTGAAGTGCTGAATATAATTACTGAACACCAGCATTTTCACTGATCATCTGTGTAACATGTTGGAAATCCGTACAACTGAGGAAGAAAATTGCAGATGTGTATTTTTCTTCTTTTATGCCGCTAGTAATTAGAAGAAGTGTCATTCTACAGCTGCCTTGGAAGAGTAGAGTAATATCTTTAGCCACTTCACCAAACCAACAATATAACTTTTTTACTTGTAGTATTGTTTTATTTGATTAGGTTAGGAGGCAAGCCATGTCAGTGAGCTCTTAAAATTCTGGTTAGCAATTTTGACCTCGTTATTCTGAAAACAGACACCAACAAAGACTGAGCAACCAGTCCTGCCTGGGCCGCGGGGGGGGAGCCGCTCCCCCGGGGGCTCCGTGGGCTGGGGGCACAGCCTGCCCGGCTGGGGGCTCCCCACGGGCTGCCGGGGGGTCTCTGCTCTGCGCCCGGAGCCCCTCCAGCCTCCTTCTTGGTGTCTTGGTGCCTGCAGGGCTGTTTCTCTCACGTGTTATCATTCCTCTCTCCCAGCAGCTGTTGTGCAGCAGTTTTTACTCTTTCTTCAGTATGTTATCCCAGAGATGTTACCAATATGGCTGCTGGGCTCAGCCTTGGCCAGCGGCAGGTCTGTCTTGGATCCAGCTGGCCTTGGCTCCTTCAGACATGGGGGCAGCTTCTGGCACCTTCTCACAGAGGCCAACCCTGTAGCCCCCCCACTACCAAAACATTGTCACACAAACCAGTGTAATGTTTCAGTAACCTTTTTAGTCATAGATGGCAGAAAAGTTGCTTTCAGCAGCCACTGCGACACAGCTCACTAATTTTTGGTGTGAAGCTTTGAATGCCTGAAGTTGAATTTTGTCCAGCTTCCCGTAGTGCTGATGGTCTGGAGAAAAATTCCTTGGAGAATGTCTGTCTGTGACTTTCAAGTGATCTTTCCCAGGGCCAAAAGGAGTAAAAGGTAAAATTCAGCCTCTCAGCTGGCTGTGCTGGACCTGTTGGAAGTCTGTTCCAGTAGGTTTTGTAAGAATGGCTGAACAAATATCACCAAAATGAGTCAGCAGAGGCACGAGGGGTACGAGTCGGCGTACACCAGTCATTGATAACAGCATTTTGCCGGGATGGCTGGGGAGCTCTGTTGTTGCAGGGCCAATATCATTTGAAGGAGACGGTCCAGGCAGATGAGTTGAAAACAGAAGCGTACACACAAATTTGTACATTTGTACACACAAATGACTGGGTGTGTGAGGCAGCTTCCTATTGCTGGCTGGCATCCAGACATCTCACCTGTGTGTCTCAGCTCGTTTGAGCTGTGGGGGTACAGCATTAGCTTTCTCCTCTGGTTAAGGTAGGTAGTAACATCGTGCAGTCAGTGGGTACTAACATCTAGCTCTAACTAGCTTTCTTTTCTCATCTCTCAGCCACTTCCCTCAGGATTCATTACCTCCTGATAGCAGGATCTGCAAGTGTTGCTGCTGTCAGTGGTGTGACTTTATGCTTGATTTTCAGGCACAGAGGTAAGTCATTTGATGAGCCTGAAATGTATTACAATTCCATTGCTGACTATGTGCAGGTATAAGGACATGTCCTTTATTGCTGAGAGCGGGGTGGGAGGCAAGGATTGAGGAAAATGTCTATATGTGATACATTGTCCTTTTGGAAAAATCCTAATAAAATAAGGGGTGGAACTTCCAAACAAGTCTGGAGTTTTGTAAGCCCCATAGTTTTATGATATTAATGCATTATATACATGTCAGAGAGTTAGCCAGGATGAAAAGGATTCTTTTCAAGGTAGGGTAGAATTTGAGTTTTTAGAATTGGATTGTTCTGCATTTACCGACATAAAACTCTACACATAAGAATGACAGTTCACAAACTGGTCTAATGACTAGACACAAACAAGTGCCCTGTTTCCATCAGCAATCCTAAGTTTTCCCTTGAGCAAGTGTAAGAATAGGCCAAATGTACATACTTCCCCCTAGTACACTTGCCATTTCTCAGGCTCTATAGATTTAATTGATACTGGGTCAGGCTTGTACTGAATAATTTGATACTGAGAACTCAGATGATGGTTTGCTGCTCTTGGAGTCGGGTAAGATGGCTGTGATGGGGTACGAAGGGAGTAGAAGCCCAAGTGGAGGCTTAAAATGGGAGGAAGAGAGAATAGCAGGCTGAAGGCAAGAGTGTTTTCAGGAGAGCGGGAGATGAAGCACTGGGAGAAGGCAACGTAGAGGTGGGTGAACTGTAAACCAAGCGAACCCGCACAGAATCAGAGTGCCTGGTTTACTCCCCTCCATTGCCTTGGTGCTGCTCTAGCCTTACTGCTTGTCTGGGTTTCTTCTGTGGGCTCAGTGTCTTTCAGATTATCCCCCCCCACATTGCGCATGTTACATTGCAGGTGTATTTCAGGCACCAGGTCTGAACAAATGGGGTGAAAGAGGGTCAGTGAGAGGGGACAAGGAGGGAGGTGTGCACTAGAAGAGCAGGGGAGGCAGGGTGAGGGAAACAGAAAGCAGAAGAAAGCAGAAGGGCAGGTGTCATCTGCAGTGGCAGCTCGGACCAGTGCTTGCAGCGCTTTGATGGGAGCTTGTCCCTGTCACAGTGACGGGCTTCTTTGGGGCAGATAAGGAGAGGGAAAATGTGCTCAGATGGGCTCCTTGGCCCAGCGTGTCCCTGCAGAACTGAGGAAAAATGCACTTAACTGAATCAATTCAGCTATCTCTCCCAGGGTGACCAAAAGCTGCAGTGAAGTGAAAAATAAAGCAATAGTGCAGTCAAGAGCAGGACACAAAAAATAAGGACTTAACCTAGGAGTGTAACTATTTCGAAGAAAGTCTTTCAACAGCTGGGGACAGCTAGAGGAGAACTCTAGACATAACAGCTGTGCACCTTGCCCCAGCAAACCATTTTAATTTCTTACTTCCAGCTTTCTGGGTACCTAAACTGGCACGTGGGTCAGCAGCCTCATTGGCAGTAAGTGTTGGGTTTGTGTGTGTGTGTGCGCGCTTTGCAGTTGTTTCTGTATTCTTCACTAAAACACGTAATTGCATTGCAATGTGCGTGCTCTGACAAAACTCCCGTTTAGCTCTGTGTGTGCTGGGGGGGTGAATGAGGAACAGTGTATCTAGGAGGGTGTCTGTTGTTTGGATGGCCCTACATTCGTGTATATTCAGAGTACCCAAGTAATTGTTTAAGCACTACATGGAGAGTGATGTAGTGCATTTCCTGCCCAAGAATACAATAAATAACATTTACAATGCCAGTGGTTAAGTTGAATTTTAAACCTCCTAAAAGTTAATGTTTTCACATTTCTGCTTCACAGAGTAATCTTAATTCTGATCTTTTGCTTAAGAATGTTTATTACCTTTGATGGCAGAAACCTGCCTGATTAAAGATGGGATGAAAACAGACATGCATTTAACAATGAGGGGTAAAGGGTGCACTCCTTATGCTCTATTAGGGACAAACACAGCCATGAAACTTTTATTTTTTAAGTTGTGGTTCAAATACTGAGAAGCTCAGAAACAGCAGCAATAAATTTGCCACCGCAACTTTTACTTCCTCTCTAATTCCAGTGTGTTGTGATACATATTTAACAGCGTGATAATATGCTGCTCTTTCTTCAGGGCTTCTGCCTCATTTAATGCACATTGAAAAAGCAATTATTTCATATTTTGTTTTCTACTCACGGTTAAATTAATGGCCGTGTGCCTTGTTGCAAACTAGTCAATCAGTGCTCTGAAGTTAGAATGATTAATTTCTTGATATGCTCTTCTATGGCATTGGGGATAATTTGGCTGATGGGAATGGGAGTTGCAGAGATCAAAGTGAAAAGCTTCCAGTAACTTTAGGTGCCTAAATTGGATTGCCTGTGGCCTGTCTGGGGTTTTTTTTGGTTGTTTTTTTTTTACCCCCCAGAGAAGTTAGCATTGTTCGTTAGCACCTATTTTGCTGAGAAGATCAACATTTAAAAATTTGCTTTCAATCACATTAAGAAAAAAAGATTCGAAGGCTGTCCTGTTCAGGCATCATGAAGGTCGTTATTGTATCTCTCTGTCAGTTCAGGTTTCACCTCCTGTGCCCTGCCCCTCAGGTCACAGAGCTTAGAGAAGTAACTTCACAATTCTTTTGCAAACGTAATGTTACCTACCAGGTTTCTTCTGGTCTTGTTTTTTGTTTGGACTCTGTAGAGATGATGGTTCCACAAAATTTTACAACATAATATAATGGTACCTGTTTTTCTTTATATTGCAGACTAAGAACTTCAGGTCCACACCATCATACGCGAAAACAGAAGAGGTCAAACCTCCTGTCGTATTAGAGAGTATCTATCAGAATTACAATCCAACAATGATATATATGAACTATTAACAGTGTAGGCACAAACAGTCTAACACCAGCTCAGCTACTACTGATACTGTACTTGGACTTCAACGAACAAATCTCAGACCTTACCACAAAGCAGGCCAGCAGAACGCTCAAAATACCCTGCAAAAGCCTTCATCTTTCCTGATCTGAAGGCAGTGGTGTAGAACAACCCATTTTACTAAATTTTTTCTATCTTTCTCTAAGTATCAGTACAGCTCTTGAAACATTTGAAACTTTTACAGATGGATTTGGGGAAATACCAATCTGAATTTTGTTTGAACATGGACTCTGAGGTATGTGCTGTCTTTCCTCAAATCAATAATTGATATATTTCTGTGCCAGAGTCACAGATCTCTGGTGAAAATATAGCGCTTTTTTTTTTGTTTTAGCAACGGGATTCTCTCTGCAATTTTGTGTTGGAAACAAGGAAGTGATACAGGGGACCCCAAAACATAGAAGGTTAAAGAAACGCATCCAGCAGAAATGCAGAAATAAGAGAGGCTTTTTTTTTTCCGGGTAGAAAGTTACATGTGGCAGAGGTATTTGTCGTCTTTGTTTTGGTTTTTTTTAAATATATTTCTTTTGTAATTAAACTTTCTGTTTGCATTGATAATAGTAGAAAAAAAGCCAATTTGAAATGGTACTTGGTATGGAAATGAGAAATAGAAATGGGCAGTTTTCTAAGATTTATTTTCAAGTCAACGTGCAAATATGCAAATATTTACCTAAATGATTTCTGGGGCTATTTGGGTGAATGTTTACTGGCCAGTTTCTTAGAAGCTGAGTTCACAGCATGGTTTTACGGGGAGCAGAAACTTGAAGTTGTGAAAAATGCAGGTGGTGTGCTTGTTTAAAACACTCTTAACCAAACCATTTATTTCTTCTTATCCTTGTGCTCCCAAGCTGAACCACCACCACCCTTCCTGCCCCCGACCGATTGTTACCTTCAGTCCTCATTTGTCAGGTTTGTCAGACCTTCCAGACACCAATGCAGCAGCAAATGTACTGAAATGTGGGTTTTGAACTGCCTTTGCCTGCTCGTTGCTGCAGGAAATCATCTCTGCTCCATCACCGTTCTTAGGCATGAGGATCTCCCAGTACCTTTTAATTGCACTTCCCTTTATCACTTCTAAATAGACGGGGCGGGGCGGGGGGGCACCTACTGACATCCCTCCAGTCCAAATATTTTGTTTTAGTCGGAAAGGCATGAAAAGTGCTTCTCTGCCTTAATGAAAAGTGCCTACAGAAGGTAGTCCATTCATGCCTGGTACCAAGCAAAGCCTTTCTTGTGCTGTTAAATGGCAATGATGGGTCACTATCTCAGAGCTGTGTACAGCTTCTCCATGCCTTCTGTGGGGAAGGAGACACCTCTTTTCTTGCACAAAGCCTCTGGGAGAAATTAGCGGCAGATAGGTCAGAATTAGTGAAAACAGGTTTTCGGCAGTGCTGGCTAGGAAAATGTTTTGTAGCTCTAGTGAAATCCATCGTAGTGCCATAGTGTAAGGAAGCGGTTTCCCAGTTCTTCTAGCCCACAGCTGGTGGTGCGTTGTGGGCATGATCCAGCATCCTTTTTTGTTCTCCCTGTCAGCCGGGACCTTTCACAGTCACAGTGCTGTCAAGGAGTCGGTTGTGACTGGAAGCCTCTGAAACCAGAGGAAGATCTCTTGTTGCTTAGGGGACTGCCCAGCTGGGTTTAAACTTGGGTTCCTAGGCTGGTGGTGCTCCGTGTGACAAGCGAACAGGGGTCATTCCTATGGACAACTACAGCAGTGCAGGTGTTGTGGTTTAACCCCGGCCGGCAACCCAGCATCACGCAGCTGCTCACTCACTCCCCCTCACCCAGAGGGATGGGGAGGAGAATCGGAAAGGAATGTAAAACTCCAGGGTTGAGATAAGAACAATTTAATAGGTAAAGCAAAAGCCATGCACGCAAGCAAAGCAAAGCTAGGGATTCATTCACCACTTCCCACGGGCAGGCAGGTGTCCAGCCATCCCCAGGACAGCAGGGCTCCAGCACACGTAACCGTTACTCGGGAAGACAAACGCCACAATGCCAAATATCTCCCCCTTCCTTCTTCTTCCCCCAGCTTATATGCTCAGCATGACATCATATGGTATGGAATATCCCTTTGGCCAGTTTGGGTCACCTGTCCTGGCTGTGTCCCCTCCCAATTGCTCATGCCCCTCCAGCCCTCTCACTGGCAGGGCCCAAGGAACTAAAAAGTCCTTGACTTAGTATAAACGTCACCCAGAAACAACTAAAAACATCAGTGTCCTATCAACATTATTCTCACATCAGAGCCAAAACACAGCCCTGCACTAACTACTAAGAAGAAAATTAACTCTATCCCAGCTGAAACCAAGACAATTTGTCTTAATCAGAAGCTGGACCACTGCAGCCTGATCAAAGGATGACGTGGCTGTCAAAATGAAGAGAGTTAAGTTGTGGAGCAGTCTGCTTTTGGCAATCACGGTGCATGTGTGTTGTGACTTTTAGGGTGCAAGGCAAGAATGTTTTGTAATTCCTTTGCACTAAGTGAAATGTTGAGGAGTAAGATCTAATGGAAACAGAGGACATAGAACTTAGGGAGATGGTGGTGTGTGTGGGGAAAGCTGGAGAAGCATCACTGTGTTAATTAGCCCTGGCTGAAAAGCGTGGTTTGCATGCTCATGATTTTATTTTCCCCTCTAATCTGTATTTCGTGGAATTGGTCCAGTCACCTGCAATGTGTCAGCATTTCCATTAACCTAGAAACTCTGAGCAGACTTTGATGTGCTGAAACAAGGTGCTCTGCCAATGAGATAGGTCCCTTTCATGCGGCAGGTACTTGGTGAAATGGGCTCTGCTGGTGGTTCCACAGCTCTTAACAGCCGTGTGGACTACAGTTTGCCTGATTTCTTATTTCTGGGATGGCCCAAGAGCCAGTCCTGCTGCAACCTCTCAGAAAATTAGCTTACAGCACTGTAGTCAGGCTCTGATCATCACCTGTTTACTGCCAACAAAAAGCTTCAGTTATCAACCCACAGCTCAGGCGAACCCATGTGTTGCAGGCATTAAAAGGCTTCAGCTGCCTAATGTTTGTATCTTCCTTCTGCAATAAAATTGGCCCTCATGCTTTCCAAGCTTGTTGTATATGATTAATAAAACTTATTAGGCCAAAGAGAATCATGTGGCTAGTGGCGGTGATTGCAAGAAAGGATGGGATGTGAATAGTGCTTCCAGGCAGAGCATAATAATTGAACAAGCTCACTTAATTTTCTGCTCATCTTTTGTGTTTGTTATAATACTGGCACAAGTGGTAGGTACTTTCAGAGATAGAGTTTGTTTCTTTTTGAGCTGCCTGCAATTCACTGGAGCTTTTGACCACAGGAGTGTTACATCCAAGCTGCCAACAGGTGATAACTATTCCAGTGGGGCTGTCGGCTCTGCTAACAGCATTGCCTTTGGAAGGAGGAAGGTAGGATTAGCTGAGCGGTGTGCCCACACACACCCAGAAAGGAAGCCCTTGCTGCTTGGGATAAGACACAGAGATCTGCAAGCTGAATGGTTTTGTATGGAAGCAGAGAGAGGAAAACGGGAGAGACTGGAGACGCGGGTTGACCGAGGACAATGGTAAGACTAAGAGAGCGACCATGGTGTTGGATCGTTGCTGCTTCATACTTAATGGTGTGATTAATTACTTTTTCCATTCACACTGCCTGTCACTGGGTACCTTAACTGCTGATCGTGACTGGTGAAAGACAGACATTGTCACATGGGAAGCTCTGGGCATGGGCTTTGATGGTTTCCCCTCTGCCCACCGTCACCAAAGAGCCGCGTGTGTCGTGCTGCTTGGTCTTACAAGCTGCACACCAAAGGGCTAAAAGCCATGAGACACGCACCTCAGGGCGGTGAGGGGAAGGAGGGAAAGGCCTGAGAAGCAGGACTGGTATGCAGCGGTGCGTGGCTGCTGGGCCAGGGCAGCAGGCTGGGTGTGGGAGCCCCCCCTGTGCTGCCCGGGAGCATCCCACGGGCACTGCTGGCTCCTGCCCCAGCTGTGTCCTCCTAGGATGGCTACTGAGAAAGTGCCTGTTTCCCGCCTGGATTTAATTTGGCAGGTGATCTCTTGAGTATTTTGAGAATGAGAAAAAAAATCACTTAAATATTTTCTGTCGTGCTGATTTTGTAGGAGGTAGGCATCTCGGCATAATTCAAAGAATAATCCAAATTGCGTGTTTGGTCTCTTTTAGGAATTTAGTATGGAAAATAACCAACTTGAGGATGTTTTTATGAGTATATTTAGCATGCTTTTTTACCTTAATTGCAAGAACGCTTGTGGTGCTCTTATACCTTTTTTATTATTATTTGCACCAAAAGCAAATTTAAGCGAGGCAAATATTCTAGATTGCAAACTTCCACATGTTCTTCTGTGGCCTTGTCAAAATGGCTAGGAAAATGGTGACTGTTTATTGAATAACCATTGGGAGAGAGCTACTAAAAGGTGATGGGTGTTGGAGTGAGCTATTTGCACGTTCTGGGGAAAAAAATAAATAAATAAAACAAAAAGTTGGGAGCGTGAGCCCCTGCTCCCGGGCTGTTGCAACAGCTCTGCCTTGCCACTGCTGTTTCGGACGGACTATTTAGTCAAATGCACAGTTGATTGAATGTCACTTGTGCTTTTTAGCACTAGATGTGATTACAGATGAAAACGTTCCTGTTTGTTGTGTGGACTTTCACTCAGTTTATAGGGCACTCTTGGTAACAGCGATGATGTCTGCTTTATGATTAATCTATGAGCAATTTATCTCCTGGAATAGCAGGTGTTGCGATGCTGCCAAACAGTTCTTTGCTCTCTTTCTGTTCACTAAATACAAGGGGGGGGAGAAAAAACCACCTTGACAAAAAGTAATGTTTGGAACCCTGTAAACTGGAATGTAACTTCAGATTACAAACAAGATTTGTTTAAAATCCTAATTATTGAAACCAGGATTGAAATGAAGAAGGTAAATAATTTTCCTACAGACTTTGGAAATGGAGCAAATATCCTAAAGGTATTTGCTAGCTCATTAAAAGCTTTGTTTCCTAAGTTGGTATTTCTTGCAGCTTTTTTTTTGTCTAGCCTTTTTGGCATCAATTTGTCATCGCTTTTATTCTCTGATGAGAAAATAATACTTTCCTTGATTTTCCCCTAATAACTGTAACACCTGTGGAATATTGTCCTGCTGGTTTTGATGGTTTTGTGACTTGGTCTTTCTGCCTTTGTGAAGTCCTTTTGTTAGTATGAACTTGTCCTCAGCTACTTGGCTTGGTGTCCACAATCTGTACGCATTTCTCATGTGCTGGAGGCAGTGGAGAGCTCATGATTTAACTAAGAGGGATTTCTTCTACATTTCCTATCACTTCTCTGTCCTGGAATCATTTGCATTTGTGCTCTTAATGGTGCTTCTTTAAGCAACTACCCACTTTACTTTTCTCTTTTTCCTTAAAGTTGTCTCCCCAATCCTCTCATGCACTAGTTGTCTCAGTTTATTGATTTTTATCTTCTCTAATTATATTATTTTCCGTTTCTCTTTCCTTCTCTTTTTGGCATCAAATATAATTGCATTCTCCATTCAGTTGCTTTAGTGGGTGCCAGATCCTCTCAATGAATTTTTTTCCTTATAAGATTTTTTTTTGTTTTGGGGGGGGGGCGGGGGCGGGGAGAGGAGGAGAGGTGGTGTGGTGTGGGAAAATTACTTTGGGGGGGAATTAGAGAAAACCGGGACCTATAGAAGCATAGTATTCCAGAAAGCTTTTTAGAGTAAAATACAGCTATCACTTTCAGGATGGTTGGCATGCACAGAATCTACTTTACCATGGCTCTCTAAGCAACACACCCTGCCAGCTCAGCACCTGCTGGTAGGGGTAACGGAGGGTGGAGCGGAGTGGAGATGCCACAGCCAGGCTCTGTTGTGCTCCCTGCAGGAATGGGAACTCAATGGTACCACACAGCTGATAAGCTGCAGAGCAGTTGTCACGTGAAGATGAGATGTCCATGGCTGAGCCAACCACTGTGGTGAAATGACTTTCCTCAGATGAAATAATCTCATTGTAGTCCTAACACACGCCTCCATCCCACAGCTACCTGCCTCCAAGGTACTACTACACCTCATCGGGCATGGGATACCAATCAGTAACAAAAATATATATGGCTAGAGTCACTCAAACTCCACCTAAACTTAAAGAAAATGGATGGTCCTGGACTGAAATAAGTCTAAAGGGGGGGAATTGTGTCTAAATTCCTGCATTACCACACTGATCTAGTGTTTAACTCTGACCCACCCTCTAAAGGTGTCAAAATCGATGAACAAAAGGAGTTCTAATGAAGGGATTCTGCCTTGGGAAGAATGGGAGACAAAGAACAGATGGTGGAAAGAACACCCTTCTCTAAGAAAGAAGCATTCAAGCGAGGAAGTTCTGGCAGCAAGAGGAGACGAGCTGATAAGGTGTTGCAACCGCCCCACATCAACAAAACTTAGCTGGAAGTAGGACAAAGGTAATTGTGGCAGTGGGAGATTGCAACCTCTGACTCAAATAGCCCCCCAGAAAGAGGGCAAACCCTGCTTGAGGAGCACGCGTAGTTATTGAAGAACTTCAGCAGTGCTATCTAAGGATGCGCGCTAATTTACATTGGAAGTGAGAAACTTGTGACCAATCCTGTGTATGATGAATGAATATCCTATGAAGTATAAAAAGTGAACAAACGAGGGGAGAAGTTAGGGAAGACTCCATCGTAACTTCTGGGATCAGTCAACGGGTTGAACCTGTCTTCTCCCCCATGGGGACGCCTGTTGGGTAAGGACTTTATTCTACGACTAACTCATGCTAGCTGTTACTGAGTGAGTTGCTTTAAGCTTGCTTTGCAGTCAGTGTATTATCACCAGCAATCTTTGAACCTTATTCTGTCACAAATCTGTATTTTGTTTAATAAAGGTCTTCAGCTGAAGTTCATTTTGTGTAAGTTGCTGGAGATCTGAGTAGCTGCTGCAAGGGATTGACTGTCAGTGGGGGTCCCTGTGTAGGTTGGTCGAACCCCTTCCAATACAGTGGGCTGTCACAACGCAGGTAGCAGGCAGGCTGGTTGGGCACAAGGGTCTCGTCTTTCTTGGCAAACTGACAGGCTGATCAAGTATAAAGGGTTCAAGGAAACCCCCCTTCTTAACGTGACAGGTAGGGTGGGTGGGGAGGAACAATCAGTTTCAAATTGTGACTTGTTTTGGAATTTTCTAGTGTTCTTCACTGAACTTTGCCTTAGAGACACACTTACTCCAGGCCTCCTTGATCATTTTTTTTATTTTTTATTTTCCCAATACATAATAGAAGATGAATTGCTCGACTATAAACCGCTCTTGTGCTTCAGCTTCTGCAAATGTAAGCTCACCTACCAAGTCCAAACACATAACATGCAGCATGTTACTTGTCCTTGGGTGACATCTGTCTTGCATTATTATGCAAACATCATAGCCAGTTTCTTTGTTTCCTCCATAGTTTACATGCTGCTTTGTACCACTCACAGCAGTGATAGGCACCCAGCTCAGGGAAACTATGCAGGCATTTATCAGTGAGGCTTTTCAGACAATCTTGGTTATCAGTGATTTTACTTAGTTCAGACACAATAACAAAACATCTCTGAGATAATGTCATGCTTTCCCTGAATGGGACTATACCTATGTCTGACTCATACATTGCTGGTACATCGTATATAACCAAGAAATTGTGGACTGAGCTCCACTGTAGAAAGCAGATGTTACTTTACCCAATTAATCATAATAAGCAATGATATTTTCAGAGAAAGAGAAGAACCACAGACCCCTTGTGCATTTGCAAAAGTAAAACTTACCCCCAAAAATAGTGGAAGCAAACGGCATAAGGGGGCTTTTTACTCCGCTTTTACTCTCTTGTCATTATCAAGCTATCACTGCATCTGCTGTGGGGTTTCCCATGTATTTTCTAGTGGTTTTGCCTATGTTATCAAATAATTTTGCACAGTTTAGCACACAGTACCCAGAGAAGCCTCTTGGACTTCCTTGTTCAGACTGGGGCTAGTCTGAATTGGCCTCCATGTTGACTCCTGATTCAGTCTTTTATTTTTGTGTGAAGGCTTGTGTTGTTCTCTAGCACTGGTTCTGGCCTCCATATTTAATCTGATGCCTGGCATAGACAACTCTGGAACAACCAGAGATAAGGCAAACAGCTCTACGAGAAGGAATGCAATAGATTATTCCTTTCATTGGGATCTCCTTTGGATATCTTACTTGAGTCACACTGGCTGCAGTTGGCATCCTTGGTGACAAAGGTCTTGAAAAGCCTGAGCAGCTTTTATCAGAGCCTGACTGGTAATTTGCCTCACAGTTGCAGAGGTAGTACCCAAACCTCTGCATCTTGCTCCCTGTCTTACCCCAGGAAGCTTCTGCAAGAACTTTTCAAATCTGTTAATTGCTGTATTCCTCCTGGCAAGACTTCCCAGCCCTCTGGCTTGTCTTTGAAAAAGAAATGGTACCCAGGCTGTCTCTCAAAGCAAAAGCATCTTGCTTGCAGATAAACCTAAGAATATAGGAACTGCCTAGATGGCGTTTATAGTGCAGGAGAACAGTCACAGGACTAGCTCAACTTAAGGTGTATCTCCATGGCACTTCAAAAGTGGACTATCCTCCTCCTCCTGAGTCAGCCAGAATTACCAGCCTACATTGAATGTGGTGATTTGCACTGAATCCTAGGCTGGTAGAGTCATGCTAGCACAGTATCTGTCGGCTTTGAATTTAAGCCAGATATGTCTATATCTGTGCTCCAATATGAATTTGTATTTATTTGTTCTCAGAGGGATTTAGCCTTATCTTCCTGGGGGATTTTGAATTTCTCCTCTTGTTCCTTGTTTGCATGGTTTACACTGATGTTGTATCAGGAGCTTATATTCGGTACATTCTTTCTTATGTTTAAATGCTACAAAACCTTCTGCCAAGTAGATCCTACTATCTGCAGCTTAGCACAACAAGGAAAACACAAATGTAAAATCTCAAGCAATCACTCTGCACTTCCAGGTGATAATTCTGCCAATTTCCAAATGATTCTTCAAGAAACACCCAATACTGGAGCAATTCTGGCAACACAATTACTGTAAAAAGTCCAGCGACACGTTGCGCAGAAATAGGTCTGTTGTGCAAGACAGAGAGGGACAGCCGATCGTAACAGAGGACATCATGGTATGGGCAGGATGGGCAGGGGAGGGTGGTTTTGTTCTGCAATGTTTTGTGTCAACTCATGAGACAGACAGTAGTTTTTTGTTGCTGTTGGACCACCTGTAGCATCCTACAGGACATTGTGGAGTCTCTCTCCACGGGAATATTCAATCCCAAACTGGATACAACCCTTGGCAAACTGCTTTACCTGACCCTGGCCGAGAAGGGACTAGATGATCTCAAGAGATGCCTTCCAGTCTCAGCTATTCCGTGATTCTCTGACTAGTGTTTCTAAATCCCAAACCAACAAAGGGTTCATTCCAGCACAGGGCTGCCAGTTCTTAGTGTTGGTGCTTTGGATATGGGAAAATAACATTGTGAGAGACTAGACTGTTCTGCCTTGCAAGCAAGATTCAGCAACTCGGAAGACATTGTCTGAAGGAAGTCCCACACATCCTCTGGGAAGAAGGTGGCCCTTTGCTTGAGCACTGTCTTCTGAACTAAGGACTTTGCTGTTTGTGAAGTGCTTTATCTGTCTGGTCAGTGCAGCACACAGGTGCGTGCTCCTCTGGTGCGTTCCTGGGTGGGATGGGATGCACTGCAGGATAGGATTACCAATCAGTGCCTGCAGGTTTAGGGTTGTGCAGGTACCCTCTCAGTCACAGTCTTTTTTCTTCTTTCTTTTTTTTTCTTGTAACTGGCTATTTTTTCCAAGTGTGTTGTCACCCCACAGACACTCCTTGTCCTTGCTTTAGCTGAGTGTGTCTCAGTGACACCTCAGCTGAGCAGGACTTCCACTTTGTTTTTGAGAAGCGGTCAGAATAGCAGGATACTTGGACTTCAAAAATATTTACAGCTTTTACTTATTACTGAAACTTTTCAAAAGAAACAAACCTTAAAAGTTTGAAATGATGTATTGGGTTTGCGTGGCTAGGTTTTGGTAGCAGGGGGACTGCAGCGGCGACTTCTGTGAGAAGATGCCAGGAGCTGCTCCACATTAGAGAGAACCAACTTCAGCTGGCTCCAAGACAGACCCACCCCTGGCCAAAGCTGACCCCATCAGCAACACTGGTGGTGCCTCTGTGATAGCTTATTTAAGAAAGGGTAAAAACTGCTGTGCAGCACCTGCAAGGAAGAGGAGCGAGAAAAGAAGTGAGATAAACAGCCCTGCAAGCACCAAAGTCGTTGGAGAAGGAGGTGGAGGAGGTGCTCTGGGTGCTGGAAAAGAGATTTCCCTGCAGCCCGTGAAGAAGACCATGTTGAAGCAGGTTGTCCCCCTGCAGCCTGTGGAGGATCCCATGCCGGAGCAGGCTCCCGGTGGGAGCTGGAGCCTTGGAGAGGAGCCCAGGCTGGAGCCAGTTTTCTGGCACAACCTGAAGCCCTGCAGGGGACCCATGCTGGAGCAGTCTGTTCCTGAAGGACTGCACCCTGTGAAAAGGACCAGTGCTGGGGCAGTTCTTGAAGAACTGCAGCCTGTGGGAAGGGCCCCCATTGGAGCAGTTTGTGAAGGACTGTATCCCATGGGAAAGACCTGTGTGGAGCAGGGGAACAGTGTGAGGAAGGAATGGCAGAGACAAAGTGTTACAAACTGGCCCCCATCCCCCTGCACTGCGGGGGTGGTGGTGGAGGAGGTAAATAAATCTGGGCAGAAGAGGGGGGTGGGTTGGGGGGAAGGTGTTTTTATTTTTGTTTTTATTTCTCATTATCCTATTCTGTTATTAATTGGCAATAAATTTAATTAATTTCCCCAAGTCAAGTCTGCTTTGCCTACGACACTGGCTGGTGAGTGATGGCCCTGTCCTTATTTTGTCCTTATTTTGACCCATGAGCTTTTTCATCACATTTTCTCTCCCGTCCTGCTGAGAGGTTGGGAATGAGAGAGTGTCTGGGTGGGCAGCTGGCAGCCAGCCAAGGTCAACTCACCACACAAGGCTTATTCACTAATAGGGCTATAATAGGAAATAGGATGCTGTAAACATAAGACTCTATTAAGGCATTTAACGCTGATGATACATGTCTGGATCTTCTGACTTTAATCTTATCACTCGGTACTGAGCTGTGAAAATTTCATTTCCACTCATTCTGTTCTCTCAGCTGGCAACAAGTACTGCTGAGAAAACAAAGGTAAGTGCTTTATGGATTGATTTTTTTTCTGGCTGTTGCCACAGCCCAACAGAGTTTATATTGCCATAGTGTAGTGTTTGTATCTGGCTGTGTTTATATTTTGGATTTCATATGTACGTATGAAAGAGAAACCATGGACAAAACCCCTGAAATCCTTTCTACCTTAGATTTATCATCTCTGAAATTTACAACCCCCTCCTCTGTGCAAAACAAGCAGCCACATGCAGAACAATGTGCTTAGTACATAAATGTCTTGCTAGTACTCACTCCATCTCTTGTGTGAGTGGAGCGTTGTGCGGAAAAAAAGATGAGTGAGGCAGCTACAGAAAAGCTCTGGTCTGGCTGCTTGCCTTTATCTTCAACTTGCTTGAAATATTCAAATCAGGAAGATTAGAATCGAACACCACCAGTCAGTGTATTGTTAGGGTTGCCTCCTTAATCAGGCAAGTTAGTGCCTGCAGAGCTATGACACCCTCATGAGCACTGCATGCCTCCAGGTCTGAATCTCTACCAGCTGCACTTACTATCACATTCTTTATCTTTCTTATTCTTGTGTAATCAACAGTGGTCACCTATTTCATGGTGCTATATATAGCAAAAATAAAAATGTACACATATATGCAAACATCTTTATGCATTTGTACATTTCTCTGTGTGTGTGTGAAACTGTGAATGTATACAGAAAAAGTTATGTTTTTTTCCTTGAGAAATTAATTTCTTGATAATTTCCCATCAACAGAACATCTCATTATATATAAATGTTGTGAAAGACCTTGTTAGACAGATAGACACATAAGGGATAAAATTAAAAGTTTCTGTGGAAACCATAACCTGAAATGAGTCTTTCTTTTACGCACTCAAAATCCCAGTCTTTGTCTTCCATTAGAATACTGTTTGCATATAATTTCTTTCTTTAGGAAAAAGAATCTGAATTGCTGATACACAAATGGAAATCCCATTTGACTGTGACTGTAAAGTGCATCTCAGACTAATGGAAATTTTTTTTCCACTTTCCTGTCAGTATTTTAAGCCCTTCTCTTGTCCTGGTATCAGTCTGGCATAAAGCAGAAAAAAATTTAATCCCTGGTGGTCATTACTGCCTGTCTATGACCATCTGCAGCAGTTTTTTGGAACTGTTAATATTACTGCCTTCACTGGAGTTAATTTTTATGTAGGAAAGAGCCTGGGGTAGGCTATAGAGGAGGGAAGAAGAAAGAAGATGCTAAAGGACAGAGGAAATGTGTTGCTAAACACAAAACATTCTTTAGCTCTCAGCTGCAGCTGTCATCATCCCCCTATAGCACATTCTTAGAAAAAATTACATTTAAAATATGGCTTGTCAAGTAAGCAAAAAGTGACTTGAGCTCTGTATGTACCAGTCACTTTGTTACAAAAGGCTTGATCACACTAAAGCTGGCATCCATGTTCTTTCCTTGAGATTCTTCTGTCGCTGTTATTTTCTGTAGTCATCTGCTGGCAGATGCATTCACATAGTGTTAGCCTGGGTCAGGAATGTGCTTTTGAAAAGAAACTCCCGATGGTCCGTGCTTACGGTTCTGGGTTCATATTGTCAAGCAGTCTTGGAGCACGCAGCAAACACTGCATCTTTTCTGATGGAGCTAAAACAGAATATGCACCCCAGGGGTGCACCTAATGCTCTCCAGCTGCTAACAGGCATTCAGTTTACAGGATCAGACTAGAGCTAGCCCAAAACAAAATCCCCCCAACCCATGCTACGATCTGTCAAATCACTCCTGCTGAGCTACGCAGCTGATCAGATAAACATAGCTTTTGTTAAACAAGCTCTTCCTGCAGTGCGATTTTTTTTTTTTTAAATTTGTTTTATATGCAAGAAATAACTTGATCATCAGCTCCAAGAAGGCACTGAAAAATGCTGATTTGCAGTGCTCGTGTATTGAAGAGCTCTCTTGATGACTACACAAAGGATGTGCATGGAAAAGATGGGGCCAAATATGGAGTATGCTCCTGTTATGTGCCTTTCTGTCTAGGAAAAAGACATTACAGACTGATTCTTCTTATGACCTGCTAATTCTGGATCGCTCGGCAAGAAGACATAGGAGCCACGGTTGCATACACGCACCGTTGCCAGCTAAGCCTCACGTTTCCTTCACAAACACTGAACCACCACAGAGATTGATGTAATATCAATCCACACAATTACTTGCAAATGCATGAGTCTCATTTGACTTATTCAGTAGTTTTATAGGAAAAAAACAGCTATCTGGCACAGCATTTCTACTGTTATCACACAACAGCTTGCATTTAAAAAGCCATTGTACTTAAGTGCAAATTGAGAATTAGCATATCTGTTAAAAAAAAAAAAGGCAAAAAAAAGTGCAAAAAGCCAAATCCTTAAAATACATCTGCTAGATGCAGCATAAACCAGTCCCAGGTCTGGAGTTCACCCTCAGCAAATGTTTCATATACAGACACTCTCTGATGGGCAGGCAATTTTTTTGCCCTTCTACTTGTACTGCTGTCAATGCAGAGCTCAGTTCTGGTGGAATTTGAATTTATTCTGAACCTGTACTTGAATGCCTCTATGCTGCCTTATAATTTGAATAAGGAGTTGGCTGTGAAACAAGCTTGCCCAGACATTGTGAAATCCCTCTCTCTTTTAGGAATACAGGAGGAGTTGCATCCTGGAGATGGCTCTAGACTGTTCCAACTTTATATAATATTTTACAGAGTGATTCAGAATAACAATACTAGACAAGGGTGTTTTCATTTCAAAGATAAATACTAGGTGATACTTCACAAGTTTCACCTCAATTTGTTTAAGAAGTATTATGGGCCATTTCTTGCTGCCAGCATGGTTTGCCTGTGTTGAGTGTGCTGTACATTCCTAGTGGATTGGTGTCCATGCCATAGAAAACAGCTTCTATATTGGCATCTTTGTGATGGGTCTCTGCAGAGGCAGCTAGTGAATCGGCATGGAGGAATCTACTGCATTTCCCTGCCGCGTAGCTAGTGCTAGACTGAGGAAACATGCCTTGTGATCTTGGTGACACATAGGATGGTTTCCATTCACAGGGCTCTTGGTTCAGCCCTATATCGTGAGCCCCACAGTTTTGTTTTGGCAAAAAATGTTAATAATTTCTTGCATTCTAACAGCCAATAAATGGAGAGGCAGAAAGTTTTCTGTTTTAGTTTAATTTTTGCATATGTATGCTCTCTGCCACCTGAAACATTTGAGCAAACAACCCCTGTCCCAGTGTCTTGATAGCAAGTTAGCGGTCCTGAGGTAACTGCTTGCGTTGCTTTCCTCTCTGACAGCAGCAATCCATCTGTAGCTTAGTGGGTTTTTTGGCTGCATTTCACACCGTCTGCTTGGTTGGAGTTTGCAGTTTAGAGAGAGTGCTTGGGATTGTGTGTATTAAGTAGGCTAGATCCTCATAGCTGAGCATTCACAAGTGGCTACTTGCCTTTGATCACAAACAATTTATTACTGAGCTACTTGGGAGGCTATTGCTGCGTGGTAAGAAAAAAACCAAACCCATGTCCACATTGGGTTAGAGAAAATATAAATAAATCTAGAAAAAATTTAGGTTGGAAAGGACTTCTGGAAGTTATTTGGGCTAACTTCAATGCTGCATCCTTTTTGGCCAGCAGCAGAGAAGAGAAAAACCAGAAAACCACAGCTATCTTACCCTTTGAGCACCATGCCCAGATTCTTACAGTCAAGGGTGCAGGACTTTGTGAGATGGAGGTTGCATTTGAATCATCCCTTAATAGCCATTGATAAACCTGCCCTCCACAATGACTTCAATCTTTCAACCCTTTTTTGTTGTTGTTTTTAATCTCTAAAATAAACTACAGCAATGAGTTGCACAAACTTCATTATGTTCTGTGAAAAAATACTTACATTGGTTGTTGAAACCCACTTCTTGGCAATTTACATATGTGCGTACTGAAGAAGCTAAGTGACCTGAAATGTAACCAAAGCAATAAAAAGGCAAATAGGGTGGCTGTTGTTTTCTTAAAGGGAAGCCCCAGAATAGAGGACAGTATGTTCAGCTAAGTGAGCAATGGAGGAAATGAAGAGGCTTCCAGAGGTATTAAAGACTAGAGGCAGAAAGTGTAGGATGCATATATGGGAAGCTTTTCATGTACAAAAAGAGGAAACATCCTCAAGTTACGCCAGGGGAGGCTGCCCAGGCAGGTGGTGGAATCACCATCCCTGGAGGTGTTTAAAAAACATGTAGATGCGGTGCTTAGGGACATGGTTTAGCGGTGGACTTGGCAGTCCTGGGTTAACGGTTGGACTTGATGATCTTAAAGGTCCTTTCTGACCTAAACAACTCTGTGAATCTAAGTGTCTCCAGCTATGAGTAGTGGGACAGAAACCCTGCAGGCCAGGCATGTAGGTAGGGGCAGTGTGGTAAAATGCCAATGGAGAAAGTGATGATATGGTGGAAAAGATGATACATGGACCTTCTTCAACACAGCACCTGGAAGTTAGGTGCTGAGAGGAGGATAGATTTCTGTGGTGGAGCTGAGGGCTTGTTCCCTTGCAAGAAGAAAACAATCAACAAGTAGCAAAAGAAGCAGAAGTGGCAAAGATGAGCAATGCAGCTCACTCCGAAAGAGAAGCAAAAGTCAGAGGAGTGTTAGTAGCTCAAGGCTTCAACAGAGAAAACATCAACATGGAGAACTATTAAATCCTAAAGGAAAAAAACCAAATAGCAGGCCGGTCAGGCTAGTTGGACAGGCAGGAAACACTGGGCCATTTCATGAGATTGCCAATGTCATCAGTGTCAACAGAGCTGGTGGCAGAGGGCACCCCGGGAGCACTGTGGCTCTGTCCCAGGGAGGTGTGTGGGATGCTGCTGCCCCTTCTGCCTGCCTCTCCTTGGCCAGCAAAGGCCCCTGGATGCCTTATCAGGGTCATGAGCACAGTAGTGCTTAGCCTAACAGTTCAAAAATATCCTAGCTATCTTTTATGTGTGTTAGCCGATAAATAATCGATTTACACATCACAATTACATATATGTTACTCTTTTTGCCTGGCTAAACCTGCCCAAACAAACTGACCCAAAGGACAGGCTGTAACAATATATTCCCAGGATGAAAGACAGTAGGGAAAAGACCCCAGAGATTCCCAGCTGCCCTCAAAAGGGCACATCCAGGAGTGTGAATGACCCTGGTTGAGGAAAAACTGGTTAGGTTGTCACTAGTGAGTGGGAGGACCATGGACTGCAGTCCTGAGGAAGGATGTGGGATGGGATGTTGAGGTTGAAAAAGATCCTGAAGGTCATAGAAAGGATCAGCAGTGGATTTTTCCCTGTTAAGTGTCAGTGTCTGGAGTGAATCAAAAATAACTGCCAGGATGATACTCAAAGAAGAGCATGTTCAGGTGAGCTTTGGTAAAATACTTTCAGTCTTTGAAAGGAAGTGTGAAAGCCAGAAAAAATACTGCAGATTAGTACAGTTGGTACAAGGACTGTGGTTAGGAGGAAAAGCCATGCAAAGGGGACTTGTCTGAGGATGGATAATGCTGAAAACTGCTTCCTGAGATCTCACTTAACAAGACTTATGAGAAGAGCTTTAGACTAAGAAAGGAGGAAAATGGTTTGGGAGAGTAGTGAAATCCTTACAGCTGTTTTTATAATAAATGGAGAAGAGGGGGGTGAGGGGGTGGGGGTGGTGAAAGCAGAAACATTGCTGCTAACTGTAGTCAACGCAATATCAATAGTCAAATTATTTACTTTTACATGGCTAGGAAGTATGTGGTCAATGGGAGACAACAGACATGCCTAGGTATTCATGCCAGGCAAGCATACTGCAGGTGATGTGCAGAGCATGAAACTGAGTATGACCTTGACTGCACTGAGGTGGAATAGCAGCAGTGATTATTACATGACAAGGAGCAATCACGTTGGAAATGCACTGTACAGAAATGATAGAATAACAGTTTAAAGGTAGTGGAGGAGTAGAATCATATTTTAAAGATGTTAAGAAATTATACAAAAAGTGATGTGTATAAAGTATATTAGTTATCATCAAAATCATTCCAGGAAAGATGTCAGAGGAGGCCCTTCTGGGATAGACTGGGGAGTTGAAATTAGATATGAACAAAGAATTATTTAATGTTGTTAGAGAGAGAAATACTCCTGAGATTTGTATCACAGGATATTTTAATTTCTTAGTCATTGAGACTGAAAACCATTAGCAATCATACACTATAGGTGTGACAATCAAAAGATCTGTTTAACTCAGCAGTTGACGAACCAACAGAAGGTGATACTACTTAAAATTTTGTTTCTGTGACATTAACAACGTAGAGGAGGTGGTTGTAGAAAAAAAACCTTGAGTGAGCAAGTGAGGTTGATTTAGTTGATGTGACCTGCAATGTGGGTCTGTGACTCCTATTCTTAATTAAAAAAGGGAAAACCATGCATAACTGGAGGGAACTAAATGGTGAAGAATGGACTAAGAAGCTCAAGATTTCACTTTAAATGAAGCCCCGAATTTCTTTATGTTAAAGATGTAAAGCTGTTGGGGGCTTCTCTTCTAAAGCAAAGAAAACAATAGCCCCAGCCAGCTCTGGAAATGACAAATTCTCTTGAAATGAACATTAGGAACACACAGAGACCCTCCAAGAATGGGGAGAAATGGATGCCCTGCAAAGAGACCTGTCTTAAAGATGAAGAAGCTCAGGGAGAAAATGGGAATTGCCTGCAGCTGTGCTAAGGCTGGTCTTGCCAAATGCCTTCAAATGTTAAGCAGCTGATTCTCTCAGGTGTGTGCAAGGAGAAGAGCTGTGGTAGGAACTGCCCTTGGCTCTGAAGCCCTCATCCCGTTCCCATACTTTGGAAGAGCCAGGGGACCTTGTGGAGCTTGTGTTTGGAGTCACGCAGTTGGTGCTCTGTGAGTAGAAAGAGCCTGTGTGGGGAGGTAAGAACCACCACAGAGAAACATCTGGGTTTTTTTTCTGTAACAATGGGAACATTTCGGACCAAATTTGCTTTCAGCATCTGGCAAGGTGGGCCAGGCCAGGCCCATGTGTTGTCCCGGGCACCCCTTTACCCTGAAGAGGCTGTCTGGGGCAGAGGGTTCAGCCTGAGCAGTGAAAAGCTTAGAGAAGTAATACCAACAAAATCTTTCAGCACAAAGTGTTAGGAAATTTTAATTATCAGCCTCATCACTAGCTGGATGTGTAATGACTTCACATCAGAGGATTTAGCAGGTGCTTGGGCAGAGATGGAAATGAATGAATCTGTCTTGATGCAAGGTGAACATTCAAGATGACTCCCATTAATTTTTTGTGTCTGTTCCTTAGGAATGGGGATAAATGCACACACCGAAGATCCCCACCTGCCTAAGGAGGATATACCCCTCCTCAAACCCTGTGGCAGCTGTATCTGGATCAGCAAACAGCTGGCTGTGATGATATGGTAAGAGTCAATCGGCATGCTGGTGGCTTTGCTTGACCCACAGCTGGAAGCTCACACCCCTTCTTCAGGATACCAACTGGTAGTCCGATGAGTGATCTTAGCCTAACACTGAATGCACAGTAGAAATTTGGTTCTGGATCTCCACAGAAACATGCCTAACCTTTTTCCTACTGGCTTCATACAAAATTCCCTCCTGTGAGTTATTTTTTTACTTCCCAATATCTCTGACAATGCAAGCAGGCTACAGCACTGCTCGTTCTTACTGATTACTCATAAAGCCTCTGATGTTTTTGTTTTGTTTTACCTTAAAATCCCATCTGAGTCCCAGGTTTTGTGTTTGATTTAGTCTGTGACTGTAGAAGAAATCTGATGTTCCTGAGTCTCAAAATGATTAAAAACTCAGTGGGCTGGGACACCACAGCTGTCAATGGCAAATTAAAAGAATCCCAGCTGTAGTGTTTTCTGAAGCTCTAGCCATGACATTGAACAGTAGGGGTTAACAATACAGATACTAGCTAAAAATAATAAATACCTATATATTCTTTCAGAATATTTGTACCCTAGACCCTTCACTTTTATGTGAAAGGAGCTGCCTTGTTTGTTTCCTGACTTCAACATTATACAGACTTTTAAAAATGCTATAGTGAAGCCTAAGAAGAGAATAAAATAATGTCATAGTAAGTGAGGAGACTTGGGTTTAATTCTTTGCTGCTGTTTTGTTTTGTGATATCAGACAAGTAGTTTTTTTCTCTCTCTGCTTTGATTCTTTAACTGAGGACAATAGCGGTTTCTTGTTTCTCCTCGAGATGCATTATTTTAATCACTATAAGAGACAACGAAGGGCTCGGCCACTACAGCAAGGGGAATTGTATTAAATATAACTCAACAAAGGTAGGAAAAAACCACTCTGAAGCTCCTGATGTTTAAGGCTGGATTGTTTAAATATTTCTATCAGTTTGTTGTGCCTTCTGTGGACACGGGAGGTGATGATATCAATAACATCTGCATCTTAGTGTGTTAAAGATCTGAACCCTGCTGCCAACTCAAACCTTGGTTTTAGTACTGTAAACGTCTTTTCAACGATTACTCTCTGATGTTGAAAAAGGTTGTAGAAATGCTACACACCTGTGAAATGGAAGAGCAGGATGAACTTGCTTTTTCTATTTGTTAAAATAGGAAATAAGGTAGCTAATTGCTTTTGTGCTACTTGAGTTTCGTGACTAGATTGTTACAGCTTGGGCCTAGCAATATGTTTAACCAACTTAGAAAAAGAGATGAGTAGATCAGCAAGAAGATTGCACAGCACATTGATCTCTCATAGCTGTTATAGCTGTCCACAAAAGATGCTGGCTGATACCTTTGGATTTAGGCAGAAGCAGCCGGGAAGGAAGGAATTCCCCTGCTGCCTCTGGACAAAACACCCATCTGACAGACAAAACTGCTGACTGATAGCACTGTCATTCAGGTAAATGTCTGGTTTATCCCCAGTTTCTTTTTCTTTAGTTCCCATTTCCTTGGGGAGCACTCTTTAGTCTTTTGGGGACAGCGTAGTATCTGTATTTTGGCTGTATTTCTGTACTTCATTGGTTTATGCTTGAAAAACCTCTAGGTGATCAACTTTGCTCTCTCTTGGCACACTTGCAAATGTACAAATGGAAAAACATGAATTTGTGGGCAGTGACTCTGCAAGTAGAAGCTACGTATGAGACTCTGTCTTGTGGTCTGTGAAGCCTCTCTGGGCAAAGCAGTGGGCCACCTGCGGAGAAGTGGGTGGTACCAAGGCATGGGGAGAGAAGGTCATGATGATGGGGTTGGACCAAGAAAACCACCACAATGTGGGGGACATAGTATGGAGGAAGGAAATAGAAACACAACTCTAAAAAAAGCAGGTGAGAAATGGTAGCAGAAATGACAGCCTTTTGTGAGATTAGTAAAGGATTATTTTGTATTTACTTTTCAGGTAACTTAGCAATGCTTTAAATGTATATACAGCCAAATCAGAAAATGCACTGCTGAGGAAAGTGATACTTGTCATGCCCCTTACTGGCAACAAGGACCAAAGTCATCTGGAGCATATTCGTGCTGGCCTGCTCTGCGGTGTTCCTGCAGCACGACGCTAAGCAAATGGCAAGCTGTACTAATTGGTCAGCAGGGGATTACCTTGCATAAAAAAGGCCCTCAAAAGGCTCAGAAGTGCCCATACCTTAACACAGCTGAATGACAGCAGCCTATATAGGAGGTAGTGCTTGTATTTAAGTGGAGGTACTATAGGGATACAGGCCTGGCAGCTTTCTTGGCCGTGTGTGGGGGCTGGCCTTTCACTGCCTGCAGTGACCTCAGTCCTGTGGACCTGAGAGCCAGCATGTCCCTGTGAGCCAGCATGTTCCTGCATTGTCCTCTAGTTGCAGGCAGAGGGGACACCAGCTCAGCTGAACAGCGAGAGACCTGCTGGCAAGGTGCTCTCCCTAGGTGCTGCATTGTGGATTTCACTCTGGTGTGTTCAAGTCTCATTCAGCAGTTTGGCTCACCATCAGCCTTCATTTTCTCTTATGGGGCCTGCGGAAGCTGCTGTCCTTACCTGTTTTAGCTCATTAACTCACCTCATTTTACCTTAGGGCCTTTGATACCTTCTGTAATGTAGGGAGCATAGCTCATTTCATGCCTGTGAGCTCCTGCAATGCTGATGATATTGTTTGAACTTCTTGCCTGTTTCAGCAATGAAACTCCAGGAGATGCGTTTGAGCAAGGAGACCTCCCGTGCTAGAACGTTTGGGCATGCCATGTAGTGACAGAAAGAAATACACTGGGATAGGGTAACAAGGGCAGGAGCTTACTTTGTATTTGCTGATTAGATGATGAAATGTTGCAGGTAAAAAGAGTCCCTGTGTTACTCCTGCATCAAACGAATGTTAAAGATTGTGAAGAGTACTACCTGGCAAAAAGTCATACCCATGCTTTCCTGGGCTATAGAACAGGAGGATGTGGTTTGCACCACCTTACGACCATGCTGAATATAAAGTTACTGTTTGTACAGTTCCCTAAACCACCTGAAAATGTGAGCTCTCCACTGCTTGAAACTAGCTTGTCTTTAGGGTGTCTAAATATTCGTAATTACCTGTGTCCTACTTCCTTCATAGCAATATACCCCGCAGCAGAAGGGAATGAGACAGAATCATACTGCCACTGTGTACTTCCTTGGAAATGCAGCATAGATTACTCTAACTGGCCTCACACTTCTTATGAAAGATTTGGAATAATCTATCTTTTTTTTTTTTTCTTCCCCTTAGAATTCAACAGAACTTGGAAAAGGAAAGAAATTTTCAGGTCTGGTGACTTTTTGTCTGTATGACAGTGAAAGAGAGCATATGGGACAGAAAAAAAGGAGAAGAGATGTTGACAAAAGCACAGGAGTCAGAAAATGTATCATAATTTTCCTTTCTGCTTAGCAAAGCAGCTCAAGTGGCTCTTGTGCTGCCTGTATTTTTAAAAAAATACATAAATTCAAGCTGTAAGTGAATTGCATAAACAGTTCTAGACTCACTTTCCCAGTAACAGGAATGGAATTGGACAGCTGACAGGGACCAACTGAAGCACTTACGTATAAATCAATGACGAGAGAGAAAATTCCTTAGCATGAAAAATGCCAGGTGAATTAGAAAGAGTCCTTTCAGCTCCTTGAGTTCTCCTCTTGCTCAGAAAAGATCTGCCATCATGTATCCCATATATTTGGTAATTTCTAAGTCTGGAAAGTATCGTTTGTGACACTTCCACTCTGTGTTTGTGTGCACAGATTTGTGTGGCCTATACGTGTTTCTTTTTCTACTTTTTCCAGTCTCAGTTGAGACTTTAAAGCTTCTCTACTCAGTATCTGCAGTTTGCATTGATATTACATACAAATCACACCTCAGATGCTCCCACAGATTTTTCTTTTGATTGTTATAATCCTCTTTTTTTCAAAGCTGGCTAGGGGACCCTCAACCAGGACTTCCTGCAAGTACTTGGCTTTGCCGCATGGGAAACTCTTCAGCCCACTTTTCTCTCCCCTTCCCTAGTGTGGTCTTGTGACAGGAGCATAGCAAAGACACCTATTAATTTCGACACTTCCGCCTTCCCTCCTCTATATTATTACTGTATTTAATGTATTTCTTCTCTGTACCTCCATCCTTCTCCATTTGCCTCCCTCTGTTGAAATCAGTCATAAAAAGCCACAATCCTATGTCATGCAGTTAGGCAATGTTTATTGATGGAGTACACCTCCTGGGCTGTAATCATATGCCCATTGCTGCAGTCAGCTCAGAACCAGGTACTCCAGATGCAGTCCAGCAAAGGGGGAAGATGAGCATTCGAACGCCTGGGCTGCTGCTCTTGCGAGTGTGCTTGTCTTACGTGCTCACTGCTCTACAAACCTGGATGACTTGTAACTTGCTGCCCAGTATGCCACCAAATCCGGGGACCCTGCCAGTAGAATCTAACAGAAAATAGATGAAGACAGTCAGGCTTAAATTATGTTGAAACATGAATAATTTTTCTTGCCTAGAATGAGATTTTCTGTCACTGACCAGTCTATCGTTTCAGAGCACAAGTCTCTATTGCCCTGGCCCTTGGTTTGTCCTTTACACCTGTGCAGTATGAGAGGGGATGCAGCTTTTGGAAATGAGGAAGTTTTGGCCACTTTACACACTACTGTGCAGTAGCAAATGGTGGTAAAGAGCAACTGTGAATGAAACTTCCAGCCTGGTCCAAATCAAAAATAGTTATTATAACATCACTACTTTAAATGGAGCAGTGAGTTGCTGTTTCTGACATGCTTGGCATTGCTCATGGCTTCTTAGAATTTAATCCTGAAATAAAGCAAATAACATCTAATAGTACAGGCAGCAGCAGCAGGTTAAAAGTTTCTGGGATGGCTTCTAGAGAAGCTGTTTCTTTTGTGGTATGTTATCGGGGAGCTGATTTCCGGTGATTTGTCATGGTTTTTTTCCCGTTATCGGGGAGCTGATTTCTGGTGATTTGTCATGGTTTTTTTCCCCGTGTACATTTTCAAAACTGCAGAGATGTTTCTGCATACCGTTTCAAATGACAGCCCTTCCTCACCCTTGCTCAGGAGGTCTCACAAAATGTTGTTAAACTCTTTAGACTTGTCAGTTTTAATTGAAGTATCCTGGAGTCTCATTCAGCTAACAAGATGTTACAGAGACATGAACTACCTCAGTCTTGAAACAGCAGGGGGAGGGAGCAAATGTCATGTCCCCTTCTCCTTCCTTGGAAACCTCCATATCTCAACTCCGCTCCCTTCTCCCACTCACCCAGTCTTCAGCCCGCTGCGTGCTCCGTGGCTCCTCTTGGGTTATTGTCCCAGCAACGATCCCTTATGTTGCCGTGCAAGGGGATCAGCCTTTGACTGAAACTCTTCCTCCTGTCGTGCGCCTGTGTGTCAGCCTGTAGTCTCTAAATTATACAAGACACTGGTCGTTAATCATCAGGTCCTAACGAAGGGGTGTGCAGGCAGACATACAGGGTGTGAGGCCCTTGCGGGAAGGGGAGCGATCCCACGCTGATGGCTTCCCAGCGCCTCGGGCCCTTCCTATCCCCCCCCGGGGTGCTTCCCGCAGGGTGGGCTCTGCCTGCAAGGGCCCTACGAGGGGGCTGTGGCCCACCCCGCCTGCCGCGCTGGGGACAGCGGGGCGCCGCGCAGGCCCGGGCCCCCGGAGGA
>JAVJGI010000014.1:113593756-113632028 GCA_035590275.1 Ibycter americanus | reverse complement strand
CGGGCCTGGCTGCCACTGCCCCAGGCCTGCCCCCCGCTGCCCCCGGGGCGCCTGCCCCCTTCCCCGCAGTGCCTGGCAGCTGTGTCAAAGCTGCTCTGCCCCTTGAGAGCTTCCCTATGAGTGGGCCGAATCCAGCCCGCGGTGGAAGCTCTGCTGCTCTGGCTTTTCTCCTTCTCTCTGACACTTTGTGCATCTGTGCTGGGTTGCCGTGTCCTCACGCTAGTGTGTAGTGCATCGCTCCTCCTTCAGTGTTCCTTGTAGAGCTAAGGATGGGAGAAGGCAGAACAGGTTATCGTTTCACAGCCTTCCTCATTCCCCTAAGGATCTTTCAATGAGCTCCTTTGTCCAGTAACACAAAACAAGACAAACCTTCTCCTGAAATAACTCTCACCCTGCATTCATGGTGTGTGTTGCATTGCGAGCATGGAGTGGGATGAGCAGAAGTGGTTCAGAGGAGTGTTACTCAATTTACTTTCTGTTGAATCTAGAGCGCTTAATTTTTTTTTCTTTTCCCTGTCTTGTTTGCAGGTTTAGAGCTTGGAGGGTGTTTTGATTGCTTTTTATTATTCTCCAGTCAAAACAAAAAGAGAAGCGCTGAAGTAAGTTGGTTATGAAGTGTTTTAACACCATGTTGAGTGAGCTGCAGACACAGGCGAAGGGCAGGCTGGCAGGGGCCGGGGAGGATTGGCATACACCAGGGTGTTTAACAAGGAGAGGTGGGAAATGTGGTAGTGGTTTGACTTTGTGTAACTTGTATTTGTGGAACATAAAGCAAGCTGAGCGTATATCCCTGGCTATGTCTAAAGCAAGGGGCAAAGTCTCCATTCAGCACTCTTCCTGCACTCAAGGTGCCTTTTAAGAGGGTAGTGTTGACAAGTCAGTAAGATTTTAAAAGATGTGCTTTGATACTACTCAAATTTTTTTCTCTGCTGTTTGTAGCCTTTAAAATCTCAGTACTCGCAATAACCCAGTGTCACCAGCTGTGCGTACCTGGTGCTGACTGGTATTGCCACACTAGTCTTCAAGAAGGATCCCGTGTGCTCAGCTACAGAGTGCTGTACTGACCCTGTGTGGGATGGAGATGGCAAAATCTCCTCTCCTTCTTTCAGCTCCTGGGAGGTGCCAGGCAGCTGCAAAGTGACCTGGCACTTCTGTGAGTTGGATCTGAGCTGTGATGAGTTCAAGCATATTTGTTTCAAGGCTGCCTGGCTCTGTAAGGAGAAAACTGCTCAATCTTTTGTCTCTTCCTGTTCTCCTCCTTCCCCTTTTCTGATTTGCTTTGCTCCACAGCTCTCGTTTTGTTCCCTCAGACTGTAGTATGTGATTCCTCATGCAGTTCAACAAGGGGGTGCTCAAAATCCTGCACCTTGGGAGGAACAACCCCATGCACTAGTATATGCTGGGGGCTGACAAGCTGGAAAGCAGCTTGGCAGAAAAGGACCTGGGAGAATCCTGGTGGACATGAAGCTGAGCATGAGCCAACAATGTGCAGCTGAGGCAAAGGGGGCCAATGGCATCCTGGGCTGCATTAGGGACTGTCGCCAGCAGGTCGAGGGAGGTGATCCATCCCCTCTGCTCAGCATTGGTGCAGCCACACCTGGAGTGCTGCGTACAGTTCTGGGCTCTTCTGTGCAAGAGAGACATGGATGTACTGGAGAGAGTCCAGCAAAGGGCCACTGAAATGACAGACAGAAGCATCTCTCCTATGAGGGAAGGCTGAGAGCTGGGACTGTTCTAGCCCAGAGAAGAAAAGGCTCAGGGAAGACTTATCAATGTATATAAATACTGAAAGGAAGGTGCAGAGCAGATGGAGCCAGGCTCTTTCCAGTGGGGCCTAGTGACAGGACAAGAGGCAATGGGCCTGGAACACAGGAGGCTCCATCTGAATGTAAGGAACACTCTTACTGTGAGGGTGACTGAGCACTGGCACAGGTTGCCCCAAGAGATGGTGGAGTCTCTGTCCTTGGAGATATTAAAAAGCCATCTGGACGTAGTCCTGGGCAGCATGCTCTAGGTGGCCCTGCTTGAGCAGGGGGCTCAGAGGAGATGACCTTCAGAGGTCCCTTCCAACCTGAACCACTCTGTGATTCTTGCATTAGCTTTGAAAACACCCTTTGTTCCCTTTTCTTGTTTTGTATGCTGAGTGTCACCCCAGGACCTCACCCAGCTGGAGGTGCTGGGTGTCTACTTCCCTTGTCTTCTGGTTTTCTACCTGTAAAAGGGAGCTAAGACCTCTTACCTACCTCAGATAATTAATTAATATTTCTTCCACACTTTGAAAACAGGATGGGAGAAATACTTGTCCAAATGCAAAGGAGCGTCAATGAACGAGGTTAGAAACAGTGCAATGGTAATGTAACTCATATTTATGTGTGTGAAAAATACGGTCATGCTTACCTGTTATAGACATATCTTGCTTGGAAAACTGTTTTGGGTTCAAAATGACCGCAGTTTACTTACTGTCAAAGTAGATGTGGAAGAAAAATCCACAACCTGAAAACCCTTACCTTGAATTTTTATCTCCTTAAAGTCCAATATTTTTACATTTACCCAAGCTGAATGATGACTTCAAGCTTCAGAACTGAACTTTATGATGACAGGGCATGCAAACCCTGTACTGACCGGCACAGACCTGATAAGGTAGTTCAACACTGTCTTGCTAAACACGCTGGAGGGGCCGAAAGAGCCCCGCTCAGTTAGGATGCACAGTAAGCTGCAGGAACTGATATTAAGTGACCGTTAATCTCTGGTGGAATTCCCTTTGCCAGGTAAGATGGGCCAGATGCTGGATTGCTCTTTGTTTTATTACTAGTATAGTACTGACTAAGCTTGCTGCTGGTGGCATTTGCCTTGAACAGATATCTTTTTGCGTCTGGCTGGGGAGCAGTGCTGGGCTGTGTTGAGGCCACCTGGTCACGGGTCAGTTCAGGCTGCCTCCTGGCTACCTCCAAAATAATAGATGTGAAACTTTTTGACTATTTTTCCTGTGGATAAAGACACAGCTTTGCTCCTGCTGGTTAATGGTGTGTGTTTGTGGAGCAACTATCTCCTAGTGACTGCCAGACTAGAAATGACTGGAGTGCAAACTGGCTGATTTCTTATTTCATGGCTGTGGACTATTTTATGCAGCTTTGTACTGTGAAATATGGGAAACCAGGCTTAGCCAAAAGTGAGTTGCTTAGCAGACGCTTGCTGTCATACAAATTAGCCACAGCTTTTGCATCTTGGAGTGCTGCCAGCAGAGAGCTAGCTATTGCATTAAATGTCTACTACCAGTCATGATCTAAACTGAAAGCAAGAAGATTAATCGCTCTTCTAGCATTATCTTAGCAGTTAGCGCTTTTTGTGGCGTTAAACATGTTTTTCGTCTTTAAACCCAAACTATAAAATACTGCTCTGAGTTTCACATCAATGAGTGTATGGGAAGAACAGGAAAAGGTTTAATTTAGTGAGTGACTGAAGTGTATAGGAACTATCTTGCATAAAAGTGGAAAGGGAAGCTAATTTTGTTAGTGCTGCCAACCTGGTATGTAACAATGAATACCTTCAAAACAATAGTTTAAATAAATATATGGTGGATACAATTGATTTGAGCTACTAGGAGGTGAAAAGTAACAGCATTCAATGAGCAGCTTCTTTGACTTTACTCTGCCTCAACAAAGATTTTAAATACATAATTGTACTGATGTAGTTTGACTAATGAAACACAGTATTTTTTCCTTGCCTAAAAATATTTCCATCTGAAATTTTCCTGAGTTGCGAAGTTCTTACTTAAGAAGTAACTCACTTGAACATGAAGTAAACAACTGGAGTTGAGGAAACTCATACTTTAGTAAGTTCCTGAGGATATAAGGTTGCTTTCAATCATTGGTGTCTGTTATGAGCGAGGGAATGACACCAGAAGGGCTGTTTTGAATTCAGTTGGTAAGCTTGACCCTTTACACCAATGCTGCTGACTTCTGTTTGTTCTGTTCTCTGTAATCTTACTTCTTAGCCAAGCTCAGTATCATCAGGGCTTTAATTTCTTGAATTACTAAATGACGGCTAGGAACACTACATCAAAGAAATTTTATGTTTCTTTTAGAGGTTTAGCCTTCCTGGTTGACAGGGAAAATTAGAAATTTGACCCAGGCTCCCCAGAAGACAAATGAAAAATCCTGAAAAAAATAATCTGTTTAATTCATTTCAGGATTTTGCAGGGGAGGATATCAACATCTTGCTGGTAATTTTTAGCAGCTCTGCTATTGGCAATACTGTCCCTGTAGTGCAGCAGCACTTTATGGAGGAGGAACATGAGAGCCACCAGCAGACATCATTTACTGCTTACTTGGGTGTTGGAGTGCTTGTGAGTGCCTGCTGTGACCTATAGATGACTGCTGACCCATTAGCTCTCCATCTGAGAACAGCTGCCATTCACTGGTGCAGCTCTTGTTTCTAGATGAGACAGTGTTAGGTTTATGCTTAATCCTTACAGGTCTGTTACAAGGATTTCCTCTTGCTTTTCTTGCAGCGTTTACCCTTTGGTGTGTAGAGTTCAAACAAGCCCTTCCCTCCAATGGCTACAGCAGTGATTTTCTGTTTCCCTTCTGCAAGGGAATCTGAAATGCAAAGGCCGAATAGTAATGTGTACTTGCCTAGAAATAATGTGCTGAGTTTGTAACTACCGGAGAAAATAATGTGGCACATAGTTATTTCCATGTACCTCCCTAGCACCAAGAACAATTAGACACCAGCTGAAGACAGTGACTGCCAAAAGCGCATTTGGATGAGGTGGGTGTTTCTGGGTGGTACAGTCATGCATTAACAAGTGTGACTGCATCACTAAAACGAAAGTATGTTTGTATCCCCAAGCCCTTTGTAGGGATATGCCATCCTCAGGAGGAAAGGACACCAATAAAACATCTGGCAGGGAGGAAAAGCAAAGAAATGAGTTTAGGATAGTGAGGTGTATTTAACTGCTTGCTGTTAGCAAAAACCATTCACCTGAACTGGATATAGTGTTCACAGCTGCTTCAGAAATCATTCACTGTGAAAGCTGAAGTGGGAGTAGGTCAGCTGCTCCCAATCCAGTTCTCTGGGTGTTAGAAGAAATCTAAACTGATGGGCAGGTGGGTGGGCAGCAAACAGTAACAGGGAGGGCAGCTGCAGCAGGGATAGGGATCCAGGGAGCTTTGTGCAAACCTGAGAGGAGATGTAAACCCTTTTCCTGCAAGACACATACACAGTCTTCTGACAGAGCTGGGAAACCAGACATAATATTTTCTATTTGCTGAGACTGAATTCTCACAGGGCATAGAGCTACTTGCAAAAAACCTTCACTCCACTGCATAAAATCTTGCTCCCTCTTGCTCTTTGAATCCCGTGCTGAGCTCCAGTAGTTGCTTGTGTGTTTCATGGGTAGGGGAAAGCAGCACCTCGTGGAAATCTTAACCTTTATGCATATTGAGAGAGGAACTCACTTTTTTTTTTTAACATGTCACATGCATGGATAAATGCAAGAGATGAAACGGTACTGTGTGGGGTTTTGGGATAAAGTGTTCGGCACAGTGGATTCTGTTAGAGAACGAGTGATGAGTTGCAGTCAGACACCAAGAAATGATGGTCCACAAGCCGCAAGTGCTTTTAATAGGATAACTACCCACTCGTTTGCTTAGATTTCCTGTAGTTGCATCTTCCACCACTGGGGTGTTGAAGGGTGAGCAGATACAGCTCAGTGAAAATGATACAAAAGCAACACCCTGCATCTTGAGAAATGTTTAGCAGCTTAATTAGATTCAGAGTATAATACTGTTAACAGTGCATAAATGACAGCTATCTTCTTTTTATCTACATATCGTTCCATTCTTTCAGCTTTACCATTATTATTTAAATGTATTTTAAGTATCCTTTCTCCTCAAAAGCCACCCTTATTTTTATTTCTAATCTGATTTCACAAGATATTGTCAAACTTCTTACATGTAAGAGGATAAACAATATATTCTACCCTCCAGCAGTCATAAAGGGAGAAGCAGGGGGAGAGGAAGTCCTGCCCTTAAATATCCAATGTTATGACTCAGTACTCAGGAAACGTGGGAAACCGAGGTCTTCAATCTTAAATGTTTCAGTGGGGTTTCCTTTGCTGTCTTCTGCTAACCTGCTAATCCTTTTAGAAAGCTGAATTCCATGGCTCTTTCTAGAGACAGTAGAGCACAGCTGATTTTTAAAGCGGTCTTTTCTTTCAGCATAATGCAGCCATTGGCACGGTCACGGGGGCTGCAGAGGTTGTGCTCTGACTGCAATGGTAGTAAAGTGTGATAGCTTGCACTGAGCATGAGCCAAATTGCATTCTGTCACATCCTAGTATCTTCAAAATTTAACTGTGCTACTGCTGTGCTAGAGCTACATGGCATGACAGGTAAGCTTTCCATTAGATTCCTGGCTGGGTTAAAATCAACAGTAAAGCAAATGCACCATTTCTAGTACTTCTGAATAGCATCTCATTTGGACCTTGATGTGAAAGCAGAATACAGTAAGTCGCAAGTGACAGAAACAAATTAGTTCAATATTTCAGGTTTCAAACCTTGTAACCTTGCAAGAAACATCTCTGACAGCTGTTGTGTCAGCTGGTAGCTAGTGTGCCAAACGCAAAAATTATTGAACTCCAGAGTTTGTAATACAGGGGAGGGAGAGGGGGAGACAGAAATAACGGTGATGGCTTTTTTCTGGGTTTTCTTGTCTAATGCAAACCACCGAAATTCCCTTGGAAGAATAACTGCAAGGACTGGTGATGCCTTTCCCAAACTAAGGGTGTGCATAGTGGTCTCATGTCTCAGCTTCTTTGTGATGTCCCTAAGCAGCTGCTGGCCCATGTGCCAAATCAGAGTGCCTTTGCAGGAGGCTGCTGCTGCTGCTCACAGGGTTTGTAGTTCCTGTAAGGAGCCTCAAGTCCCTGTTGCTGCTGGACAGCATTGAATGGCTGGCAATGAATTCAAAGCCAGCGTCTTAGGGATGCAGCCTGAATCTGTTTGCCCTGAAAAGTGCAAACCCTGTCCCTGGGTTTTTGTGTGGCTCAAGGCGACTCCTCTGCGCTGAGGGGCAAATGCTCTGTTAGTACCCTTAGCTGTCAGCAAACTTGCGCTGCTGGTTTTGAGGCAAGGGCTGCATTTGCACTCGTTAGCACTGTGGCTTGGCATCTAGAGCTTGTAAATCAAGACTGGCCAAGGTGCTGTCTTTGAGGCCTTAGGAGGCAGCCCACAGAGAGAGTTGTTCATTGCGGTTATCTTTGACTGAACCAGCTGGAGTGCCTACAAGGTCTTTTGAGCTCTGCTGTGACTAGGGGCACAGACTAGATGCTCTGTGGGAAGAAGGCATTTAGAGGTGCCAGCCAGTGAGCATCCCACAGGATCCCCTGCCCAGGTGTGCGCTGTATACAGAGGTCACTTCCCTCTGCCCTTAATGGAGAAGCTGTGGCACAGTCTTTTACAGATACCAGTGCTGCCAGCACTGTGGCCAGTCTCTGCTTTCTCACATGCTTGGAATCTTTCCAAGTGCACAGCCTCTTCCAAGGGTGCACAGCCCTAGTGCTTGAGGCAGTCGAGAAGAGACTTGGGGATATCAGGCTTCTGGGGATGGAGGGCTGAACATGCTTAGCCGGAGCTGTCAGCTCAAGTTCTTCATCAGGTGTCCCTCAGCCAAACCTCACTAAGCCACCCACCATCAGCAATGCTCTGGGGGCCCTGGCACAAACTGTGTGGCTGGCTTTGGTGCTGAAAGTCACAGGGGCCGTGCCTGGCCAGGTTTGTAAGGTAGGGATGAGGACATGAATCAAGGAATGTCTCATGCTTCTCTCCCTTCTAACATCTCCATAAGGATGACCAGCTGCTCTTCATGTGCCCACCCTCGCTAGTCCCAGCTGAAGCAGTGTCTCAGAGCACCAGGCATGAGGTGTACCAAGCTCACTGGAGGTGCCCCAAACTGTCTGGCTGTTTCCCCCAGGGCTATGCCCATGTCTGTTGGGGCTGGGCAGTGGCAGAGGGCTCACAAGACTGGCTTGCTATGAAACTGGTAACCCATGAAAGCACCTTGCTGGCTGCTGGGGTGCTGTGAGGGTGTAACACAGGGATGTTCTTCAGCTACAGAAGGCAGGGCTGCAGCTGCGCTCAGCTAATCAACGTAGGATGATGCTAGATATGTTTCAAGCTACTACCTTTCGCTGGGAATGACTTGGCTTTATGCTGGAGACCTGTGCCAAACGAATAAAATCATATCTTAATTGCAAGGTGTATTTTCTGTCTTCTTATTTGCGATTCGGGTTTAAAACCTGTGTGTTGTTTTACTTAAATTTCACTGATGACAGGGTTATTATTTTTTTTTTTAATTTTGTTTCTTTGTCTTCTTCAAGTGTGTATTTCCTTCATATTTAAGGTAATACTTTATACTTTAAGCTAGGCAGCTGGGCAGATCCCAAGTGGATCAGAGCCACAATACGCTACCTCTTTTTCCAAAGCAAAACTGACCCCAGATGATCCATCTCTTTAAAACTTGGGCAATTTATGCTTCCAGTGCTACTGATACAAAAGAGTCATAACGTAAATGCAGAGTCCTGGTGCTTTCCCTTAAATACAACAAATGTCATCTCAGTTATATAAATTTATACAGGTTAAAAACCCAATGAGTATGTTCTCCTTATATGAACAAAAGCTCTTAAAGATACTGCCTGCACCGCACAAGCTTCTGGAAGGCTTTCTTGAAATCGTCATTAAAGATTGTGTAGATTAGAGGGTTAATAAGGGAATTTATATATCCCAGCCATGCTAGGAAATTAGACATGTCTTCTGAGATGTGACATCTTTCACAAGTATTAACAACTACTTCTTTTACAAAAAAAGGGAGCCAGCAGATCACAAATGCCCCCAAGATCAGACCCAATGTAGTTGCTGCCTTTCGCTCTCTTGTGCTAGAGATTCTCTGTTTTTTCCAGGACTTCTCGTGCTTAGATTCAGACCTGGGGCTTCGTACGGTGATATTGATTTTATCGCAGTTCACCAGGGGATCTGATGTCTTCTCTGCTGTGCTGGGCATCGAAGCTGATTTGGTGCTTCTTTCACCTGCATCCAAAAGGACTTGTCCATTTACCTCCTCCCTTACAATCCGGCTGACGCTTCTTCTGTGAAATGTCTTTGCTGCCTTGTATATCTTGTAATAAAGGATCAGGATCAAGGCCAGTGGGATATAGAAGGCGCCAAATGTAGAGTAAATGGTGAAGACAATGTGGTCGTGTTTGATGATGCATTCGTCATCCCTGCTGGTCGTCTGGTGCCGCCAAAACAAAGGCGGCATGGAGATAAAGATGGATATGATCCATACCACTGCAATCATGATGCCAGCATGCTTAGGTGTCCTTTTCCGTGCATATTCCACAGCATCTGTAATTGCTCTGTACCGGTCCAAAGCAATGGCAGAGAGATGCAAGATGGAACATGTGCAGCATGTAATGTCCACACTCAACCAAATGTCACACACCACTTGCCCCATGATCCAGGTCTCCTTTACAATGTAAACAATGCTGAAAGGCATCACTAGGACTGCCACAAGGAAATCAGTCACTGCAAGAGAGCAGATTAGATAGTTGGCAGGGTGGTGGAGCTTTCTTGTCACAATTATTGCAGTCATCACGAGAGAATTGATGGCCGTTGTCATTAGTGCAAGCACAGACAGGGTAATGGAAATGAGAATCTTGGATGTCACCCATTTGAATAGTTCTTCTGATGTACCATTTTGTTCAGTTGAGTTTATTAAATCCATGTTCTCTTTTAAAGATGATCTTTACCAGTAGCAGTTACCTGTTGGAAAAGTAAAAACATTCAGAAAGTACATTCTTAGTCTCCAGAAGGTCTTGATTTTTGTTATCTTAAAAGAATATGGGTCCTAAACTGATAAGGACCTCAGACTTATCATTAGAAATGATTCTGGCTCCAGATAGACTTTCCTGGCTAGAACCATGTGGGATGTTCTGCCTCCCGAATAGGGGCCTCCTCTTTCTCTTGGTCATGCTGTTGGGAAGGGGATGTTTTCATGGCAGGGGAGAGGAGCGTGCTGGGATCCCCGAGAGGCACTGCCCTGCAGGGTGCCGCACATCGCTGCTTGGGGGAACCAGCCTTGTTCCTCAAGCAGGGCTGTGGCATCAGTGCAGCCCCTAGGGTGCAGGGTCAGCCATCCTGCTAAATACTTACTCTGAATGGATTGTAGTGGAGTCCTGAAACCGGTTAAATGTGGTGAATCTCATCCTAAAGTACTAATACTGCTTTTAGGCTAGCACTGTCTACTCCCCTAAGCAATGTAATGACTGTTGAAAACTTTAATCCACAGGAAGCAGGCATAATACTTCTTTTCTCTCTATAAACTCCTTTTTCCCCATCAGTCTGTGAGTCCTTCCTTGTGTATAGATAAACATGGGCTTTCTAAACTGGGACATAGTTTTCAAGAGAAAACAGAAACGTGAAATGTTGCAGTACAAACAGAAGAAACAATTGCGTGTTGAAAGTTTAATTTTAGATCTTCCTCTTACACAGCTCTAAAATAAAATGGTTGAATATATTTTAAAGCTTCAAATGGTTGACTTACTGTCTAACTGAAATATTATACATAGAGTCTTGAGAACATCATTACTTTTCCTCAAGTTTTGCTACTCTGTGATTGCTGCCAAAGAAAACTGCAGAAAACTTGGATGCTAGTTGTTCTGCTAATGACTCTACAGAAACAGTATAACTCCTCTTACAGCTCTGCAGGAAGCAAAAAGCGAAAATCACATAAATACTCAGTTACTTTCTGGGGATGCACACCCTACTTTCTTATCCAGAAGGGTTTCTGAGCACTCTACAGACTGCAGCTGAAGTAGGAGTTTTCAGCTTTTTAGACTAGAGCCTGTAACTCACAGTAAGAGGGTCAGATTTTTCATCCTTTTGCGAGTTTTGACCTGCAATTTCTTGTGTGAGTAAGATCTACCTGAAGAACCTCTAAGCGGGGTTTTCTCTGACAAATTTTGGAGCATAGTGAGTGGGTTGCACTTGTGTTGCATTGGATGCCACATGTAGGGAAATAAGTGAAATAAGTGAATAATTTTTCTTAGGTAAAGTGGCTCTCATTAACATAACTAAAGCTTTTTGGTATTATGCTGGAGCGGCTGAAGAAGAATCTCATATACTGTTTATAACCTTGCACCCAGTTCACTAATTTGACTTGATATTCTAACCTGGGCAATGCTTAATATGCTATTGATCTACTCAAAAAGGTTTTTAGCATTGCTTGACCAACATCTAATTGTGTGGAAGAACAAGGAAAGGAAATGTATTTTAGGTGGTGATATTTACAAATGCTGAGCAGAATCTTGCCTTGTACATGAGCTGATTACAGCGTGCATGTGCTCCCTTTCTCTCTGTGTCCCTCCCTCTGAACTTGAATACTTCACATGCATAAAAATAGATGTTTCATCATGTCAGTGTCACCCTAAAACCTTCTGAATCCACAGTAATTGCTAGTTTGCAGATATTTTTGTCTATAGTTAGCTGCCTTCCAGAGAAGGAATAGGCACATATAGTATTATTGGGTGAATGTTCAACCTCTGCTAAATACATGTCCATTTTGAGCTTGTATAAATACATGGGGGAAAAAAGTTTATGGGGAAAAACTAAGATTTCTGTTGATATCCAGCAGCTGATCAGATTTTAGAACTCATTATGGTTAATTACCTTATAAATTTCTAACTCTTTGGATATTAGTCCTTAATTGCAAGCAAGCAAAAAGCAATTTAGATATAAAGAAAGCTGATTAATAGCTTTTGAAAGATTATTCACTTTGAGACTCTGGAGTAAGGAAAATAGTATGGGTGGGTTCACAAAACCAGTGTGTAGGAATAAGTAGATTTCCTCAGTGCTGCAGTGACTTGGAGGCTCTTTGTAAGAAGTACAGTGACAGAAACGTGCTTACTTGCCATGTGCAGTGATTATGCTTCTCTGTGTGGTTTTAAGATTATCAGCTGGTATGCTCGGATTTCATTCAGGCTGCTAGCATGGAAATACAGCAGTATTGAAGACCATCACACCGAGTTTTTAGTGTACTACTATTAGATGGATAATTCTGCTGGGGTTCCCTGTTTGTGGGGCATAACCTGTTTTTAATGGTACCCATCTGGACATCAGCCCTCCTGTTCCTACGTGGAGTGTTAGACCCTCTGCTGTTGTCCTCACAGCCCTGGCAGCAGGTGTCCAGGTAGGTCCCTGCAGGCTGCTGTGCAGACCAAGAAGTGTGGCTCCATCCAAGGGAGAGAGCAGTACGGTGACAAGATCTGTCCTCCAAGGTAGTTGCTCCCTTTGAGGTTACAGAGCCATTCAACGGGCTGTGCTGCTTAGGACTGCCAGTCACAAAGTTTGGTGGCTTTCCTGTCCAAGTGGGATGGGGATCCTCTGCTAACTGTGGTGGGGATTTGTGCAAGGCTATCGGGTGATCGTTAGCTAAAAAGATTGCTTTATAAATATGTGGAGTTGAAATGCTGGCAGCATTTAAGGACTGCCACCTCTCTCTCTTTTGATCACTTCCAAGATGAACTAATTCTGGATTTTCTCTTGCTAAGCTGAACTTGGTTCAATCAGTGGCCATCACTGACTTCTGTCCTCAGCAAGCAATTGAACCCCTTTTTGCAGTATGAAGGATGATGATGTAAACAGTGCACTGGATTAGGATGCAGGAGAGCTGGCTTCTGCCCCTCTACTGTAGGCTTCCCTTGTCAATTTTTAAGCAAATTCATTGAAGTGCTTCAGTTAATCCTCTATAAAATAGCTACAGGAGTACTTCTCTGCTACCTTATTTTACATATTTGTGTTGCCTTCTCGTAGTAGCATGAATTATCTCTTGTGTGCATTTAGTGCAGGGAAGATGTAATCTCAGGTGATACCCCCAGGTGTTGTGGGCATACTGGTATAACTACATACTGTACTTCCAGCTCGGATTTTGCTGTTATCCCCCTGTGAGTCTACTGAGCTCTTGCCTCACAGAGCAGGCACAGTCCCTCTGCCCTGTGGTGTGGGCATCTCCTTATGGCCACATACCTGACATAAGACTTCAAAATGAAGCATGGAAGACTCGGAGCTGTCTTCTCTTGAGCAGTGAATTTACTTTGATGAACGAAAACAAACTTGCAGCCATGCTGAACTGAAGAGAAATCTGTATTTCAACAATTATGGAATGGGTTCGGCAGTGACATGTAACTATTTTCAAAGAAATCTTTACAGTCCAGATGTTTTTAAGGCTACTTTTGTGGAACTGGCAGCTCAGTGACCCTCTCAAAGGACTAAGCCGAATCTATCAGCTTATCACTGATATCTCGAATTCCATGGAAGTTGCTCTTGCTGCAGCTGGAAGTGTTGTCTTTTATTATTAGCTTTTCAATATGCAGCTGTTGTTGGAAAACTTTGGAAAGACTTGAGGCTTCAATTGCATTATGTTGTCCTGAATTTAAGATTGGTGAAAATGATGTCTTGTACTTTATCTTCATTATAGATCTTAACACAGTAAATTAACCTATAACTGCTATTAAAATACAAGTACGGTATTTCAGTTGACCCATTAAAATATTAGCCTTTGACTGCTGAACAAGAGCCCTGTAAACAAAGGAAGCTGCTGTTCACCTAAGATAGTGTGTCTGTTATTTTGGATACATGAACATTATTATTTTTGAGGAATTAGCCACTTCTACAAATCTTTTTTCCTCCCCTCCCAGATATGGCATGTTAAGGGGACAAGAACATAAGTACTTCCTTGTCTGTAAAAGCACATATATCATCCTGCTGATCTTGTTTAGAAGGCTTGGAGGAAAATGTCTGTGCACCCTTATCACAAAAGTAAACATCGGGATTTGTCTAGTGGCCACTCACAGAAAAGGGAATGTTGTTGGTGCTCCTCAGTTTTGCAGGAACATGTGTATATGTTATTAAGCCCGTAACCACCCATTTCTTTTTGAGATTTACAAAGTAGTAGTAAGATTGTTTTTGTTCAGTAGCATTAGCCTGCTCTTCCAGGTTTGAAAAACAGCACTGCTCTGCCTTTGGGTAAACCTGAAAGATAATATGAAACACGGGTTGGGGACAAACATGGGTGGGAATGCCTTTGGGAAGGGCACCAGGAGCCTACTATTTGGGGTTCTGAATTTAAACTGAACTGCTAGAAGTTTACAGCTCTTGTTTTTTGGGCCTGGTTTGCTTGATGTTGCTTTAAGCCCTGGCAGTGACAAAACTGGCTGATTAGAGTTTCAGTACTGCTTTTGAATACAAGTTTGCTGAGCATACTGGAGGGGTGAGGTGGGTGTTTGCTTGCTTTATTCCATGTGGGTTCCTTAGCAAAATGTGTCTTTAATCTAAAAATAGTACTTAGAGAGCAAAATGAGCAAGTGATTGAACTAAGGGTATTTAAATTGCTGCAGACAGCAATAACAGTCTTTGTGCATTAAGTAAACACAGAGTTGTGCCAGTGGCACAGATAGATGCTCTTCATCTCTCTCACTCAAACGGGCTTCAGCTGGCTTTGAATTGATGAAGTGTTTCACTTGCTAGCAGAATCCCTTGCTCTATTGGCCAAGCTGATCTGTCAGTCAGTTAGAAAGGCCCAGCTTTCTTGCTCCAGTGGAAACAGATCCTACAAACTTCTTTTCCAGGTGAAAGGGAAGACTATACTTGTTTCCAGCTATCCTGTTTTTATCACCTGTTCCTGTATAGGCTAACCAGATATTTACTGGAGGTAAGGTTAAAACAACCATAGAAGGATAAAGTACCAGCCTTGCTTGGGAGCTAGAATTGCTTCTGAAACCAGTATTTATGAGCTTGTAAAAATCCTTCCTGATGTGGCTGTGTGTCTTTAGATGCCATGTGATGTACTGATGACAATTAGCTTCGTAATGATTCATCATATTAAATATGAGTAGAGGGAAATATAACTCTTTTGGATTAAACAAATTATTTAAGAAGGGTGAGCTTGTACTTGAATCTGATAGGGGATATGTAGTTTGTTGAGCCTGAACCCTAGCATCCCAACAGATGAGGAAGAGGAGAGGGGCATTTTCACTTGATTCTTAGAATCCTGTCTGTAAATTCTTTCCTCCCAATAACGCTTTCTAAGGGTCCTAAAGCTACAGTGCATCCCCTGGGACAAGGCAGGGGTGACTGGCAGGCTTGTGAGAGACCTTACTTGCCAGCTGAAGGCAGCTGATGCAAATCTGCCATTTCTGGAATGCAAAGTAGATGTCTATCAGCAGTTTGAAGTGCAAGCAAAAATCACAAGGTTGCCATTTTTCCTCACCCAGTCTTGCATTTCTGCACATTTAAGATTCCCTTTTTTTTCTTTCTTTTTTTTTTTTTCTTCCCCCCTCTGCAACTGCTACTCAACTAGGAGGTACAGTTATTTCCAGTTCTTAACCTGTCAGCAAATGTTTGTATATGCATGCTGAAGTAATGCTTTGGATTCCCTGTTTTGGGTGGTACTGTCTTAGTCCATGAGACTGAGCACATTCTGGACCTGAAATGGTCCAGAAAGTAAGCTGGAGGAATATCTCAAAAACTGTTTAGGTTTTTCTGTTTGAGTCTCTGTTAACTGGAGTTACCTATTTACACTTGTAGAAGGTCACAAAAGACCCATTTCTAGAAACACAGATGACAAATAACTGTAGAATCACAGATAAATCAATTGAACTAATATCAGCTAAAGATAATACAGAATTTTGCCTCCCAAGCACCCTGCAGGAGAAGCGTGGGTAAATAGGTAGGCTTTGCATCACACCCTGAATATCAGTGTAAGATGTGAAGGAAATGAAACTAAGAGTCCTGCAGAATAGGTGCCTCCAGCTTAGAGATGCACAAATCCATTTATTGCCTGAGCACAGGCGCTCTGATTTCTTACGGAATGGCAAAGAAAAGTCCGTTTCTGTGCCTTGAATGCAAGGCACAGAAGTTGCGTAGTAAACCTGCATTTGATGCTTCTTTTAGCTGTGTTGCAGTCTAAGAGCCCCTGTGTTGGCAAAATGATACTGTGCAGTATGTTTTGTGTCAGCCACAACAAAGATGACGCTTGGTTTAATTTTCTGGATGGCTCTCTAAATTCTTTCAGCCAACAGAAATAATCCCAAATGGCTAAAATGACAACATCTGACAGACTTAGCCTTGAAAGTTGCCACCCCATGTGTCTGCTCTGTCCGGTTATTGCTCCTGGAGCAAAATCAGCAGGAGGAAGGTAGTGCTTCCACTGAAGCAGCTGAAATTCAGAGTCCAATGGCTTGCTGAGGCTGCCAGGGAAGGTGAACTTGCCCTCTGCCACTGGATGCTGACAAGAGAGATGCAAGCACCAACTCTGTCAGGACCAGAATGAAGGCAGTAATCTCTGGCAAAGGGGCGGAGTGAGGCACTGAAATAGCTTCTGTCCTTATCTCCCTGGTGTAATTAACTCACCTTCATGTTTCCTACTGAGGCTGTATAAATTGCAGCCTGCTGGCTGTGACTCCTTTGACACATCTCCCTCCAGGAGGTTTTGGTCCTTGCTTCGTTACTTCATGAGCATTACCAAGTGCTCCGTGTTTTCCAGTCTGCAAAATACCAGACTCTTCAAGCCCAAATGTGACAACCCCACATAAGGGGATTCCCGAGGCTCTGTAACAGGGGAGCAGCTCGTTGCCTTCTGCATTTCAAAGGTGTCAGTTCCTGGGGAGGTACCACTCGAGCTAGCTTTAGACTCAGCCAGGTAACCAGGAGCAGAGCGCTCAGCAAAACCTGCCTGGGAAGCAGGGTTGCTACATAGGTGGGGTTACCCTGTGTTGGATGCATTCCTTGATGCCTTTGCCATGTTCTCTACTTGCATTTGTTGGGCTGCAGTGTAGTCCTGTGCTGCTTGTCAAGCCTGCCTGGAGGATATCCCCCCTGCTTATTGCCATCGTATCTGTAGCAACTGCTGCATTTGCTTGTATGGCAGAATGATGTTCAGATGTAATTATGCATTCCTTGCCGCTTCTAGTGTTGAAGTTGAGGCTTTGGTTTTTTGCCTCCTTTTGGAAAATTAGTCACTTATCTGTGTTTGCTCTTTATTTCATGTCCCTCTGCCATCTGTTTTAATCTAGCTGAGGGGGATGGGGGCGGGGGGAAGGCAAGCCAGCTTCTCAACCAGCCCTCTGGGAGGAGGGGAGGAGGAGCAGCAAGAACAGCATGGTCCACAGGATGACAGGCTTGCTTATATAAAACAGTAAACATGTTTCCCAAATGCACCTTCAGTTGTTGGGTGACTGGAGAATGAACCTGTTATGAATTTGATCATTTTGGCTGGAGAAAGGGAAAATATCAGACCCATATTCATAATTCTCCAGAGGAGATGGTGATGATTTACTAGTACATTAGATGAGGGGATTCAGTTTCCTCTCTTATTTGAGGCTGGTCTGAATCCCTAGCCCAGGCTTCTCAAGGCAGTGGTCTAGATAGTTGCCTTTTATATTGTATGTGGTGTGGAAGAGCCCCAGAGGACCAGGTCCTGGATAGTGCCCATGGGAGCTGCTTTCTGCCATCTCTTCTGCTGCTGACGTTCTGAGCTGTGTAAATAGATACCTGTGAGAAATGAAGTAGTGTCTGGGCACCTCATTCCCCTGTGTGAGCTCTGTGCTGAAAAAAATGGTACCTTCATGATGGCAAGTATTCTATCCAGCCAAATTCCTATGTTCCTTAGAGGCACGTGTCCCCTTGGATGGGTGGTCAGGATCTGAACTTGGACCCTCCATATCATGACTGGGCCACTCACTTCCTACCCCCACTTTTTGGCACCCATCCTTAATTTAGTTTGCATCTAACAGCCTGAAATATTCCATTCAACCAAAAATTTTCTGTATTGGGAAAAGATGTTTAAAATTTTTATTTTAGTTTGTTGAAGAATAAGCAAGGGTTTTGTTTGTTTTTGTTTCAAGTTTTTCTTTGGATTGGCAGTGAATCAAAGAAGTGACTATTCACACATTTCTATATATAATTTGTACAACTAGTTTTATACTGTGCAGAAGTGGCCTGATTTCATGATTATCAACTAAATTTGTACAGTGAGGTGAAAATGCAGAATGGCTTTGCTTGTGTTTCAAAACACTGCCTTTTAGATAAGGGCTTGAAACCTGTAGGAATCACAAAGCAGCATTGGAGCAAGGAGGTTGAGAGGCAGTTTTACTTCCTTTGAACAGTAATAAAACCCAGCCTTGTTTCTCCCACTTCCCACTCACCCTTATGCTTTGGGGCCATGTGTTCTTTGCCAGCCCTCTGAAAACACATGCGTGTGCGGTTGTAAGTCACAAACCTTTTTCACTGATACACCTACCCCTGAAACTCTATTACAAGGAGTTCAACCTAAAAAAAAAAAAGTATTTTCTAGTTAATAGGTATTTTGGTGGAATAGCTCCTGTATTACCTGACTTCTAAGATAATGTGGGCACCCAATGTCTTAGTTCCTTGTGAATTTTATCAGACTTGGTTTTTATTATATAATAACTGTGAAAGCTTTTATTCGACTGGAAGAAACTACCTTGCTTACTCCTGGACAGTAACGAAACAGTATCTTCCAACTCATGTCTGGAAAAGATCTCTATTTCAATCTACAATATAAGAAAATATCATTTTCGAACTATCACCTGGGCCGACAGTAGGATATTTATTTTTCTGCTGTGTGCTCACCAGGACAGCTTCGAGGGAGAACTGGTCTCAGTAAAGTTTGTTGGAAGAGGGGTGAAGGTGACATGTCAGTTTGCTCCTCTTCTGCAGCAGGGGTTCTGGGTGACACAAGAACAGTAAAAGTCTGTATTTAATCACAATTTGGAGAAATGGCAAAATTTGCATAATCTGCAATCTCATCTCTGCCTAGTTTTTAAGAGACTGATGCTTTTTTACAAAGACTATCTTACTGCATACTTCCCAGTGTCTGTCTCTGTATTTCTTTTCACAGTGCCATTTATCTTTATTCTAGTCCTCATCTGATCATCTCATAGACTGAAAATCTTTCCCTAGGTCTTGTTATCCATATGTGATTGAATAACCCTATCAGATAGTAAACTCTGCATTGGGTTTGTCCTAAACAGCAGTTCTCTAATGTTTTCTTTATCAGGACTAACTGAGGCAATTCAGGCTATTTCCTCTGAATGATGTGCATGTAGCTCTGGCCAAGAAGTACTTTAAGGAAAACAAACAAAACAGTCCTTAAAAGTGGTGGGTTTGGAAATGGGAGGAAAATTAAGATCAACTTTTTAGAGGAAGTAGAACTCAAAATGTTTTTTTCCAGTCTCCTTGGGAAAGACAGAGAGGAAAGGATCTACATGCAGCCAGGAAATCAGGCAGAATTTATTGAAAGCTTTCTCAAAGTGATGCATCCATGGGAAAAGATTTTTGTTATGGAGGAATATTTGGGTTTTTTTTTTCCCTTCAGACAATGCTTTGCCAAGCTGCCTTGCTCTGATAACTTCCACCAGTGAACAGTGGCAGCTCTAGGGAAAGATCCTGTAAAGGGTGTGAGGAATGGAAGGGCAAGGGCAAGCGCAAGCTCCTGCAGTTTGCCTGGGTGGCAAAAGGACCAGGGCCCCACTCTGTGCAGAGGGCTGCCACCACCGCACGGAGGAGGACATGCCATGGGGGAATGGCACAACAGACCCGGTCTGGTCTGACGTGCTGGCAGACTGCGGACCCCCAGGAAGCAGTGAGCTTTGGCTGTGGAGGGTGTTCTTGTTAAGGTCTGTAATGCACAGAGTCTTTCTGGAAACTGCTATGCAAAAGCTTAGCATGGAAAAAGTGAACTTTGAGAGCACAGGTGAAGCTCTGAACAGGCAGGTGGCAGGCTGGGGAAGTCTCACTAAGTGAATCTGAGATACTTGCGTGGGCAGGTCCTGTATTGGAGCTGTGAAACAAAATCTCAAGCTGGGAAGCTGCCCAGGAGTTTTCATTTTAGAAGTGGGAACTAAACAGTCCTCAGGTCAGGTTGGCTTGGATCGCTGTGGTTGGACTGGCCCTTGGTGGACTCAAAACTGCACCATGTGGTACTGTGTCAGCCTGTAGAGATCCCAGCTGTTAGCCTTCTTCACCGGGAAACAGAGACTCACTCCTGCTGCTGGAGCTCACATAGTGAGGAGGCAGAGAAGGGACCATTACACAGTTGAGAGTGGTGCTTCCTAACTGTCACTGCAATGTTTTTCAGATGTTTCTGCTAAGATTGATTTATTCATCACTGTGTACACTTAGGCTGCGAGCTATCTTTGCAAAACCCAGATTCTGTGCCTTCAGGCTTAGGTCTGTGCTAAAAAGGACATGACTCTTGCATGGGGTGCTGCAGTGCTGGTAATAAAAACACAGAGCCATTCTAGTACATGCTTTCTCCTGTGTGGAGGCAGAGCACTAATGTGGGCAGGTAACTGGTCATACTCTCCGTGAGCACCACAGGAGGCTTTTGTCTAGGGAGTGTATCTTTCAAAGGGAGGGGGTACCAAATAACTAGGAAGTCCTCATTTGGTGCTTCATATGCTTCTCCAGTTGTGTGGGATTTTTTTTATTTTATTTTTTTTTAAAGGATTTAAATCCTAGCATTGATACAAATAAATGTTTTAGCCAGAAGAGTTTAGTACACTCAGTGAATTGGCATAAGTGCTAATGGCAAAAAAGCATTTGTTCCAGGCCTGTATAAGCCATCTATGTTTGAGATCTGGGATGCACCTATGCTGGCAAAAATTCTCTAGTGCATATCAGGTTTTGCTTTCCTCCTTTTCACAGTTCCAACATGCTCTGCAGCTCTTAAGCATGCCTTTCTCTCTACTTCAGTTTATTATTGCATTACCACATGATCCCCTTTAAAATTACCAGTATTTGGAAAAATAAGCCCCAGGACAGCCTGTATAAAATCAAGTGTGTGATGGGGAGAGCTATGGAGATAGGGAAGAGTGCATCAGATGGGAAAGTTGAGGGGAGAACTTGAGGAAGTGGAATGCCTGGGGAGGAGGGGTGCTGGAGTACCCCCTGCATCATGCTTGCATGCCTCTGTATCTATACCTATCTATGTGTATGAAAATATATATAGATATATTCAGCGTGCTGCTGCTGAATCGCAGAATCACAGCATGGTCAGGGTTGGAAGGGACCTCTGGAGATCATCCAGTCCAACCCCCTGCCAAAGCAGCGGCACTTGGAGTAGGTTGCACAGTCGCATCCAGGCGGGTTTTGAATGTCTCCAGAGAAGGAGACTCCACAGCCTCTCTGGGCAGCCTGTGCCAGGGCTCTGTCACCCTCAGGGTAAAGAAGTTTTTCCTTGTATTCAGATTGCATATTCAGAATCGCATTGAACTTCTACAAATACAGTAATTTCTTTGAAGAACCAGGATGCCAAATAGGACATGCGTGCGGTGCGGTGGAAGTTGGCGTTTGGGCTTTCTGAGTTGTCTGAGCAAGCTGGCATGGTGCTTGGCTCCACACCGGGCTGTTGTGGTGAGGACGAGCGGGAGGTGAGCTGGAGCAGCCGCTGCTGGACCCGACCTGGAGCTGGGCTGGAAATGACTCGTGCATGGTCAGACAGGGACCTCAGCACCGTGTTTTGGCAGAGAATGACTGTCTCTGTGGTCAGCTGGCATCACAGCTTGCTGAATAACCTCTGGTAACATTTCGTCTTGGGTATATTTTTAGGGGTACAACACTTTCAAGAAAGCTTGTAACAGCAGGACAGTGTTAAAATGTGTCCAAACACAGAAACAAGGATTTATCTTCCCTAGGCAGCTTCCCAGACCTGCCAGGTCTCCTGTTGCAGACGCTGTGATTACTGAGTAAGGTCTTGAGCTCTCTCACACTTTGTGAACTCATTTTCATTTCTGATAGGAAAATAACAGACTGTCACACACAACTTTTTTCCTTTGCATAATTCTGATGTAGTTGTGACACTTGACATACAGCACAGATGACTGTGAATGGCTTCTTAAAATTTAAACAGATGATTCGGAATGAATTATGAAAAACAACCTTATTGTTGTCACAGGAATTCAGTACAGGCAGCACTTGTCTAACTAGATTATCGAGCTTCAGTTGATCCCCAAAACCCTCATTGATAAAGCAGCTAAAGAATCCTAAATGATAAGCCCAATAAACTATTTCCAAACAAAATTTCAAAGGTTTTTTACTATTGTTGATTTTTTTTTCCCCCTCTTGAGAATCTATTGATGTTGTATTTCTAGGATCTTTTAAAACATAACTTTATGATCGTGAAAGCCTTCAGCACTGTAGAGAAGTTTAGATACTACTTTGTCCCAGGGATGCTTGTAGACAATTTCAGCTCTTTGTTTCTTGAGTAAGAAAAAAAGCATGCACCTTCAAAAGAGGGTTGAGCAAAGCTATCTTTTAGATTTAGATTGTAATGCTAACATAAAGAAGCAATAATTCTAGCAGCTGTTTTCTCCTTTGGTTGTATGCTGAGAAAATGAAATTTTTATATGATAAGAACGTTTATTTGTAACCTTGGTGTATACTTGGAATATATTTAAAAATATTTCATAAGGACTATTTAAAAAAAGGTGTTTGACAGTACTTGCACATGACAACAGGTAATATTAATTTGGTGGTGGAGAGAAGCATTAAATTGATTGTGTCTAACTGCCCAAATCTGCAGAAGGCACATCAGTACTCTGAACTGCTTTAAGAGAGTTCAAAAACCTCCAGTGGATTCTCAGCAATTGTAGGCTGTCTATGGCCCCCGTAATTTCTGCGAGAGAAAGATTGTAAGATGTGCTTTCACATAATAACATGGTAAAAAGCAGGAGTAAAGGACAGAGGCAAATGGTTAATGTACTGATCTTCAGAGACTGGAAGAGGCCTAGAAAAATCAAAGGCAAGCTATTGCTTCTGTATGATTTGGCTTATGTATGGGAATAGCATTGTGCCTAGCACTGTTGGAAATGCTGAATTCCTTTCCCTGGATTGCTTGCAGCCCACATCTCACATTGGGAAGTTGGAGGATTTAACTGTGGACTATAGCATCAGAAACTATTTTTCTACCAGGAGACTGGAAAAGACCAAATTATAACTTTGAAGCTTTCTGCTAAAATGCCTTTTCAGTTTTACCCTTTGAAGCTGCTGAAATTTATGGAAAAAGGCTTTTAACATTTTAACAGCAATATACTGTTGACAAGTAACGCGAAATATAGTATAGAGTCTCAGATTGTTTGCCCTTATGTAGGTACACATGTATATATTTCATTGTATTTTTGCCCACGGTTTCTAGGCTTTCTATTTTAAGAAGTCATTTTTGAAAACTGCATTTCCTTAGTGTCCAAAATGAGTCTTTGCTTTTTGAAGCTGAAGAATATTATAACGTTAACTCTTCTGGAAAGGAGTAATGAAAAGATTCAGGCAAGTCTTCACATCTATGTAGTCCCTTGTTTCTTTTTCTAATTGCATTTTCCCCCATTGTTAGCCATTAAATGATGACATTACATTCTGGGATTCTTTTGCCTCTTTGTTTCTTGATTTGCAATCTTTAGGATGTAGCTAGGTCATATATATCAAACATTCTCCATAGTCCCGAAATGTAGAGACTTTCCTGAAAAGATACAGATCTAACTACAGGTAGTTATATACACGTGCATTAAGAGGGTGCTCTCTCTAATCAGTCGACCTGAGTATCTATGGCATCAAGTAAAACCAGCAAGCCTGAGGAGAAATAGCCAAGTCATTAGCTGATGACACTAACTTTTATGGCCTGTCCAGCTGTACCACAGCACCTTTGTGACCTATGTAGTATAGCAAATCCTAAAAAAGACCACTGGGTTCAATCCACAGCAGAATGTAAGGACTGGCTAAGTACGTAAGTCCTGTGGTACGTGGGCACCCTCTCCAATGCTTGAACATTAAAGTCCTGAAGATTGTGCCATGGTTTCTTTGGAGCATTAACAAACAAACAAACCAAATCCCCACAAAAAGCCAAACCAGGAGAGGGAGTTTGTGAACAGGCACAGTCATATCTTGGGTAAGGGAGCCAGCGGAGCCTCTTCTTCTCCCATGCGGCTGGGAGCTGCTGTAACTTTATGCTCACTTATTTATACAACCAGAGTACGCAGCCAGCATGAAAGCATACTTGGTCAATCTAAAAGGGCACACAAATAAGCCTTTGCCTGCCTGGCACTCCAGAGGTGTGACGTGATGGTTTGGAACCGGTGCTGGCAGGGGATGCTTTGGCTGTAGGCACGCTGTGTGTGTATACCCTTGGTTAGGGAGGTCTGTAACCTCTGTGAGTGCTCCTGGTCCCTCCCATGGGAACACTCTCCTCCTCTGCCCTGGCTGGGGTGGTGCCTGGGGGTGGCCAGGCTGTGACTGACCTCATCACCATCCTAGGCTTGTTTTGCCTTGTTGGGGGCTGCGGGACAGGGCTGGTTGGGGAGGGAAGGGCACTGCACTACCCTGGTGGCCCCCAGCCTGGCCAGGCCATGCTGCACTCAGGCACTGTGAGGGATGGGGAGGAATCTACCCTACAGCAGTGGCATTAGTCCCTGAATCTTGTGGGTGGGTATCTGGGGGCTCTAGGAAGACTTTCAGCCCCTGTGAGGGCAGGAGCCCTGTTGCATCTGCTGTCAGAACACAGCAAGCTCCAGTGCCTGCTGCTCCTGCTGCTGCCCGTGCCTGGTGCTGGGGTGCAAGGGATGCACGTTCCTCTGCACCTCCAAGGTACAGCTCCTGCTTAGCAGGGGGATGGCTGAGCCCTCAGGGGCTGGTTAGTGACTTGTGACATTAGGAAAAGCTGTTGGAACAGATACAATGATGTGGTTGCCAGCATCTGAAGAAATCAAATATACTATCTTGGAAGCTCCATCTGTTTGTAGGTATTTAACTCAAGGTTTTGGGCTTCAAAAGTTCCAACACCATTAGCTGCAGTTCCCAGGTTTGCTGTTGCTTGACCTCCACTGCAACTTTTATTATCCTTTCTGATAATTCACATGGATTGCTTTAGACCCAGGCAAGCAATCACAATGTTTTCCTTCTGCAAATAATTTAATCCAGTTGCTTTGTTCTCTCTGTTTCTGATAATGATTTTTTTTTTTTTTTTTTTTTTTTTTTGTTTGGAGGCATTAGGAGCTAATTTAGGCTATGCAGCTAACTTTGTCCTAAAATCTTAGAATCTGTTGTGTTGGAAATAACATTTTATTAAGATTGCGTCTTTTTTTTTTTTTTTTATTTATTTGTGTGTGTGTGATTACTCTAGTATGACCTGGTTTGACCACAATACTGACTGTTAATACTCTCAGCTCACTAGAAATTATGCAGCACTGCATGGAAGAAAACCTCATAGATGTAACCTTTATTCATCAACTAATCTAAATCCAAATTTTAATTTAAAAGGAAACTTTAACAAGCAGCATAGGAGCTTTCAGAAAACATGCAATTTGAGACAGTGCTGTGAAGGGGAAAAATGCTCACATATACTGAGGTCCTTGCCTCCCTATTATTTTCAGCTGCAGACCTCTAAATGCCATAAACGTTTCTCATATATCTCAGTTGGAGATGAGATACAACATGGAAAGTAAGTGCAGAAGAACACTGAAAAAAGAAGCAAAATAAGAGGAAACCAACCTCGACCAAAAAAAAAAAATATCCAAAACTAAAAAAAACCCAACCAAAACACCACAATACCCGCCCCACCCCCCCAAAAAAAAAAAAAAAAAAAAAGGCTGCCTCTAACAACCATCAAATATAGTACAGGATCATTAGATTAACCTTCTGTTATGATGAAAAGCATTGCTGTAAGATGTGTTTCAGCTGTATTTAATGGGATCAGTAGCTTTATGCTCCTTATTATGTTGAAATGGATAAAGATTTTAATTTAGATAAATAGGTACCTGACATGGTCTGTTGTGGTTTTTTTGGGTTTTTACAGATCTGCTGCTTTTATGTTGGCTTCTGACTTCTGTGATAATTAACAGATAATTACTTTTCCTGTAGTAAGTAGTGTTGAAGTTGAATGGGAAGAAGGAAGTATGTTTTTTGTGCAGGTGTTGCTTCTGCAGCAACATCCAGCAAGAACGATGGAGCTGGTCTCCACGTGGGTAATGCATGACAAACACGGCAGCCTCTGCCCAACGCAGTGAACTTGGCTGCCCTTTTTGCTGGTTTGCCTCTGCCCAGTTCAGAGAACTGTGGCAAAGCGTGCCTTTTCAGGCTTAAGGAATAGATGAGTCAGTCTGAGTGCTAGAGATTGTTATTCAGGTAAGAAGAAGTTGATATCTGTGCCAAAACTGTTTTGGGAAGGTCCCTGTTGGATGCTGGAGCAGGGCTGGTGGATCAAGCAAGTGTGCTGGCACCTTCATGCCTTCCTGAGTGATTTCTTTCTTCTGCATCAGGGCATCTCCTTGACACCTTGGCACTCACCCTGCACACCCGGGGTCCCACACACCTCATGATGCCCAGCAACTGGTGCCAAGCAGGGTGGTGGGGTCCCTTCTGTTCCTTCATGACTGCAAAGATACTAGGAGATCTTGGGTGAATGACTGACTTCAGTGACTCTAAATGTAAAATGGACATTCCTGTACTCGTGCTTCATAAATACATTGAAAACTCTCAGCCGTGCGGATAGTCCTGGAATTGAAGGATTGAAGTAAGCAATAAAATGCACTTAGGCTAGAAGTATGTAGTTCAAATAATCTGTTAGAGCTTGCAGTTGTTCTTCCTCCACTTGCAATTATTCTTCCTTTGGTCTGACTGTGGGCTAGTTTAATCAGAGCCATTTAATTTTATCAAAGGTTGCTCAGATGCCGTGGTGTGGAGTGCCGCTAATGATCCACAGAAAGTCGCGCTGCAGAGCAACTCTGAAATAATGATGCTCAGTATTTACAGATGCAAGCACGGTCAAATGCTTGCACATTGCTCGAGGTAACCTTGTAAAGACAAGTGATTATTGCAAGTTTGGGTCTCTGAAACAAACCTGTGGTGAATAGCTGGAGCCTCAGGGGATTGCTATTAGCAGCGCTGTCTTTGGGGAAGCAGCAGATAATTTCTTCTTCTCTTATCCCCTCCTGGTGAGATAAAGAAATGCAAGGAAAAGGGGTTTTGTTCATCAGGTGTTTTGAACACAAGGCGATTATTTCTCAGTCTTTTTTCCCCAGAAATTTCTTTCCAGCTAGAAAAATAGATGCACGCCAGCTGGGGCTCCTTGCCATGTGCCACTGACTGTATCATACAAGGTTTCCTCTGTCTGTCTGAACACTTGCCAGACCAAGGCTTAAGGTCTGTTAGCCTTAATAGGCTTTAAGGAAAGAACTGTTTGATTGTTTCTTAGTAATGCAATTTTTTTTTTCAGCCCAATATAATTAAAAATCTTTTGCTGCCATGATGGTTGTTACAGAATATCAAGAAGGAGGATATTGACCAGTCTTCAAAGTTCAAGAAGTTGGCTCTTCTTTTGCTAATATGAAAGAGTAGAGAAGAGGTACTTGTGATCTTTTATTCAGCTGCTGTGAGTGTGCTTTCTTGAGGTTTTTGTGTGGGTAAGAAGTATGCCTTAGAAGGAAGCTTGGCTGCGTCATTGACAGTATTGTGCTGACAAAAGTCTGAAGTATAATTGTTGGGAAGAGATATCAGTTTAGGAAATGGGTAGCAGGGGCTCTTAACTGGCTTGATTCCATGGTGTGACAAAGTTATTTTCCAGTCTGAAACTGAAGCTGAAGTATTTGCTTTTTGACTGCAACTGTATGTGCCACTTTCATCTTATAAGAAAAATAGGAACAATAACAATTATTTCTTCAGGCTCCTCCAGCCGCATGCGTTGGCTTCATTGCAGGTTGATAATAAAAATGGTGTTATAAATTGCAATGACTTACATATGGGAATAGGTCTTTTTAATATTCAGTTTGCCATAGATGATGATTGCTGCATTTGCACATTAAAGCAGGTATGTAAAACCAGCAAAAGGTGTGTCATGGGAAAGGCAATTACCTTTGAAAAGTTTTCATAAGCTGCGCTATTAAGTATTTATATGTGTAGTCTCAGAGCAGGTAGACTTAAAAGTAACTGCCTTTAAGAATGTCACAAATGTTGCTTGGGACCCCTGGGAGAAGCAATGTTTGGATCATTTATCTATCAAAAAAAGAGACTGATGGGCACAGGAACTTTCTTCTGACTATAGTAAAAATGTCAGTTTGTACAATTCTTGCTGTTTCAAGGCTTTGCTTTTTATTTAAGAGTATACTGCCCTTTAAGACCATTTGATCAGGACATTAAAGGCATGTTCAAATCCTGTGTCCTGTTCAATCCGGATATTTTTATTCCTATATGTATGCTACAGATGCTAGAGAATTAATGATTCTGTTGGTAGGGGGCGAGGAATCCAAATGCCTCCTTCTGGACCTTGTTTTGTGTGGTTAAAAATTATGTTTGACTGGCTCTAAAGAAGCTTCTAGTGCTATTGCTGTAGCCATATATAGGAGAGTTGTTTGAAAAGACAACCAAGACTGCCTGTATTTATTAACTTTAGCCAAAAGGATAGAATCAACTGCTTGCTTTTCCTACAGCTCTGTTTATGACCAGAGAAAAGCTCATAAAGATCTATTCTCCATGAAACAGGATAAAGAACCTCATGTACCAATTTCTTGAGAAAGCTTTTCAACATCTAGTTGACTTCCTGCATATCTTTAAAAGACATTTAATCTTGATTAAATATTTAAAGCAATTGAGTATCAACCTTAGGAAATAAGTTATACACAAGTATCTAAAATTGTAGCGATTTAAAAGAATTAAGTATTGTTTAATAGTATTTCCCTCATCTGCTATATTACAAACCCTGTGTCAGGGACTGTATTTTTCTGTTCAATTGTGTATTCAATATCTAGACTTAATGGTGCCCCTGTTCCTCTAGGCACTACTGCAGTTTTCCTACCCGTACATATGGAGTTAATGAAATAAACCTTCTCTATAAAGGAGATGTAGCCCTTCTTTCAGAACATAGAATTTTGATAGTAATAATAATAATGAATGGCAATAGAAAGTTCACATACATATAGCATTAATGATCCAGATTTTCTGTGTTTGGACATCTGGATTGCCAACAGTACATGACGCTTTAATTGGTTGGGGTTTTTTTATTAACCTTTCAGATGTTTGATAATATTAGCAACAGAGTGTCTATGATCAGGGAGAGAAGTTTGAGTATTTCCTGCCCCCCCCCATTTCCTTCCTTGTGTGCTAGAAACACAGAAACTAGTGAAATTAAAGGCAAGTTTTTGGCTTTTGCTTTAGCTGTCAAGCAATGTAAAAAAAAAAAAACAAACGGATGGCTTAGTGCTCCCGGAGAGGTAGACTAAGTACTTTCCTTTTGCTCCAATGGCAAAAGTGTCTCGAGGACACTTCAAGCTCAGCCCTCTGTTTCGTACAGGTTTTAGGATATCTTTCCATGCAATTTGACCAAATGCTCTCATTTGGCTCTTTCCCCATTCATACCAATTGGCAGCAGTGAGCTGATTACCTTTCCCCTGCCAGTCTCTGTGTAGTCTGCAGGCAGCCTGAGCAGTGAGCACTGCCCATTAGTTCTGCAGCAGAGAACCCAGCAGCAAATCATTCCTGATGTATCTCCCAGGTAGGAGATTTGCTTTTAAGGTCCAGTGTTTCTGATCTATAAGGTAGAAACCCAGCTTAAGTACACTGAAAGGTTACAGATGGTCCTGTTAGCTCTTGCTTGAACTTCTCAAGGACTTCTTTTGATGGAGAAAGTACAATGTGGGCCTTGTGAGTGGAAGGGGGAATACTGCAAACACTGAGTGATTTATTAAGCCTGGAGAACCGTGTGGAAACGTAATGGGCGTCTAGGATGCTGAAACGCCCTTTTAGACAAGGAGCTTACCATTAAGAATGACTTACTATTCTTAGTAGAACTTTGCATTTATGATGTTTTTTATCTTGAAGCAATTATGATTTCACCCGCGTGCGGAACTGTAGATGAGTTTTTGAAGGTGCAAGCTAGGGTTAAGGTCCAAACACTTTGCTTCCCAGCCATCTGTTCAGGCAGTTACAAAATGCTTGCTCTCCTAAAGCACCAGTGCTTAGAAGCCTTGATTTATGTGCGGGGTGAACTGAAATCAAATGCTGAACCTGTTAATTGATCCACTACAATCACGCCGCCAAAAGTTGTCTCCTCCTAGGAAAGGCCACCTAGGTTTAAGTGCCTTAAACTCCTAAGAACATGGATTCAGACATGGCAAATAAAAATGATCATCATGCCTTGTATAAGGCTGCAGTAATTTTCTTAGTTGCTAGTGCAACAAGAGAACAGAGTATAAGTAACTTAAAGACAATTTAGCTGGTCAGCAGCTGTAAACTTCTCTCTGAGTAAAGCCGGGGGAAAATTCTTTGCTTAAGCGCTCCTTGATGTATTTAAGGATAATAAGACAGAGGAGGTCCTTGGGCTTTCTTGTACTCAAAGCAGCGGTACAGGTTGAAGGTCTCTTACATAGAAAGATGTAACCCGAGGATGTATCCACGAAGAATAATTTTTGTAAGATTTTTCTCCAAGTCTTGTTTTTTTTTTATAGTAAGAAAATTACTTTTCCAGAAACAAGAGTGGATGAAAATAACTGTGCTTCAAAGAGCCATGTTCTCCTCCTTGTCAAGTTAACTTGGTCCTTAACTAGAAAGTTGATCCCTTTTCCATTTCAGATGGCTGGAGCTAAACTGTGACACATATTTGATTTCAGTGCTGTTGGCAAGAGGTATTGTTTGAAAGCAGTGGGACCAGAAAAGAGGTTTTTTTGCCAAGGATGGCAGATGACCGAGCATCAGATGAGGCATCACCAGTGTTGTTCTGGGGCAGGTTATCCATGCCACATGCTTGCATGTGGGCCACAAAGGGATCTGGCATTATCCTTAGTGCACTTGGCACCTCAGCAAGCAAACTATGGACATGAAGTTCAGGAAAGTGAGCTGGAGCGATCTGTGTAGGTGGTAGGCTGTCTTAGAGTGCATTTAACATTGCCAGCTTCCTCTCTTAGGCTGAGCTTTACCTCCATGGTTTACACTGAGTAAACCTGCCTTTCTTTGCAGAAGCTGGATGAGGGATTAAAAGTAACAGAAAGCATTTTTTCTTCTGTTGGAGAAAGCTATCCCTAGGATTAAGCTCCTGACAGTGGAGAAAAGTCCACAGTTCATATTTATTCTAACACAGTGGTACCTTGCTTGAGTGTATGGACAAAATAAAACCTGGCTGGGTCTGTCTTTGTACTAATGACACTAAATACAATGGACTTGGGGACTGGGAAAGTCAGCTAGTTCCCAAAGCGACAACTCTGTGTTCCCTCCAGGAAATTTGTATTTAAAAGCTCAAGAGAAATGGCCCTAGCAGCCACCCATGTTATAAATCCCAAAGGAGCGATGTTCAGCTGGCACCCTGTCTCCTTGTCTGCGCTGGTCAAAAGGATTAAACCTAATCACTCAGGAAGGCGGTGGGAATGACAGCTGCCTTGTACACCTCTAGCGTGGCTGGAGGTGGTGTATGTCCTCCCATTGCTTCTTCATCCATGAACTGTGGCTTGAAAACTCCATAGGGAAGCTCAGAGAAGCTTTTCTCCCAGGAGGGCCTTCTGCTGTGTTCAAAATTAAAAAAGTACCATGCTGGAGCATTAGAGAGCAAGCTGGAAGTGAATTAAGACAAATGAAGTAGCTACAAGTGCTATTCAGAGACTTATTCAGAGGCTGTTTCAGATTGAAATAGGCACCTAAGAGCATGAAGTGTTCTGTCAAATTGTTGAACATAAGGGTGGAAAATGGAGGAAGTCCATTTCGGTACACATGTTCAGCTGCATTAATTATAGCAAACTGATGACTTCCTTCTGTTGGGAAATGTTGAGCCTGTACTCTCAAAACAGCTCTTTGGAGGGTGAGCTAGCATGCTATCGTGTACAGGTTCCCCTTACGACTGTGTAAGATTTCCGTACTCGTGTCACACTCCATCTTGGGAGCGTGGGGAGAAAATAATGCTTTAAAACACAAATGATGGAATTTATTTGACTAAATGCAGCCATCTAATCCTGAATTGTCACCCTACACAGGGAAGCAGGCATCTCTAGGGGACAGTTACGCTCATCCTGAAGTAGATGTTTCGGTTGAGTCAGATTAATTATGCCTGGAGGTGCTTATTTCTCCCCACTGATTGTAAAAGGATCCTAGGAAGACTAATTCAGTTACAGAAATCTGCAATGTGAACCTCTAGAGCTAGAGGAAATGAATCCTGCCCAAGGTACCAGTAATAGAAAGTTGGCAGATAGATTTCTAAGCAGAACGTTCATCATGTCTATAGTGGCAGTCCAAGAAGGTTGTAGAAGTGCTTCAAAGCTATGGGGATGTCAGGGCTGCAGTGGTTCATCAATGAAGACCACCAACAGAGCAAGGGCACGAAAGAAGTATTTTTCAGGATGTTTGTACTAATGTTAATGTCGAGATTGCTTCTCTTGGGGACTTTATCCCATAGGGGTTCACCTGTAAAAGGGAACTCAGTGGAGAGGCAATAGGGAACTACAGCTTCATCTCATTTCAGCCTGTCTGTGTAACTCCTTGCTTACAAGGTAGGCACCTTCCTGTAGTCCTTTTGACATTAAAATTATCCTTTTCCTTCTCTCTTCTAATGGGAGAACAGTATATGGTGCCACTTGGATTTTATCTTATTTGTAATAATCTGTTTCTCCTAAATGAGAATATGGAAATCTCAGATGTGGGGTAATGGCCCAATTTATGGAACTAAAGAAACTTCAGTGAGTCTACCACAATATAATTAAAATCTCAAAGAATTTATATGTTTTTTAAACATGCCACAGACTTTGGGAGATGTTGAGGGCCTGTGTCTAACACAGCAAAGGCTGGCTATTTCCTTGTATTAGACTATACAAGCATTTCCAGTTTCAAGGACATGAAATTACAAGCTGCTAAATATATATGTATATTTTAACCAATATGTGTCTCCATAAAGACAATGAATTGTGACTGCCTTCTCATCTTGTGCAAAGAACAATGAGCCTTAGAAGGCAGAAGCTTTAAAGATTGGTAGTTTAATTAGAAAGTGCCCTAAATGAAAAGTCTCAGCATTTTAATAAATTTCCTCTGGGATGAAAGAAGTTTCTCTCAAAGGAAATTGCAGCAGATGTGCAAGTATTTGAGAACACTAGGGAGACCTTGGCATTTAAAGGCAGGGAACTTTAGCTGTGAAGCATTTGCTCCTCGTAATTTTGAAGTATGTGCCTGTGTACAAACACTGTATATACACTTCTTCGATTTTATACATGTACATATACACACACACATAAAAAAGAAGTAGTAAGGAATAGGTATCTTTCCTAGTAGCACTGCGGGGGGCATAGGGGTGGTAGCGGGAGAAGTTGTTGCAGGGGTTAGTGAGGAAACAGCACAGCCTGAAAGGGACACCTGGTGCCAGAGGTGGGACCCCCACTGCCAGGGCTGGGCAGCCTGCACAAAAATCACCCCTTGCTACCTCCCGCGTTGCTGGTGGGACTTCTGAGAGTTTCTGGCATGCCACGTACCCTCACCAAAGTGAAAACTGACAGGGGTGGAGGGGAGTGGGGGATCTCTCCTCCCAGCAGCTGCTCTCTGGTCCTCTTGGACACCGTGGCTTGGTGTTCCCATCTGATGTTTTCCAGCCTTCCCTGGGCTGGGTGAGGTGCAGGAAGGAGGCACCCACTCTTTCTGCACTGCTGCCAGCACCCCCTCTGCCCACACTTTCCCCAGGACAGTGTTTTACATCAGGGAGGTCTGATGAGGCAGGCTCAGAGCCCATCCTCGCCACCCGGATTTCAGTTACCTTGCTCTTCTCACCCTGAGGCTATTGGGAGTTATTTCTAATAACTCTCACACCCTTCCTCCGAAGTGATGCATGAATAACTTGGAGAAGCTCCTTTGGGCCATTATTTTGAAATGGCTCTTCTGAGTGATGCAGGTACAGGCTCTGCTATGGGAAGCTGGTACATAGCATCTTTCACTCTCTTCATGACCTGACTGATCTAATGAGCAACAGGCTTCAAGGGATTTTGCTGCTTAATCTATATTTATTTGAAGCCACGTTTGTCCTTAGCGTTTTTTTAATTAAACAATCATAGAAAGTTACTTTTGGCAATGTAGGCTGCTAGACTGGCTTCCTGGTAGTTTCAGATCAGTTAGACTAATTTTCTTAAATCTGTGTAAAGTGTATTAAATCAAGCAATGTTTTATATAATTTTATTCCTCAGTTCAGCCAGAAATATTTTATAACTTTCTCTGCAGGAAATGTCCAATTGACTGGTTTAAAGTTTCTTGCCAGATTCAAGATTGTATTAACCATTTTACCAGCATAAGGGGGGATTGCTGAAGAAACATCTGCTTTGGGAAGGCTTATCAGATTTTCACCCCCTCATCATCAGATTAGTGCTGTCTTCTGCATTCAGTTGCACAATCTCAAAGTGCTGTCTGACAATTTACTGCAATTTTCGGCTGATTCCTTTGACCTAGAGATTGGGATTTAAAGGTTACAACTACTGGCTAGCAGGAAGCATTGTTTTAGTAGGAGAGACCTATATATTTCCTGCATCATAGCAGTTTTGATGATGCTGGTAAGCAATAGACTTTTCTTCATTTTCAAGTAATACAGCAAATGCTTCTATCCAATTAAAGAGTCCCCAAACTGCTGCTCCATACATCTTCAAGCTCCTGCATTGCAATGACAGCATTGGATATGGGGAACTTTGGGAGTTGCTCTGCAGTTATTTTGTGTTTAGAAAGGACGACTGGCAGGGATTTCTAAGACTTGTGCACCCAGAAGCATAAGAGGTTTCATATTCCACAGTATCTCTGCCCATCCTGCTGTACCTGAGCACTGTCCCCTGCTTGAGCCTTCTTCAAACGGGTTAATTCCTTTGCAGATGCTCTCAGAGTTGGCTGACCTCAGGAGGCAACAATTAAATGGGTGATCTCAAACCACACTGGAATTGTCATATTAATTTTCCTTGGGGGGTGTGTATACATATATATATATATGAATATAACCTTGTCATATTGATTTTCTATGAATTCTGTGCTGATTTTAAGAGTTAAAGGATGATGAAGGTCCTCTCCAGACCTTCTTTTCCTTGGAAGACAGTCCAGGCCTCTAGAATCCCATCTGGGATACTACAGTTTAGTGTAGATGAGCAAGGATTTCTGCAATAATCATGTCAGTTCTATGGTAATGACATTGGTTCATTAATAGAATATCAATTCTCCAATATTTTTATTGTCTCATTTTGAATCTTATCAAACTCATTTGTACAAGAAAGCTGATTAACATAATGCTGCTGCATGAAGCAGTAACAGCACAACAATAAATATTTGTTTTAGGCATTTTTGTAATAATAAATTTTTCTAATAAATATATAGCTATTTTTAGAGCAGCAATTACATGAGTTATTGCATTAATTTTTATGGAAAGTATTAAAGTATGGGAAATTTCATTAATATAATGAATAGAAGGTTGCATACAGCTAATGCTAAACGATAGGGAAAGGGAGATTATTAGGAAGACTTTGTTTGTGTATATATAATATAAGCGAGTGATCCTTAAGGACAAATCAGGAGAGAAATTTGCTAAGTGAGCATGCTTTACTGGCTTGATGAATTTTTTTTTAATTTGCTGGACTACTGGTTTAAGCAATGCATTAGGTATCTAATGGAAATGTTTAAAATAACTATTTTTAAATTACAGTTTCAGTAATAAGCCAAGTAAACCAAGTACAAGTGCAGTATGTAAAGCTGATAATGAAGTTCATGTAGTACATGGCAAATTGACTGTCGGCATATTTTCTGTTTCTAGACTACATTGGTTGAAGATAGAGAGTTCACATGCTGACTGCACAGAGTTGTAGTAGCAGGACAAGATATAAATAGGTTTGCTTGCAATATAGAAGTGCTAATTCCCTGCCTCAAAAGAAATCGGCGTGCTTAGGGCTAGGAAGAAATTTTACCTAGGAAGCGCTGTCAGATTCTCCTAAGCGCAGTTTTATTCTGGACTCCTCTTGCTGATATCACAGGGTGGTTGGGGCAGGGAAGCAAGTGTGGGAAAGCAAACTCCTTCCCAATGCACACTTACATTTAGAGCAGGTCAGAGCAGTATTTCTAAGTCTGAGCACACTGACACTATTCAGAACACGAACAAAAGGAAAGTGAAATAAGGGTGAACGTGCTCATTCTTTGAAAGATTTGCAAAAGTTCCTTAACAGAAGAAATTATATATTTTGTGTTTTGAACCAAGCATAAAGAAATGTGGGGGTGGTGACTGACAAGTTTCAGTCTTGGGAACTGTAGAAGTTTGAACATTTTTCAAAAAAGACCTTGAAAGTCAGAATGGTTGAATCATGCTGTTTGCCTGTCTTTTCCATGATATCCAGTTGGAGGTGCAGAATGAGGACATGTAGCTGTTTATAGTCCTTTTCAAAGGGGAATGAAGTGTTTTCACATAATGCTTTCAATATTTTTCTCTCTCTGGGGATATAAAAGTGTCCTTTTTGGGAAGAAAAGGAAAGAGGAAAAAAAAGACGAGAGACCTGAAAATTTTTTTTTTTTCTGACTGTAGAGACTGCTTTACTACTTAAAAATAACCATTGCATTCCTTCCTCAGAAACCCTAAAATTTGAGCAGCTTGGCGTGCAAATATGGAAGCCTGCAGCAGCATGAAGGCCAGTCTCTCTGTCAAAGCTACTGTTGTGCATTTTGTCCCTAAACATAAGTTCCTCAGTCCTTCATGCTTGTCAGACTCCGGTTCTCATACAACAATTTCTTCTATGTTATATGAGGTGTGCTAAAGAGAAGTGTTTGGAAGAGCAGAGCAAACATGAACGATGCCTTTCTGTAGCCCTTTGGGGTAAAGGCATGAATCAGAAATGGGCAAGCTGCTTATGGCATCACAGAGCTGGCTCAGATCTCCTCTGAAGTGCGGGACAAAGTGTGACTAATGCTGCCTCGAGGGTGAAGGGGAGGTGTAGGTGGGAGGATATGAGCTGGACTGGAAAGTCAGAGGGCTGCTGGGCTGCTTCTCTCAGGGCAGGGGCGATGGCAGCAGCTGTGCATCCTCCCTCCATGGGCTTCCTCCCTCCATGTGGTTGGTGGTAGCAGCCAGCCCAGGGCGGTGGTGACTGTGTGTGTCTGAAAGGCTTCTGGCAGAGATAAACTGGACATCCTTGGCAGCCTGATGTCCTAGGAAACTGGGAATACTTAAAGTTATAGCTGGCTGTGCCTTGCTGTAGGAGAAGCAGGAATAATAATGCAAATCTCTTGGCAGCATCAGTTCAGAGCTTTAATGACCAAATGGCCAAGCAGCCAACAACTTCTAAGGAGCTTAACTGAAAAGTGTCATCTTCCTATCTTGGCCGTAAAGAGTTGGGGCAATGGAAAGATGAGATACTACTGAGGAAATGGAAAACATAGAAGGTGATGAGTGCTTCTTGTTCATCCATTTTTTTAAATGTGATGAGACAGTTGCCATAGAAATTCTATTCTTTGCTTGATACAATGTGCATCAGTTCCAGGAATCCATTGATGGTTGTCACAAATAGCTTTCCATAAATTTAAATATCTCAGAGTAACGTAAGGGGAAATACGTCCTTGTATTTTCTTATAGAAGACCAGATTCTGCAAGATCTGCTTTTACTAGAAGTGCAATATGACTGAGTTGGGCATCAAGCTGTTACATATAGTCTTCAAAGTGAACGTAGCTGCAGTTTGTTTTAGTTGTAAACAAAGGACAGCATAGGTTTTTCAGAAAAAAAATTAACTTGCATCTTTTAAGACAGTTTTGATAGATCAGAACTTGTAAATAATCTTTATTTACACTACCAGACTATAAAGTTACAGGAATTAATTTGGTTCAGAAGACAATTTTGGCTGTTTGAAATGATGTACTCTATATGAATAAAGTGCTTAGTAAGAAACAGTTTTCAGCTGTAAATAGTCTGGGGTATTCAAACCTTCCTAAATACAGCTAGTAAGTGTATTATGAAAGGTCAGTTAGCAAGAAAGCTACTTCTGCATTCTTTTTGTGGCTAATAGTTATTTATCCCAGTTATGTGCTCTGGTATGGCAGGAGGTAACAGCAGCTGGATGGAGAGCACTGTGCTGGTTTAACCCCGGCCGGCAGCCAAGCACCACGCAGCCACCCGCTCCCTCCCCCTCACCCAGAGGGATGGGGAGGAGGATCGGAAAAGAATGTAAAAGTCAAGGGTTGAGATAAGAACAATTTA
>JAVJGI010000014.1:113572209-113593656 GCA_035590275.1 Ibycter americanus | reverse complement strand
ACGTTATCAGCATTGCTCTCACATCACAGCCAAAACACAGCACAGCACCAACTACTAAGAAGAAAATTAACTCCATCGCAGTTGAAACCAAGACAAACACTGAGCATGTAGAACAGTATGAGCTTCTGGTCTGCTTTTCTGGTTAGCACCTTGCTCTGCCCAGCCCAGCTGAAAGCAAATCTCTTTGGGCAGAAGCTAATTCGTTAGAGTGATAGTTGAGCTACCAGAGGGAAGAATGAATGACCTGTACCAAACAGCCTATTGAACTAACATTTAAGAAAATGAAGGCTCTGAAAGTATTGTGCAGATGAAAGAGTCAGTTCATGGCTGCATTTAGTAGCTCACACTACAAAATTCTGGCAGTCAAGCATTAGGCTTATCAGAACTTGTTTCTTTTATCCTGAGATTAAAAAGATATGACAATGAAATTTAGTTATCTATCTATCTTTATAGAGGACTAGACCCTACTGCAAATTAAGATAGGACCAGCTGATTTTCTCTTAGAGCTTTTCTGGACTGGAACAGCATCCTTAAACAGCCCTATATTCTTTAAGAACTGAGGCTGACTTAAAAAAACTGTAGAGACTTGCTGCTTTCCTTTTCTGATAGTTAAATTTGGATTTACGTAAAAACATGCCAGTAGTAATTCACTATAAAATTTATCTGGCCAGGTGAATGTGCTGTGTAACATACAGATGGAATGCTTACTCAAAAACTGCAGGCAGAGAAGTGTTAGTTTACTTCTCCTGTGCTGCCCTTCTAGTCTAAAAGGACCTCTTTGGCCAATCATGCCTTAAAAGTTGAGGGTAGGGCAGCTGCAGGCTAGTATATTAATTAATGGGAAGGCAAAGTCTATGTGAGATTCTAGGTCAGGGATTTAATGTTCCCTTTTCCTTTCCATGGAGTCTGCGAGCCACTATAAATTACCAAAACATCCACTGCTACTCTGATGGGAAAGAATGAGCTTAACAGCAAGGCAGCACCCTCAGGGCACAGCGATCTGGCACTTGACTTGCTCCAGGCCCTCTCTGGATCCAGCCGTGAACACCACAGCCTTTTTCTCAGCCTCAGTCCCTCCCAGATGTCCAGTCTGGCACAGTTTCCATTCAGTCCTGCTCTGCTCTGCTTGTTATTAATTCTTCCTGTGCAGCAAGTGTGCAAGGAAAGTCTGCTTAAGTCCTATGGGAGCAAGAAGAGGAGTTAATGATTCCCCTGTGCTGGGATCTACTGAGCAGAAGTGAGCATCACCCCTTGAGCAACAGATGCTGTACTGGGAACCTGGGGGACATGGGGGTGCCAAACTGGCTGCCATCAGCCACTGTGTGGGATTCAAGGGGATTAGAGGTGCAGATCTGTGGTTGAGGGCTGTGGGGGGATGCCATTGCTCAGCACCTTGTGTCTTGGAGAACTTGCCAACTGAAATCTAGTTCATTACAGCACAAACTTTATTTGGCACTATTGATTTCCAGAAGCCTAAAGCCACACTGAGGTTTAGTACTTTATTTCTTGCAGTTAGTGTAAACAAATAGGTGTGGTCTGGTAAGAGCATAATGTACTTGGTCAATGTAAGACTTACAGACAGCTTTATTCCTAGGAATAGTGCTATTATTCATCATTGTATAAGAAATTGCAAACTTGTTTTCTCAACATTAATACTGATCCTGTTCTTACCTTTTCAACCTCTGATTTGTCAATATCATTAACCTTGACGGAACTAAATTTCTTGAAATAGCCAGATTGTCTATCCTGAAATGGCCTGCTGTGAGGCTCTCAAATTTGAGGGCTCTTAGCGCTCCAAGTTAATTTACATGATGCTGCTAGCATCTTGAAAATACTCGTTTCAGTTTGTAAACAGTGTGCTTTGACAAATGGCTGTCTATTGTCAATGATCTTGTACCTGCTCTCTACTTCTGTGCTTTCACAACCAGACACAGGACAAATGTTACCCATACTGTGTGTGACAGACATCTTTCTTCTCTATAAGAACATATGTTCTGTTCCATCTTGTTGAAATGGATAAAACCGCTACCACTTGGTGTGTGAGTCTGGCAGCATTACTGTCCGTCCATAGACAAAATAAATGTGTATTAATAAATGATGACTAACAGACTTTCTACTTCTACAGTTTTCTATTACGTTATCTTAAAGCCGTTTACGGTCGGTGTCAGAGAGTTTCATATCATACCTTGTTCTTTCATAAAAGAGGAGAGAGTATAGGAAGGCTAAATGCCTTGTCCTACCTCCCAGGGGAAATGGATGGGAAGGAGCACAGAACTAACCTCTAGGTCTTCTTTGCCCCAGGCTGCACTTTGCTTGTTGCCTATAGCGGTACTCCATAACCTGCCTGTTGAGTGTGTTTTCCAGCAGAGATGTTTACACCAGCAGGAGTGCCAAACACAAAATCCATCTTCAAAAAGAGATGAAGAGAGCAGGGGAGTGCTTTCTAGGGGGTATGCTGACATGCTTAATGACTTGAATTGGGGGAACGGTCTTTTCATCTTGTCTGTTTTCCCATTTGGTCTTTCCCTTTGGTTGGCAGCACTAGCTATGCTTGCTCCTAGTTAGAAGGGAAGGTTTTCAGTGGCTTTGTATGTGCACACCTGCAGTGTTGAGAAAGGAACAAGGCAACCTGCCTGGAAAGTGCGCTGTCCCTGAGTGAAGCCGCCCTATTTGCATCCGCTCCCCTTAGGAACCATTACAAAGAACAAGAGTTTTGCTAAAAGAGGAGAGGTGCTGGAAGTATCTTCCTTCTTTCTGCAGTCCACAGCCTGTGCTATGAGGTACAGCTCCATATGGATCCCTTCCTTCCCATACTCTCCGAAATATTGAAACTTGAACCTGCTTGGAAGGATTTTCCCCATTATGTGCTTGAACCTTTTCCTCTTATGGTGATTTCTCCCCTCCCTGATGAGGCTCTAGATTTATTGTCTCCTTAAACACACATTTGTGTTTAACTTCTGATCCACTCAAACTACCATGATCTCCTACATGAAATGGCAAGGTAATCTATTCAGCCCTGTGAAGCACACAGCTGTCTTGTCTTAAAGAAGAGAAACTCTTTTGGCTTTTAAAAACTTTGGTAATGAAGGATAGAGAACAGTAGAAAACTGCCCAGTCTGTGTGTTCCAAATCTGGGAGATATATATTTTTCTAAAGGAATGAATCAGTTACCTCAATTTCTCTGCCTCTAAGTCACTGGTGTTGGAAATATCCTAAACAACTCTTACAGGATGTTGCAAGATTTCTTATTCCCAGCCCATTAAATATTATTTTGTTCTCTGACCATGTACGCCTCAGGTAAGAAATTTCTCTGCCAGGAATACCACAAAGTGTGCAGAGTGCAGGGCACAGTCCCTGAAGTGGATGTGTCTAGCTCTATTTAGAAAGACTGATACCGCTCTTGGGGTGGGTGGTGTTTCTTAAAAACCTCAGCTGAGAAGCAGATGGAGTGTCACCGTGATGTCTTGGTGACAGGTTTGAAAGGCTCTGTTACCAGCCTGGTTACAGCAAGAGCATCACCATTCTGAATTAAGTTGCTTGAGTCAAAACTGAAGGCATAAAAAAAAAAAAAAAAAAAATTAGTTCTAGCTTTGGAATACCTGACGAATGATGGGGTTTGGTATTTTTTTAAAAAAACCAACCACCAAACCCAAACAACCGAACAAAACACCTCCCCTTCCCTCTCAGCCAGTCTCCTGGCTGCTTTTTATTTTGCTGTAGCTCAAGATCCAATACCATGTATGCTGTGGTGAAAAATGTCACTGATATTACATGAAGATGAAAGTTAATTACTGTTTTCAGTGCTGCTTGGAGCATTTAATTTCATGTTCGATACAAATGAAACAAACTGCTTTCAGAAAATAGCTTACCAGTTTCTTCCCTTTGTGGTTCCACTGAGGAAACTTCCATCTTTTTTCTGGATTACCTACTCGCTTGAAAGAACACTGCTGCCCTGGCCAGAAGTCCCCATGAGGAGTGCCCCTGACTTAAGGGAATACTGAGTGGGAGACTAACAGGAATGAACTAGAGATTCTTTACTTCTAAATATCAGAAGGTAACAAAATCGCTTGAAAGGAATCTATTTGTTTATCTGTTAATCCATAGATAAGATGTTTTTCATTATATTCATGAAATTCGTGATACTTCTGATAATGAGCGATTACTTGTACTTTATAATTAGAGGCACAGGATTAACAACTTGCTGTGTGGATTTACTATCTGCCTTGCAAAGGACAAGCCCCAAAGGGGCTACATTTCAATGCGTTTGAAAAGAAGGGAAAGGACAGGTAGATGTGCAACTGTTCTGCACCTTTTTGCTTTTAGGTACAGCTCCCTGTATAATTAGCCATGTGGCCACTGCAGCTGCTGTAATTACTCTTAACCCCTGCGTTGACCATCTCCTTATGTTGAGTGAGTAGTGATAGCGGGTGTCTAAAGACAAAGTATGGGGTGCAGCGTCTACCTCCAGAGTATTGCTTCAGCCTTGAAATATTCTTTTAAAACAGGAACTTTTGACTTCATATGGCAATTCTTGCAAAATTGTAGAGAGTAACAGCAAAGTTGTGACAAAGCCTGAAAGGTAACAAAATTAAAGTGACAAGCAGGCATATAACTTACAAAATTGTCTCCCTTCTCCTTTGGTGTCACAACAACTCTTTCTTGTAGTTCTGGTAGAAAAGAGATCATGAGAGAGTGGCAGATAGGAGGCTTCCAGCTTGCAAAATGTTTCTAGCACCAGGTACAGCTTCATCTATCTGCTGTAGGACCTGGAGCCCCGAGTACCTACGGCTAATCATTATTTCACAGGTAGAGGAGGCACTAGGAGGGAAAGAGAAAGCTGACCTGAGCTTTGTCATGAGCAGGGTGAGGTGAAGGCTGAATTCTGCTTTGGGTTATGACAAGAATGAAATTGAACTTTTTGTGATTTTAAGATTATTAGTTTAGGTTCTTGGGAGACAGCTGGCCTGATAGCGCAGCGGTTTATCTACCCTGCATTGGCCTCCTGCTGCCTGTGCTTTGCTAACCTTATTGCTAGGCTGTTTCTATTGCACAAAGGTCCAGATTTCTGCAAAATTAGCACCACATAACACCAATCTGCTGCTTGGGGATACTGCGCCGTCAGTAAATCAACAGCTAGATTATAGAACTTCTGTTGAGACTTAGGTCTTTGCAACATCCTTGGTAGCTCATGACTGATGAGTGTTAAATACAGCCATGCAATTTCATAAAGGCCGGTTGGGCCTTTCAGAATAATATCAGTAGTTGTGATTATAGATTAAGGGCAGGATCTAGGCCTCATTCCTGGTTATAATGCATCACTGTACATCATAGGGTACAAAATTTTAGAGCTGAAGGCATCCTGTTGTGGGAGACTTTCCCTCTGTGTTGAAGTGGCTTGGCCATAGCCAGAATTTTATTATCTGTATCGGCATAAATTTAAAGTCAGACAAATTATTTGCATATAGTACAATAATGCCTACCACCTGGCATTTACAGGGGAGACTCTCAGAGGGAAGAAGAGGGACTTCTAATTTTCACCACCAGTGAAACGTGGTGATATCTTTAGCTACAGGCTTGTCTTGTTAATTGATTGAATTATTTAAGGTATTGATTTATTTGCTAATGGCAAAATGTGTATCTTTGTCTCTGACAGTCTTCAGACTTGGAGGAATAGTCAAGGCCTTTTTACTGATCCTTCAGTGCATTAACTAAGAATGTGTTTCCTGTGTACTGGGTAAAAACAGATGGAGAAATCTGGTTTCTTTCCTTTTTGAAGTGCTCACTTCACAGTCACTAGAAACTTCTCTTAGCAGCTCTTTTGGTTCTTTTTCACTACAGTAGTTTCTTCATAAATATTAACAAAGATCAAGACTTTAATACAGATGTAGTAAATGAGCCACATGAAATCGTTTAGAAAGGTACATGTTGCTTTATATGTTAAAATGTGTAAGCCAGAAAAACAGTATATATATTGTTGTGGACATTCATTCAGGGTTTATAATACTTGTCTGCATTTATAGTGTGAGAAATGTTGACACTGGCTCAGCAGTAAGCCCTTTTGGGTTTGCATGCTGCTGCTTCCCATGCAGTGCGATGCCTCTGGCTGTACAGCCCCCTTGCTTCCCTCCCCTGTCCTGCCCCAGTAACAACGTGTGAGTTGTCTTTCTCACCTCAGAGCCCTTTCCTCTCCAAAGTTTGCACAGCTACATACTTCTCAATAGCGTGTTGCAGAGGCACCTAGTCACTTGTAGTTTGTACCTTCTTCCACAAGAAAAAATGCTGCTAAGTCCTTTTTTTTTTACTGGGGAATAATCTTGCTGTTTCTTACCCTTTGAGTTGTTGACAATCAACTATCGTTTATAAACCAAGCTCTTGGGTGATGATGGCAATCTCGTAAGTCACGGCTCAGTTTCTGCCCTAACTTACTGAGTCTACTGAAATAAATTCAAGCATGTACGTCTACCCATTTCTAATTTGGCCAGTAAAATTACCCCATCTTACTGCCCATACTAGAACATCAAGCAAGCAACTTCATTTCCCCCGTACAACTGTACAGATCAGAAATGCAGTGCAGCAGTTACTCTGCTTTGGTCTCCTGAGAGATTATTCAGAAATGCTATCTACCCTGCACTGCTTAGAAACAGGAACACTCCTACTGAAATCCCCCCAGGAGAATGTACTCTGAAATTCTGAGGGGCTCTGAATTTCAGAAATCAAGTCTGATCCTTTAGAAGTTAAAACTGAGCTTCAGCAGTGTTTGTATGGAATGGTTTTTATAACTCAGTTCTTTCTTTGCCTCTGAGGCTATTGCAGTCTTTCTGGTAAAATCTTCATACCATGTTGCTCCCAAGAGAGGTGTAGAAGCAAGGAGAATATATGTATTATTTCATCTGTGGCTTGCACCACGCTTCAGTTATTCTCTAGATATGACATGGATAGTTAGTGTTGTGTTAATCACAAAGATGTTCTGTTCAGATAAGTCTTGACAATTTGAGATGTTTACCCAATGTATATTGTGTAAGTCTCTTGAACTTGTGAAACTTTCCAAAATAACAAGCTCTCTGTGGGATATCAAGTATTGTAATTCCTGCTTCAGGCTTAGTCAAATATCTTGAAATACCTTCTCTTACTATTCTGCAATATTCTGACTTCTAATGTTATTTGAGAAATTCAGAAATGCAAAAAACAAATGCCAGAGAGGACTGTGCTAAATAAGCCTTTGAATGTGTGTTAAAACAAATCTCTAACAAAAAACATTTTATTTATTTTTTTTTAAATTCTGGGCACATATTCAGATGGCTTTACTACTACTACTAAGTATGCAGTTTCCCCTCCCATAGCAGACATGCGGTGTCAGTTAAAATCCTATCTCATTTAAATAAGGTACTCTGCTATTGAAAACGATAAAAAAAAAATACTGCCAAAGACTTGTTTGAGACTCATGGTTACTAATCATATGACATCTAGATCTATTCTGTTAACCATCCCCCCTGCTAGTTTGTTCCCCAGCCTGCAACAACCAACTTGAAATTTACTGCTTTATTTTACTTTCACCATTAACTTGCTTATTGTCTACAGGCTGTTAATGTAGCTGATAAGTATCTTTATTCTGTGCCACATTAAGCTTTCTTTTTCCTGTTGAAAAGTGTGAGGCTGGTCCTACAGGTGCTTACTTTGAAACTTTGTGTTATTAATGGCTTAGGTGAAATAGGAAAGAGAGCAGTGAGCTTTTATATCTAACTTATACAACCCATAGAAAGGGCAGAGGTTTGCAGCTGTATATTCTCCTGCAGATTCAGAAAGAGTGGTTCATTCACAAGCTTTACTCTGTGGAGGTGCTCATCTCCCTAAACCCATTAACAGTGGGGCTCCTCTGGGGAGTCACAGAATCACGGAGGTCTTGGTTGGATGGGACAGCTGGAAGTCACCTCATCTGGCCTCCTCTCTGTAGCTGGAGGCTTGCTAACATTAGAGACCAAGTCAGCCATGGCTTTGTCTAGAGGAATTTTGAATATTCCCAGTAACTGAGACACTACAAGTTCTCCAGGCAACAGCACTGCACTGTCCTCCCAGTGAGAAACTTTTTCCCTAGTCTCCAGCCTGAACCTTTCTAGGTGGTTCTAGACACTAATTGTGAATGTCATCCTTTGCCTGCCACTCACAAAAACAGTTGGCTCCTTCAAGTAGTTGTACTACATCATTCCTTCTTTAGTCTACTGGATCCACCCTTCTTGGAAGGCTAAATGACCCCTGCTCCTCAGCCTTTTCTCATGAGTGATGTGCCCTGGGCTGTCTCCAGGTTCTCCACATCTATCTTGAACTCATCCCTCATCCCAAAAGTGGATGGAGTACTGTAAGTGCGGCCTCATCAGTGCTGACTAGCGGGGGATAATAACCTCTCAATCTGCTGGGCATGCTTCTCTTAATGTGGTCATTTCATAGAATCATAGAATCATTTAGGTTGGAAAAGACCTCTGAGATCATCAGGTCCAACTGTTAATCCAGGACCGCCAAGTCCATCGCTAAACCATGTCCCTAAGCACCACATCTACGCGTTTTTTAAACACCTCCAGGGATGGTGATTCCACCTCCTCCCTGTGTAGCCTCTTCCAATGCTTCACCACCCTTTCTGTGAAGAAATTTTTCCTAATATCCAACATAAACCTCCCCTGGTGTAACTTGAGGCTCTTCCCTCTTGTTCTGTCACTTGTTACCTGGGAGAAGAGACCGACCCCCACCTGCCTACAGCCTCCTGCCAGGCAGTTGCAGAGAGCAGTAAGGTCCCCCCTGAGCCTCCTCCTCTCCAGACTAAACACCCCCAGGTCTCTCAGCTGCTCCTCATAAGACTTGTGCTCCAGACCCTTCCCCAGCTTCGCTGCCCATCTCTGGACACGCTCCAGCACCTCTATGTCCCCCTTGAAGTGAGGGGCCCAAACCTGAACACAGGATTCCAGGTGCGGCCTCACCAGTGCCCAGTACAGGGGGACGGTCACTTCCCATGTCCTGCTGGCCACACTGTTTTGGGTACCAGCCAGGATGCTGTTGGCCTTCTTGGCCACCTGGGCACACTGCTGGCTCATGTTCAGCCGGCCGTCAGCCAGCACCCCCAGGCCCTTTCCCACCAGGCACTTTCCAGCCGCTCTGCCCCAGCCTGTAGCGCTGCCTGGGGTGGTTGTGACCCAAGGGCAGGACACGGCCCTGAGCCTTGTTGAACATCATGCAGTTGGCCTTGGCCCATCAGTCCAGCCTGTCGAGATCTCTCTGCAGAGTCTCAACACTCCTGCCCAGCTTGGTGTTACCTGCAGACTTACTGAGGGTGCACTCGATTCCCTTGTCCAGATTGTCAATAAAGATATTAAGCAAAACTGGCCCCAATGCTGAGCCCTGGGGAACACCACTTGTGACCAGCCACCAGCTGGATGTAACTCCATTTACTACCAGTCTTTGGGCTTGGCCATCCAGCCAGCTTTTAACCCAGCGCAGAATACACCCATTCAAGCCATGAGCAACCAGTTTCTCCAGGAGAATGCTGTGGGAGATAGTGTCAAAGGCTTTACTAAGGTCCAGGTAGACAACATCCACAGCTTTTCTCTCATCCACTGTAGGTGGGTCACCTTGTCATAGAAGGAGATCTTGTTTGTCAAGTAGGACCCGCCTTTCATAAACCCATGCTGGCTGGGCCTGATCCCCTGGTTGTGCTGCATGATGGCACTCAGGATGATCTGCTCCATAACCTTCCCTGGCACTGAGGTCAGACTGACAGGCCTGTAGATCCCCAGACTCTCCTTCCTGCCCTTCTTGTAGATGGGCATCACACTGGCTAACCTCCAGTCTGCTGGGACCTCCCCAGTTAGCCAGGGCTGTTGATAAATGATGGACAGTGGCTTGTCAAGCTCCTCTGCTGGCTCCCTCACTACCCTCGGGTGGATTCCATCTTGCCCCATAGACCTGGGCATGTCCAAGTGGACCAGCAGGTCACTAACTATTTCCCCCTGGACTATGGGAACTTCATTCTGCTCCTCCTTATCTCTGTCTTTCAGCTCAGGGGGCTGAGCACCCAGAGGGAAGCTGGTCTTACTGTTAAAGACTGAGGCAAAGAAAGCTTTGAGTACCTCAGCCTTTTCCCCACCCTTTGTGGCAATGTTCCCTCCCACATCCAATAAAGGATGCAGATTATCCTTGGCCCTCCTTTTGTTTCTAATGTATTTATAATAACATTTTTTTAAATCTTTTATGGCAGTAGCCAGCCTGAGTTCTAGCTGGGCTTTCGCCTCTCCAATCTTTGCCCTACATAACCTTGTGACATCCTTATAGTCCTCCTGAGTTGCCTGCCCCTTATTCCAAAGGTGGAAAACTCTCCTTTTTTTCCCTGAGTTCCAGCCAGAGCTCTCTGTTCAGCCAGGCCAACCTTCTCCCCCACCAGCTCGACTTTTGGCACATGGGTACAGCCTGCTCCTGCGCCTTTAAGACTTCCTTCCCGAAGAATGTCCAGCCTTCCTGGATGTCTGGGCCCTTCAGAACCATCTCTCAAGGGACTCTGTTGACCAGGCTCTTAAACAGGCCAAAGTCAGCCCTCTGGAAGTCCAAGGTAGCGGTTCTGCTGACCCCCCTCATTACTTCTCCGAGAATTGAAAACTCTGTCATCTTGTGATTGCTATGCCCACGATGTCCTCTGAGCACCACACCAGCCACCAGTGCTTCCCAGTTTGTAAACAGAAGGCCCATCTCCCCTGGCTGGCTCACTGACCAGCTGTGTCAGGAAGCTATCTTCCACACACTCCAGGAACCTCCTAGACTGTTTCCTCTCTGCTGTGTTGTATTTCCAGCAGACATCTGGTACGCTGAAGACCCCAATAAAAAAAAAAGAGCTAGTGATCTTGAGACTTCTCCCAGCTGCTTGCAGAATGTTTCATCTGCCTTTTCATCCTGGTTGGGTGATCTATAACAGACTCCCACCAGGATATCCACCTTGTTGATGTTCGCCTTGGTTCTTACCCATACGCACTCCAGCCTACTGTTACCATCATTCAGCTCTAGGCAGTCAAAACACTCCCTGGCATACAGGGCTAACCCACTGCATCTCCTTCCTTGCCTATCCCTTCTGAAGAGTTTATAGCCATCCATTGCAGCACCCCAGTCATGCAAGTTACCTCACCATGTTTCTGTGATGGAGACTATGTCATAGTTTTCGTGCTGCACAATGGCTTCCTGCTCCTCCTCCTCGTTGCCCGTGCTTCGGGCATTGGTGTAGATGCATTTCAGCTGCATCAGTGAGCTCGCCTCCAACACTGGCACGCTGCCCCCAGGCTCATCTCTAAGGAGCTTGCTGGTTTTGTTCCCTTTCCTCTTTAAAGCTCTCTTGATGATCCCTGTTAACTCCTGACCTAAAATCCTTCTTTTTCCCCTGTGACACAGCTGAACCCCATCTTTTGCCAGCAGGCCTGGTGCCGTGTAAACTGACCCATGGTCGAAAACCCCAAAATTCAGCCACTGACAGCAGGCCCAGAGCCAGGTACTGATCTGCGTGACTTTCTGCTTACACGCCCTGTTGTTCCCTGCAACCGGCAGGATAGAAGAAAACACTGCTTGTGCCCCAAGGCCCTGAGGTGTCTCTTGATTGCCCTCAGACTTCTTGTCATTTGGACTTCCCTGTTGCCCACTTGGAGAACCAGTAAAGGACAGCTATCAGAGGGCCGTACCAGGCAAGGGAGTTTTCTGGTAACATCCCTGATCCGGGCACCAGGGAGGCAGCGGACTTCCCCATGGGTCGGGTCCGTTCGGCATACCGGGCCCCTGTTCCTCTCAGGGTGGAGTCACCGATGACAACCACCTCTCTTTCCTAGCAGAGCTGGCCATGATGCGTGGGGGTGACAGACTCTCCCTAGGCAACTGCTCCAGCCTGAAAGGGCTTTCGTCCACATTGTCATTTTCCTGGCCCTCAGGTTCCAGAGACGCATGCCTGTTGTGTGGGGGTACCTGGGAAGGTGAAGTAGGTTGGGGGGTGATTTGCCTGCTGCCCCGGGAAGGGACCTGTTTCCATTCCTTCCTGTCACTTAGGACCCCTCCATCTGCCTGGTGGCAAGTAGGTAGGGGAGCCTCCTTTTTTGCCTCATGTGTGACAAGAGTGCTGTGTTGGTTCACATTCACTTAGCACCTACTGTAACCTTAGGATTTTTTTCGGCAAGGCTGATAACCAGGCCATTTGGTTTCCAGCCTTTGCAGATGCCCAAGGTTATTCTTCCTTGAGTGCACCACTTTGCACTTTGATGTGTTGAACTTCATGATGTTTGTTTGCTCAGTCCTCAAATTTACGGCCAAGTCCCTTTGGACTGAAGCTTTGCCTTTCGTCATGTCAGATATTTCTAATATAGTATCCTAGAAGGTAATCCAGAAAAATTACAGGAAAGTTTCTGCTCTGATTTGTTCTCTTGGGGAACATTTCTCTCTCCATTAACTATAGAGAGAACCACGAAAGACTTATTCCCTAAGCTAAGGTTGGCTTTTGGGGGTCTTCCCTGCAAAGAGACTTTTGCTTTCAGAAGTTAGAGCAGTGGGAGATACAGAGAGACTACAATTGCCTTTTCTTTTTACCCTGCTGTGCAGCGCCCATCTGAACGGAACGAGCTTTTTTGTTCACTCTGGTGTTCTTCTGCTTTGTGTCTATTTCTGCCTTCCAAATACTGTGTTTCATCTTTAACGGTTATGGCACCCATTAAGCAGAGAGCAGTCTTATGACTGAACGAGCTTCGCTGACTGTTAGCCTCATTATGCAACCTGAAGTTAATGTTCAGACTGTTGGTACATTAATAATTGTTCGGTATAAAATGTTGGCTTGTCTTCATGCCTTTTTTCCTCTATTAAGGTTCCATTATTTGTAAATAGAGTAACTTCTGGCCAGTTAACCTATGTTGTGTTTTTCTTGTTAACCTTCCTGCTAACATCCTATTAGCTACAGATACTCCCAGTTTTTCTCAGATTTTCATCAGACCTCCCACTTCAATATTTTAGACAATAAAATCCCGACGGATATGTTTCTGTGCATATTCTTTCCTTTATTTTCGTAGCCTCTCTCTCGATATCTGTCTTCTGCTATTGAACTTGCAGATATTACTTGGGTGTATTTAGCTTCTGCAGTGGTTTTCAACTTCCTGCCCAGCCAATTTGCAAACTACTAAGAATCTTTCAGTAGAAATGCAGGTCCCCTTGTGATAACTGATGTCCTGCGCTAGTAATGTGATGGGTTTGGTTTTTGCTTCTCTAATTGTTTTGAGGGGACCTCTTAGAAGTCGTTCATACCAAGGTTTACAGACCCAAAGATGAAAACAGCTGTTTTGTTTTGCATGATAGGAAAATGGAAAAGGAGTATTCTTAGGCTGTTGCTTACAGTCAAGAAAACAGTATGCGCTAAGTTGTGATAAGTATATCTGATATATTCTGTCTACTGTTGCCTACAGGATTCACAGCAAAACATGTATTTGACTCCTGTTGTTCACTGGGGAATAAAGGTCTATTAAGCAAAACCAATTTTTGAGAAACCACAAAAATCTTTCACTTTGATATAGCTCTTCAACCAAAACTTGCAGTATGAAATCCACGTACCTCATTCTATCCTTTCTCCCACAAATCAAATATATCCTGTCTCAACCCAGGCCTGGACTAGGTCAAACGGAAAATATTTTAACAGGGGAAGAGGTGTACTACAACTAAAAAGGATAGCAGCAAAAAGGCACTAGGCTGATCAGTGACTGGCTTGCTCTCTCTCAGCAGTACCAATTTCTCTTTTCAGCCACTAACCATCCTGGATGCAGCCATATGAAAAGCCCACTGCTGAGGGGGAGTGAGTGTGACATTCTCTTCAGTGGGACTCAGAGCTAAATTAGTGCAGTCCTCCTCCCCCATTTCTTCCTTCATGGACTGCAGTGCTGTGGCTGTATTAATGAGGCACCAGCCTCATACAGTATGTCTTGCTAGTGCCAAAGTTCAACAGAAGTTTGGTAAGGCTGTCTGCAAATGTGTAGTTTTCTACAATTACGGGTTATAATTTATAGAAAAAGATTGCTTCATTCATTCTACAGTGCATCATCCTTGTTCCTTTCCTTTCTTCGTGGTAAGCATTAAAGAATGACCCATTTTGTATCGAGAGATGCCTAGGCTTGTCATTTCGTTATTGTCCACCCTGTTCCAGCCATCAGTGAGTTTACCCAAGTCAGAGGACATCTCTGGTGTGGTGTTAGTCATAATTAGCTGTCATGGATATGGTGGGTTGATGTATTCATAGAAAGTGAACTTACAGACAATGACCCTGAAAGTTTCTTGCATTATTTCCCACTGCAAAATGTGGGGTGTGTATGAAGGATGACCCACAACAGCGGTTCACAGAGTGGTCTCCGCATTGGTGGTGGTTGGAGGGCTGGGCAGCACTCCTCTGCTCTTCAGCTAAAATAAGTCCTTGCTTCACACTTCTTTTCGAAGGAAACCACCTGCGGTTTTATCAGTGTTTTCTCTTTCAACTCCAAGATCCTGATTTTGTTTGGCACTGTGGCTAGACAATAAGGAGAGTGCAAGGAATGCATGCATGGACAGTTATGAAAAAGCATGCCTACAGAAAGTGCCTGTTTCTAACTGCCATAAGCTGCAGGTTGGCTGATGGTTGAGGGATGAATAATTGCATTCCTTTTTAAATGACACACTTTAGAAGTGGTGTGGATATTCCCTTTTTTTAGTCAGTCACATGGCCTGATCCACCAATGTGTTTTAGTTCGTTTTAAACTTGGATGAGGTTTTGAAATAAATAAAATTGGCATATGCTTCAACACTGTCCTCAAGGAGAAGTTCTTTCCAACGTCCAGACCCTAACTTTTAAAAAAGCAGTTGTTTCTAGAATAATTTCAGGCATTCAGTATTCCCACGTGCATTCAGCTGACATGCCTCATGGTAGACACCCAAAACTTGCAGTATGCATGATGTGGAAAATGATAGCTGAACTCTCGGATTTGTTGCCCCTGGCCCCAGCCCTGTGCCTTAGCCTTGATCCCAGCCCCAGCCCTGAAACCCGCGTGGGCGTGAGATAGGAAGGGCAAATCAATGCTGGTTAATCACGCTGGTGATTTAAGTGATGAAGCTGATAGAAGAGCAGAAGCAGAGAAGTGCGCTGAGGGGAACAGTTTTTACGTACTTAATTATAGAGTGCCTGAAGAAGGCTGGATGCTTTCTGGAGTACGGATCAAGTGTCTTCTCCTCTGATAGGATTAGGCCACTTCGGCTACTTGTGTCAAGTCCCTTCCAGACATGCTAGCTCTTGGATTCCTCCCACTCCCCAGAGGACTGTAATTAAGAAGTTACTGCCTCCCAAGTGTGCAATTATGTTCTCTTAAACCCAATAAGAAGCCCTTAGTCTGAAACATCCCCTGCTTCCTACATTAGCATTCTTCTGATAGGTAGGTACCCTACCACACTTCGGTAAGTTGCAGAGGGTGTTTTATCCTCCGGACAATTTGCTGAATGCAAAGAGCGTTAAGGAGGGGATCAAGAAGACGACAGAAAGTTGGTAACATCAAAATAACTGTGTAAGTGCGCTTGATAAGTATTTTTAAAATAAAAGCTTATGTAAAAGTCTCAGTATTGGTAGCGTTTGCCAGAAATGAGGAAGGATAGACTTCTGAGGACTGCAAGTTTGGGTTTTGCTGCTTGTTTTTATTTTTTTAACCCTTCTTAAAAAGTGGTGTTTCTAAATACAATAGGTTGAGAGGAAACAATCCAAAAAGAGTCTCTGTGCTGGTGACAAGAATAAAATTCAAAGACTTACTACCCCTTAAAGCCTCTTGCTTAGACTAGCCAAACACTCAGTTATGTCAGTCCCAATTTTAAGCTTCTGTGAAGGCAAGACTCATTTTGTGAAAAATGTGTATGCAGGGCAGTAATACAACCTGCTTGAAAACCGGTTTTAGGCAGTAATCTTGACTCTCCCACCATGCTAATGTTACTGTTGCATCTGACAAATAATTTTATTTCTCTTGTTTCAGGCATTGCAGCAATCGCAATAAAACAATTCCTAGGCATGATCTTCCAGCGCAGTCACAAAATTTTGAGCTAAACCTTCCTTGTTGCCATGCACGCCTTCGTGCTGTGCTCTGGGTGGGCATGGAGACAGTTTTATTCCCTCCCTCACTGTGCCAGCCTTTAGGCTTTCAAACATGCTTCCTCCCTGCTTCCCTTGTTTAGATTAAAGAATTTCATTTCTTTGGTATTTCTTCTTAGGCTATGTTTTCTAGGTCTTTGAATTTTTTTCCTTGTTCTTTTCTGAGCATTTTTCAGTATGTCCCTGACCCTCTTAAAGTGCTCAGAAATGGACAGTGGTCTGGGTGATGCCTTGTTAGTGCCCAGCTGAGCAGAAGGATATGTTTTTTCTTAATGCTTTGTTATATTCTTGTTTTATGTATTACAGTATAATTTTTTTTTCTTCAATAGCATGGCATTGCTGACTCACGTCCAGCTTGTGATCCCTTAAGTCCTTCTCTGCAGAGTTCCTGGCAGCCCTGCTTTATGCAGGTGATCATTCCTACCTAAATGTAGTGCTTGGGAATTCACTAAGGATAATGGCTATCTCTTTTTAAACAGGCTATTTCTCCAGTTTGCCACAAATGCTCTTGATTTTGGCTTTACTTGTCAGAGCTGGGCCACAAGCCAGAATGCATTTACCAGACAAAAGCAACTGTCTGTGCTTGGCTCATAGTTCCAGAAAAGGACTTGAAGCTCAGCAGATACTAACACTGTAAGACCTTCAGGGAAGTTTTAAAAAAATAAAAGTAGGAATATTCTAAGTAAACCAGGGAGTATATAGTTTCAAAAGTAAAGTTCATTGCCTGATGTCTTTTAACTTTTCTCAGTTCTACAAGTCATGGCAAGTTTCAAATAAGTTGAGTGCAAACAGTTAGGCTGGTTCCACGCCAAGGATTAATGGCAATTAATCCTTGCAAGCAAAAAGTAAACTATGGAAAAATTAAACACACACAGTAACAAAACTTTTAGTAGGTGATTCTAATAAATTGTGAATTAGCTAATGAACATAAGGTGTCAAATTCAATGCTAGAAAGTATGCAATACAACCTTCACTACTTGATGTTCCAAAATGACTTTCATAATCACTGCTGCTCTCTGCCAGCATCTTAGTCCAGGCTGGTGATATGCCTAAACTATGCAATCACTTATAAGAACTAACCTGGAAACATGTAGAAGTACTGCAGTTATGCCAGCTGTTTTGGACAGGGAAAAGTGATACATGCATGATATTCTAAATTCCTGTTTCTTCAAAATGTGTTCATATACTGAGCATTGTTCACTTAAAGCGCTGGGAGCAAGACATGAAAATAACAGCATTATCTGGGTTGTAGACAACTGCCTTCAAAACATGATTAACATTAAACTATAAACTTTTTTGGGGTATCCCTTCAGTTCTGTTACCCATAGCACTAGCTGACAGTTGTGTTTGAGAGGAATGGATGACCTGTCATTGCAAACAGTGTATTTTAGTTCTGCGTGTCTATGAGAACAGGGAGCAGCACTACAATATTTATACCAGTAGTCTAGCTATTAGTTAATTAAAAACATCTGGTCAAACTGGCATCTCTATTTCTATACACGCAACAGAATACAGTATCTTTATTCTGCATGGTGTTGGTTTTCATGGGGCTTTCTATTTCCTACAAAATGTTTCTGTTACTGTTGATAATAGCTCCGTTTAACTTGAATGTCCCTGTATGGAGGAAAAGAATCTGGTTTTGTGTAACAGAAGGTAAAAAAATCTAATTTAGGCAAATATTGTAAAGTGTTGTTGAATATATTGAAAAAACATCCCACACCTAAAATGACAAATGTTTGTATAGGACATATCAGCACTCTGCTGTCATAATGCAATATGTTGTATGACATTATTGAATCTCCAGGTTTGCTAGTGAAGAATGAAAAGAAAAATAGAATTGCTACTTCATACCTTGGAGATGAATGTAATCATCATGAAATTCATTCAGGTGACGATGCCTAAAACTATCCACGTTTTCCACTGTAAGATGTGATTTTTGCCTTCTTGTATCTTTGCAAAAAAAACCCCACCAAAAAACAAAAACAACAAAACGTCGAACTGATTTTATGCCCCAGGATGAATTGTAGTGGGATGAACTAAGATGGCTGGGTTGTTTTAGAGAAGGAGGTTAAGGAAAAAATGTGTGATTTTGTTACTATTAAAATCTTTACAGCAGCTTGACCGTGAAAAAGTTAAAAACTTTGGGAGAAGGGAGATGGGGAATGACAGCAAGGGGGAAGACTCATGGTCATCCCACTATAAAGGACCTGTCCTCATGGGAAAGCACTCTGAGGAGACTAGCGTGAAGAGAGAAGCTGGCGGAGAGGAGACAGGCTGGATGTGGCTGGTTGTTAGTGTTCACTCTCCAAAGCTGGGAAACAATCCCTGTTCCCATCTGTGACACCCACTGGCAAAACATGCACCCATCTTCTGCTAGCGGTCAGCCGAAAGACATCTGCAACGTTCAAAAAGACAAAGTGAAAGAAGAAGCGCTTTCTTCTGCTCTGTTAGCTTGGTGAAAGAAGCTGCCGGTAATGATCCAGTGGTAGTAAGCCTGTGTGTCAAGGTAATGATATATGATGGATGTTCCTGGGGCTCTCCATTGTGTTGTTTTTAAAAGGAAGAAGATTCTGCAGAAGAACTGTATTGAGAGAAAACAGCAGGTGTATGGTTGATTGTGCAACCTTAAGATGGTGCTCAGGGTAGAAGTCAGAATTTTATAGAGAAAGGAGTAGTTCTGTGTCAGACTTCTGCCTGCTTTTGTTACTGAATCAAAGGGTATGTAATGAAAGAGGAACGAAAATAAAGACTTCAGGATTAGACATTTGCCTCTGGACCTTAAAATGAGTTTTAGCCTTCTTTCTGTCCTAATATCGCTTATGAACTCTCTGAAGTCAGTTAAGTAAAGCTCTTGTCCCTCTGTGTAGTCCTCAGTGCTTGACTTGAGAGCCCGTCTCTGATTTGCAGAAGTGAGAAGCCACTTTGAAAAGCTGACATCTGGGAGGTGTGTTCTCTAAGTAAAAACACAAGTGCTGTGCATTGCTAAAACCTCTGGCAACTCTGGCTATGCTCTTCTTAAGCTGGGATCCTGCAATTAGTAGATACAGGTGAGTGTCTTCTTTCTGTCTTCAGAATCAGAACAACGCTGCGAGTCCACAGGGGGCTGGGGCAGAAGCCTTCACTGGGCTTTGGAAGAGGTCTGCAGTGATGAACACCGCTGAAAAAGACCATGAGGGAGTCTAATGTGCAGTGGGGAGAAAAATATAAATTGGAAAAAATAGCAGGATTTGTCTGTTCAGTGGGCATGGTCTCTTTGACCAGAAATTGTAGCAGGGGCCCATGGGAAAAATAGCAAAGCAGAGTCCAAGGGAAGACTGTATGAAGAAGCCAGCGTGCAAAGGAGCTGAATGCAAGTTGTATGACAGTTTTAAGCTTGTCGTTTTCTACCTTTTGTTTGTAAGTGAACAATATATTGCTGTTGTGTTTATAGAGTGCTTTGGGGCATGCAGGGCTTGCAGGGTCTTTGTTGTATGCTCTACATGTACATGTGTGCATATGAACCAAGAAGCTAATTCCCTTCCCAAAGAAGCCTAAAAATGTTGCTTGTTTACCCAGTGCATTTTTATAATGTCTTCATTTTTTCAGGGACAGCAGCAAAACCCAATTATACAAAAAGCTACTGTCCTAAAATTAGAAAGACTGTAATTCACAAGAAATATTTTCAGTTTCAATGTATTTCCTTTGGAATCTGCACTTTTGGTGTTTACAGTTGTTTATTTTACATTTCTAGGCAACAGAAGCCTACTTTATTCAATAATTTAAGTATATATATATATAAGAATAAATGAAGTCATCCTTCAGTGTGTCACTTTTAATCTGGAGATCATTCTGAAGATATTATTAATGACTTTGCATCCAGAAATATCCATCTGATAGTTTGTCTAAATTCCTTGAATACTATTTCTTACAGTTACACTTAAGGAAATTTATGGTTTAAATTGCAGCTTCACTGTACATAAAATGTGTTTCTTAAAAGGCTCCTTTTCTTATAATTTACATGTATAAATATTAATGTCTCATTTTATGACATTGCTGTTGTCTTATTTAGGATCCTGGAAAAAACCTAATTAGATTCAGAAAGAACAGCTATTATTGTTATTTAACTAACACACTACTGTTTTTAAATTATATTGAAAGTTATCTGAGCCACACAATTATCCTGTTTAATTCTGTCTTACCCACAGACCTGACGGACTGCTGTTTGACTTTGTCCCCATCAGCGACCAGATGCAGGGGGGAGGACTTCCTCTAAACTTCGTGTTGCAGCCCTAGTGCCTTTCCCAAATTCTGATCCCAATGCAAGGTATAAAAGCAGCCTCTGTCACTCTCCTGGCTGTAGGAGACCTAGAAAAAGCTTTGGGAGGTTGTGAACTGTTATGCGTCACGAAGCCTCTCCCGTCGTGGTTCACTCAATCTCGCTTTCCCCTTTCCCTTTTTGTCCTGAGGATATGCTGCCCTTGCACTATGACTATGCCGTCTTTTTGTCTCCTGTTTTACTCCAGAGCTCTGACCCTCTTATTATCAATACTGTGCGTGACTAAAATTGACTCCTTTACAGAACAAGCCAATTTCTAACAGCGCAAACCCAAAAACCAGCGCCTGGAAGGTTTTATGCCTGAGCCTGCTGCAAACCAGCAGTAATGACACAAGGCAGCACCATGTCTGTCCCTTTCCAAGAGCAGCCTTTGTACATTCACGTTCTTACACCCTCACGCCATAGCACAGTCATGTAATACAAGTGTCGTGGTATGAAAACATTACTCTGGTGGGCTAGGACATGGCTTTTCATGGTCTTAGCTTTCACCTGAATAAATGCAGGATAAGAATAATATATTAATAATTATGTCCTTGTGCAACAAGGGTTACTAGCCTGCGGGCATTGTAGGCTCAAATCAAAGATTGCTTTGTCCCTGGGTCCCGGCTCCAGCATTGTCCACCATAAAAAACTGGCAAAGAAACGGACCCTGCAGGTGCTGAGTCTGGCACCGTTCACAGTGATGGCTGCGGTCGGTACGCAGGGGCTCCATGGGGCGCGCACAGCAGCCTGGCCTGTGGCTCAGACTGGGAGAGCTTGTTGACTTCAGCTCTTGTGCTGACTGTGAAACTATGACTAAAGTGAGTTGCTGTAATGAATTCTGCCTTCCTAGAGCATGATCTCATTCCAGCTATTGTCCTGTAAGCAACTGTCAGTGTGGCTACCATTATGTCCGTTCTCAGCCCTCCCAAATACAGGGGTGTCCTAGTTATAGTGGCTGGGACCAGTTTATCACTGTGTGGGTGTAACTGGAACTGTGTATTCTATACCCTCT
>JAVJGI010000014.1:113506980-113572109 GCA_035590275.1 Ibycter americanus | reverse complement strand
TTTTTATTAAATTGTAGTTCTGACTTCTAAACTCTTTTGAGTTGGGTTCATTTCTCCTGCCGGTGTACTTTTAAACCAGCAGAAGGGGTGATAAGAACTGCAGGGCAGAAAACTGTCCTAAGTGAATGCCTACGGAAAAGGGTACAAAGGAAGTACAGGTAGCACTTCCTTCAGGAACTTTCCCGGTCGCCAGTATTTTCCTCTGACCTTTCAGGAACTCCCTGGCCATGCAGTAATTTTCCATGGATTTCTTTCCACAAACTTAGTTAGTTATTGTCAAATCCTGTGTTTGCTCCAGAGCATGCAAGGTCTGAGCAGCATGCATACAAGATCATCTACATCAGCCGGTTTGGTGGCCAGGTCTCTTTTGATGGTGTGCTACACAGAGATAATTTCAATGTAGCTTCAGGTGCCTATTCTACAATTGTAATGTTTTCTTTTTCTAGATGAAGATTAAATTCTAGATGGTTACTCCTTCAGTGTGGAAAATTATGTATACCTCTGCAGGAATATCTTCAATTGGAATGGAAATTCCTGCTTTCCCTTAGGTGGCTTCCATGTTAACTTGCACATTGGCCTCTGCTGGCAATTTTTAACTGATGTGCTACACTTCCTATCCCTTTTGGCTTCTTACATGCTGCTCAACATTGTCTCGCCATGCCTGCTCTTACACTCTTACTGATGCATTTGGTTTTGTAAAGGAGTAACCACAGGGCAAGCAAGGTCAAAACTGTCACTGCTCCAAATGAAAAACAGAATTTCAAATCAAGGGAGAGATTAACTTTGTGATACTGTCCTGTGAAAAGCACCACTAACTGTTTTTCAGTAATAAAAATCAGCTGTATAACTGTAAGAAGTAAGAAAATAATTATTACAGAGATATTAATAAGAGCACTTCTGAAATTGCATGCCTTTGGACTGAGATGTTTAAAGTGTGTTTCAAATTTATCTTAATTGCAGCTCAACTTAAAAGATGATGAAAATAGTATTTCTTTTCAGTAGGAGTGGGCGGTGTTATCTATTAACATAAGTTTGAAGTCACACAGTAACATTTAAAGTCTATTTATAAGTGAAAGACTAACAAGCAGGTGAGTGAATATAGGTCAGAGAGGGGAATTAAGAGAATGGGAATAATAACACCTCTGGCTACATGGGCTGGTAAGACACCACTGTAACTGGGGGAAAAGAATTGGAAAAATAACCCGGTGTCTAAGTAAACTGTGGATTCTTGCAGCAGAACACAATACCAAACATTATGACTGTGCTTTGCAGCACTGTGCACTTCCTGAGCAGCTTTGTGTTTCCTCCCAGAGGCAGGCATAGGGCACTTATTATTCAAATAGCTACCACTTATCCTTGATAATGCTTTCAAGGCATACCTGACTGAACTGTAAAAACCCCATCTGGTCAAGTGCTGGTTTAATATGCACAGACACTGGCTTGCAAACCACCGTAGATTGTTTCCATAAACTACAATTTAACTGTCGAGATTTAATTAAGAAATACATCAGAGCCTTTGGAATAAATGGGATAGTCAGGGGTGTTGGACGAGTGGGCTGTGTGACATGGCAAGGGCTGAAAAATTTATGCACTGACAGTTGTCTTCCCAACAGTAAACAGGGGCAGGATTGCTGAAAAAGAGCCACCAAACCCCAAAACATCCACCTTACACATATATGCACATGACAGTTTTAACGATAGTTTTATATCGTTCTCATCACTGTCAGCCACATTATGTAGTTGGTTTTTGATTTTATCAATCTGCATATTGCCGTCCAGAAAATCCTGGGAAAAGGACACATTTTATGGCACTATAAAATCATCACTTTCCTGTACGTTTTTCTGCTATTTTACGAAGATTATTGCATTCCCTGAAAATACATAAGAGGTTTAATCTGAAATAAGATGTGTTTTTTTCTGTAAAAGCAAGCTGTCTGGCAGGCAGCAGGAGATAAAGAGAATGTTTATTTTTAAATTGCAGTGATTTAAAGTAATATTTGTATAAATGTGCATATACATATAAATATTATTGTAAAAAAACCCCAAGCCTACTAAAGATGACACAAATGCCAGTTTTATATAAAATTTGGAAATACTGCAGCTTGAAGGACAGCTAGACATCCTTCATGGACACAAACTTCAGGAAAAAATTCTTCACTGAAAGGGTGGTCAAGCATTGGAACAGGCTGCCCAGGGATGTGGTGGAATCACCATCCCTGGAGGTGTTTAGAAAACATGTATATGTGGTGCTTAGGAACATGGTTTAGTGATGGACTTGATGATCTTAAAGGTCTCTTCTAACCTAAATAAGTCTATGATTCTATTAAAGTAATGTAAATTAAGAAATGTTTCTGCTGTAAACATCATGTGTTAAAACTAATCAGTATTTACTGTATTATCTCTGAATATAAGGACAGTGCATTATCTGTTTCAGTAATGCAAAGCTAATGTTGGCTGTCAAAAGGCTGGAGTCAAAGACCTATAAAACAGTATCTTCCCTGAATGAAATCTAAAGGGATGTTTTAATTTGTTTCTGTTCCATTACTTCTGAATAAATTGTTTTGAAGCAAATAATGAATTCATTGAAGTGCTAGTCTTCTGATCTGGTCCTTAAATTTCTAAAACCTTTCTTAAGAAAGCTCTTTTTTGTTATTTTTAAAGTATAACGATACAGGGGTTTTTTTCAGTATTAAAATGCCTGTGTGAAGGTTTTCACTGAACAAAGCAAGAATTTTCAAAATTCAAGTTACCTTAAGTAAAATTGATATACTTGTGAAAGACTTGTTTAGAATCTTAAATATGTATATTTATTTTCAGGGCTATATCTGTATTGGTTGGTCCCAGATGTTTATCACAGGAGAGGAGAATCCTAAACTTGGATAAAGTTTACGAATTTTAATTTCCACTACTAATGTGATGATTTGAAGGTAAGTCATTTAATTTAGAACTGTTTAGAGATGAAATGCGCAAGCAAAATCCTCTCCTGTAGTTTTTGCACTTGATGTAATGCATATTCAGTTTATGAGGCCACAAGTAACACATTTTTCCTTTAGCTATGCAAGATAAATTACAAAGAAGTTCCACTGGAAGCAGTGGAAGTACCTGCAAGCACATTTTTAATGACAAGGGGCATGCCCTATTACAGACTTCACGAGACACTGGCTATGAATTTAATAAAACTGCAGCTTGCTTTGCCACAGGATGCTGGAACAGTACACAGTAACAACGGATTGAAAACAGATGGTGGCAAATTCATGGATAAAGATCCAACACTGTTACTGAACATGATGACTGTACATCATGATGTAACTTCCATCTCAGGAACTTCTAAGTCTTTTTGAATAGGACTGTCCTGATGTGACCATGTTTAGAGGCTATCACAAAGGTCTGACCCAGTACCAGCACGTATTTTGCACCTTACTGAAAAAAAACCTGTGTATTGACGTGGAAGATCTTATTTCTGTTTGTTTGTAGCAGTGAAATATAAAGGACTTAACAGGACTAATGTTCTATTTAGTGTCATGGGATTCTTGTATTCGAGCTGGAAAGCTTTTACCAGATGGTTAATTGACTGAAAGAATGCTTCTAGCCCTGGAGAACCAGGCTGAACGGTTTTCTTTTTCTCATTGATCTCTTCTGCAACAACCAAATGGTGCAGCTTGGCTGGTGAAAGACTGAATCCCACAGCACTGTCTTAATGATGAAAATGAAAAGCATAGTTGCAGTCGAGAACTGGAAAGTATCACCTGCAAGCTGTAATCACACAACTGTGACGAAAGTAGCAGCTTCCCGGTTAGCGATGGTTTCTGTGTGCGTGCTGCGGTGAGCCAGAGGCCGCAGCCATTTCCATCCATCGGCAGCATCATTTGTTTCCCTTGCTTCGGCTTTAAGCTTTGCCTTTCTCCAGTTGGGAACAAGTGAGAGCGGTGCTGTACCAGAGCTCATACCACACTGAGGTATAAAAGTTGTCACTTGACACGAGTCATTTTGTGTGTGCATCTCATGAGTGAATAATTGAATGATACAAGAGTCAGCAAGTTAGCCCAGCACTTCAAAGTACAAAAAGCTCTAGTCAGCTTGATTTCCTTAGGTTTTCTTCTATATGCCTTGGGTTTTCATAGTTAGATCCTTAAGATAAGCTAAAGAACATGGATACTTCCCTATTTTCCACATAATTATGATTTTCCGTTCTGAACTTTGTCACTAGCTCTTTCTACCACTGAAGTATCTAAGATACCAAGAAATATTCTTCCCATATTTTGCAGATCAGAAGGCTAATTTGTTTGAAACAGGCATGGCTATACTCTGCGCCGCTGCTGGGCTGTGCAACTTTGTGTTTACAGCACAAGCGACTGCAATCCAGCCACCCAGAACTGGCAGGAGCAGCAAGGCACCAAACCCCCAAACACAAACTCTCACTTGGCCTTGCTCTTCCAGAGGCTGCAAACAAAACGTAGAGAGCACAGGGTTCCTTCAAATCCATGCAAGGTTGGGTTTTTTTTCTTTTCTTCTTTCTGCTTTCCAATAGGGACAGAAGCTGGTGAAAGGGCAAAGCTCCCATTCTTGATGGAAAAATGTTATTCCTATCTCCTGGTGATTGTCTTTCAAAATCTAGGCAGGATAGATCATATGCGAGGACTATTATTTAATTTTCTCCAGGGACAATTTGTTAACAACTTGAAAAAAACTTCCCCTTTCCTGTGCATCACTCACGTCTCTGGTCAGTCTGTCATTGCAACTGGAAAAATCCTTTGGAACTGCTAGTGTGGAAGGACGAGGGAAAGCTGGAAAGGTTAGAAAACGAGTATCACTCTGGGAACTGAAGTCCAACAATGATGCTCAGGGGTCTGAAGTGAGGCAAAAAAGAGAAACCACTCAAAAGGGGACAGGGATTTTGCATGTGCAGTTTTACTCGTGCTTACCATAGCAGCAACCACTGCTATTTTCTGGTACTGCCGTTTAATGCAACCGCAGGCTGAAGGGAGGTGGTTCGTAGCCACGCTGTTCTTGAAGGGTTTGAAGCCACACTACTTAACCTGCTTCAAGTCATTATGTATGACTCAAGGGCAGCTGGGTACAGGAACCTATGGAGGTTATGTATAGAACAAAGCAGTTGCTTGTGGAAATATTTTTAGGGACGCAAGTTTACAACTGAAGGTGCATTTGATGGAAGGCAGATGTAAACTATTAAATCCCTGCATATGCGGACTTCAATTGCTTGGCGTAACTTCAGTTTCTGAAGGACTTTCGTTAAACTGTTACAATTTGTCTAGCTAAGCAGGACCATAATTATTTTCAAAAGCCGTTTCTCCCAAGCCTTCATTTTGCCTATTTATGCTGAAAGCTCTTTAGCAAACGGACCATTTACTATTGTATGTTTGTTCAGTACAAGATGGGTTTCTAGGCACTACTGCAATAACACAATTATGAACAAATAACCACTCCAGGATAATTCTATACAGACCTTCATATTCAGGCTTTTGTACCTTAGATACAGTCACAGTTTATGTTCAGCAATTAATTAAGCTACTGGTTACAGTCACTGAGATACAGGGGCATACTGAGGGTCTGATCCTGTGTACGACACATGTCTGCAGCCTCCAAGTCATGCAACTGTTTTATCCTTTTGAAACATCATAAATTGCAAGTGTCAAAGGTTGGGGCTTATGTTTGTGTGTCTTAAAGGCATCCAGGGAGAAACAAGAAAAAAGTCCAGAAACAGCAACATCTCTGTGCTTATGAGCAAGAGCAGCAATCTCTTAAGTCTTGCCCTTTCTTCTTACAGGTCAGTTCTCAGTCCATCTTCCTGAGCAGCATCTCAGCATCTGGCCATCAGCATTGTCACCAAATGGTCAGTTTCTGTAATTTTAAATACCTGCCTGAATCCACACCAGGTTTCTTAGCTGCTTCCTTATTTTCTGTAACGAATCGGTGCAATAACTTCTAATTACTAAAGTCGAGAAGTTGTTTTATGGAGACAATGATCAAGATAACTGAAGACATGAAGTTCAAATATGGATTTAATGCCTCCTCCTGATCAAACATAGCATTTTTGTATTTTAGGGTTGCCTTTTTGTAAGTCGCAATAACAAAATGTAAACTGCTTAATGATGCAGTTTTTCTTAATTATATTTAAGCAGGTAATTTCTGATTTTGTTTTGGTTTTTCTATCCTGCTGCTAGTGTTGTAGATGCAGTTAAAGGGATAATGTGTGTTTGTCCAGCTCAGCAGTATATGTATTTGTAATTTTAAAACAAATCCTGTCCCAATGTGAAGGAAATACTATACTGGTAACTGACCTCAAAGAACTGGACATTTATTTGCCTGGTCAAGTAAATAGCAAGTCCCTTTGTGACCTTAGTGAACACAGAATTAAATCTACATTTCCAGCTTGGTGCAGGGATAGGCAGAGATCTGATTAAGACTGTCCAAAAATTTCCATTTCAAAGCCCTGCTTTCAGGGCTGTTTCCTCTACTGTTCTCTACTCTCTAGGCTAACCTTCATCAGCTGGTTGACATTTTCAGTCTGCCTTGGGTTATTTTTTTTTAAGAGTAGGAAAAGAAGGAAGAAACATTTGCAGGAAAAATGTTAGAAAATTTTCCAGGAGCAATTTTTCTAGAGACAGACATAGAAAAGTTGAGTTGTTTGGCCAATGTAAACCATCTGTGAATATTTTTCTTCACTGAGAAATTCTAGCAGACCTTTATGACCTTGGTCTTTGACATGGGACAACCTTGCTGGTGAACCATAATGACCTTGACATCTTTGTGGAAGCTCAATTAAGTTTGAGTTACTAAACAAACTAATAAAAAACTACAATGTGTACAGGCTTAGTACAGACTACAGATTTTTTTGACAACTAAATTTTGCAAAGACTACCAGTGCTAAGTTCCTGTTTACTCATAGGAAAAATACAAGGCAGTGTACTTTTATCTCATTTCCAGACCATCAGCAGTCTCTCAGGTGCTCCATCATCTCTAGCATGTCAGCAGTCTGACTGAAGCATCCTGCTTTCTCAAACAACTCTTTATTAGCAGATTAATCTTTACCAACTGCTCTGGGTTAGAGCCATAACAAGAAATCCTGTATTTAGATTAAGTAATATTTTCAATTGGCTGCCTTGCATTTTTCCTCTATAGAGATATTGATCTTTCTTTCCAAGGACCTGAAAGATGCCAGGGGAGAAATTTCTAGTGATAGGCTCAATGAAAAACCAACACAGTCTTTCAGGACAATACTTAAATGCAAGCTTTGATTTTTATGGATTATAGCCCTTAGCTGTTACGAGAGGCTGGGCTTACAACCAAGAGCTTTTTAAAAACTCCGCAGCAAGGACTCTTAAAGCATGCAACAGCCATCACCCAGAAGAACCCATGGAAATTGCTACTTATGAAAGTAAAGTTTACCATTTTTTCTTGAACAGATCATGCCACCTGTTCTCCTGCACTGGGGAGATTGCAAAAGGTATTTGCATATGTTGATATACTCCATGAATTTAATTTTTTTTTCTTTACTATGTTTTTGTTAAACTAACATTATTCCTGGAGTTACCCACTCCTACTAAATGAGAAAGTTTCATGCACCTGTTTATATAAAGGGAAATGAAACTCTCCAGTTTTCTAAATTTTCCAGCTACTGTTGGTGGGATCCACCTCACCTGCTTTTAGGTGTCTGCCTAAGGCAGAAGCAACATGATGCTTTGATCTGTGCTAGACAGGTACCCTTTGGCACCTTAGGCACTCTTTATGGGCAAAGGAGCGAGGTAAATACTGGGGTGAGATTGCGCTGACCTGTTTAGACCAGATGACTCGCACCTTACGAGTGGCTGTTTCTTTCCATTACTGCAAAAGGAAGCCTGGGATGTTTGCTTCAGGTACAGGTGTCTGTCTTTGGTCAGATGAATCTGACCTTACATTTGCAGGTACTAAGTGTTCACGCTCTGACTGGGAACAATAAGGGACGTGTGATAATTTCCTGCTGGGAAATTTGTGGTTTTGAGATAGTCAGCAGGAATAGATTCTAATACAGCATCATACTGATGTTTAGTATCCTAAGAATCCCACATTTTGGAAAGGGAAAGAGATGTCTCTCCTCTGAAGTAGACTGCAGTGCAACAGAAAAAAAACCCCACCTTTATTACTGTATCTTAGATCCTGAATAAAATCCCAAATTTGAGCATTTATCTGCTGAGCCTTTCAAAAGGGAATCTACTGAGCTTTGCTGTACCAACCTTGTCTGCAATAACAGAGCTTAGTTTAATTCAACTAAACACGCTTGGGTGATGACAATGTGGTCAAAACAGGACACAAACTTAGCAGACATATGGTAGTTATCACCATTTTTAGAAACACGTTTTAAAAGTCTGAACAATTTCCCCCCCGATTATTATAAATGTATGTATTTTACTGAAATAGCAGTAACTTGCCTTCCCTTCACTGTAGTGTAAATGACCCCATTCATTTGGAGCTAAAATTGTCCTCCCTGGAGTACATTGACTTCAGTAGAATTATAACTTGCATGATTTCAGCTGATAAGAGTCTACTGCAGCTATAACCTAAAGAAGTAGCGTATTTCTTGCAGTATATGATAAAAGAAGCACTTGGCAAAGGTCAGCTTTTCAGATGTCTTGTAGAAATGTCATTAAGTACAGTCTTCTGATAGGTCCTCTTCTTCTGCCTCACTGTCTGTACCAATTGTCTGGAATTCCTGATAGAAGTGCAGCATCTCACTGACTTTGTTAACTTCAAGTTAGAATGTTCCAGTATAGTTAAAATAACCTTAAAGTCAAATTTAGCAGGTAGGAGTTTTGATAAAACTCTTTGAATGAACTCTATTGTATGAAAGTAAAACAATTTTTAAATTATCAGTCCTTCTGAATGTGGCTAAGACCACTAAGATTTGAGGGAATGTCAGAGAAAATCCTAAATATTTGAACAAAAAGCCCTGCTAAAGCTATTATTTTTTATTAATGGGGGAAAATACTACGCCAAAATGAAACCCTTCTGCAAGTAAGGCCTATCTGCATTTCAGTTTTGCATTTTAAATCCTAACTTTTGTCTACCGTGATGACTCCTTGTTAAGATGTCAAAAGACTGGGTCAGTGTGTGTGTTAAAAGAGTGCAGGTACAGAGATCAGAGAAGAAACCATATGGCCAAAAGGTTGGAATGAGCTCTGGTTCAGTGCTGAGGAAAACATATACCCACCAGCATTGTTGCTGTCTACAAACTCCAGAAATTGTTTTATTTGAGCCACCTACAAATAGGGAAATGCTAATATTTGCATGGTGACTTTCTGTATAGACATCTATGTAGCAAGTTTTCAGTTGACAGATTGCTATGAAACAAAAAGATGGACGGCAGGCAAGTAACTGTGATCAAATACAAATATCAGGAAAAAAAATCTGCGTATTAGATATAAACTGGTTACACAGCGAGATGGTAAGCTAATGTCTCTGTCTTGCTGGAGGTGCTTGTACAGGGAAGCTAAGTACTCCATGACCTTGAGGTTTCAGAGCATACTTGCCCTCCTTACATAGGCAGCAATATCTGAGCTTGATAGGCTGGCACTTTGAATCTGCATTATATTCCCCTTTGGGAAGGACTAAAGCACCAGAGAGTCCTCTTGCAGTTTCCAGAAGCTTCTGTTAGCCCAAATGATTTTCTGACTTCATACACATACATTTAGGATGCATGATCCCGGATCTCAGCCTTACAGAGATCACAGCAACCTCTGCAGTATTGCAAAGGTCTCTGGATTGAGGTGGCTATCAGGAGATCGAGCAGTAAAGAACACACCAGAGCTAAGGGTTGAGTTACGTGGAGCACAGCAAGGGTTAAACTCCATGGCATATTCTCAGCTGACCGTATAGATGAACTGATATGGTGAGTTTGTTGATCAGCATGAGGCTGTGGGATGCTTTAACCACCATCTGGTAAACTTCAGAATTTTCAGTAAACTCCAGTCAGTTGCGTTGTATTGAGCTGAGAAAAAAACCTTGCAAGATCCAAAATGAAAAGTAAACCCAAATATAATTTGGATAGCTTAGTGTCTGGTGTGTGTCCCAGTGAAGGCATTACTTAGCATGTGTTCTTATGGACTGCCCTTAGCCTAGGAGATACTGAGCACCCTGTAAGGTCACAAAGAAGAAAAAGTTGGGAGTACATTCAAAAACAAATAGATGGTAAATATGTACATGGATTACAGAAGAGGAGCACAATATAAGTTTACCAGTTGCTGGAAGACACTAGTGCTTAACGTATTGGGGAGAAGTTGCAAGAATAGCTTGTCCTTTTGGAATACTGCTAGGGCAATGCATTCCAAGCTCAGGGGCTTCACAAGCTAACTGCTGTCCACTGAACTAGCGTCAGTCTCAATCTTACTGAGGTGTAAGAAATACATGAAGAGTCTACAAATATGCTGGTAATTTAAATGATAAATGCTGATAAGTACTTTTCTCCTTCCTGCCTAAGCTTTACTCAAAGTCTTCCATTAAAATATATAATTGAGTATCTAGACAGTTGCATTTTGATTTGCATCTATTGCCAAAACAATATATCTTTCAGGTAAGACTTCCATGCATTACTTTTAATAATAATGATTTAAATTAAAAGACTGCTTCCATCAGAATAATGAAGCAAGATAGCCAAGAAAATAGCTATGTGCCTGAGCACAGAAATTCATTAAAGTAAGAAAAATCTATGAAACGGTGATGACAATGAGAAAAGTATCAAGCCTCAACGTCAACAATACTGAAAGCAGAGACTGCACTTAGGGCTTACTGCATGGGAGGGACTGTTTTCTCTTTTCAGAGATCTTTCTCTTTTTTTAAATTCTGAGAAATCAAAGAAAATGTTGTCAGCTCAGTTACTTTTGCATTGCCATAGGCATACGGGATTTTACTAGCACAAAAAAGGTGCGTGATAGTGCTATAAGGAATAATCCTTTATTTTACTTATGTGTCAGTATTAAAGATTTCCCTTCTTCCAATACTAAGAAACATATGATTACTCAATAAGGAAAACCACAACCTCTTGAAGAAGGCAGTTTAATGTAATCAAGATACTCTGCTTTCTAATTTCCCTCCTGGTCTCAATTTAAGTTGCAGCTAGCGTATGTGTTACTTGTATTTATCTTAGAAATAAGTTGTCCTTATAAAGCCTTTTTTTTTAAAAGAAATCTTTGAAAAGGTGCTTTTCTTCTTCATTAAAATATCTGTATCTTCCCCAGAATATAAGGAACTTGCATAGCAAGTGCTAATGAGAGCATGCTTGCCTTTCGAGTGTATTCCCTTTTCCTCCTGTGTTTGTTTCTTTTCTTCAGCCAGTCAAGGCAATAGTTAACAAGAAGTGGCACTAACATAGCAGCAGTACCTGTCTGATACTTCTCTGCATCCCTGCCTGTCTGCTGAGCTGTGCTGCTGCTCTTGACAGGCTGTGGGGAGTCGAGAATGCAGAGAAGGTTTACAGGAGAAGCTGACACTCCGCATACATCCAACCTGGGACAAATTTTATAAACCTGATACCTGGCTCCATTGACTCCTGTGACTATGCAAAGACAAAAGGTTCTGCCTGGGACAGAGCAAGCCTTTGCTGCTGGAGCACAGATGGTACGAAAGTGCTTTATATGACACAAACTGTTACAAAGCATTCGGTGCACTAAAGTGTGCTGTCAAGACCTGTTTTCTTTAAGCTGCCAGTCTGTCATTGCCTTTTGGAAACTAGCATACAGCCAGTAAACCCATTTCCATCAAAAAAAAGGAAAAAAACCCCTGTTTATACTTCCCTTCCATTTTCTCCTACCAGGTAATGTCTCTATAATGTTCACCACAGGTATTCTAGTAGAATTAACGAACAGCCAAAACTGCTCTTGCACTAGACACAAAACTGTAAATCGTAAGAAAGAAAGTAGGTTTTAAAAATGATAAGAGAAAAAGAAAGAGAAGCTTTCAAACCAAACATCCCCCACACCTGAATCTGCTGAACGTCCCAGACACAATGTAAAACTCCTCCTTTTCCGTATTATGGGCAGAGCTGTGTGGAGAGGCACTAACCCCCTACCCGCAGCTGGGTCAGGCGCTGCTGGCTTTCATAGCTGAACCCAGTGCGGACCAGAGCATGCCTTTCATTCAGGCTAATACTCTTGGAGACAGAGAGCATCATCTACCTTGCTCTTTTCCTGAAGACTTGGCAGTTGTTCTGCCTTGCCACGTGAGTCTTGTTACAGTTACGCAATGGATTTCTGATTGACGATGCATTCTTTAGTCCCCTTTATAAAAGCTGAATTAGGCAGCAATAGGGTGAGGTCACAGATCAGAAGAGCTTCCATTTAGCTTCTACCCCCAGTAACTGGTTCATTCATCCTCTCATTTGGTAGTTGGAGGAATTCCTGGCCAAGGTAAATTCCAACTTACACGTTTGGGAACTTTGTCTTTCTGTATGCGTTCTTCAAGGCAGCAGGAAAGGCTTGTAAAGGCTGAACTGGCTTGTATTCCGACCTATATTCCACTAAAATCTGTATGTTTCATTAAGATCACCATGAATCAATTAGGTGACTTTATTTTGGTCAATTTTACAGTTACCCAGTGACAATTCTTAATTGTTCTGTTATTACAAGCACAGCAACCTTGTCTTTGCCTCTCTCACTGTAAGGCTCTTAAAGTGCACCTTGCTGGATCTTTCAGACACCCAGAGTTTGGACCCCATCCTGAGATGGTAGGATTGTGTATCTAGAACTTGTGTAGATACAGATGAGGGTAAGAAGCGCTGAACATGTGTAAAGATCAGCCTGGAGGGTTTGTTTCTTCCTCTAGCAAAAAAGTAATGAGATTGAATACCCCAGGAAGAGCGTCTTTGAAAGTCACCTGGTGCCACTATCGCTCTGCTCCATCAGTACGCGCAATTTTCAGGTCCACTTAGGAGCAATCATTCTTCATGTACATTTCTCAGGCAATTGACTGCTGAATATTTTAATTTGTTTCTTGTTACTTTATTATCCAGACATCTCAATGTTAAATGATGATTTTGTCTCTTGGTACTGTTGCGGGAAGTTTTACCCTTCTGTTTTGAAATATTTTTGTATTCAAACCAGTTGTAAGTGCTTTATGAAATGTTATCATTACGCTGTGGTATTTGAATCACTATTGGAAAGAAGGATTTGGGGGTTTCATCTTTGCTGTTAAAAATCTACAATTATGTGCTATGGGAAAAGTCACTTTTTGCAAAATTGCACCGTGGCAAAACTAGAAATAAAAACAAGCATGCAATGGCATGAAATGGCCACAGGCCAACAGAAAAGTGGGAAAAATTTTCTCACAAAATATTTTTGTGATGAGCTAACATCAAAAGATTTTAGGTTCAGCTTGGCACCGAGAACTTTGGCTAAGCAAAGTAATGAGTGCTGCTGTGCTTTTCATCTTCAAAATGTCTTACAAAGGTTAAGTCTTTAAAATATATCTGTGAAATGAAGCATTATATTGCCACAATTGTTTTTTTCCCCTCGGTTGAAGTGGATGTTGAGTGTTTAAATGTCCAAGGCCACAGAGAAGGACAGATCTAGGACTGCAGACTAAGCTTCTCCTGCAGTGCCTGAACTTCTCAGACTGTGCTGGACATTCTTCATTTATTCAGTCATCCCGTCCATCAGCCGCTGATCTCCTTTTCTCAGAGTGATTGTCCTCTTTGACATCTTTTCCCCGGCTGGTCTGCAGCTTTCCATCGCACTGTGCGTACTCGGATTGCCCAGTTAAGCCTGCAATAACCCTGCAGGTCAGCCCTCCCCTGGCTATGTTTGCCTGCTCTATCACTTCAGGCTTTTCACAGCGCAGACTTTTCCCTCCTGCACTATAAGGAAAGGTCAGTCTTGCAGAGCTCAGGAAAACTCTCTATTCAATGTGCTTTGCAGAACCCCTATGGAAGACCAAACTAAATTAATTTGATCATCTTTAAATTATATATATCCCTCACAAATGCACGTGTATAGTCTCTATGTATGAGGGTAGAAAGCAACTCACCATCTCCTGTGTTTGGAATAGCCTTGGAAAAGTTGCCTCTGTGCCAGGAAGCCTGGGGACTGGACTGGAAGTAGGAATTAAATCACCCTTAGCAGCACTGGATACTGCCAAAAACCTGAGAGAAAGCAAAAAGCCATCAATACAGACTCTGTAAGTGACAATGAAGTATCTCTACTTCAGGGGAAGGAAAAAATTTTTCAGAAGGCCTTAACTGTAATTTACAGGATCTTTTCAACTAAAGAGGAATGGTTCTTTAAAAGCTTAGAGGCCAGTGTCAGGAAAACTCCACAGGGTTCGCGTAAGAGCATCGCTGGTGATGCCTGAAACTCTTTATAATGGGCTAATGGCCAGCAAAGACCTTGCAGGATCTGATGCTCCAGAAACTGGCTCCACTTGAGGAACTCAAGAAATCGAAAAAACTGACCTGGACGTTTCTGAAGATAAATGGTCAGTAAAAGGAAAAGGAGGAGGAAGCCTGTGCTGTTTGGTGAAGCCAGTAGTTCTAGTGTATCTCGTGCTGTTAGCATCCGAGCGCATCCGCGAGGTGCTAATAGTCAGCTCGCATTGAGCGCAGTGGGAGCCCAGGGCACTTGGTGTTTTGCCGCATCAGGCCTCATGTTACTAAGTCAAGGACATAAACATGCCAGAGTATGTGCTGTCTGAACTGCAAGGCATTGTTTCTTGCGTTATCAAAATATTAAGGTTATTTTCCCTAGTTAGCAGTGTCTCACAGTAAGCAGCTGCCTAAAGAAGAAATATGCTGCAAAAGCGTATGCGTTGTGAAGTCTGCACCGTGAAAAGCAGAAATATAGCATTCTACCAAGAATAGGCTGATTTAATTTTAAATATAAAATCTTCAAATGGCTAATGTGCTTACAGTGTAGAAAATCAGATATCAAAAGCAGTTCTTGTTTCAAAGCAGAAGAGCAGCCAGGAAGAAAAATGAGCACAAAGAAGACAAAGTAACAAAAGAAATAAGGAACGATTATTGATTTCCTGGAAAAAGGGATAAAAGCTAATGATTTTTCACACATTGTCAAATAACCTAGTAATTAATTCAGAATATAATTCTACTAACATTTGACTGCGACTTGGTACCAGATGAGTTCCTACAGCACAAAGTCCTCTGGAGCAGGTTTCAAGGATGGTTACAGACTTATTTGTTGTACCATCTCCTTGACATTATGGCCTATGGCCTGGGCTAGGGTAGTCAGTGGTGGGGTTCCTTGAGGTTGTCAGTGCAACTTTGGGAAGTCCAGGTTTCATTATTGATGAAGGAAGGGCAATAGCCTCGCTGCTAGGGAGGCACCCAGCAAATCATGAGTTATAACATCAGTCCTGTACATGTTGGAAAAATGTGGGAAAGTAAAAGCTCTTAGTACTTTTGTACCCATGCCACTGGTAGATCAAGACATTCTTGCAAAAATTAGTCTCTTTCTCAGTACAGAGCATTAACCTTCAAAATGTAGCTTATTGGCAGTAATGATAGAGTTTAAATAGTAAAATGAGTGTCCATACTCCCTGTTTCCCTGCCCTCCTTTGCAATGCAGATTTCTATCTTCAGCCAAGGCCAGGAAGGACAGAAGGTAGAGTGGCCAGCATGACCTACTACGGGAATATGCAGCACTCAAGATGTGAGTAATGATGTGCTTTTCTGTATCTCATTAAGCATCCAAAGGATGATCAGCAGCAACTGATCAAGGCAGAGGCAGAGTAGCCCTCTTGTCGGGTTTTGGTTGGGAGCTGTTATTGTAACCATCGTCCGCATCCTCTTCTCTCAATATGCTCCATCGGACGTGTCAAAGCTACATTCTGTACGGGAATGCAAGAGTGCACGACAGCCGGGATAATTTTAGGGTGATCTTAAAATACTCAAGAGGATTCCCATCTGAAAGGGTGGAGGGAGGGGAAGCTGGCTTTAGTCCCTGTTTGAGCTCTTGTATGCTGTCTTTCATTCCAAGGTAAGAAATTATAGGTGTCAGAATGTCTAGGTAGCGCCTACACACCTCAGAGATTTTGTTTGGCTTTTCTAGACAGATAAGGCGGCTCTGTCTCCCCACAAAATCGAGGTCCTTTTTGTACAGGCCTTCCCCCTGCAGTCTATCCTTTTCCCATTCTCCTTTCCTTCCAGCTTCTGCATCTTCACGTCTTCATCCTCATCCCAACTGTGTTTGCAAGCACCTGGCTCTTTGCACTCAGGGCCTTCATAATCGCGCTCTCCTCTTCTCTCCTGGTCCTCTCACGCAAGAAAGAGCATTTCTAAAATGTGTGTGCTAGCGCAGTCAAGAATTTCGCTGTTGGCACACCACCCAGTGACTTCATTCTTGCCTGAACGGGGAGAGAGTGTCCTCTGAAGGGGATCTGGAGGCCACCTAGGTGCTTAGATCACTGTTTGCACCTTGTTTATCTAGCCTGGAGTGCTGCCAGGCATTCCTGTGCAGGCAGGTTTGCAAGCTGCCTACAAGCTCTTGTGAAGACCTTGTCTGGATGGGAAGGGAGAACGGATGTGGGAGTCTTTGTTGATGATACAGCAGTATGGATGTAGCTGGTTTACTTCCCATCATTTTCAGCTTAATTAAAATGTAAGTACCCTGGACCTAGAGGTTCAGCACAGGAACTGAACAGGCATCTCGGAGGAGAATCCTACATAGTCAGCAGGTAAAGCTCATATGGAATTATGCTTTCTTTTAACTTTCTATGAACATCTGAAAAAAAAAAATGTAATGTTGTATCTTTAATTGAGGCTGTTTTTAGAATAGTGATTCCTATAAACCGAGAATGAAGAAGACATTACAGAACTGCAGAAATAAGGACTTTTGGAACCATTGAAAAGTAAATTACAATCAGGGTAATGTTTGTTATGGCAGAACATCCCCAGGTAAAGGGAAGAATTAGGAAGTTGCCCAAACTCCTATTAACTCACTGTTTTGTTTAATAAACAGAAGCCAAGCTTTTAACAGATGAACAGCGTTGTCTTGTACATATGATAACTTAATATTTCTAAACATAAACAAACCTCTTTTTACCCAATATAAAATAATTTCACATCTGCTCAAAATCCCAATAATTTCAGTTTACGTGTGGCAGCAACTACCTTTAGGAAGGTAGTGCAGCAGAAGTAATTCTGGACTTGCCTCCGTCTCTGAAGCACATGTATTGCTTCCATCACTTCTCAAGCATGAGTTCTCCTGCTTCAAGTTTGAATATTTACTATGTCAGGTTGAAGCCTGCCAGTAACCAAAAAGCAGAACTATCAGTTCCAGCCCTCCTTTCCTAGTAAAGACATCGATATTATGAGGGCTCTGGTCTTGTCAAAAACAATGGAAAAAATCTTGTGAAATGTGTGGAATATGAAGGCAAGCTTTTTTGTGGTTAAAAATAGTATCTGCAATAATTCCATGACAAGACTAAAACTGGGACTTTCTTACTGTGTGGAGGATGCTAAATAAAACTTTTAAAATGGTATCTTGTGCTAAGATAATTATGGGAAAAAACAGCTTTAGATGAATCTGACAACTGTTCGAAAAGCTCAACGGGCAGCACCATTTGCTGTTGTGCAGAAGACCAAGGTTCAGAAGCACACACAAAATTTTGTCATCTCAACAGCCAGCAGGAACTGGAGGTGGCATAAAGAAAATGACAGCCTTTGCTGCAAAGGCAAACAGAAATCTATCTGTGATCTTGAGCTGAGTTTGTTTCCTGTATAAAAGGGGCAAGGGGTTAGAAGCAGATAATACTTCCCAGAATGGCTTGATGTCCATAGCTGGGTGAGAATTCTCTTTCTTTAAATTTACAGTGGCTGCATCGGATGTGCCAGAAAATGATGGATCAGTAGAGTCCTATAAATCCTGAACACATATGTAGTATAGCTTTTCAAAAATAACTTGCAAAACAGACTTTCAGGAGAAGAAAAAGTCCAGAATAATGACAGCACACTGACAGTGCAACAGAGAGGAATATGTTATTCTGACTGCAGGGGTGACAATGACCAGAGGGCAAATGCATAAAATAGGAAGGAAGAGCCTATGTGCAAATGTCAAGTACCTCCTGCAGCAAATGAAAGAAATATGCCCAAAATGTGTTTACTCTATATAGGTATAATAATAATAATAATAGTAATAATAATAATAGTAAATAATAATAATAAAGGTAATTTATCTGATCGCAATAAATATTTCTGAGCTTGAAGCTGAGGATGCGATGCATCATTACATAGTATCATCTCTGTACAAATAAGTCATTCCATTCAGATGTTCATTGCCATGAAATTAAAAGAAACCTTTGCCATCTAATGGTGAAGGTGGCAGCAAAAATGGAAACGAACGGTAAGTGAAGGGTTAAATATGTAGGATGGTCTTTTTTTGTGAGTAATTTTTGTTCACAATTTTTAAGCTATGGTTTGACTCTAGAAAAAAATGTGATTATTATCATTATTTCTTTTATTACCTAAAGGGGATAATATCTACTCACAAGTAAAACTACTTCAGTATGAAATTAATTTTGCAGGCATAAATTGCACCCTCAAACAAGATCTCAATCTCACAAAGGAGCAGCAAGAACTTGAAAGCCCGGTTGTCTTTCTGAAGTTATTTAGTTATAAACAAACCTTCCTGTGCAGTCTGTCTGCTTTTTATTTTTAGTTCTTCCTTCTTTGTTATTGAATGCTTTTGTAAGAAGGAAGGATTTTTGTTCTGAATTTTTCTTCCCCTGATATTTCCCATATTGAAGTTATAATCCTCTGATAGCTTGTATGAAGAGGATTAGAACATGTCATCACTAATTGCAGATGAGGATTTAAAGCAGGGATGGACAGGGGAAGCAGAAAGATGAGATTTCCCAACCTGTCTTGCTTCAGACTGTGTGGCTGCTTTGCGTCTACCCCTGCTGCCCCAGGAAGGTAGCCTGGCTTCCACATCTGTCCTCATCTTACGGAAAGGGAAAATTGGTTTTTTGTTGAATGTGATGAAACACTAACTTCTCTGCCGAAACACTGATTTATTCATTGTACATTTTTCCTAAAGATCCATTTCTACCATGAGGACTACACGAAGTCAGTTGGTTCGTAAAAGCACCAGGGAAGGAACAGAAGGAACAGAGGAATCACTTCTGAACTCCACAAAGTGCCAGATCACGGGTGTGGGATTGTACTTTCCTCCACAATTTTTTTATTGTTTCTACTAGATTGTAAACTTCTGGGTACTGCCATTGTATCCCCACATATACCATACAAGTGCTTCCCTGGAGTGTGGAAATAGTAATGGTAAGATACACAAGCCCTAACCATCTGCAAACATTACTGTTACTTAAAGGAAACAATGGGTAGCAATTTGACTAATCAGCTTAAGGAATTACATAACTTAAGTAGCAATAGAACAAAATTATGTCAGCATGCATTTCCCTCTCTTTTGCTTCAGCACAAATCAATTATGAAATACAAATCAAAGTAATGGATACACGTTTATAACAATTTAGGGTCCCAGGCACTGATTAACCATGACTGAAAGAACTTTCTCTCATGAAGATAAATGTTGTATCGTAAAGAACCTAAAAGCTCCCACGTGAGGCTCTGAACTACTTGAAAGGACACTTTACAGTAGCCCTAGCATTCTTTGATGGGTTGAAGTCCAAGGAGATAAGACACAATGAGCAAGGCCAAGTGGTCAGAGTTGCTTTTAAACTTCTCTGTATGGATCATTCGTCAGTAAATTGCATAAGCAGAGGAGAGCAGTTAACATAAATGCCCCTTCGTCTGCTTTTAAAAAAGATTCTTTTCTTTCAAAGCCTACTTTCTTGCAACAAGGTGAAAAAGTGACTCAGCAGTTTAAAAAAAAAAAAAAGGCAAAACTGAGCCAGAGGGAATTTCATTATCTTTAGGCATCTAATGAAAACCACAGAGGTTTGTCACAATTTTCAGGACTTCTCTGTCAAATCTTGACAGATCAGGAAACTGAAAAGGACAGTTTCTTGATTAAGACTGAAAAAGAGCTTGAACATCATTTTCAAGGAGAAAGGATGTTTTTTAATTAATACAGGTAAAGAAATATGTGGTAAAACTACCTCCTTGTCTAACTTATCAAGAAAGTCATAAGAGTTCCACATCTCTGTCTGTCCCTCCCATGCCAAGATCTGAGCTTTCGTTTTGAGGGATGAAAACATTTTTTTCAAGTCATTGGGAAAACAATCTGTGATTCAGTTAAAGAAAGAATGAAATGCCCCAGTCTTCTCAGAATTAAAGGAAAAGAACGGTTTCAGTTGTGTTAAATAGACTTGTTGACGTAACATGCTGGTTCTCGGTCATCTGAATTTGTGATGTAAACCAGTATCTCTGTGAAGGCTGCGCTACTAAGATGACTTCGGTGTTTTGTTATTTAATCACTCAGTCTGAGCACTTCTAGTGAGGAAAAGAAGGGATTAACAGGCAGAGGTCAGGGCCTGGGATTTTAAAATTTGTGTGCTGTTTCTTGACTGGTATAACAGGTAGACTAAATATGTTCTCTCTCTCACAGAGCAACGTTTTACAGATCAAAAGGGTATATCTTTAAAGCAGGCAGCGTTTTAGTCCTAAATAATACTCTTTTACCAAAGTGATCATATAGCTCAAATGTTCCTGAAATGGTGACTCTGTTTTAATGTATAGCTGTTGGTGATACAAGGCTTAACATAGACGAAGTTCTTGGAAAAAGAAAGGAAACCTTGCTGTAAACTTTATCAGTGGCTTGGCAAGTGGTTGGGAGACAGACAACTTTTCTGTTGGTTCATCTTTACTGTCAGAATGTAGGGTACTGGACACCCCGGGGGGCTGACAGAAACCTGCTCCGATTATTTAACTCCTTTCTTCCCCATGCAGGTGCTGCTGCCCAAATAACTTTCGGGGAAAGGCTCCTGTGTGGGGCATAGAAATGGTGATGGATACAGCTGGGGCCCGCTGACGGGACTGATAACGTTTCCTCCAGGGAAGGCAAATAAGCAGCCTGTAGACCTAGCATCAACGATCTTGGGAAGCGTTTCTCTTTTCTTTCACTGCTTTGGATTGCTTTCTTTGTAACACAAACCGCTTCAGCCAGCCTGGGCATGGGGTTTTCCATCATTTTTTGATCTGTTTTCCAGCAGCGCTGGGTTGGCGTTGGAGCAAACGTTGAGAGCTGCTGCCAGGGAGGTGCAGGGATGAGGACGTGAGCAGGATGCGACCGGAGTGAAAGCTCCCCCTCAGCCAAAGCCACTTCTCACCAGTTTGCTCAAAGTTGCAGGAACAGCCCAGAAAGAAACCACCTCTGCAACTCGTACAGCTTACCAGAAAATGGATATTTGTATGGGCAAGTACTGCTGTAAAAGGAAGATAAGACATGATCTGGGCAACCTAGGAATCTCAACTTCCACTCAGTATTTTCAAAATTGACTGGGGTTTGCGGGGCCCTGGTGAATGCAGCTCCAAAGGGTGCCGCTTTCAGACCTACCTTTTGAAACAGATTTAGTTAATGGTGATGTGCAGTCAAAGAACTGCTCTCCATTCTGCTAAATTACATTTTGTTTCAGGATTCTAATCTGAAGCCATACGCAAAAGCTGCAGCAGTTTAGAAAAATTAGGCAGCAGCCTGGCTGAGCTTACATCTCAAGCACGTTGGTTTTATATGCAGTGATAAATCACTTTTTAACTTTCTGCACAAAGGGCATTTTCTTGTTGATGTGTTTGAGAACATTTGTAGAGAGGTTTGTAATTGAATAAGGAAAAAGCAGAACTTCTTTTATGAAGAAATTAATTTTTGATGCTATTGAAATCAGGGAATTTTGAAAATACTGTGCATGGGTTATTTTTGCTTTGTACTTCCACAGAAGTAATTGCATTTCTCTCTAAAAAACAGTGAAGTGAGAAATAGCCAGATTTCTTTTACATCGAGAACAGAAAATTTATCAAATAGAGACACTACAGACTTAGGTAAAGATGTCTGGATTTTGCCTGAATTAAAATATTTTCAAGGTCATGCTTTCCAAGGTCTTTCACCTAATCATGTACTGAACCACAACTTTCTATCCATTAAAAGTGCCTATGCTTCACAGTATGGTTTAGTTTAAAAAATGACATGTCAGAGCTCAAAAAACAGACAGTTCAGCTTCTAGTGCCAAATATATGAAATGCCCTCTTCCTCGTCCTTTTCAACCCAGGGTGGCCAGCTTAGCATTCTGCCCCGTTTTGATTAAAGATGAGGTACAAATCTGAGCCGGCATGGTAATTGCTATATTCCAGTGCAAGCCACAGACTATTGCTGCTATTATTTATTCTCAGACAAAAACATTCACACACACACACACACACCCCAACCTCCAACTACAGGCTGCAAATTCTTAATGGCTAGCCTTTTGCCATGAGTAAAAACGACGTTATTTCTTATTTGCTCCAGTTGCTGTGGGTTGCCTCACCTGTCACAGCCAAGAGAACTGCACTATCTGTTGGCCATTCTGTGTGGAAAGATCTAAAAATTTCCAGTGCTCTCTTTCACTATGGATCAGAAATCAGGTAAGTTTTTAATGTTAAGGACGGTCACTTGCACCTCATCCAGTTTCTCCCTGCTTAAACAAATGCGCGCACAGGCACACGCTTGTGAGATCAGTCTCTCTAAAGAAATTTTCCTTTTTCCTTCTTCGAGTAGGTGGGGGTATCTGTGCATGCTTGAGTGTATCTTGGCAAATTCCAAGAAAAAATGGATGGTAGACCAAGGAGTTTATTAAATGTATTTTCTGAAGATTTTCCCCACTGTGGAGAAAGCTAGGTTTACTTCATTTTATACAAAACCAGAGGTTAATGTGGAATGGAAGTCTACACATAAGCAAAAAAAACCCACAACCCCAAACCTCAAACCCAACCCAAACCAAACCAGCCCCCCAACTTTTTCTCCCAGAGCTGTTTAATGTAGGAAGAAGTTGACTGCACAAAGATACTCCATCATGAACTAATGAGTCACTGCCTCCAATCTGCGCTTCTTAGGTTCAGGCTGACGCGTTTGCAGCTGAACTTTTTAGGCTTGCCAGTTCTCTGGAGCAGATGTACATTACAAAAAAGTTGGGAATTTCAAGATATCTCTCACCCATTTACCACGTATAACACATCTGAGAAACGAAGCATCTAACAATAAGAAAAGGGAGGAGAGGCAGGGAGATACTGATCAGACTACAAGACCTGCAAAAGTGCTTTCGCCTTGTGAGAAACTTTCAGGACCTAAAACTTAATAATATTTAAGTATCTGCCTTGGAGAAGCTACATGCTATAAGTAGTACCAATGGGTTGAAGTCCTTTTTTAAAGAAGTGACTAAATCTGTTGATTTGTTAATGGAAGAATCCACACAATCTGCCACAAAGTGGTAGATGTTCTTCAAAGCAGACAAATACAACACTAATGACATGACATTTCCTGCCATATCTTACTAATGAATAAAACATTAGGTAAGCAAGGAGAGGTCAAAGAAGGACAAGAGGCTTGAATGAGGCAGGCATTTTCAGTGGAGGGGATAAAGGTAGGCAAAGCTACCATCATTAACCATAATTGAAACAAGATTTTTCGCTCCTTTCCAGCACATGGAAAACAAATTTTTCATTGCCATCAGCATCCTTTTACATTACAAATGGCAGGAATGTACAGGTAGCAGGAAAATCAGTCTTCAGAATCTGAACATTTTAAAATGGAAAAAATGCAATTGATTTTAAGTACACAGTGTTCGTGCAGAAGATTAGCTAAATCAATTTTATACTGGAAATATGCAAGTGCCCATAGAGCATTTTGTTTGGGAATAAGAGAGTATTTTCTTATGTATTTTTTATCAGAATTCTGTTGCACTCACTCCACCATAAATTTTCCACTATTGTTTATAGACAGTTCAAGAACGTGAAGCCAAGACTTGACGCTGCAAAATTTCAGATAAAAGCTGTGAGGTAAGAGGGCAATATGCAGAACATCTCAGAGTTTCATATTCAGATTCCCACAGAGAAAAAAACATCTTTCAGAAAACTGGATGTATAATGAAAAGGCAAAGATGTGTTTAATCTCATTATTTTCCTCTTTTAAATCTCCAGCTTACACCCTCCCCCTTGGTTTCTGAAGACTCAACTGCTTACTTGTCAATCACGAGTAATGCATCCTGTTCTTGAACACCTTTCCCCCACCTCCTAAATAGTTTCCAACGTTGGAGCATGGTATTGCTTAAGCCAGAAGTAGTAAGGTCTAACCAAACCTCACATTATCTGCTCTGGAGAGTTAAGGAAGGGCTGCAAGCCTGGCTAGTCAGGAGGAAAATAGTCTTACCATAGCAAATCCCTTAGGCAAGGAAATTTAAACAGGAATGATCGTAGGGTTTTAAGAGAGGTCCTGTTGTTTGACACCTCTTTTAGCCAACCTGTCAAGGCCTGGACGCCTGGTTGTGTGTCTTCAGAAATGTGCGACCTGATAGTTGCTGTCGCTGTACCTCGCCTCATGGGATGCAAAGGTCTGACGCTGGCCCCGGGGTGGTTCCTGTGAAGATGGAATGCACCGGGACTGTGCCCAGCAGCTGCTGCCATCATCTCTGACAGCATCTGATCTGCTTTTGGGGACTGTAACACAAAGTAGACCTGCCAAAATGCACCTGTGGCAGGTCTGATATGCCTAGGAAGGGGTGACGTGAGCCAGACTCCTCCCGTACCCTACTGGGCTTGTTCTTCTTGAGCTACTTTGCCAGGGCAAGAGGCACAGCAAAGAGGGCACAGCAATGCGGCGGTGGAAGAGGGCTGGGCAGGGGGGTCCTGCTAACCCTTCTGCTTAACCATAACCTGCAAGTTATGGAGGATTCTGCAGAAGAAGAGTTTGGATGAGGAATGGTGGAGATGAGACAAATGGCTCGTAACTAGCCATGGACTGCTATGCATGTTGCTGAGGATGTGGTTAATGCTAATGTTGAGTTTATAATTTGTGCTTAAAGAGCCTGAGGAAGCAGGTTTATTCCTAAATACCCCAGGACCCACACGGCTAGATGAAGGCTTGTGCCAGGGAGGATCTCTGCCATGAGGAAAGTCTCTGCGGTGCCTAATGCCTTGGTTAGTACTGGAGACAGTAGCACCTGAGACAGAATACGCTCAGGGTTTGTCAGTGGAGACAAAGTTGAAGTCTTTGATTGCAAGGATGAGGGTCAGGTCTGGGAGGGGGAGGCAGCGGGAAGGACAGTGGTGGGGTGGGGACGGTCACACTTGCTGCTCTGGCTGTTGCACGGGACATAGGAGGGAGGACAGTGACTCCCTGCACAGTGTGACTCCGCACTGCTGGGGCAGCCAAATGGGATTTACGGGGCCCCAGCCCTGGCAGACGTGGAAGCTGAGCATTTAACTTGTAATGCCAACTTAGTGAGTGCCTACAGCTGATGCCGAGCTGAAGACTAAGATTTATTGCTGCTTGCTGCAGGACCTTTAGGACTTCTGCTGACAAAACCCACTGGCATCTGGATGATTTTGCAGGATGAAGATGTCAGCGCACTCTGGCTTAGGCTGCACTTCAGGCAAGGATTACAGTTAAGGAGCTTGGCAACAGCGTTCCGATAATTATGTTTATTTTTGCTTCCTAACAGACTTGCATGGCAAGTTAAGGAAAGGGTTGATGATAATATAGAGCAGCTGGATGCAGCTATGCAGGAAGGGTTGGGAGGAGGGTAGGTGCAAGCAGGGGTGGGTGCTGGATGCTGCTGCTAAGAACAGAGTTTCAAGGGAGGCTGCTGGGAGTGGGGAGAGAAAACAGCAGTGGAAGAAGGCAAGGTGAGGGAGGAAAGTGTGAGGGAAGAGACAAAAGCCAAAAGCAATTTCCTAGGGCTTCTCTTTTCATCCCTGTCCTCCTTCCTGTCTTTTGGGTACACCCTGGCTTAATGCATGCCCCTTTAAAAACTAAGCATGCTACAAGCACCAGCTTTACCTTATGTTTACGGTAAACGGTCTGATGCCTGCTTAAGTGACCTGGCCACCTTTAGCATCTTCAGATCACTGCAGCCGCTTTTTCTACTGTGCTTTTTAGCTGAAGCCAAGACATAGCTGAATTTTATTTTATTTTTTTTTTAGAGGGGGCTGGTGTGCCGAGCATTTGAAGTAGATACTTTTATATTGTGTATTTTCAAATCTCTGGCTATCGGTCCTCATAATTCACAGGAACAGGAATAGTGTGTTAAAGAAGTATCGAGGTACTACAGATCACAAAGAAAATGTGTAGAGGTCTGTTATATGTATATAGCTGTATCTATGCATATATTTGTATATAAGTGAAGAACTGAAGCACCAGCAGTAGCCAGCTCTCAATAAAAGCACAGTTGCTTCTGGGTTGAATAAAAGGAGAAGCAAGATACTGACTGTGAGGGTGACATGCTATTGTAACTTGAAAACTAATTAAGGAAAGAACAGAATTTAAATAGCATTTGGATGCAACAGCAGGAAACACAAGGAATAGGTGTTTAACAAGATTTCTTTTGCCTGTTTAACTTCTTCATTAATGCCAAAACCCAAACTCTGACAGACTTTGGCTTTTACCTAGTTTCTGTAGTTGTACTTCTGGCTGCTTCATGCCTCAGAGCATTTCTTCTGCTGTTCATTTGTCTCTAGGGATCGGGGTCTCTGCCGCTGAGTACTTTTGATCTCCGTTGGATGCGTCGCTGCCTCCTCAGGAGTCAATAGGATTACATGGCTGGGAATAAGGCCCAGCACTTGTTACTCTGCTCCTCAGGTTCACTAGAGCATCCGCAGGGAGATCTCGTGAAAAACCTGGATGAAATTTGTTGCCTAAGACCTGGAAACCAGGGAAGGCTTTTCTTTGTGATCGTTGTAAAATATAAAAGCATAAATAAGTGGTTTTCAATGTGTCAGGTATTGGCATAGGCTGGAGGGATATCTGTTAGTTCAGTAGGTCTCTCACTGCTGACACCTCCTGAGTGACTGGGGCTACATGATACTGGAGTGGCTTTATATCTTCGAAGAAGTTTCTGGTTAAAATGACCTTTTAGGAAAGAATTCTTTCTCTCTAGCATTTTATATTCTGTTTCACACGTTCTTGAATTTACCAAGTGAAAAGAAACTTAAGTGGCACATGTTTTAACAGTCACCTTTTAATGATACGAGTGTTTACTTCTATCATGATTTTTAAAAGTTTCTTCCTGAATTTCTTTGAAAGATTCAGGTTTTGAATAGAAGAAATTATTATAAAACTATGTCTGTAAAAGCATGCTTTCTTTAGGATGAGGTTTCAGGAACTTTGGGCAGTAGACAGAATCAGTATTTTGCCTGTGAGACCCTCCCCCTGCCATCCACCCACCCGTTTAGACCTCTGCATGGCAGGGACTTTCGCATATGCATCTCTATCTCTTTATGCTTGTTTTCACAGAAATTTGTCCCATTAGCTCCTGCTTCTTTTTGTCATTATTCGTCCCTCTCCTCTCTCTCATGGCTTTTCACCCAGCGTGCAGTCCAACCTGCTGGCTGATGTTCTTCTTCCAACAAAGTAGTGGTTTTGACACTAGAATCTTTTTACTTCCCCTTATTTTTTTTTTCATTTTGCATAATTAGCGCTTTTTTTTTTTCCCCCCTGCACATGTTCTTCAAACCTCCTTAATCACAGAATCATTGAATCATAGAATAGTTTGGGTTGGAAAGGCCCTTTGAAGGTCATCTAGTCCAATCCCTGATAATCTCAGTCTTCAAAGAAACTGAATTCCTCTTCTCAACCCATTCCAACACAGATATACATGAGAGCTGAGCTGGCTGTCTCCTGTACTTTGCTCTCCCCTCCCTGACCTGTCTTTCTATCCAGAGAAGGGTTAGACTTGCTGTCAGGATACCGAGCACATCAGCACGCTCCGCAGCCTCTTGCTTCCAGGACTTTGGCTGGCTGGGCTCAGGGCTGTGACATTCGCTGTCAGCTCTTTTCTGCTTGCTGGATGTCAGCTCCAGGGCTGCTGGTGGCTCAAATTCCCCTAACAAAAATTCTGCTTAATCTCCTTCTTTATTGTAACCATCAGTTACGATCTGTAGATATTTCATTCTCATTTTCCAAATTCCTTTTTTTCTCTCTTTTTTTTTTTTTTCTTTCTGATGACAGCGCACCAAGGACACACTCGCAGCGTGCAGGGACCGTGCTGACCTCCAGGATGGGGCTGTTAAAAGGGGACAGCACAACTCCGAGCTGAAGGGCACATCGCTGGGTACACCCAGCTCACAAGTTCCCTCACAGTCTCTACCTTGAACGCCTTTTGTGATCTGAAGTCAAAAGTGACCAGCAACATATGGACACGGGGGATTGCATAACATGGTCCAAATCCTTGCAGCAAATTTGTTTAAAACCAGTGTTTTGGACACCATTGCCAAACTCCTAGGAAGAATGAAAAACAAGCTGAGTGTATCTGCAGGATACAAGAGACTGTGGATCCTAATACCATCGTACCTGGCAGGATGGTTTTGTGGTGCTTAGACGTGGCAGTGATTCAACCCATTAAGCAGACAGATGCTTTGTAGACCTGATGTTACACCATTTCTCACCCTAGAGAGTTGCTTCCTGTATGGCACTTCATCTTTAATGATCTTAATTAATACTAATTGGTATATAATCACCTCGAAAAATACTACTCTATGAGGAAAACTAATCTCTGATGTTACAGGGATTGGTAATTGTGAGAAATCTTAATGTACTACAGCCCTAAGTAAATGATTAAATAGACCATCTTCCTCTGGTTTGATTTATCTGTATCTATCTATATATTGTTTTCCTTGATAGCTTATATTGTAACTCCCACACCTGGAACTTCCACCACACGTTTTAAACCATTTCAGAAGTAATGCATGGCTAGCAGAGATCACACTTTTGAAAACTGTAATGAAAAAACATTATTAAAGAAGAGATACACTTTTTTCTTTTCTTTTTTCCTCCTTTTTTCTCCAACTTGCTTTCAATCAGCGTACTAATTCTGCTCTTAGTAGAATTCACTGCTGCATTTATATAGCAGGGTAGTTTCATTTTTGGTCCGTTCCTGTTTTGAGAAGGAATCCTCCTGCACACATCCCCAAGATTCCCTTTCTCTTTCAGTAAGCATTGCGATTACATAAAAATAAAAGCAGAGATCTTAGTAAACAAAACCAGAGGAATGAATTAATCTTTAAAACTGGCTATGACACCGAACTCACAATTCACATATTATCTTTGTCAGCAGCATATCCAAACCACCAAGACCATTCTCGAAAATCACAGCTGTGACAGCTACAACCACCGAGCTACAGGAAAGCTGCACTCAGGTCATTCTGCCTTGTCACTGCAGATGAAACATGGTAATAGTTAGCATGACTGCCTACTGATTTTGCAGCGTGTTTTGTTCAGTAAAAACAACTCTAATGATTAATAGCACCATAAAATAGTATGCTGAAGGCTTTCCCTCCTGCCCTGTGTGGCTGGCCTGGGGAAGGAGCATGATGGTGTAATCAGCCCCAGCTGAATCCATTTGGCCCCTGTTTATTGTGGGCAAGTGTAGAGGCAGGTGATGAGATGGGCTGGGACAGGAGGTTGGGGAGCTGCTTTTGGAGGCTATTGGGGAAGGGGAAGTTTCCAAAATGAAGCAGGGGAGAGGCTGAGGCCAGCAAGCAGCCTTCCAGTGGAGAGGAAAAAATGCTCTGGACTCTCTTTGTACAGTAAGTGTTTGAGCACATTATCCTAAGCCGGCCGAGGCTGGTCCCTGGAGCTAGCTGTTGTCAGCCAGAGCTGCCGGTCAGAGGGGAGGTCTTCTAATTAGTCTCTGGGCTGGAAGAGTATTAGGAAATTGATTTGGGCATTTTACTGTGTTTTAGCAATCTAATTCTCAGAGTCAGCTTTATAAGGCTTGCTGCCAATTATTTCAAACAGAGCTTGAAAAATGCTCCTGCCAAAGGTAAACACTACCAGCTTCAAAAGAACTCAGCTGCTGTTTCAGAGCACTTACATAGACATATGTTCCACATCTGCAATTTTTTTTTGTTTGTTTTTTTTGACAGAGTTAAATTTCTTTTAAGTGCTATTAATGGTTTGGGGGGCTTATACCAGCCCCCTGCATGCACAGGCTATTTGACCACAGGTGCCTGACTGAAAAGGTCTGCAAAACATCTGCTTTGCGTGTTTGCAGGCAGCCCAGGAACAAATTGGTTGATAATGCTGTTACAAACACAGGCTGTGTGCGGTAAAACAGCAGAAGCCACAGACAAATAGGAGTGTTGTAAATGCCTAAACGCCCTAAGATAATCTGATAGGAGAAATGTCCAGAGGTCCCAAAAAATTGTCTCGTGTTAAAGGTAAGGACTGCTTTTTTTGGTTGGTTGGTTGGGGGTTTTTTGTTTGGTTTTTTTGTGTGTGTGTTTTGAGGTTTTTTTGTTCATCTTTTTGCTTTTCTCAGCTTGGGCTGAGGCAGTTTGGCTTAGTCTGTGGGAAGTGGAGAACAGTTGCTGTCCTAGCCCTGGGAAAGGAATACTGGCAGGCGAGCTGGCATGTGCTATGTGCAGCCTGTCGATGGGGCCAGCTCTGGGGCAATAAGGCTGGATGCTGGAAGGCATTCTAGCCTTAATCTCACAGGATTCAGAGGAAGGAGAAAAAAACCTCGGAAAACAAATGACGTGTCATAGGGAAAAAGAACTCCCTTGCTCTTGGCAGGTAAAAAAGAAATTCTGATGCAGAGGTTTAATACAGCACAGCTGTTGTGCAAGTAAATTTTTTGGCTGTACTACTGCACCAGCAGTTCAAGCACCTGTAGCATAGACTTGGTTTCTGTCTGCAGCAATTCTTTGGTATATAAATCCTTGCATAAAGTCGCTGAACTCTGGTTTAAAGCAGTGCAAGTTCCTTGTCCCAGCTGCTTTGTCTGGAAGGTTGATCCAGAGTTTCATGACGATAAGCGTGGAAGTGCTTTTCTTTTGTTTTTACTCTTGCCCAACTTCTAGTTTCAGTTGATTCACTACCAGTTTGTATTTACTTCAACTTTTACTGATGTTATCTTTGAAACAGGTCTTCCCTTATCTTCCTATTTGCTCCCTCTCAGCTTTGTTTGGTAAGGCAAAACTGTCTGACCTCTTATAACTACTCTGCTGAATAATCCATTCCTTTGGTCATCTTTCTATTCTGCTGTACTCTTTCTATCTTACGTTAATTTTTTTCAGAATGTAAATGACCAGAAAAGTATTCCAAATAGTGTCTCAGTGAAGCCTTTCAAAAGGACAGTTTTCTCTTTCTCTTCCAAAACTATCTTGCCTAAAGCATCTTAAGCTGTCATTAGCTTTTTCCATACCTGCAGCACACTAACAGCTCACAGCCATATGCTGATTGACCAGTGCATCTTGATTTTCCTCCTTTTAGCCATCTCTAGCACATAATCTCCATGGAAATAGTAAGAATTCTTGTTATCGATCTGTAATCATGTAACTCCATCTCCTATGCTGCAAAATGCCTTCTCCTTTTTACCATGAGAACATGTTATTGCCTATTGGCATAGATACACAAGAGCTCCAGTCATATTGGGCAGCATTCTGCAAGGTCATATCTCAGGAGGAAAAAAAGCATAAGTCTCTCTGATTAATCAAATAAAACCTCCAAACTTTCTCGAGCCACATACAAAGCCTAAAACGTGACCCAGAATATGAAATGCTAAGAACGTGGTTCATGGAGGTTGGTGGTCTTGGTTACAACAGCCTGGCAAGCCCTGATGTGGTTTCAGTTGCCATATCCACTATTTTGGATTAAAATTGTAAATACAGCAAATTAAGCAGAACTAAGATAACTGAAGCTGGACATCAGTATTCAGACTTCCAAAACTTTTAAGTATTTAAAATGTGTAAACCCCCAAAACAAATACAATTTTGAATATAATAGAAATGCTATAAAACAAGGTGAATGGATTTTTATATAGACATCACTTGATCACTGATGTTTGCTTTGATTTTGAGCACATACTTCCAGAAACAAGACACTTGTTAAAAGAGCCACTCCAAGCTGCCACGTTGGCAGATGATCTCAGTGTTTTACTATAGCTTTGTAGTAAAATATTTGACTTTACTCTGATATCCTGTCTATAACTAGAATATTTATTTATCAGGTAGCTCTTTAGTTATGAGGAAGAACGACCTAAATGTATGAATGGCACAAGCAAACAAAATACATTTAATTGCAAAACCTTGAAATTATTCACAATGTTTAAAATAGACTATTTCTAATCAAAAAAATACCACTAGTTTATTCCCCAATGGTAACAGATTACAAAAAATTACAATCTACACCTCCTACAAGTCTACATCTGATAAGCTTGCAGAGACCAAACGCACAGCTCTGCTTTCCCCAGGAATATTGAACTGCAAGGGATGCTGAAAAGGTGGTGGGGCAGGGGAGGATGGAGGGAAGGGCACATCACGTCCTCTCCTTGATGAGATGCGTAAAAGCAATGCAGCCCAATTCTACGCCGAAAGATACATAATTTAAAAATACTTCAGAAAATGAAGGATTGTTATTACATCTGACATCACAGCAAAGCAGAACTTGGCAAGGAAAGAAGAGGTTCGAGCAGAGTCTGAATATGGAGATGTGAGTTCTAATCGTAACTTTTTGCTCCTTCAGAAGCTTTATGCTGTCTACTTTCCTATTTCTGTAGTAAAAGGCACTAATGATACTCTGAAATCTTACCTGTGCAGTTTCTAAAGACAGTGTTTGCAAAGTGTTTTGAGGATTAAAACCAGCACCAACTAAACAATGTCGCTGCTGCCACTGGAACGTGTACATGCATTGATAATAGGAGGTGGGCAGCTACGTGTACCAGGCAAACAGAGCCTTGGGAAGAAAAGTTTATCTGAAAACTTAAGAATTTTACCAAAGCATTACAAATTCAAATTCACAGAAAGCTAGAGAATAAATTGCTGCATACAAAATTCGTATCTGAGGTGCTGAAATGAAATGCTTACACTGAAAAGAAATGCTGTGCAAGAATTGGTTGGCGTGTCAAGAATTCCTTGTAGGATTTGTTGGAGGGGTAATATAAGTAAACACTATTTGCTCAATAATAAGGAAGCTAAGCAATCAAGAAATGGGACCCAACAAATATCAAATGTCAGAAACCTCTTATTTAAAAGCTGTCATATTGCAAGAGAGATGATATTGCTGCTATGTCATACATGCATCTTGGCTGTTGATGAACAGCTAATTAATCTTGTAAGGCTAGAAGCTAAAAAAATCACAGACAGCAGCATATGTGAGCAATCTTTACATCTGGAAGAGAATACATGGTAAAATTAAAAGTTTTTCAGATCCACAGACAGCCAGACATCCTTTATGCTCAGTGTAGTGTTGATCTCTCATATTATGCTTCCCTGAAACGAATTTTTAGTTTTGAAAATTTTTTTTAAAGTGTTTAGGATGAATAAATCTTCCCTGAATCAGCTATAAAGATCTCTGTCCTGCTCTCAGTGTCCCGTGCCAGCTCAATCTGTGACTGAGAATATTCTGACTGCAAGAAAGTCCCTTTATGTGGGGAACTGACCACAGCGTTTCAAGTGATGTGACACTGAGGGGAGCGTGATTTTTAAACAGTTTTAATTCACCCATTTAAAAGAAGAGATGCAGTTTCTACCTCTAATGCTGAAAAACTCTGGGGGAGAGCTTAATTTGGTTAAATGTAGACACATGTAATCATTTAGGTTGAAAAAGACCCTGAAGATCATCAAGTCCAACCATAAACCTTACAATGCCAAGTCCTCTACTAAGCCATGTCCCTAAGCATCACATTTACAACCTGTTTTAAGTACCTCCAGGGACGGTGACTCAACCCCTTCCCTGGGCAGCCAGTTCCAGTGCCTGATAACCCTTTCAGTGAAGAAATTCTTCCTGATATCTGATCTCTCCTGGTGCAACTTGAGGCTATTTCCTCTTGTCCTATTGCGTGTTACTTGGGAAAAGAGATGGACCCCCACCCGCTTGCAGACTCCTGTCAGGCAGCTGTAGAGAGCGGTAAGGTCTCCCTCCCTTGAGTCTCCTTCTCTCCAGACTAAACACTCCCAGGTCCCCCAGCTGCTCCTCATAAGACTGGTTCTCTAGACGCTTCACCAGCTTCATTGCTCTTTCTTGGATGCATACGATACAAACATCTATAAACTATAGGGATTTTTTTGCATTCCGTTTATATTCAGTAACCCTTCTAGGGTGCAGTGCTTTACATCTGAAAAATAAAATGCCTAAAACAGCTGAGAGGACTTGCACTCTGTCTTCTTCTCTTCATTGCCTACAGAGAGAATAGAGGATGACCTGCTCAGACATAGGTTTCTAGGTTACTTATGAAAATCTTGTCTCAAGCCATGACACCGATTGATATAACTTCATAAAATAAATAGATATATAGAAAAGGTATGGCTGATGAATTCCTACTTCTTGTATGAATGCCTGGCTGGGCTGAAAATAGGCTATCATAAATCCAGCGTGCTTTAAAGTGGCTCAGCAATACCACTTGGCAAATCTTGCTTGCTAAGCTAGGTTTTTCATCTACTGAGAATGTGGGGATAAGGGCAATTCCTTTATCATGCACTTAAGCATGTAGTCCAGAACTCACCTGGTAGCGAGTGGAGGTACCAGGTAGTTCATATCATTTGCACATCCTTGGCCTGAAAGTTCCTGCAGGAGTCGAACAGGTGAGGTTCTACCTTGGGGTTGGTCAGACCTTCACAGCTCTGCCCAGAGCACAGACCTGTGCTCAGCAGCAGCTCATCACAACAAATTCAAGAGCCACCAGAAATGAAGACTTTTAGGGGGTCTTTATCTGTTTCAGAAGTCTTCAATTGCTGTAACTTGCTCTAGTGGATCCTGGAAAACATGTGTTCCCTAATAACACATCTTTTTTGAAGTTGTATGTTAAACTAGAATATGGAATATACATTATTTAGTTAGTCTATGTCTCAAGTGAGCACTTTAAAAACAGGATACAGACCTTCCCTGAGCTGTGCTCCGTACTCAGAGGACTGTGCCAAATCTGAAACTACCATGAGTTAACAACTATGGGTTTATCATCTTGCAAATTTAATTTGTAAATGAGAACAAGAGAACTTAAACTCAGCTTTTGGGTCTCTGAGGGCTTTTTTTTCTTTCTGTTCCCTATTCTTCCTTTTCCCTGTTCATCTATTGAAGAGTGAAAAAAGGACCAGAAGAGCAGAAGTCATTTGGCTATTGATCCAACCTGTTAACACGTCTGCCATTGCCATTAGAACTACTGTACATGGAAAACAAAGCAAAAGTAACGTTCATCTTAAATTCCTCCAGCTGGAATACTGCATTTTCTGACTCTGCATTCTTCCTGAGTGGTAGAGACTACTTTTATTAGTACAATATTGAAACAAAACAGGACAAAACAGAATGAAATAGAACAACTTTTGGTTACAAGTTGGAAATGTTAGCACCACTTATATTTCTTTTTTTCTGTATTGAAGATTAGGACAAGTATAAGCCCAATTACAGTCACAGGAGCCATAGGTACGTACAAGAAGTGACTGAAATAGTGGCACACCCCGCTCATGATAAACCAAAAGTGAAAAAGTATAAAGAATTTTTTTTTTTGCCTTACTAGAATCTTGCAGTTTGTATTTCCATCTCATAACAGTAGAAATAGTGCACTGGCTAGATGATTTAACAGCTAATAAAATAGTGAGTATGTCCAAACTACTTCGTGAAAATAAAAGGTTAGACCAAGTTGTCACCTGGTTTTCTTAGACATACATCCAAACCGGCTACTCTTGCAATAAGAATTTGTGTAAGGAAGTCATAGTATTTAAAAACACCAATGGAAATTCAAGAATTCTATTCTGCAACTGTGCTAAATTTCATGTTTTAGGCAATGCCATGAGAGAAACATAGAACTAGTGGTGTGCATCAAGATGAAAACTTTAGGACTTTTATTTATGCATGTTAATGCACCGTATTAATGTGTTCTGTCTACAAACAAAAATAGCTTTATCTTCCTCTTTGAATACATGAGGCCAAGAGGAGCAGAGAAAGGGGGCAGGAGAGTTCCCACATGGTTTTGTGGGGTTAGATATGAAGGATGGGCCTTGCTGTGGGTATGGCCCCTGTGCTTGGGGCGGTCCTAGCACCACCCCAGCAACCCCTACATCCTTGTGCCACCCATCTGCATGGCATCATAAACCCCACACTAGCGTGATTTTGGCATTCTGAACTGCAGAGCCTCACAGAAAAATCATGTCCTGGTGTGCCATGGGGATGGGAGTCACCCTGAAGCCCTATGCCTCATGGCCAGAAGTGGTCCCTGGCTCTCCTTATATTCTGTTGTACAGCTGAAGTGACCTTGGTTGAGCCTCCTCTGGAGCATTAGTCCCTGAGGAGTTTGAACATGAGTCACTTTGCACCCGCTGGCTTGCGTGGTCCACAAAGGGACCTGTTGGCTTGTGTCCTGCAGGTGCTATAAAAGCGTTTTCTCTTTTCTTCCCCCAGTAAAAGAGGAGCTCTCTTTGCTGTTGTCTTCCCTTCTCTGCCTCTAAGTGGAGAGTAAGTGTGTGCAAGGGGTGATGGGGTAAAGAGGGAAGAATATTTATGTCTTCGCCCTCTGTAGTATCTCCCCTTTCTACTGCCTGGCAATAGAAGACAAACTAATTCTCTGTTATCTCTCGTCTTTTCTCTGTGTGTGTTTGTTTTGGTTTTTTGTGTGGGTGTGGGTGTGGGTGTATGGGGTTTTCTGTTTGTTTTGGGGGATTTTTTTGTTTTTTTTCTGTTTGTTTTCTTCTCCCTAGGCTGTAGGGAACTGCAAATCAGGGGACTAAAGCTTCCTCTTTGTCTGCCACTTCAAATCCAGCCCTGGCTAACAATAGTTTTTTCAGTGTATATAAACCCAGTTTTCCCCAGGTTTCAGTGGATCAAGGGCTGTGCCTCAAAAAATAATTGATAGCACTGCTAGAAGTCTTAGCAGGTAACCCAAAGACTGAAGTCTTGATGGCCCCAGAGATCTTGCTGAAGATCTGAACTGAATCATACCCAAAGGACAACAGAAGATAATTATGCAGTTCAGATGCTTTAGTCTACATACCTGTTCTGGAGGGAAAAAATATACCCACATAGACATATTCCCAGGTATATTCACCAGGTACATGACCTGTATACACACACTGGTAACAAAATTGTAAAACAGTTTAGCTTGCTGCTCAAGTATGAACCAGCTGTCTAGTGGTTTGCTGAAGGTCTGACGAGAACATTGCAACTGTATTTTACTGATTGCTTCTGTCTCTCTAGAAAAACTCATGTTTCCTTTAGCTCTAAGCCATGAAGTTGCATGGAGCTCTGCATGCCGTGGTGTTTCTGCCCCATCAGTTCAGCTACTCTGCTAAAATCTGTTGTTAAAATGATCTTATATTTCTTAGAGGATATTGCAAAAGAGTAGAAGAAAACAGCAGAAATCTGCAGTGGATTTGGAGGGTCTAAATAAATATGAATATAACACTGAATCAAAGCACCACCACCTCAATGGCCCTTCCTTAAAGGTTTTGGTTTTGACCATTTATCTGAGAGCTAGATACACAGATGGCACTACTCTGCCGATGTATAATACAGTATAAATGTCATGTTCAAATAATATATTACAATAAATAACACACAAGTTTCCCACAAAGTTCCGTCACTTTGTACTAAAATTAATGTATTCATTTATTAATATTTAATGTTTCTGCTGTCTTAGCTACAGTAATAGTTTTCTGTAGGCAATTTGTCTTTTATTTACAGGCACATATAATCGTATTCGACAGCAGGAACATAAAAATATTTGCAGATAAATTTTACTAAAAAAAATAAAAATCTCTGCAATATAAAAGTATTGAAGGATGTTGAAGAATATATTTAAAATGTTAACTAAAGAGCAGTTAAACATTTTTCAAACTGCCCTGTCTGGCACAGCTGTAAATAACAATCTGTCTGTTTGAAAAAGCCCTCAATTGACTATACTAGGAAATGTTAGGATTATTGGTTATTGACTGACAGTTTCACCTTCAAGTACATTTATAAAGTTCTGCAGCGCTGACACTAGTACGTATATAATTTTTTGCAGATCAGTATAATGCTGGAAGAATCTGTGTGCAAACATATTTAAAGCTCTTCATCTTTATGTCTGAAGATGTTGATATGGATGGGGTTAGAGATATTTATCACCATCATTAGTTTGATCCCCTTTTCTGCAAAAATGCAATAAGCTGAAAAATTCATGCGTCTGGAGAAGTAGGGAAGACAGTTTCATCTGCCACTGAAAGTAATCGCTTAGGCATAAGCGATGGGCTGGTGTATGGGTGTGGGTGGGTACAACATAGATGTCTGGCAGATACTCCGTGTTGCACAGTGGTCTTGCATCAAAACAGAACTTAGGGGTGTTCCCTCGCTACTAGACCAGTGGTGTATAATGATTCCGTTAATTATTATGAAAAGCAGAGAGCAGTACAATGAAAGTAGATCTTGGTTGTGGGTACCAGTGTATGTTACCGTGTATGAACAAAGGAAAAGGGGGAGATCAGTTCACTCCTGTTGATGAGCACTTGAATATTGACATGAGACGGGCAGGGATTCCCAGCCTGCGTTCCAAACGAAAATCAGCTTTTACTTGGCCCACTGGTTTGGATATAAGGCAAATATCATAGGTAAAGCGTGTTTCATAAAATATATTTTTAATTCTTTAAGTAGCAGTTATCAGTTTGGTGCTTTTAATTTAAAATAACTGTTGATTGTATCAGCCAGAGAACACCTTACCCATGTTCAGGCCATGCTACTGCCTATGCACAATGCACATACAACCTTCCAGCTTTCGAAGGCCAAAACAAAAGCGTGGCATTTAGGCACTAAAACATGCGCTGTTTCTTAGAGAACAAAACTAAAATAATTATTTAATTACCTCTTCCCAACCTCTGAATACTTAACGGTCCTGGAAATTTCTTTCGTGGGGTTGGGTAAAGCGAAGGTGCTACAAATGCACAGCAAAGGGCAGAGTGAAATAAATGTGAAAGACAGCAGCACTCAGTCCCAGGTACTTCAAAAACTGCACTAACATCTAACATCTCCCACTCCGATGTAAAATTACCGCCTACTCGGTATGTTATTTATGTGTATTCGAAGTCACAGCTACTAGCTTGCCTTCAGAGCTGCTGTTTTAACTATTTTCTTTGGTATGCCAGCCCAGCAGAGGAGATGTGCTGACAGTGAACCGAGTTCAACATTTTCTGGTATATCGGCATTGTTTGTTAGGTTCTAATCTGCACTGGCTGTGCAAAGAATGCTGACAGGAGACAAAATACTCAAGTGTCAGTGAATCAATTTGGCCAGAGGATCCTTCGTTAAAGGTAATTATGCATGAGAAGAACTTTGCTTGATTGTCAGCTCAAGTTTGTAAAACTGGCAGACTGGGGAAAACAAAACAAATTTAACTTGCAAATAATGTATACATGGAAATAACTGTCAGACAACAACTTATAAAGTTCCTGCCTGCTGCTTTTATGGCCACTTTGCAGGCAGAACTATCATTGATATGGAAGCAGAACGCACTGCCAACCTCACCTGAAGGTTTCACTGTGGTCGAGCTCAATCTGTTTAGAATGGGATAGTGGGGTCCAGAACCCCTTCAAAGGCAACATGAAAAACCTGTTGATAAACAGCCTGTTCCTTCTGTGAAACAGAAGTGCAGAAAAACCAGCTGTAATAGAAGTGTCTGTGAAGTTTGGCGTCTGTGCAGTAGCCGGATTGAAAGGTAGACTGGTTTGGTTTGGTTTGTTTTATAGCAGATAAAGATAAGAGTTTTCTTCTTAAATATTTTTTCTTTTGAAAGATCTAGTCTTGCATAAGCAGGAAGAACTTCATATGGAGATTGCAAAAACAAACAAATAACTTGCCCCAAACCCAGTCCCCAGTCCCTCCTCCACGTGGGATCTAAGGGTAACAACGTCCTGGAATCCCACCAGATCCCTTCCACGCTGCAGCTGGGGAAGAAGGGAGTGAACTGTCCTGGGCTTCACACAATCCCCAGTTCTCTTGTTCCCCTCTTTAACTCTGGTTTGTTGAGGTGTTTCAAATACCTCAAACTGATGTTTTGAGGATGAGAAGAAAGATACTAGCAAATTTCATTTCCAGCTTTGAAAAAAAAGTCTGTCATCAAATTGAATTGCATAACTATATATCAATTGTTATAAAGGCAAAATACATTAAGAAGATTCAATAGAAAAAGGAATTGGTTTTAGGAATAAATAAATACAGGTTAGCTATGAAATATCTTTGTTCGGTGATTGGGATGCAGAGTACAACTGAAATGCATATTTGTTCTACAGATTTTTTTGTGCTTTCAGGAACGAGGGAAGCTAGAGTTGACTAACAGAAGAAATTACAGAATTGAAATTTATGATAGATCTGTTTGCAATTGCTACTTAATAAGATACATTCAGAAGTAGTGAAGATGTAATATGCACCGAAAATAGTAGACATGGAAGAAAATTGCATCAGAAAAATGAATTAAATTGGATTTCAAGCCATCCATTACACAGTGAAAATGAACTTAGAAGGAAAAGATATGACTTCGCGTGCAAAATAATTATTTTCAACGGGTATATGCATTAAAAGGTTGTGTCAACATGTCCAGTGACCTTGTCTGGTAGGGGATGGGGAGTTTTGCCTTCAGACTGCTGCAGTCTAATTGGCACTCTGCTCCTGTTTTCCAAAAATAGAATAGTTAATGTTATTCTTTTTTTGCATAACCCTTTTTCTCTTAGACCCTTGCAAGGCTTTTTTAATAAGAAACCTTAGAGTATATTTGTGAAACAAGTCAGGTATTTTAACTGGGTATGCTGAAGCAAATTGAAAAGGGATTCTACCAAGGGGATTTGTCTGTGGCAAAAAGCTGGCTGAAGAGTTCACAAACAAAACATGTGCTTGGGTTTGGTTAAACCCATGGAGGGAGTATCGCACGTATTGGTTTGGTTAAACCTGTGGAGGGAGTATTCCGTGTACTCCAAACTTGAAAAGCATAAAGGTAATTACGTGAAAAGGCTTGTGCCTGCCTTTCTGTTCTCACATTTCTACACTGTCAGTAGTTTGTTTTAGCTTTGACAAACTTGTGTAAACTCTGTTAAAAGTTTCAATGGATTGAGGGGAGATACTTGGTTGCTTTTCCTTAAATGTGCCTCATCTGGGCGGCACAGGGGCAGCCGATTGCATGAGCAGTGGGTGAACCATCACGGGATTTCCACTACGGTTACAGCAGGCAGGGCTCAACTGTTCCATCTCCTTCCTCAGCTCAAGGAATAGTCGGCAGAGCTAGAGAAGTCTGCGCCGTGTCAGCACGTCCAACAAAAAATTTTTGCCTTGCTAGGGAATGCGTGTACCCTGTTTGTTGCTGGAGTGAGAGGTACGCAAGGTGGGTGATAGTTAAGCTGACTTCAAGTCATAACAAGGCAAAGGATTATTACTGAATTCTGGAATACTGTCTAGTCAATGGTCTAGGAAAACATGGAGGAATCATAGAGACTTGATTATAAAGAAATTTGTAGAAAAAAGGACTAGGCAGTCTCTCTTTTACCTGCCTCAGGCAAATGTATCACTAAATCAGTTTTCCAAACTGATCGATCTCCATTTCTAACTAGTTCTGTGCCAGTTATTCTTGTTGGAAGATTGTTCTCCAACCTCATTGCATCGAAGGTTAGAAATGTTTTTCTAACTTTGTGATGTGTTTATTCTCATGTCGATGTTACCCTTTAGCTAAAATATTATTTCCCCCTTTCTTGTGTTTACTTCAACGATATGTTTGTAGACAGAACCCCTATCCTCATCTCGGCTGTTATTTTGCCAAGCTCAGTCTTCCAGCAACCTCTTTGCAATTGTAGTCATTTAAGAACAGATTGACCCAGCAGAATTATTGAAAATACCTGCTATTTTGCATCTTGTTCTTTCAGAATTCTGCAGTGATGATTATTTGGTCTCAAAAGACCAAATAAGCTCCTTAGCAATTTCCCTAACCTTTAGCCATTCTGCCTTTTGTTCCATGCTCAACATCATCTCCGCTGATTGAAACGAGGCAGAGTATTTACTTAGTTTTTGGCTGTACCTAGATTATCTTTAATCTCTATCCCAGTCTTCCTGTATAGCAACTCCATTCCCCCCACCCCCGCCCCCACCCCCCGTGTTTGTTTCAATATCCTTGGCAAAGTCTGTTTTTCACTGCATGTTGGCATTCCTTCATCTCTTAACACTCAGCTTGCTTCGCTGCTCAGTACTTTCTGCTGGTTTGGGTTTTGTTGCCACTGTTCATCCCACTGGGTGAGCCTATTTGCACATTTAAAATAGCAATTAAGGACTGAAACGAAGGAAACACATTTCCTACATGTGGTACTGCACTATGCTTCGCAGCTTCCAGGTCAGGTTACTGTAGCAGCTTGTTTTCTTTATCCTAAAGGAAACTCTCATTAGACAGATGCAACCTTCTCTTTGCTTACTTAGCATTGCCGAGTATGTACCATTTTGCATTTGTACGTTGTCTTCCAAGTTATATTCTGGGTGAAATACTGATTTGTGTTCTGTAAAGATTTATGTAGCTTCTGCATTCTCTCCTAAATGGTGAGCAAATGAAACTTTTCTATTTACTCCATGGCTGACATTTATGGGCCGAGTAGAAATGATGTAAACTACTCTTTTTGGCAATTCAGAAGAAAAACACAACAGTAATATGGGTTTCCTCATGGTAGACATAATTTTTGATACGGTGGTATAAAATGAACGCTAAACAGAATTTTAGCAATAAATAAACTTTTACAAGGATGACAATAAATTAAGCTTGTATATATATTTATGCTGTTGCACAAGTTTTCAATCTACCTTGTATCTGTGTTTTGGTACTTTTTTCCTCATATTTTCTACCTGCTGCCACGCTTTTTAGTAACAACTCCTCATTTCACGTTGCCTTGTGTTGCCTCCCATCACGTTTCTCTTTCATTTGCTTGAATTGCCCCTTTTTCCTATTGTTGTTTATTTTTAACTCCTAGTTTCAAAGCAATTTCTGGCTTCACCTGCCTGCCTTCATAACACTAAGCTGGTTTTGCCTTGAAGATTTTCTAAGGGGCACCTTGGAGCAGGGTAAGGTCCCTTGCCACTCTGGTGCTAGGGGAGGGCGAGCTGTCCTTTGCAGCATCTGTTGCCTAGCAATCTGCTTCTCAGGTGCCTTTAGCTTACAGCCTTGTGATCAAAGCTTAAAAGGCAAGTGCAAGGGAAAGTGAAAATGGGCTCGAGAAACGCTGCAATCAAAGCACAGCACTTGTTTGTGATTTTTACATGACGATGAAGAGACCCCAGCAATACTTTATGCCACACCTGCCATTAAGTACAAAAGGCATAACTCGTTCTGCTAAGTGCACGGCACTCCTTCGAAGAGGGAAAGCAGCTGGCACCATCTAGCAGCTCTCCACTGGACCGTGTGGCATCACTCTGCCTGTTCAAGACTCAGACTAAAACTGCTGAGCCTTGAGTTTTGTTTTCTCCATCATCTTAGACATTTTCACTAACCATCAGGTGGCATTCCTACCAGAGACCAAGGCAGTAGCGTGTTTCCTATAGGATAAAGTTGGCGTGGGTGGGATGGAGTACCCTGAGAAGCTCTACTGTTTGTCATTCAGGGATGGTTCGGAGTCAAAGACTCTGAGCTTTGCATCTAACAGACCATCACCGTGATCAATTTGAGCTGTTACATGACATAGCGCTGGTCCGCACTGGCCCCCAGTAATGATGCAGAAGTTCCTTGTACCTTGACACTGCCCATATCGTGTTCAGGCTTAAAAAAAGCATCGAAGAAATCTTGTGTAATAAGGCTTTGTTAACACAGATGATGCTCAGGTTCTTGAGACATCTGGCTAAATTTTATTTGCGCCATGAAACTAATACTATCACTGAACAAAATTAGACAGAGCGGTTAGTACCATTCATGATGTTAGAGGGAAAACGAAATTAATCATCCTTGCAAAACCAAACATCTCTCAGAGACATCCAAATATCCAAATTAAGAGAGTATGACCCCACCCTAACATAGCATTTTCCAAAACCGTCTTGTAGTTTGGGTATTTGGGCTGCATTGGCTTTCAGTGTGATTGAGAGTTGAAATAATTTAGGCATCCATACAAGTGTTTTACGTATGAAGTGACCCCTGAACAGAAACACGAGTATGTACTCTACAAAGTCGTATTTTATGTGTGGTACATAAAAATCCAGGGATAAAGATAAGTAAATCATCCTAAAGACAAAACTACTCAGAAATTCAGAAAGGTTAGGGCACAATAGCTAAAAAAGATCTCTTGGTAATCTTTTGTCTTTCTTTACAGTTCACAAAAGTGAAGGATTTCATCGGCTCTTCTTTTGAAAGCGTAACAGGGAAATGCGGTAGGAACAGTGATGGGTTTGGATCAAGGTTTCCGCACCACTAGTGGGTTAGCAGGTAAGGCTCTTCCCCGAGTAAGCGGCTGCTGAGCAAGTCTCTTGGCTGTGGTTTTGGAACTTCACAGTGACATTTTCACGTACCGTGCTTTTGGCATGTGAGCAAGAACCACACCCTGCTGCTTCTCCCATTCCCGTTATTCCCTCTATTGGAAGATCATAATTATTTGTCCTAATTTTATTTATTATATTTCATAAAAAGAAACAAGATTTTCAGGGAATGGGGTACTGAGCAGTATACTCACCCATCCCCATGATTCGCATGTTTTCAGACTTTGGGCCATTCTATAGTGCATCTGAGTTTCAAGTTTAAACTGATTATTTGCTACTAAGATAACCTTTTAATAATAACCATATATGATGGTAGTCAGATGTTTTGTTGACGGGAGAAATATTAAATCAAAGGGTTGATTTGGAATGATCTTGTCCTTAACTTTCTGAGCTTGAGAGAGCAGTTTTTATGTCTGTGTTTCACGTCTGGTTTCACGTTTTCTCAGAATGATGTTTCCTTACCTATGCTGTAAAAAAAAATTGTAGCCCTTCATCAGAAAGACAAGGGGATGAACCTCCAGAAGTAACAGTTTTATAGGGCTTTTAGTTTGAAGCTATTTTCCTTCACAAGGCTGGAGGAGGGAAGGGGGATGGAAATGAGATGGTAAGGGTGGAATTATAGTTGGACTGAGAGCCCCACTAAATCTTATTCCACTTTTGGACTTTCTCGAGATCCCATGAAATATGCTTTAGAAGAGCAACAGATGAGTGAAGACTCTCCCTCGTCTTCAAACTCTTGAAGGGAACACATTCATTTCCCTGCTTTGGAAGGCTTGCCTACAAGGGCAAGTGATGAGACAATATGGTTTTATTTGAAATTTTTTGCACAGCAACTAATAGCCAAAATCAGTCATTCCTCAGTACCCTTTTCAATCTGCAGAGCAGTGCATCTTTGGCGCCACAGCACCACACCACAAGTTACTCTCGTGTTGGTCTCTCCCATCATGGGGCTGGAGGCAAATTCCTGTAGTTTTTTTTTCCCCTCCAAAGCCAGGTTATGAATTGCATAAAAAGCTGCGGGAACGCGGAGACTGGAGAGCAGCAAAAACTCAAAGGAGTCGGCTGTATCACTCGTGTATTTTGCAAACGATGCCTATTTTCAAGTAGTTGTCAGCCAGCAGGGTGGGAAGGTTGATGCAGTGAGATCCCCAGCATCATCACTGTGGGGATGCTGCTGCCTGTGTGTACCATCGCACAGCCGGGTGGCACGCACAGCCACCTGCTATGTCATTTTGCACAAAGGTAAAATCTAAAAGGTAGTTTTGGTGAGCTCTGCCTGCACCAGATGAAGTTCCAATAGCTTGGTTTCTGGGCTCAGAAAATCGGTATTCATTTGTAGGAAAGGATGTGATGCGGGATGAGGATACATAACAACGGCACAAGTGTGACTAGCCCCCAGATGCATTTGAAGCCCCTCTTGCAGCCCGCGTTCTCGGTGCTGCAGCCCTGCTCCCTGGCCAGGGTGGCCAGGCATCCTGCTGCTCTCCTGGGGGGCACAGCTTAGCCTCTGCTTATTGACTGGTTTATGGTGCCTTTCGCTAGCTAGGCAAAATAAAAGTCGGGCTGTACTTTCGGTGGCTGCAGAGGAATATGCATCTGGAAGACTGAAAGAGCAGAGGTGGTGCTGGCTGCACCAGAGGTGGCGGAGTAAGGCTCGTTTGCTGGGTTTTGCACAATGGCCCTGACAGCAAGAGACAACGCTATTAGCAGGAGAAAGATATGTTCAGAGATGTATATTACACAGCCTCTAGCACCTGTGGTTAATTGTGAAGCCTAGCAGATCAGAAAAGCCTTGTCCTCCTATTTTTCACCTACAAGCTCAACTGAATCTTTATTACCCCTTTTTAATGCTTTTCCAGTGTTTCTGCAGAAGGCCAGGGCATTATGCTTACAGCATGGGTGATTTGATGACAGGGCATCGAACTCATGTCAACAACAACATGTACTTAAGCAGTGCAAGCTTTAGGGCACTGGATCATAAAGCCCATCAGAAACAGCCCAACCACCTAACTGAGTGTAGCAAGGTGGAGGTGGAAAACTGTATTTAAAATTCCCAAACTCATTCCAACTTTTGCTTTTCTGCTCAGAAGAAAGTGTGATGTTGTACTTGTTTCCTAGAAGCTTTGCTTTTCCTCTCGGTGCTGAAGGAAAGGGAGGGGCTGTTGCAAACAGGAGGGAAGATGACAGTCTTGGTATTCGCTGCCGAGCGGTGTACAGCCCGTGCATCGCTCTCCCTGAGGGACACAGCTTCATTAAGGAAGGGTAGAGCATAACCATATGGTACCAAAATATTTTCCGCTTCTGTTTCTGTGCCTCTGTGCCATCTCCAAAAGCTGTTTTTTCCATGTCTGTGCCTCTTATACTCTTATAACTTTTTTTATTTTATTTTATTTTAATATTATTTTATTTTAATTTAATCCTCTCCTCTTTCTATAAGACCTTCTCTCACTTTTTTCTTCCCCTTTTCTGGTTCCTGGCCAGACTTCAGGTTCCTACATGTTCTGCCATTCCCTTTCCAGTTCCTGACCCAGAAATCTGTCAGGTGTGCCAGGATGTTCCTGGGACAGAACTGAAGTGGTGGAACAGGGAAATGAGTTAAAACCAGTGACTGGGAAGCTTTGAAACAGAACACAATAGTTATTGTGCTAATTTTCATCTCCATAGCAACGCTAATACACTGTTTTTCCCTCACTCCTGGAATTCCCCTCCTCTGGTGTCCTCCTGGGCTCAGCCTGGGGACAGCACTGGCACAGGGACTTGAAGGGTACCCGTATTGTTCTGAATTGGTGGAAGGGCTGTTGGGAAACTGGTGGGAGGCAGAAAAAAAACTAGTCACCTCCCCGTACAGCTCTGCTGGCCATCCTTACGTGGGGGCCAGATGCAATCAGGAGGTTTGCCACCAAGGAACTGGCAATGGCTGCTGGCACAACAGGCAGCGATGTGTCTGTTGGAAGGATTCCCGCAGAGGTTCTGTGAGGATGAGGGGTCAATCGTGCTTTTATCAGTGACCCCTCCGAGAGACGCTCTTGCCTTTTGAATGTATTATCTTTAAATCTGGTTTTAGATCATCTGAAGGCCTGCGCAAATTGCATAGCAAAAATAGATTTTTGCAATAACTTTTCTGAAATCAAATCATTAATGATGCTGAGACTGTGATTAATGCAAACTGGATACCTTAAAATATGTATGCGTCTTTAAATACCATACGTTGGGTAATATAAAAGGTAAAGGTAGCTGAAAGCTCAGAGCATCGTTCAAACTGTAAAGCAGACTACTATCTCAATTGCATTTTCTCCTATACCTGCTATCTTGGTAACCGTGCTTGTATTATAATAAGCTTGTTTTTTTAACCCTCGTGGTACCGTCATACTGACTGGGAAAAGGTGGTTAGCTGGTAGGAAGGAGTCTTATTGATATTCCATAAACGCAGCTGTCCCAAGGTGCATTTGTCACTGCTTAACACTGCTGTGCCGTGCAGAGAATACTAGAGGGAACACCTTGAATAGGTATAAGTAGCATCAAGAGGGAGAAGAAAACAATAGAAAATGCTGTTGTGATGGATGGTGAGATGGTAGGCTGTTCTCAGACAGAGACATGTTGGAACAGCTTTACTTCTCCAGTCTGGACAGATTCTCAAGAACAGGCTGGGGGCAAAAATGTCCAGAAACCCTCAGAATGGCTTTCAACTGTGAACTTCAACTAATGGCAGAAGGAAGTTAGCTAGCAGCTCTCTAGGTAGTTGTCATTAGAGTTGGACACATCCTGCTAGCAGTGCTGGCTGTCCACAAGGATCTATCAGGAGCCCTGGCTGGAATTCATCGCATCTTGGCTAAGAAACATCAGTGCTGGCCACAAAACATGGGAGCGTGAAGGTGGTCTTCCTAGCAAACCACCAGCGCCATTTGGAGCCAAACCAGCGCTTGCTGGGAACTTTTTTTGTGGATGGACCTTGACTTAGCCTGCAGTAGTGGGCTATCTGGGTGCTCCCTTCCCAGCTAGTGGCCCTGCTGGATGTATACCATCAGGTCTGGCACTACTCTCACAGCTAGAACTGTGCGCAGAGGTGTTCCTTTTGAGTAGATCTCTACTAGGATTTGCTCAGGTTTTGACTAGGATGACTGTTGCAATCTTGAGAAAGATACCTAGTTCTGCAGCTGGAATGCATCCAGCTATGCAGCAGCATTGAAGGTGGGAATGACACACAGGCATCTCTTGGAGACAGGGAGCTTCCAGGGAAACTGGGGGTGCAATGCAGGAAAGCTGCAGGAAAGTTAACTCAAAATACAGAACTGCTCGCCTTATCAGTTGACTCTGAAGAGAAATTGATAAGTCATTTTCAAGCAAGTGTTCCATTTCATCAACAGCATATACTAACTGTAGAGATGTTATCCTAAAGACATGAGCCATTTCAATTAAAAAAAAATATTAAAAAAAAGAATGAAAAAAAAAGAATAATCCTAAGTATTTTTTCCTTCCTCCACTCTCTTCTGTCCATTGCTTCTCCCATCTTTCAATCACATAGTCTTAATACCCAGATTAGAGACCTTCCCTTCCCCACACGTTCTGAGCCTATTGCGTACATGTAGTTTCCAGAGCACTGAGTGGGCTTGATGTACCATCAGGCTGGAACGTGTTAGGAGCTAATTCTGGGATGCGTGAGCACAGGAATTGTCATGGGAACACAGCCGATAATCAAGAAGGATAAAAATTCCGGCAGGAAAACAGGCTATGGAAGGCTTCCATCATGTTGCTCAAAACAACCTTAAAGAGAATGATTTTGCAATTATTTCAACGGAGACACTGTGCAGTGGAAATCCCTGACAAAGCAGATTACCAGTAATTAATAAAAAAAGGGCACTTTAACAAAGTAATTTTTTCTAGTTATACAAGGACATAAAACTCTCCTTCTTCAAGACCCTATTAATGAAAAAAAAAATATTTGGGGAGTTGGTTTCCCTGTGACTGAAACTCTGCTAATAAACATTGTTAAAAAATATATTTTCTCACTTTTTTTTTTTTAACTGACAGAAAAGGAAGGTTTGAATTAGCCTACCACATAGCCAGTTGCTAGTCTTTTAATCCCGTTTCCTTGGGAAATGATGCTTACAAGATCATGCTGTCTGTCAGTCCCCATGAGTTCCTTTTGAAGTCCTTGCCTGGTTTTAACTAAACTTGCAGAGAGATCAAGAGTCCCTATACGTTTGATGAAAACATGCTGCCAAATAGACACAAGGCAAGCTCCTGTTAATGGAAAAGTCACAGTGTGTGTTCAACTTATCATTAGACATTAGAAAATCTGTATGAGGGAACAGAGGGACTGAAAACTTTTATAAGAAGAACTACAGGAAAGCATGCTTCAAAAGTTTCACTGATGACTGGTTGGGAGTCGCTGGGAGTCTGTGATATAAGTACTCCTAATTTTTTAATTCCAACCTGTGCGGGGCCTCCTGATTAATTAAAGTGTCAACATTTCAGTGATGAAAAGTGGTATTGAAAATCAATGATCAGTTGACATTGCTGCACGCAGGGAAGATGGAAAGGTTTGCGAAGGTCTGCAGAACCAGCTGTGAGAGCCTTCTGGCACCTTGCTGGGAGGGAAGGGCTGTAAGACCCAACCACCGTTTGCTAATTCTTATCCTTTAAACTTATGGCTGGCTACAGATAAAATCATAGGCAGGCGCATCTCTTACATGCAGGCCTCCAAAACTGCATGCCCTGCTTAAGACTTATTTGCTGGTATTTTGCATGTTCCCATCCCAAGACAACAGAATGAGTAACCCCCAACCCGGAGCCGCAGGGAAGCTCACGGCAGGAAGATCTGAGCAATACGCGCGTGGCCCCTCCTTGCAGACTTCAAGTACCTCTTACTCCTCAATGCACTTTCCTTCCTAGTTCTTTGTTAAACAGGGGGATGCTCCTCACCTTGCCTGACGAGTCAGGAAAGTCAGACACAGGGAGACTAAACGGTGAGACCAAGGTCACGCGCTTTGGCAGAGGGTGAAGTTAAACCTAAACCCTCTGAGCCATGGGCCAGCAGCAGCTGCAAGAGCCAAGGGGCTCCCCGCAGGGTGGGAAGCTCTTTCATGGGATCTCTGCCCTTAGTCCCTTCTCAAGCCGGCTCTGTGATTCCTGCTCGTACTGTTTCTGATTGTACTTTGGCAGATCAGATGTCCCGGCGCTGACCATCACACCATCACTTCTGAAGTGACTTTTATGTATATCCCAGTGCAAGACTCGATATTACAAACTTGTTTACACAAATGGCTTGCTACCTTCCCTTTCAGCATTCATAAACTATGTCCAGAAATACTCCAAAGTAGTTGCTAACAGCCTAGATCGTGATTCTGACTGCATAAAAGATAAGTAATTTCAAATTATGACAATTAGCTACTTATATAATTTGATTCATTCTGCTATAGTCTCTGTGAGTTTTTAATCTTTTTTTTTTTTTTTTACCTTATCCCCAGCTAGTGCTCTGTTAAGGCTGACCTGACGGTATATTGGGTGGTTCAGAAAGGTCTAATGAGAGCGCTAGGGTGGTATGATGGAGAAACACGTAGATGGTATAACTGAAGTTCTATTGCAGTCTCTCACCTGTAATTATTCCATCTCTTTCTTATCATCCGTGTTTATTCTGTTGCATTTTGATTTAGCCGCCTCTTTCAGATCATATTTAGTACATATATTTACATTTTGAATGCTAATCTTACTCGAATGCCTAGTTCAGACTTGCTCAACTTTTGCAACCCATTAATGTTTGCTGCAGCTCAGAAATGACCGTTGTGTTTCCCGGCCGCAGACAAGCAGGCACTGTCCCAGAGCCCAGCCCAGCTCCTGCCTTCCTGCTTAGGAAGAGCCACCCCACAGCCCACTCCCAGATGCCGGCACGGGGCACGTTCTCCACGGCAAGGCGACTGCCCATCGTTTAGAGGAACCAGGCAGGGGAGGAAATCCCAGGACCAGCAGATCCCTCACAGCCCACGTGAGGCTGGTGGTAGCCGCAGCTTCCCCACCTCTGCTAGCCTGGCTTCCCCAGCGTGGTGCGAGGAGGAGAGGCAGTCTGTCAGGCAATGTGGTCCAAGCCTTGCTCTCCAAGACAAGCCTCCTGCCTTCAGAACTCCTGCACAAGCAGTGCCGGAGTCAGCACCGAGCATAAAGGGGTGGTGGTGGCTTGTGCCTGTGCCTGGAAGGCGGCAAGTTAACAGCAGAACAGCCTGTTTGAACAAGGTTTTGCTGTTCTGTTCACACACACAGCCCAGGGCCACAGGCTGCGTGGTACAGCCTCCTCCTTGTCACAGTGGAGCATCTGCAAAGCAGAGATGGCACTAGGAATATTTTTATCTTTTCAATTTATTTGTTCCTGTAGTTCCTTCATTCTGATAGGGACCCTTCTTTCTACCTCCCATGGGTGGCTCCAATCACATAGATAAAACTGGGTAAAAAACAGACAAGCACACAAAAACCATCAGGTCTGGGCACTGGGTTACTAGAAGTAACTTGGAATCTAAATAGCAAACAAACAAAAAGCATAAGAGTAGCTAGCTGGGTAACCTTTCAGAAGGCAGAAACATCTTCTGAATTACCTCTTTAGTTCCTTCCTTTAGCACATTATCATCACTTTGATCTAAATGGAATTGACTTTAAGCCAGTTTGTTGCAGTGTATGAGCTGCTCCCCTGTAGACGCTGGCGATGAGGCTCTTGCCTGAAAGCTGGGTGTGCCACTGCCCCCTCGCAAAGGCACCAAGCAAGACGGGTAAGAACAGGTTCCTGTAGCTCCCTCTACTACAGAGACAGAAGAAAAAACAGATTCTTACTTTTAGGACAGGTTTTAGAAGGAGGTGAAGATGCCAAGGAAGGAAGGAAGGTATTTTTCTCCCCTTCTTTCGCCCTCTCTGCTCTTAAAAACCTTCTCGTCCCTGGCTGGGAGGTAGCTGTGGTCTGAGAAGGAGAACAGTTCTGCCCACAGGGTCTGTCCACCCCACCACCCCCAGGATATTTCTTATATTTTGTTATTGCAGCTCAGCTCTTTCAGAGCTGGCAACTGTTGTAGGCAGAAAGAGGAGAGTCTGAAGAAAGGAGACGGGGTGCCGAAGTCTTTCTTACCAAAAGCAAGAGCAATACTTCTTGATCCTTACTCTCCTTGATTCCTACAACTCTCCAAAGGGCAGTACCTCCAGTGACAGCGCTTGGTTGACAGGTGTTGGTCCAGATTTGTAACAGGGAACACAAGGGGTATGATCTGTTCTCGTTACCACAGAAAAAAGCTTTCTTTTTCAGTCAGGATGGACAAGTCCTTTATTTCCTGCCTTCTTCAATTACCTCAATTTCTTAAAATCTTTATTTTTATATTCTCAATATCCCTGCAATGCTTTGAGTTCTCAGGTCAGTGACTCATACCTACATCTGTACAAGAGCAAACCTTTCTTATATAAATGGCTTAATTTTCAGGCTGACCTTGTAATTTTATCATTCTTCAAATAATCTATGCTCCTCTAGATTAAATGAACGAGCTTCCAGAAGGTAAATGTGTTTGGGCTCAGCACACAAAGCTTTGTGTCAGGTTACTGCCAAAGAAGTCTACACAATATTGTCTCAATAAAAAATGAGAAAGTAAAAATCATTTAGTCATAGGTGTACTACACATTAGGTATGCAGGAAAGGCATCACAAAATTATGGCACTGCAAAAGCATTTCTCTCAATAACAGTTAAGGGAACAAATGAGTTGGTCACACCTAGAGTAAGTACTGCTTTTATGAAAAGAATTGGCAGGAAAAAGTCAGAATTGCGTTTGTAACCACAGTAAGTTCTGATGAATTAAAGCAGCTGCTGGTGTTTACAAGTGCTCCTTCCTGTGTAAGTGGTGTTGTCCTACATGTATTTTCAACACATCTCTCTGTCAGCCTGCCTTTAACGTAGGCTCCGTGCTGCTGCATTAAATTTCAATCTAGATTCCTGTGCCGCTTCCACCAAGGTGCCTCACAGGTTTATGAGAGAAGTAAAGATGTATGTACTGTCCCCTCTCTTTCTTGGTTACATACCGCTCTGATACATGCTGGAAGTCACAGATTTCAGCAAACAGATGCATCCAGGTCAGCAAAATATTATTTGCTTTCTCATCCTACTGCATTTTTCAGTCCATTTTAATTCCATTTTTATGCCAGATAAATTCTGGCCAAATCTGTTTTTCCAATATTTCATACAAAGCTTTTTCTCGTGAATTTTCTGATGGAGACAGAGATAAGCAATTTCTAAACCACCAGATGAAGTTCCCTTTGACTGTTACAAGCTGATGTGTGTGTTACAACGGTCCCGGTAACTGTGCAGACAGTCACCGGTTTATCCTCACCATGCACCTGAGAAGTCAGGCAGGATCATTGCTGTGTTCCGTGGAAAGATGAGAGGCAAACTCCCTCACCTAACATATCATCCCTGGCTTTGCCCATAGGCAGGGGTCTGCCTCTCTCAATCAATCAATGAAACGAACGGCACAGCCATGTTTCCACCATACAGACTATGGTGGGACATTCCGTAAAACACAGGTGAGACTGCAGTAGTGGAGACCACAAATCCTTTAAGGAAGGCATCTCTGTGTGTCTGCAGCGGAAAGCATTTCCCAAAGAGAATCGGCACTCATCCTCCTTCTCCAACCTTGCCTCAGGATATGTCCAAATCCAGCAGATACAGCCCATTCTTGCAAGCGGTTCACATGGATGCCACCCAGCCACCCTGCTCCTAGCGTATCGTTTTCCGCGTGTTGCATCAACTAGCCTTCACAAACAGGGCTTGAGAAAGAATAATTTAACTGGATTTTCTGCAAACAGGTATTGAAAAGAACAGAGGAGCCTGCCTAAAACGCGTTCCTCGCTCCATCTGGATGTAAATCCAATCCCTTGATTTTCTTTCCAGACACTTTTATTCCAGCAGAGGTCAGCTCTGCCTGCGCTGGGGAATGGTAAGGCAGTTCCAAGGGTGGGTGCCCGCACACCTCGCAACACGAAGTGCTGGCTTCTTCCTGATCTCCCCTCCCGGCTACTAACCAAAGCCCGTTTCAGGCCCTCTTCTTAAATGGAGAAAAAAGGTGCTTTGCACCAGGTCACCTGTACCTGCAAGAACAGCTCTCCAAGCAGCTTGTTACAGCACTCTGGCTGCTGTTGTGTGGCTCCAAGCCTGTATAAGAACAGCCTGTAACATGCAGGAGGAGCAGGAGAGCCAGAGGACGTGGTCCTTCGTGGCGTTAAAACCACTGCAAGATGAGAAACCCCCGAAGAGCAAGGCATTGCATCTAGAATGTGCTTTCTGATTACTGAACTATTAGGGAAACAGCAATACTGCTGTCCTGTTGCAATTACTTCTCTTTACTGCTGTATCAAAACTGTTAAAAAAAAAAAAGGTCTCTGTGCTCAATAATGTTTTGTCAAAGTTTGTTCTGGAAAAACTATTTGGGTGTATTCACAAATATTTTTCCCACTTTCAACAGCATTGTTTCAGTGGATATACGGTTCATCACAAATGTTATTTCCCCAGTTCCATCAGTTACAGTTTGTCAACGTTAGCTCTTCAGAGCACAAGACAAGAAACATTTTGATGCTGAAGGCAGAATGTATTTTCAAAACTATGTAGTTCTACTCTTTGGTTCAGAATCCCTCGGTTAATGTGTTTTTTTTGATTTTCCATTTTTTTAAGCGTCAACATGCATTTCACATTTTGCACCTAAACAAAAGTCTCTTACCTAGTCGCTGTAGTTTGAGGGCTGCTCTTGCCAGTGACAGCTCCTCCCACTCTTCTTTCCTCCCCTCCTCTTTGGTTTCACAACCTAGCATTTTCCTTATGCTTTCTCCTCTTTCCCCCACCAGTACCCAAGGAGGAAACTGTGTTTAAATATTCAGAAGTACCGTTCACAGCAGAATGCTGTATTATATAGCCCTGAAAATGTGCAAGATGCATTTATCCTCTTTTCTTCTTTAAAGATGAAGTTACTGCTACATTCAGAATTTTTGTTAGTTGTCATTAATGATTGACGTGCTTTACAGTCTTTTGAAGTTCGAAATTAATGACTACTTTTCTGAAATTAAACGTCATGCTTTAGACAGAAATCTTTCCCGCAACCAGTGATGTGCACCATTGAGCCAGCAACTGCTTATGAAGGAGAATGTCTAAAAAACCCCGAAGAATCTCACTGTAAATCTAATGTCTGGTTTTCCTAATTAATATTTTTCACGCTTTTCTGGTATATTTTTTGAATTTAGCTTCTGAATACTGAAAAACAGGTGGAGTTTCAGTCCAACTACGCACTCCTTTTCTTTGTTCTAGGAGTTTGAAATGACTGAAATGACTAAACGTGCTCTGCTTATTTCTTATGCATAGCTATATATAACAAGAAATGAGTGCCATCGGTCTAACAAACTGCCAGGAGAGCCAATAAATAATTTCAGTACAAGCTCAAGCGTGGGGCTAAGGTGCAGCAGCCTGGACTTGTTACCTGAGAATTGAGAGAAAAAACATAAACGAACTAGAAAGAGGTAATTAAGGCGTAGCATCATGGTAACTTGCACTCGGCGCGTGTTTGTGTTGGCCCAGCTGCAGCCTTTCGGAGTGTCAGATGAATGTTAATGAAAGCAAGTAAAGCTATTTTCCATTTTAGTGCTTGTTTTTCCTGATGGCGTTTTCTGTTATAGGTCAAGTAGCTACAGATGACAGCTTAATAGGTCATCTTAAAAACAAGATATACACCCAAAGCTGTTGCCGCTGATTAAAGATCACATATCTAAGTGCAGATGACACACTTGGCTTTTAGGTGGCTACAGTGGACTGAGAATTCCAGTGCGAATATCAAATAATGTCACGATATCACATAGACGCAGCTCAGACTCTTGCTCACCAGAGGACCGTGCAACTGCTTCACCAAAAAGCAAGTCATTTTCTAGATCACTGTCGGCATTTGGAAAACTCCCATTCTTTGCTGTTACTTTGGGATCTGGATAGCCCACCACTTCCAGGCACTTGCTGCCAGTCCAGCCATGAGCAGGCTCCTCACCTAAGCCCGCTTTACTTGTCTTGCCTTAGTAGCTGTATCCAAATATAGGTCTCTTCTAGGTCAAATTTGTCTTTACAGATAGTTCAAAGCACACTTGTGCCAAAAACTAATGGAGCCATCCTAGGCTGCTCATCTTGCTCTTTCATTTTATGTCTGTCTAGTGGTAAGTGGCTTGCCCTGGCCTGAAGGGAGCCTTATCTGCTTTCCCCAAGGAGAAACCATTGTCAAAATCTGAAATGCAAACAAAAAGACTTAAGCCTGAACCAAGTATATCTAAAACAAACAGAAAAGATGTCTCTATGGCTGAGAGAGCCCTGCTCCCTAGCCCAAGTGTGGCTGGTGCCCACGGTATTTGCGTTAACTCCATGTAGAGCAGCGCGAACAGCCGTGCCCATGCTGCGTGGCATCTAACACAGGTCCCTGTAGCTGAAAGACTGTTTTTTGGAGGTTTTATCGTTCAAAATACTGGAATTGACGTGAGGGCTGACCCAGTGGAATGGTAGTTTGACAGCATGATACCAAGGGGGAGATAAGTTGCATGTCCTTGGACATGGCATGAGGGCTTGTGAGCCCTTAAGGGCAGAAGATCAGCAAGGAGTGTGCTAGAAAATGCTATGTAGGACAGAAAGATCCCAGGCTGGGTATGCTCTCAGCTATTGCGCTTATATGAAATGGTCTCCTCAGCAAGTTACAGCTAAATCCAGACCTGGCTTTTGTCTTGGAGGAAGCTGGTTGGTTTGCTCCATGGCAGGTTTCAAAGAAACTAACATCGATACAGATTGGGTGATCGGGAGGTGGGGACTTAACATCAAATCAGGGAAGTGAGTGTAGACATACCCACAGATCCTCATTATTAATAGAAAATACTTGTTTATTCCAGATATAAACATCCTAAAATATTCATTAAACACAAAAAATACCAATTAAATAGCAAAAAGCAAAACCACCCAAACCCCACAGCCACCCAAGGCTTTTGGTCTAGATGAAAAGAAACACACATCTCAGCTTTTCCAAAACAGCAGGGGCCCTTTTCGCCACTGGCAACTGTCAGTCTTCAGGTAATTTCATAATAAGACCTGCAGTACAGTCCTTGAGAACAGTGAGGGTTGGCTGGAAGCAAAAAATTAAAAGCCTTCAGTAAAAGGCAGAGTGAGAATGAGCTTAATTTATAACCCTAATGCAAAATTTCTTTGTGCAGAAGAGATGGTAATGATGCCATTATGTTGGGCAAACCCAATATAGAAGATTGTTTATATAGATACAAGCGTTAGACAGGACAGAATGGAAGTCATTTCCCTAGGAAAGAAATCAACAGCCTTAAATGCATCTTTTACAGATACGGAAAAGCTATTAGACTTCTAAAGTTTGACTTCCCTGTTTTCTTGAGTGCATAATTATATTATTTGCTTGTTTTGTCTGGTACATTTGGATTTTTGTTCTATGTCATTAAATAACGTCAATGTCATTTTTTGCTCCTGGCTGCTCCCTCGGGTGGCCCCAGGCCCTGGTTCATCGTTCATCCCCTCGACATCCTGGGGCTGTTGATGGGTGCCACGTACCAGCACTTGGCTCTGCCTGCCCGCGCTTGGCTGTGTCCCCTGGGTGAGGCGGTGCCCGTGCTGGGGTCACCTCCACTCCCAGCATGTCTGCCCTTGCAGAGCAGCCCTGCTCTCTCCGTTCCCCACATACCCAGGTTCGGGATGTGGATGACCATGCAGCAGTTTTTCAAAAAGGATCTGACGGTTACATCATCCCCGCATGAATCAGCCCTGTGATGCCGCTGACATGGATTGGGATGTACATCTCTGCCCAGTCAGTCATTTCCGCCGTTATATTTGCACTCCTCGTTGTTCCTGCCCAAGGGTATCCTTGATACTTGTTCTATTCAGCTACATTATGTAAAAACAGCTTTAAATTCTAACTCAGTTGTTCAACCTGTTTGCATTCCTCCTCAACCTTTTCTCACCTGCACGCTTACCAAGTGTACAAGTTATTCCCTCAGCTAAACTGTTAACAAATAATGAAATGCTAATTCTTATTAAACTATTAATTAAAACATTACATGATACTCCAGAGAGTCTCCTGGACAATCACATGTGGTGCAAGCCTTACAACTTGACAGCAGTTGTTATAATGAGTTATTAAGATCTATTTTCTGAGTAAAGTTTTCCAGAGAGTGGTACACACTCCTCCTAGTATTTTTACCCAAGCCACATTTATTGCTTTCTGTCTGTGGCAATGCTAGAAGTTTGTCCTGTAGTAACACCAGCTGGAGGAAAAGACTGTGATAACTGGCTGGGCTGCATCTGTAAACCTTACAGATGTGGCCCAACTTTGCCTACATCCTCTAACGGTTGAGATACCAATAAACCGTGGCCTGAAATCTCTCCCAAAGATCATCTTTTGATAACAGACCTCTCTGTTTCAGTTGTCTCCCTCTCGGTTTCAGAGCATCGCCTTCTCACCAGTGAGTCAGTGAGCCACAGCCACCGCAGTGTGCTGGGGAGCTCGTACTCTGTGGGCTCCATCACTGCCTACTACAGTGGTTTGTCCAAGCCACGCTGATCTTTTATAATTCAGCACAGAGCTAAGGATAACAGAACAAGTACTGATAGCTACTCTTTTTTCCATAATGAACTTCATAGATAATCTTATGCTTAGTACAAATAAACTGAATAGATTTAGCACTCTAAAATCAACAGCGTTTATGCTAGTAAAAAGACAGGAATATCTTTCCTTTCTCCTAGAAGAAGGATCATTCTTCTTCAGCAAAAAAATCCAATTACGGCTCAAATCTATGCATCTAGAGACTACCAAATGTGGTTATGATATAAAGAAATCTTCTGCACTTACAACTGGAAAATGCTTGTTTTTCACATATTGCAGCAGCCCTACAATAAGCATTAGGCACACTGGCTTCTGGATTCAGGGAAAAACAACAGCCACGATGATTGTTGCTGCCCACACAGAAAGTTTCTCAGTCAGGGCAGCATCAATGCTTTCACGTGAGTGCAATCAGCAGCAACCCAGAAAGTCAAAAGACCAGGAGACTCAGCTGAGGATGAGGAGAGCGTGGTCTGCCTGAAACCCAGCTGCTGTGAGGTGAGAAAAACGGTGGGACTGGGAGAAAGAGGGAGGAGAGAAGGTGCAATGTGATGCTGAAGTCACACCATGCTGCTGACCTTAAGAGTGATTCACTGAGCACCGCGTTCTCTGTCAGGTAGGAAGCAATAAGCAGAGAACATCTGGCATTCCTGGCCACGAAAAGACCCAAGCCAGTTGTTCTACTCTCCTCGTTCAGCTGCTGTAGGAACCAGCTACAGACAGCTCTAGGAAGGAAGTGTTACTATGGGGAAAAGGAATGAAACTTGATTAAAATAAACTTTTATAATTCAACACAAAGCTAAGGATAAGAGACTTATCCTTAACTGTGTCTGTTTACCCATAATTGTTATTGGAGACATAACTGCACAGTTACAGGTATAGTAATCAAACACTCATAAACTCGATTCTGAAGGTCAAATTTTCCTAAAATCATCATATTTTTGATTGTGACTTCTAGTGGCAGCATTCAGCAGTTCTCCTCAAGTCAGGAGAAGTTGCCAAACGCAACTACACTTCAATAGGTACAAAGTACCTATTGGAGGAATTACTGGTTTTGCGTTACCATAAAACATGCATCACATTCTCATCACCTCTCGTTACTGCACAAGCAGTACTTTTTCCGGGTTAGGCAAGCCAGTTCTAGTCCTTCTCACCTACTCTGTCCAACATTTACACAATGGATCAGACCTTTCTGTGGGTCTCTTTAGTTTTTCTTTCTGTTCCCCTTTCCTCTTCCTCCAGCAAGTCACATTCCCAACATTCCTTCATTTTTTGTTCATTCATGTGGGTTTTATATTTGGCCTCCACAAAATTGATATGTCTGTTTGTGTACATACACAAGTAAGCGCATACACGTATTTACGTACACAAGTAAGCAGCTAGATCACCTCAGCCTCTCTTTGCACCTCATCGTGACAGTCCTGTTAATAAGTCGTCTGCGCAATCCAATATTCCCTGTGGCAAAAAATGACTTTTTACTGGTTAGCACCAAAGGCATAACTGCTGTGTTTGCACTTGGGCCAGCTGACTCGCTGATTCTTTTTCAGATGTTTTTGCCGTCAAACTTTTCTATTTTCCACTGTCAACAAAAACCCAGTTCAGTCAAAGCCTGAAAAAGTAACACTGTCATTTAACATAGTGGAGTGATGGTTTCTTACAAAATGCTATGAATTAAACCCAAGATTTTTCTAGTGAAAAATGATGAAAAAATGGAATTTAGGTGGCCGTTTTTTCACTTTGATAAGCCCCATCTTCGATTCGGGGCTGCTTGCCACTCAAAACTTTCAAAACTCAGCTTGCATTTTAACAAGAAAAAACAATGCTTAAATGTATTCAACAAGGCCACTTGGTTGTACGCTGCTGTAGTGTTCCAAGAGACAATATCACAAGTAGTGATTTACAGAAACCCTCTCATTTTTCAATGAAGTCAGTTATGTGAGAGTCCCTAGATCAGGCTTTTTGTGGTGCTGAGCTGCTGATGCTTCATGGTAGAGCAACCCATGTCTGATATTTAAAACTAGCTACCCAGCCTTTGGTCTCAGGCTCTCTGCCTCTCTCCTGCAGAAAACTTGCAAATGTACAGAGAGGTACAGCTGTAAGAGCCAAACCCAGTTTCACAATTCTTCCATTTCCAGGTAAGCCTCCCAAATGACATTGCGACACTCTCCTACTGTACACAAGGGAAGCTCAAAAATGTTTAGTCAGTTCTTGGGATGTCTAGGTCTGCATAGTTTACTGTACTCCCAGGAACTGCAGAACTATGGTCATGAAGAGCATACGAAGGAATTGACCATCAATTCCCTTCTCTTACTCCGTCACTAATTTGTCAGATGAACCATCATGAAAGTAACACTTGAAATTCAATATATATAATACACATTCCCAACATTTTCTAAAATATGCCCTGGTTTTTTAATTAAAATGTGAAGTGTATGCACTGAAGGACTTGCTCCTTTGCCAGGAGCAAGTGCCTTGTGCAACTTCCCACCATGGACATCAAATGTCAATTGAAAAAATACTTCATTTTGTTCTTGCATTGAAACTTCTCCAACTTCATTACGTTTGGAAACATAATGTAGTAGTAGAGGGCAACATTATGTCTGATATATATAATTAGTTTGCAAAACAATATAACCAGGGGACACATTTTTGATAGAATCACTGCTTCACACAGTAGCTGCAGAATAATGGATCACATTGACTGATCCTTCTTGCTAATGCTATGACAAAGTAAATGAGCATTTGTATGAAAATGCCGTAATAGTTGAAGCTTGAATTAGAGAGTCAGTAACCTTTGTTTGTGATCATAAATTACAGAGGAACCCTTCAGGCAAGAATGTAACATTAAAAAAAACCAGAAACAAACCACACACCAAACAATAAAAAACCCCAAAACATCCAAAGCCAAGAGATCCAACCCATCAAATACTGAAAATGCATTATATTGTGTACCTACTGTTAAGCACTTAAGATCCTATAGTACAAATCGCCTCCGGCAGTTTCTAAAGTTATCTCACAGGTTAAATGGACACCCACAGGTAGAGATTAGTCATTTATAAGACAAAGGTATAAAACCTCATTTCAAGTACTAAAGGTGTCTTACAGTCAGCTTCTCTCTCATTTTGAACCTATCCATTTTTTCCTCCTGTTCCTGGGTGAAGGGCTAGTACTAAGGGCAAGCCACCAAATCTGGCAGTATATGAGGCTTTTCCCAATTAATAACTTAAAGGAAATGGGAGCAAAAAGGCGTTACTCTTTCAGATCCAATAACTTCAGTTTTACCTTCTCACAGCAGGGCATCAGTAAGTTATTAATAATACCTGACTTTTAATCACTTATGCCCTCTTCAACAGTAACATAGTGGTATGTCATCCTCAAATGTGGAATTGGCACAAAGCGCTGCGAGCACCTGAGAGATGTCATGTGCAGCGTGAGCCCTTTTTGTCTGTAACCCCAGCTCCAGAGGAATCTCAGTATTGAAACGTCAGGTTCTACAGGCGGTGAGAGCCTCCTGCCTGAGTGTATTCTGTTAGCCCTTTCTTTTGCAGCCTGGATGGAAAAACAGGTAATTTAGAGCTTGCAGCGGGGAAGGGAGGAAGGAAGGAGGAGGAAGAATTCTGCAAGGAAATATGCAAGGAAACTTGCTTATTTGCAGGTTTCACTGAAGGCAGGGAGAGCTGTAGAGTCCAAAATTTCTGGGAAAAAGATAAAAGCAACAGAGGCTTGATTATACTCTTCTTAACAAAGCAGAATTTCTGACTTACCTAGAAGACTATTTTAATTATTATATTAACATTTCACAATGGCTTGGAGTTGATTATCTTTTTTTCCTCTTTTGACACTCCAAGCGCTTTCAGTCTCCATAATCAAAATGAAGAAACTTTCAGATATTTACGACAGGCTTGGCAGAAACCCGGACTTGGCAGAAATCACACCAAAGAAAGAAGGCACTATCATGCCTGTGAATAGTAATGGGGAAGAGGCAGAGGTACCAAGAGCAGCGTGCTTACAGTACCTTAAACCGACCAGACGCAGAGGTAACTGCTGTACCTTTTGCAGTGCTCAGACAGGAATATTCCCCGGAGTTACTAATGCTTTGAGCAGCGCTGCTGACCAGTCACTTAACCACTCGCGTCCTACGCGCAGGAGAAACAATGCCCCCTACTTCCACATCCCCGTTCAACGCAACGCTGCAGAAAGTTAGCTGTGTGCTGACGCTGCACGCAGCTTGTATGTTTGTGAACAAAGATTATTTTTAGCCTCTAAGCAAAATTTTTGTCTCTTGGGTCAACAGATCTTAATATTTAGCAGACTAGCAATAACCCACGAATGCATATTCTATGCCGTTTTCAACACTAGCAAGATAAATGGTGGACGAACATAAGTTTCTGGAAGATAAATTCAAATAGAGATGTAATCACAGCAAGCAGCAGTTTAGAGCAGAAGCACACGCTAGGCACTTTGAAGGGGACACGGGGTCCCATCTCTCTTTGACTACTGAGACCAGTCTCCAAGCTAAGGTTCCTAAAATACATCCCCAGAAGTAAATGTAACTCTCCTCTCCTTTTTGCTTTCCCCACATTGTAGTCCTCTGTGGCTCAAAAGCCAGAAGCACAAGTCCTATGCTGGGACGCGATGTATCAGCTCAGTATGTGTGCCTGGGCAGGGGTATATGCACATGTATGCACAGGCAGGTAGATCAATACATGACTGACTGCTCAGAAAGGAAAGCAACAAAATCTATGAAGAGCAACAGGGTCTACCGTAAAGCTAAGTTTTTCTGGAGTTAAACTTGGAAGTTTAGCTCCTTTTTCACAGCAAAGTTCAGATCAGTCATTTTTACCAGCTATGCAACAGATACTCCTATTTTCTCTTTTTTTATGAGAATAAGGCAGTCTTTTCTCCATGTATACACTGATTTTTTTTTTTTAACTGACCTCTCATTTTTACTTTCCTCAGGTAAATGTCTGCTGGGTTAATACTCCAAGAAGAATAGCTAATAGTAGAGAGCATAAATGTCTATGAAATTATAATATCTAATAAAGCAACTTCTCAAGCTGGTTTTCATAATGTGCAGAAAGCCTGGGGTTGCCCAGTCTCACAAAGCATCCAAATAACACAGCGACTTTATAAAATTAATAACCTCTCAAACGCCTGCTGGATTAAGAAGCTATACAAATTGTGCAAACTGTAAAAACCATAGCATGCTTCTGTCACTTAAACAGGAACTAAATAACTACAAGGCTGAGAAATACCACTTGATTTGGTTTGGGTGACCTTGTCTTGGCAGGAGCCACAAGTTGAATTAAGGTGAAAACAGGAGACAGTTCACTTGTTAGCATCATAAACGAAAGAGATTCAAAGCCTGCTTGGATTTTCAGATGCGAATGCCAGCATACAAAGTCAACACAAGTCACAATCAGCACACAGGATTGCGTGTGTGTAGCACACACATCTGTGCCGTGTTAGATAACATCAGCAAAAATTAAACTACGGAAAAGCAAACTCACGGGGATGCTGCTACATGAAATCTCATCTACATTCCGGTTAATAAAAGAAGTAAACATATTTGCAAGGGTGCTATGAAGTAGGAAGATTTTCATTCCTCAGCCCAACTTTAAGATGAAGCAGAAACAGAGTCCTGCTCCGTTCAAACCCCCAATATTTCAAGTTCTCCAGCAGCACGAGAGAAGCTAATTAACGCAAACCAAAGGATGACGAAATGAAGCCAGATAAGCCATAAATATCTACATATATAAGCACACAGCAAGCAAGATAATGAAAAGTTAGCTAGATTTACCGTTTTAATTATCCAAGTGGGTGGTTTGTTTGGGTTTGGGTTTTTTTTTTTTTTTTTGGAAACGTCGGGAGCTGCTTCCACGAGGACTCCTCCGTACGCATCCGCACCGCGGCAGGCGCCGGCTCCGCAGCGCGGGGAGCGAAGCGCTTCCCTCCGCAGCCGCC
>JAVJGI010000014.1:113457668-113506482 GCA_035590275.1 Ibycter americanus | reverse complement strand
CAGTGATGCTCGGTAATGCTGGGCTATGCCCGGCGGTGCCCAGTGATGCTCGGCGCTGCCCGGCAATGCTGGACGATGCCCGGCGGTGCCCAGTGATGCTCGGCGCTGCCCGGCAATGCTGGACGATGCCCGGTGATGCTCAGCGGCGCCCGGCGATGCTCCCCCTCCGCTGCCCGCGGCTCCCGGGCGGCCGCCGCGGGGGTGCGCCTACCTGCCGGGTGGTCTCCCCCCGCTCCGGTGCGATGTGCCGGGGGGAGGGATGCCCCCCCCGCCGGCCTGCAGGCAGCAGCGGGGTCCCTTGCGGGGGCTGCCCTGCGCTTGTGCCGCCTTCCCGGCTCCCCGCGCCGGACGCGGGCTGGGAGGAGTCGCACGAGTCCTTGGGGGGTGGGGGTGGGGGGTGGGGGGTCCTGCACTGGGGGGAAAAGCTGCTGCCTCGTCGTCGTCTTTTTAGTCTTTTTGGGGGGGAGATGGGGAAGGTCTGTTTGAAGCACCTGACTTCTGTGGGATCTTGGATCTTCTTAAGTGCATGCTCGTGGATGGGGCCGTTAGCCGCCTCCAAAATGTTTTGGCCGGGCTGTGAGGAGCAGGCACCAGGGTGCGTGTGGTGCAGGGGTGGCCAACTATGCGCTCAGTTCTGCAAAAGCAAAAGAGCAGCTGGAGGAGTCATGTATTTGGATGAGGAGATTTTAAAGTGAGTGGTACCCGAGCGATGTGCTTACACAGCCCTGGGAGGTAACCGCCCTGCTGTCCCTGGGCTCTTCAGCCCCTACCAACAGCCGCACGCCTGTTCAGTGCCTTCTCCCTCTTCGTGGCACCCAGCGCTGGGCCTCCACGCTCAACACGCCTCAGTGCTTGCCTCTAGCCCATCAGCCGAGGAGGCTGAGTACTGCACAGCCAGCCTTATTGCAAGCAGAGCTTTGAGCTCCTCTTTACATGCTGCTTGCAGTTCGCTTCCCTGATGCATATTTTTCCTTGGTACTCAGGAATATTGGGTGCTAGTTAGCACCCTTTCCTTTAGCTCACGATGTTTGTTGTTCGCTTGGACCTCTGTTCATACAAATCTTTTTTGAAGCAAACCAAAATGTGTTTCAGTGAAACCAGCCCCTACGTACCGTTGCTAACTTCTATGCCACAAAAGTTTTAAAAATCTGAAAGTACTAGGAGTAAATTTAAAACCTTTGTTATTCAGAAAGGCAAAGGAAAAGCTTTATAGACAGAAGGTCTGTCAGCTACCTCCATCACACAGCCACACTGCAGTTTCATCAGTCTAATTAGAGGCAGTCTCCCTGGATCATTTACTGCCTGCCAGGTTCTGAGGTGGCTGCTTAGGACTCTTCTGCAGGCTTTTAAAGTTCCAGTTTTATGCGAGCTGAACACAGATTTTCTTTTGCAGGTTTTGGCACTGGTGAGTACAATCTTCTCCTCCCTCAGCTACCTACCAGTCACATGTATCTCCTGCTACTGTTTGAATTAAAGAATGAAGTTTTAACTATATCCCAAGTGACCTTAGAAATAGCAGAGGTTAAGTAAAACGGTCCTGCTCCGTCCACTGCTCCTGATGAGTAAGAACTGACTGTTTAGGATTAACCTGTGTTCGCTCTATAGTCTGCAGCTGGCTTCAGATTGATGCCATTACACTCGGTCTAACGGGAACGTGAAAGTGCCTCTCTAGAACTGACAATTTAGCATATGTTTTTTCTGTAGTGCCTATAAACGTTTTAAAAAGATTTTCTCTTAGGGAAAACTGCTCGGGTGACATCGATGGTGGCAGAAATTATCTAGTAATTCCCAAAACAGTGTGCAAGGGCACTGGATGTCACAGTGTGAGCAAGTAGTCTCTCCAGCTCCTTCTTCAGATAACTCCTTAGGACCTCTGGCTTCCTGTGGTGTTTGCTCATTGCTGCTTTGTTCCTCATGTGTTTTGGTTTCAAACTGTGGCTCATCCTCAGATTGTACATCACGAGCAAAGCTACCCCCTACTTAGTGTAGTGGCATCTTGATCCGCTGGTGTGCCTCATAGCAGTAGATCTGACGGTGGCAAGAAGGGGCTTTTCCATTTTGATTGTAACAGGTAGCAGTTTAAAGCTTATTTTTCAGAGTAAATTTTTTTGGTGTTCTTTTACATGGGAACAGTCATACTGGGTCAGGCAGAATGCCCTTCTAAGTCCATTATCTTGTCTCTGAGGAGAGCTGGCAGTGGGTACTTAGGAAAATAGTGGAAGACCTGGGCAAATACAGAAGGAGATCCTTGTCCTGGTATACCCTCTCATCTTGCTGAAACTTAGGCAATACAAGTTTGAAATGCTAGCTATGCTTTTGTATGTAATCACCTTGAGGGATCTTTTCTGTAATAGTGTCTACAGATACTTTTTGAACACCTTTATACTTTTGGTATCCGTTCTATCCCTCCAGCAAGCTGTTCTACAGTGCACCTAGCCAGTGGGCTTATGAAATAGCATTTCTTGCTTGTTTTAAACTTCTGCTTAGAAAACGCGTATGTCAAACTGAAAGTCAAGCAACAGTGGAAAAGTTTTACTTAGCTTAAGTGATATTTGCATGAGTTTAGATAAACCTATTTAATCCCCTGCATTTTTTTAAAAAAAATAAAATAGGTCAATGAACAAGTAATAGCTGCATACAGGGCCACTATGTTTGCTGGAGGAAGGAGGCCCACACTTCTTATGTTCTTGGATCTCTTTTTTTTTTTTTTGAGACAGGCTTTTTGCCCTGAGTTCCCACAGCACCTGCTGCATCAAAGCCTTGATCCTGGACTCAGGCTCCAAGACACTATGATAACACAAATAATAATAATGCATTGTTTGAGTGATAAATAAAAAGCAAAAAATTGGTGTGATGGCTGGTCTGTGGATGCAGAACATTGTTGAGTTTTGTGACATGTATTTCGGTCCCTTTCTGAGAGACTTGATGCAGAGAGAAACATTTTCTTAGACAATAAAATCATTGAGTTCTTTGAATTCAAGATTACATTTCCCATCTTTTGTTTCCAAACAGTGCTCGTCACCTGCTATGATGCTAGCCCCAGCTTCTTCCTTGAGCTGACAGTTAATCACCAGCATCTCAGAAATCTGTTGAGATACAATTCTCCAGGTATGTCTGTGGCCAGGAGAACCCCAGGAGGGGTTTCTGTCCATTTTACTGTAAACTCTCCACAAACTAAGCCAGAAAATCTGGATCTGTGGACATCGACAAGGCTATGGAAGATCGGCATGAATCACAGTCACCCTCCACTGCAAAGGACTGCCTTTCTCTGCTCTTGGCTTTTATCACCTTGCTTGGGGGTGGGGGTTGGGGTGGGGGGGCAGGGGGGTGGATGTTGAAAAAGCAGCACTGCCCTGCAGCACATCCCGAATCTCAGGAAGAGATGTGCCTTATGGAGCTACTTATTCCCTGCACAGTGCCAGCTAATGGCCTCTCCCAGGGGTGGTGGAGTAGATGATAATGAGCTGACGTGTAAAGCTGGTATGGGAGAAGAGTGGGGCAGGGAATCCTCTTTACCACGGTGTTTGAAATTCCAGTATCCAGCCGTGAAGTCCAGGTTGCTTTCCTCTTCCCCTGCCTCCAAACTGTCTCACGTCAGTATGGAGTGAAAGGAGGACTGGAGCTAGTTTGTAAGCCACCGTCCTTTGCAAACCCTCCTCCCTCCTCGGCACTACAGACTTGATACATCAGAAAGCCTGGTGGCTTTTCCATCACATTTAAATTCCTCTTGTGCAATAAATCAGGGGGATGATTTGTATGTCTTATGTGGCATTCCTTTGTCTGCAGGCTCTGTTTCTTTCTGGGATGTTTCTTTCCAGGGGTGTTAAGAAGCTTTAGCAGTTCCCTGCTGCTTCATCCTTTCCCATTTACTAATGTAAATCTTCTGGTGGCTGGGGTCTGCTGACAGCCGCCTTTCCCTTCTGCCTGGATCCTATCGACAAGCCTGGAGGTTAATCAGGTGGGGATGCTGGCATTTTTTCCTCATAGACCTCCTCCTTTCCTGGCATGGGTTTGAGAAAATAAAGGCTTTTGTTCTGGAAAAACATAATAGCATGCTGGCGAAGACTGTGGTAAAGCTCCCATTCTGTGCCGCAGGTGGGTGAGGAGGTTAATGGGCAGCTGCTATTCCCGCCTCCTTCCTCAGCGCGGGGTATGCCTGTGCAGACCGCGAGTGCCACATCTTCCCACTGAACAGAGCTGAATAAGTGGGGACTTGCACAGGAACACATCATTGCCTACGCTGTTTAATTTGTATCACGCTGGTGGGGGTGACGGTAGCTAACGAGCACTCTGTGATGGTGCCCAGGCATAGTTCAGAGGAGAGCACGGGCCAAGGGCTGTTCCTCTTAGGCACTGTGGTTACGGCAAGCTGGTGGTGGATATAAAGTCAGCTGTATGTAGACACAGTCAGTGGCTTCTTTAGTGTATTTTAGCTGTGAGGATCTCAGCAGAATATTTTGCAGTAGGGAGTAGTGTGTATGCGTGCACATGTAACACACGGGGATCATGAGAAGGGTGTTGTACCACGTAAGAACGATAAGGGTTATTTATTACCAAGATAATGCTAAGAAGAGGAGAGTGTTTAGTTATGTAGCAGAAAAGAACCCATGCAAAAAACTTAGCCATTCATTTCTGAAGGACTTTTGTAGCTTTCTCCTGCACGCACTTTGTAATGCTCAGCCTGAGTTGCCACATTCCCATCCTCTGTGGCCTTGGGGATAGCCAGTAAAATCTCCAGTGAGGGCTAAAGTGCTGGTGCCTGAAAGTATGGGGGTTCTGTGAACTGTTTTGCACTGCTGACCACCCCTCACAACCCCTCCAAGAAAACCCCACTGTGGGAACTAGCTACATGTGACAGCAAGCTGCTATGTGTTGTAACTTGGTATTTGCTGCTTCTGTTGTTACCTGGTACCTCCTTGTCACTTTACCTCCGTTGTGTTACCCTGCCACCGCATGCCAGCCCTAAGGCAGAGGGGGAAGAAAGGTTTTAGTGAGTCTTTTGCAGTTGTGATGGGGATGGGCCCCACTATGCCCTTGGCCAGAGCCATCCCTAGAAAACAACACATTTGCTTTCTGGGGCATGGAGAAGAAGCCCTGACTGTGTTTGTGTGGACATCACCAAAGACATGGAGCACAAGACAAAAGAGCTGAAATGACGCAAGAAATTAATGTGGTGGATAGTACTGCCAGAAGAGATTTCCTCCCACTGGGTTTATGAAAGGTAAGTATAAAAGTCGCTGTTTAGTCTCTAGGGCCCCACTGTCTTGGAGAAGCAGCTTCTCCTTGGCAGAGACATTTATCAGGACAACAACTCAGCATCACAGGGGATACACATGCCTTTTTGATTTTTACAGCTGTGCTCTTAGAAGAGCTCTAGCTGACCATCTTCCCCCCTTTTTAAATCCCTCTACTCTTTTGTTCTTCTTTCTGAGCATACCTGTCTATTGCACATACCCTGACCAGCTTGCATGGTGTGAAGGGAGGCTGAACCAGGGTGACACAGAGATCTGGAGCAGGCTCAGCTCAAGGACAAATGCCCCTCAGAGCAGCATGAGGGGGCTCAGTGGGTGGCTTCGTGGACGGGAGAGGTAAGAAGGAGCTTGCTGGACCTGCAGTGCAGCTGCCAGAATTTGGCATCAGAGCCCTCTTTTGGAGCTGTTCCCGAGTCCCAGGATGACCTAGGGACTGATGCCTCACAGTTCTTGCCTTTTCTACTTTGTTATAAATACCTACACATTTGGGATAAAATATGATACGCAGATGCCAGGCTAACATCAGTTTGATGACGGGGTTATGATGCTATTATTTACATTACGGTGCCTAGAGAGTAGGGAGTATAGCCTTGTTGGCTCTGCCTTGCACAGCCGTCACAGTAATGCGCTGCGGAGTGCCCTTAATGAGGGTCAGTGGAGCAGTTCAGCAGGGGCAGTGACAGACCATCTGCAGGCTGCAATACCGGGTACTCAGCCTCCCTCCAAATCAGACTATTTGTTTGCATCCTTTAATTCAAACACTCTGAGTTCTTTTAAAGTCTATTAAGTGAGAATGCAGATTGCTGCTTAGGAAAATAGCAGATCATTTTTGCTTCATGAAATGTGTGTATCTCATTGCTGTGTATCTAAACAGGGAAAAACGTGGAAATGTTTATCCTCTGTACACAATATTTACACTCCATGTATTTGAACCTGTTCTTATCACAGAGGCCATTGGATTAAGCTCAAGCATACCCCACAGCAGATCTGTCGTGATATATGGGTCAGGGCATGGTGTGTTGCTCTTCTCCAAAGACAAATGGAGAGGCCAGGAGCGCCTCTTGGAAAAGGGGATGCCACAGCTTCTATGGACAGAGGGTGGGAAAGGATATGCACAGCAGTGGGTAACAAGAACAAGAAAGAGACTGGGACTTTAAAAAGCATGAGTGTTGCCTCACGATGGACAGGAAAAGAAGAACGCAATGGGAAGTCACTCAGAACAAAACCATGAAACTTAACAGTTACCAGAAAAATTCATTACAGAGTTTCCAGAATGTGAAAACTGAATATGACACGCAGCTGAGAGGGAGGACAAGGATGCTTATATCCTGATTTACAACTTGATTATGTCAGCAAGAAGTCCAATACATCTTTCTTAGATTTAGTAACTTCCGTTCCAGTTGTCCACTGGGGTTTTAGTGACTATCTTCAAGCCAACATATATCAGTGTGTATATTCATGTTGTGAAAAGAACTACAGAAGCTGGCAAAATCCCTATTCTTTCTGCCTTCCTTCAAAAGTGAGGATGTCCTCCACATTTCTTATTTTCCTGAAGTACAGAAACTATGCAATATGATCCAAAGTTATAACTGCCTAAGAGATTAGGTGTCTATGTCAGTCCTTAGTAAGTATTGAATCTATTCTTAATTATAACAAAGAGCACAGGGGTCTGAGGGAACCTTTAGGTGAGAGCCACTAGAGAAATCTTGATCATCTTCACTCTAAATTACTGGGTAACTACATTGAACAAATTAAATCTTTAGGCAGATTGTTGTCTCTGGGAATGCATGTTTTAGTTTTCTGGAAATCGTATTTTCCACTTGGCTGGGTGCTGCTGTGCTGTCAGCTGCAGTGATCACGCTTGCACACATGCACACAGAGGCTGGTATCAGAGCAGTACACAACTGGAAAGGGATGAGTTTGATTAGCAAAAAGAAGAAATGCTAATTACAGGGCAAAATGGCATACAGTATGCTGATAGCTACAGGTAATAGTGCCCTTAGCACATCATTAAAACATATCTGATACCTCAAGCTAAAAGGCTTGCTGTAGCATGTAAAGCAGTAATATAAACAACAACTTCAGAACTCAGCTTGGTAATAAAAAAAAATGAGCGTATCTTTTTCCCTAAAGAGAAATGCTTTGCATAAATACTGATCATGAGAACTATGGATGTCGGCAGTGCTTGTAGAGATGTGTCAATGCTGATAAAAAACTCAGTGGCATGGGGATAACTTCTGAAAATGGCAAAAAAATATATGCATAGTGTCTACTTAAATACACACCAAAGTTCCAGTAACAGAATTCAGCTCTGAAGAGGGAAAGCCAGCATTCAGTTGAAAGAAATTATATTTCGTTCCACTTCGACACAATCTGAAGCAATTTTAATTGAAGAAAAGGGTATGGACCAGTCTCTGCTGCGTTCCACTTTATTGTGCTTTCTCCTAATTTCTGCAGGCTTTGCTTTTTCTCTAATTTGTTGCTCTTCTGTTTGTTTGTTCGTGGTTTTTTTTTCCTGCTATATTGTGTCATTTCTGTATTTCTTTGTCCCTTTTGTACATCACATTTTTTTGTTTGTTTGCTTCTGGTTTTTCTGTCTTTTATTGTTAGAACGAGTTCTGTTAAAGTTGCATTTGGAAACCTTGTCCAAAGAGGGAACGTCCACTGTGTGAGGACTACAGATACTATTGGTAGGCAATAATCTCTTCTTCCCATGTAATTAGATAAAACAGCAAAACGGCATAAAAGAGAACAAAAGCATTGGTGGGTGAGGTAACTTCTTGGTTTTCTTACCTCTTGAAGCTCACTCATATTTAATTAAACAATTTTGCTGATTTTTTTTATAGAAGGAAGGTTCGAAGCAACGAAATAGAGTTAAAAAAAAAATTATATAATGTACCATATCAGCTGAGGACAAGAAGGCTGTGGAGAATGGAGGAAAGGAGATTGCCACCTACTTAAAATGAAGAACGTGCCTTCCATGTTATCAGTGCTAAGAAGCTGTGCCTTCGCTCCCTCAAATTCACACGCAGACATTTCAAAATCCTTGTGAATGAGCACACGTAAGCAATGTAAACTGCAAGAGGTAAACTATGTCCCATAACTCATTCTGATCTTACAACAGTCTTTCCCTTTGGACATCTTAAAGACGTTTTGTTCAGCCAGACTCCCGTCTAGAAATCCCAAAGCTTCATTCCCTGCTAGTAGGCTACCAGGATTATTTTGATAACAAGCAGCTTTGGTCACAGCCCTAGGGTGCTGTCTCAGTAAGCAGGCTGATTTTGTTCTGATTCAGATTTGTTGTAGATTTCCTGAAGTCTGTGGGGCTCCATAGTTTTCACTGGGAAGGAGAGTCTTTGTCATCTTGGAGATATTTTCAAAACCAATGAGAACTTGCTCAAGTGAGTGACTGCCTCCTCCCTGATGTAAAAAAAAGCAGATCTAACAATCTAAATCTTATAAGTAGTTAGATCTGTTTTCTGCAGGAAAGAAGGCATGACATCAGTCATCAGGAAGGACAGAGGTGGTTTCTACATAATCTGATTCAAAATGAATTTACGATCCATGCTGGAGAAGCTGCGCCTAACAGCAGAGGAGCAATGGCTGAAGGAGAATGGCTTCCAAGGTGGCCGAGTGGTGTGCATGCATTTGTCTCAGAGCTGCCAAGTGCAGCATCTCTTGCCCAAAGTTTTTTTTGCACTTTCCGTGGACATTTGTGCTGATTTTGACTGAATGAGACCAACATGACTTTTTCCATAGCTAGATCAGTACTTGTCACTGCATGCTTCCACCAGGCTCTGACTTCCACTTCCACTTCCACAGACTGCAGGATTTCTCCTTGAAAAAAAATCCTTCTCCCCTTCCCTTATCCTTCTTAATCCAGAAAGATATTGATAAATTCCAGTACAGCCTGGCACTAAATAGCTGCTACTGGTTCTCTTAAAGAAATCTTGGTGTGTGGTTCTGATTGACTAAAAGGTAAACAGACCGCACAAGATAGATAACATTTAATTTAAGGTAAAATTATTAGGGTTTGCTCCGATATCTCTGAGTCTTTTTGTTTTCTGCTGCTTTGATTCATATTTAGAAAATTCCCTTGGTAAACGAAAAGCCCAGGAACATTTTTATTGCAAAGGTTTTGAATCTTCCATTATTAAACAACTTGACTGATTGCATTGTTCTTAAACAGACTGAGCTCAGGTGAGGATATGGGAGAACAGATGAGACAAATATTCTAATAGCTTCTAAATAAATGCATCTTTCCATGACAGCATTTGCTTTTAAAGATCCCACTCTCTGAAATAGCTTCTCACATCATTAATGAATAGTGTATGGCTGGCTGATTGTTCGCCTTCTTTTGTGCAAGAGCTTGGTGGATTTGCTTTGAATACAGACTATGGAATGAGTGTGTTTGAGATTTCAAAAGTCCCTGTTTTCTAAAAAGCAGCTTTGCCACCAAGCTACATCTCTGGAAATGTGTAACATTATCTCTTTTTTTCTTTTTCTTCCCAGTTTCTTGGGTTGTGAAAATGTAAATCATATTTTAGGACCCCCACCAATCTATCTATGTTTTCCCCTGTTCTGAATAAGCCTACCCTTTCAAAGCTCAGCTGAATTTGAAACTGTAAAAAGTTCTGCTGAAAGAACATAGGAAAAGTTTCTTTTGTGTTATTTTCTAAATAAATCACTAGATTACGCCTTTTCTTTTCAAGAAATAGTTAAATGTAACTTTGTAAGTGATGGTGAGATTGTCATGGGGAAATACTGGTGGTTAGTGTGTTTTCTAAAAAAAAAAAAAAAATACTCAAACACAGATTTATATTGACCAGCTGCATATCACATGAGATCCCCAAGATCTGGGGCTGGTAAGGTTCCTGGTCACTCACTGCAGTCAGCCTTCCAGTTACTTGCAATGGAGGGAAACCTTCTAGTGACAGTCGCCTTTCTCCAAAGACAAGAAAATTGGGGAAGTTATTGGCAGTTCTGCTTTTACCCTGAAAAACTTTAGCTAGGCATCCAAGCGTTTCCAATAGATAACCACCTCTTAAGTTTTCTGCCTTGCATTACTCACCCCGGTGCCGTTCCTCTTTTTTTGAGAAATGCTGGGCTCCCTCTGTCACCATGGAGCTTTGAATGTTTTTCTTTCATACACTTCCCAGAAACATCCATTTTTCTACATATTTTTCCTCTCCCTCCATTTGTGTTTTTCTGTCTCACCTATCTTGCAAACCCTTGCATGCATTCTAAGGCATTACACCTTCACCTGCTTCCTTACAAGGAAAGATGCCTCCTGAGGTGTGTTTTTCCATGTAATTCCTGTGCTGTGCACGTGTGTTGCTTTCTCAGGCTCCGTTCCACTCCCCCACCTCTAATAAAACCTTTGGTCTTAACATTTAGTAGGGACAATCTTTCAAAATCATTTGCATACACCTAAGGGCAGCTCTTGCTGCCTACTCCTGTTTTGTCTTAGAATAGTCTAGAAGATTTTAGGAAGAATAGTAAAATATGGTTAGGAGATCTGTCACATCCATAATCTTCAGATTTATTTGATAGAAGAGCAACCAGTGGCTCATTAGTTTGTTCCTGGCATCATCTGTGTGTGTGAAGCTCAGCTACTGCTTTCTTTGAAGTTTAACCGTTGCCTGCTTGCTGGTACTTTTATGAAACTATCTTTGCAAAGAACAAAGAAGTCTTAGGTGAAAATCAGGATTCCACCGAAGTGTATTCTGCTGTCCACCAAAAGTCTTCACTGGTTGGTTTCCTGAACTTTTATACGAATACAAGAACGTGGGAACTTCATTCACTGATTTGTTGGAAGGTTTTTATGAGGGAAAGCATTTGCAGTTAATAATAAAAGACATTCAAACCTATAAATACATTATTTTGGGTTTATAAATGTCACAATTGATCTGCTTTGCGGACTAGGTGGAGCTTGAGGCTAGGGAGCCAGCTGGCTTTGTTTGCCGTCAGATCCAGCTGGGAAATAGCCAGGTGATTTCTATAAAGGGATAGAAACAAAGTAGGTGGGTTTGGTTGTTTGCAAGGGGTGGGGGGCTGAAGTGCTTGCAGCCTGCCTGGGGCAGGCGGGTGGCTGGGCTCTGTGCTTCAGCTATACAGCCTGTCCCAAAGAACACAACCTTAGCGGCAGCTCCGGTCCTTCTGGGCAAGCCGTTAGCTTGTTTTGGTGCTCCTCAGCTAAAGGTTTAGCTATTGAAAGTGAAGAAGATGGGAGTTTTAGAGTTGGCACCTGAAGTGGTAGGGTTCAGGCTGTAAGCAAAAGCTTTGGCCTGTTGGATGCCAGGGGAAAAAGTGCAGCTGAGCTCAGTGTTCCTCTCATCTGCCGCAGCTAAGCCAAGGTAAGGTGGTTTATGGTTGATACGCTTCCATTTTGCTTGGGTTACGTGTAGATGAAGGTGGCACCTGGCTCCCACCTCCACAGGGTTTCCCATGCAGGGTAGGGGCTTCAGCCTTACCCAGGGATGCTGTGGGGGCCTCCCCTCTGACCCATAGGTGTGCTGGGGTCTGGGCTGTGTCAGCCACCTCCGTGTCACCACTGCGTGACTCTCAAGGCTGTTTGAAGAAGCAAAGTAAAGGTGGTTTTGATGCACGTTGAGAACGTTATACCTAATGATGAGGAAGCGTCTGATGTGGAGCACCTAGCTTCATTGCTAAGAGTCTGTTGTTAGTGGGTGGTGTGGCCTTTCATGGAGATGTTTGTGACTGTAACGTAGCGGGGATGAGTCTTACTGTTCTGCAAAGTTTAAGGTTCATCAAGGCATGCTTTTGGGAGGGTAAAATTGTATTTCCCAATTAACCTTAAAATAAATGTTTGGATTTAAGGTAATCAAATGCTTTGATGCTCTGAAAATGTATCCTTATTTTAACTCTTAGCATATGTATTTTTCTTCCTCTTTGTTAAAAAGTACATCTATTGGCTTAAATCAAATACCGTGGTGGTGAGGGGTGTTGGGAATATGAATAGGTTGATCTTTATTAAGATATATATTTTTTATGAAATAGCAAAATATGCTATCGAGGACTTTGAGGTGAGATAGAGGTTGGCCAAGAGTACTTGATTCTTTTTCTGTGTAATCACTTGTACTTAATGAAAGCTTGCTGGAAGGCTTGGAATACTGTTGAAAATGCAAAACTCGCAGCGCTACACTTCTTTTCCTAACCAAAGCTGTTCTTTTATGGTAACCCTTTCCAATATAAAGTTGGAAAAAATAAAAGGTCCATCAGAATGGCGCCTGGGGTGTTACTGAGAGATTGTGCCTGAGATACCTCTACACTCTGAAAGTCTTTTTGGTATCCATCTAACTCTTCCTGCTCTCCCACTATTTAAAGCTTACTTTCCTTTACACTTTCTTGGAGAACTTGAATGTACTGACCTTTAGGGTATGCTGTTTATAATATATTGATGATGATCCAACATATATTTAAGTAAAGAACACCACTGATTTTTGCAGAATTTTAAGCTGAAATGCTGCAAGTTCTGCAAAGACCACAAGAAATATTGTGTATTAATTATATGATGTACAACTCCGGTAGAAAACTGTTGGACTACTTCTTTCTATCCAAAGATGTATACCTGTGGAATCTGGACAATGGAAGTTGTTATTTGCTGAGGGTATGTGTAGGGATATGCTAAATATCTTCAGGATTTTTTCCTTTGACTTTGCAAGTTTATATAGCAAATATTGAGTTCCTATTTTATAATTACAGTTTCTCAGACTCTAATAATTTCATTCAAAAATCCTTGCAAGGTGGATGGAAAACACTACGTCCCAAAGCGCAATTAAAAATAAAATTTAGTTGGGATAAAAGCCTGTGATTGCTTTAAGCAAAAGTCATAAGAGAATATCCAGAGATAAAGTTGTAAACAAGCGTATTTATGGTCATTACCATCGTGCCGTTGCTTACTTTTTCTGGAAAGGCGGGAAGTGAGGAAGGGTGGTGAGGACACAGTGCTCTGTTCTAACTAGATTTGAGTGAGTCAGTTGGTTAATGCCTTTACAGCAATAATATCACCGCCTGATCATTGTTTGTAATTTTTTTTATTGACTCATTCAGGACAAAAACTGTGCTTTGCAGGGATAAAATGTGCTAGAATGGTGGCTGACATTCTAACGTTCAAGCGTAGTTTAATTTCAAGATAGCTACAGGTAAATGGAATGCTGCCCACGATTAATGTACTTATAATTCACTATTTCTGATGCACTAGGGAATGTGGTTTTTTCCCCCAAAGCTTTCTCTGAAGTCTAGAAATAGAAAAGTGACTTTTGCAGTACGACGTAGGGCTGAACATACGAACTGTACCTCTATGAAACTTTGACAATGACTTGTTTTTATAACCCAATAAAATAGAATGCATTTTTTCCAATTTGTTCTGCTTACATTGTTGCAAATGACTCCCGCTTTTTCCCCTCTCAAAAAAGTGGAAAACAATTCCTTGTAAATGCTTTTCACTGAACAAATGGTTAGCTATAAGTTACAGCACTTGCTTGAAGCACTTGTCCAAGAATATGCACTGCTAATAGCCTTTTTCTAACAAAAGCCTAATCAATAAACATTAACTGGGGAATTGGAGAATAAAAGTTATTTGTTTTATTTTGTATCACTAAATAACATTTTCAGGTCTGATGAACAGCCTACCTTCTAAGTTTCAAATTCTGTGTAGTTCAATTTATTTTTTCTTCCTCAAAATAGCTCATGTCAGCATCAGGGTGTCTTTTTTTTTTTTTGCTGCTGTACTGATATAGCAGATAATAAATCTTATCCGGATTTACAGGACATAGTCAATATATACAAATGTTTTATGTATGTGTAGCAGAACTTGCACACTCACTTTTCTTTTGTGAATGTAAACAATATGCTGTTAGACTTTTGCTCAAGGCTGCAACACTACGAAAGAATTTTTGGAGATTAAGAAGTTTGCTAAGCTTTTCTAAATATTTAGTAATGGTCATACGCTCTTTGCTAATATCTGTCAATCTTGATGTAGCATGTCTGCATCCATTTCCCTGTGTGCAATATTCAGTGTACTTACAAGATGCCTTCATGCCAACATCTCGATGTGTGTAAATTGTTCTTTTTGTGTTACAAGTAAGAGTCAACATGTCTTTGCTTTAAATCCAGCACTATCCTTTCTCCAAGTTCAGGCCAAGGTAGGAGTTAAGAACTGCACAGGGAGTGTTTTGGGGTTCATATGTTGCCAGAAACTGAAGTGAGAAGTGTTGAGGCTGTTTCATAGCGCTACAGGGCTCCTCTGGGGGAGCCTCTAGGGGAGGCTGTGGTGCCTGACCCTGCACAGGTTCTCTCCACAACATCATTACCTCTGTTCAAGAACTGGGCATGACCTAAGTCATCTTGAAGTGTTTCTTACACTAGTCTTTGAAATATTTATCATTCCTGTCAGCAGTCAACTGGCTTTTTTTTTTTTTCTGCTCCACAAAATGCATTCAGGTCAGGACCCTGCTCCTGCACAGTTAGCAGGGATCTTACTGGGCTTGGTGGCTCGTGAGACCAGTGACTACCTACCCTGCAGAAAAGCAGCCCAGCTCTTCAGAGCAGCTCTTCTCATTTTCTGGGAGGATTGCTCAAATAGCCAGAGACCACTCATTGAATATTAATGCTTACATGAAGATGAACTACCCTGATATCTCTTGTCCTATGGAAAAGTTGGAAAGAATTGGATTTCTGGGGAGGTGCCCCACAATGCGCAAGTAGCTGTTCAGGTGGAGGAACTTGTGTGATGCAACACAGAGTAAATGTGAAATGATCAGCTGAACTTGCCTGATTTGAAGAGGAAAGGATTTTTGCTTCAGAAAGCCTAATAGATCTGGAGGTGCTGACAGTTTGGGTAAGGATGGCAGTTATGGTTTATACAGTTGGTCTTCACCCTAATCTTCTGGTGGTCTTGCCCAGAGTAATAAACTTGTCTTCCCCCCCTGCCATGGTGTGTGTAACTTCCAGTGACGCACAGACAGCTTTAAGGAAAGGTAAATAAAGCACTAGGCATAGTGCAACTTTTGGACAACAGTTAAGATAATTTTGAAGCACTAGCGAAGTCCTTTGATGCTGCAGATTCTGGTTTACTTACAGCAGAAACACAATCTTTATGTGCGGCTGCTGCCTTGTTAACTATTTGGATTGCTTAGTAGTTAATGCTGTGTAAACCAAAGCTAATATCTGGCTTGAAAAAATGTATTCTTGGGGAAGTGTAACCAAAATAAAGTAACTTACACAAAATATGAGACTTATGCCCACAGACTAGAGACGTCTCTTCCTTTTATACAGCTTCTCTCCCTTGTGTTGCCTACTGTCATTAGCTTTCCTCTCACTGACCTGTATGACACCGTATGTGCCTTAAAATGGTCCAAGCTGTCTGTAAGAAATGTGCAACTACAGCTTGGCCAGAAGTTGATAGTAAATAGCAATAACTATAAGGTACAGGTTTTGTTTCCTTTTTCAATAACTGAGATAATATTTTGGGAATTAATCTTCACCTTCTGATTTTTGGACTCTAAAGGGTTTTCAAGAAAGAACAAAAAACCCCTTTAAACTATGTTGACAGCTGCTACATGTAATATTTCCATTTTCTAATAGTAGTCTAAATGGAAAATATTGGTTATTTTTCCTTTTCCAGTAAGAATGACACATTAATAAAAAAAGGAATATTCTCCTAGTTTTGCAGGTAACATATGTAACACAACCATAAACCAGAGAAACAGGGGGAACCATCATCCTAGATCACAAGTGCCCTTTCCATGAGTGTACAAAGGAGGCAAAAAAAAATATCTTTAGAAGATAACAGGTTAAAGAGAAATTTTCTTCAGGGAAAAAAATATACAGGGTAAAATTCCTGGTTAATTCCTGAGTAACCAGCAGTTTGAGAGATCTGATAATAATTCTAGCCTCAAAATACTTTGCTCAGTGAAGGGACCAGCTGTACCAGGAAAATGTTTTGGTTGTTTGGTTTTTTTTTTTTCTGGAGACTGCAGTATCAAGACCTGTCTAGGAGTCTGGACAGGAGCAGGGAAAACGGATTATCAACCTGATGCTGCGTTTTTCTGCTTAGTTAAATAAGTACTCAGACTATGAGGAATTCTTCATGTTTTTTCCTTCTGTCTCTTTGTTTTGGGTTATTTGGGTTTTTTTCCCCATTAGATTGGGCAATTTGGCTTAGATGGCAATATGCCTTGCATGGTGTGTGTGTTCCATGAAGAAGAGGGAAGCGAAGTGCATGGTTCAGTTGTGTGGCACTAGGCACAAAGCCGGAGCTTGGTGCTGTGATGCAGGAAGCTAAAGCAGGCATTCCCAAGGTGTAGGATTACTTCTATTTTTGTGGTGGTGTGGTTTCAGAGCTTGCAGGTAAAGCAAAAGGCAGTTAGCAGGTGGCGTACTGTTTTTCTTTGGATGATAATTGTGCTGTTCCTCCAAGGACAAAAGCCTCAGTGAATCTCAAACTGTGGTCTAGCATGTTGCCTGCTGCCATAGCACAGCCCTGAGGAGAGGGATTGAAGGATGCTTCAGACAGGGTGGGGCAAGGACGATTCCTTGGGCAAAATCACTCGCAGGAGATTCCTTTGCTTTAGTTTTTCTCCTGGGGAAAAAAAAAAAGGTGTTCTTGGCTGTCTTGCAACTTTTATTGGAGAGGTATTTTATTATTTCTTCCCTATGTGCTTGCATACGAGACCTCATGGTATTTGAGCAATAAAATGCTGGTTTGATCTTTGCTCCTTCACTATGTGTGTCGTTCTTCTACAAGTGTGCGGAGTCCTGTATGATTAAGGATGGTCTTGGCAGAAGTAGCATGTTGCTAAAATGCAGCCAGACCTCTACTGAGACCAAAATCCTCCCTTATAAATGCACACAATCCCTTTAACTTGTGAACTACCCTGCCTGCTGAATAAGCGCTTCTGCTTTGTCCCCTGTCTCTCTGTGAATTAGTTAGCCACCTGGGGAAAGGGAATACATACATATTGGGATGGTTTTTTGCTTCTTTTGTGTAATAATCACAAAATATGTCTTGCAATACGCTACATGTCTGACTGCTTCAGAAGGAGGGGAAACTTCCTTTAGGGAGACAGATGCCATTCAGTATATAGATGCTTGTGATAAAGAAAAGAAATATTGCACTCCAGGGGAATTCGAGTTCCCACCACTTTAGAATATGGATATTTCTAGCAAAAACAATTCTGCCAGGCTATGGGGAAAGAAATGATGGCAGGAATTTAACTGCTTGCTTCTCTTGACTTAAATTTAAGAAGTTTCTTGGGTAAAAAGAGACAAAACAGTAGGGGGGAGAAAGGTAAAATAGATGCTTGCAGAATGGAGAGTTGGAGCTTTAAAAGGAAAGAATTTGGACTATAAACTTGGGTAACAGCAGTGTTGCTGTGCAAGTATCACAGAGGCTGGTGTCAAGAAAGCAGATTTTTCTGCCATGGATGAGAACAGTTTGTAGGCTTTTGCTACCTGTATATCCAAATTTAATTAGTTAAAATGAAATGTGTCTTAGCTTCCAGCTGTCATCTGCAGAATCCACTTACAACAAATAGTTGTTGCTCCTGTTCTTTATCCAGCATCATTTGTCTGTTGGTGAAATAGTCTCTGTACTCAGTTTTACAGAGCTGTAGGTGAGGGTATCACAGAGGTATCTCAGTAGCATGCACTTTCAGTCTGCCTGTTTTATTATTAAAAAGATATCTTATTTGGGCTAGCAGTGGAAGGAATATAACAATTGAAAATGTATGAAAAAGCATGAGGAGATGGGGGAGCTCATAGTAGTTGAAGACAGATTTATTACTTTAATGATATTTTATGGTGTGCTCCTGAATATGCACCAACAGGTTGTAAATAATCCAAAGGGAGGATTTGCCTGAGCTCTGAAGTGTTTTCAGTGTCCCAGCCCAATTTCAAGCTGTGACAAATAAGCATAAATACTGCAGGCAGCATTTTGCTCATCTCTAGCATTCAATCACTTGTAAAACAGACTTAAAAGGAACAACGTTGTGAAACCTGGCTTAACTGACCACTGGGGAGAGTGAGAAAAAGGCAGAAACATTGTTTTAATAGATGTTTTAAAATTGTGTGGAATGTTTTGTGGAGAATACTCTTTTTGTTACAAAACTAATTGCATATTCTTAATGCATGGAAAATGTCAGTTGGCTCAGTTTTCTGCCCACTACAAAAACAGTAAACAGCAATAACGTCACAGTGACCCCTTTTACTGAGCTCTGCTGGCTATGTGAGGATGTTTCACAATAGTGGTGGCGGTGAACTTGCAATGGAGATCTCCTAGAAAAGTGGCAGTTCAGACAGGACTTAGGAAAAATGAATGTCTTGGGTCCTAGATAAAATTTCTAGTTATAATCAGGAAGGGAGAACCACCTGCAATAGGAAATAGTTGATCCCTGTTGTGGTAAGGCTCTGTTAGGGGTCGGTTAAGCCTATTGCGCATCTTCCTATGTGTGTTGGCAAATGTGGGAATACACAACAGTGGTGCGGTTGTGTAGAGTCCTTCTTCCTCCTTCCTTCAGCTCAGAACTGCACCCACTCCCATCAGAACGTCAGATATAAATATTCGAACTGCACCAGATACGATGGGGATTTGACCCTGGGTTTTTTGTAACCTGTGGAAAAGCTCTGACTATTGGTCTCTGTGGACAAATACTTGTTTTAATGGGCTTTTCCAGAGGGATTAGTCTTACTATGGGATTTCCTGAAGTGGGATTTCTACATCCCTTTGAAAGACCCAAATTCAGTGGAGGTCTTTACTGGTGGAACAGGGGGAGGGTTCTCTGGTGGTCAGTGCTGTGACTTAGGAAGTCTTGGAAGCCAGAACCTCACAAATATTCTTTTCAGATACGTGACCCAAATGAAAAATGTTTATTAAATAAAGTTCATTGATACTTCTAGATGTATAATGCAAATATACTAGTGCATATATGATGCCTGAATACTTTACATTAGGGTGTTGAAAGGTGCAACTCCATAACTGTGCAGTAGATTGATGGTGAACAACCTTCTCGCTGATGACTGTGTTCAGCAGTTTGATTGGCTTTGTGTTCTTAAGAAGCTTCAAACCTTCAGTTACTATTTTGGGGTAGTTAATTACCAGTCACTCACTGAAAACTCGAAGTGTGCTGTTTCTGGAGACACCAGGTTTTTCCTGCGCTCCGTAGCGGAGAGCATGTTGGGAGGGTGTTCCTGACCCCTCTGGGGTACCACCCTGGCTCCAAGGTGGCACCTTGAATGGACCGGAGGAGGCTTTCACGTTGTGTTTCTCATGGAGTGGGCTTTGCTCACAGGGATGTGTTTTTCTGTGAACTTCCTAAATTCCTTGCAATGTGTGTGCATGTGCACCCACTTGCATGAACACATACCCAGCTATAGATTTAATAAGAAACTGATGGTGTAGCTATGATAAACTTGATTTGTCCAATGTCTTGGATGTCTAGATGTGAAATCTGTCATGCAGAGATGTATCTGTTTCTAAACCAGGAATTAAATCACACTGCTCTCATAAAATCACAGTACAGAGAAGTTTGAGAGAGTGCAATCCATTTCTCAAATCAAGGCATGGGTGGTCACTAGGCGACAGTAACAGTGGCTGAAGCAGCAGCTGTTGCTGCTTCACGTATCAGCTATGAAATGGGCTGGCATCATTAATTCTGTAACCAATTAAATGCAGATGTTTGCAAGAGCTTTTGGGTTTTTCTCCTCAGAATATCCAAAGGTCACACAACTTCCTGAGGGTCCACTGCTAGCAATGTTTCTCATTAGTTTAAGGACAAAGAGTTTCGCTGTTTGCAGGCAGTGCTTATACCGGAGATGGGAAAAATCCTGGGGTGAAATTGTTCATTGCTGTTGTGTTATGAAAAGCTGATGTTTGTGCTGAGTGATTCAAGAAGCGTTGGTATGTCTCATCATCCTATAGCATCCATTTCAACCGTTGTGTGCTGCTTTTCCTTTGGGCGCAAGCAGGTTTTTAGGAGGAAAAATGGCAATGGATGCTTTTATAAGTTTGCCCGAACGCCACATTTTCAGTGAAATATTAATTTGTAAACTCATGGAAATATAGGTAGGAGGGTAAGCAGCTGTGTAAAATGAAGGAAGATGGAACTTAACCTTGCCTGGAGGTGTTGATTAAAAATTAAAATAAGCTGCTAGAAGCCAAAGCAGTACAAGTCAACAAACAGCTCTTTTTCTTGCTCTTTTTTTTTTTTTTTTACACTGAAGAATTTTTTCCTCCTGACCTGAAATCTTAAGCACTCGGCTTCCTCAAAGTTCAGATTGTGACTTAAGCCGTTGAACGGTATGGCTCATATTAATATTTATTTCTTGTGCTGGTATAAAATCAGTCTGTTACTTTTTGGGAGAAAGATTGAACAGCAGTTTCACAAGCTGTAGTTAATGCTAGCTTAGATCAGTATTTTGAGACTGTCATTTACAGCAGAAGGTTGCTGTGAAATCACAGGGTAGCCCCAGATTTGTTATGTTTGTTGTAATTCCAATTAAGTTAAAGGATTTATAGTTAGCTGAGGAAGTACATTGCTTTATACCACCCTTTTATACCCCACCAAGCTTTCCTGTAAAAATCGCAGATGTTTTCATATTTATGGGTGGTTAGGTTAGCTCAGAATTTTGCTGTTCATCAATTTCTGTGCATGATGTACTAGCTTTAATGGATTTTAGCCTGAATTACAGTAGCTGAGGTGTTTTTGGTGGAAATTAAAAAAGATGCCTCTAGAACATTAATGCTGTTACATAGATATAGCACATGCTGAAATATCAGTTATATGAATAAATGAAGCCAAACTTTAAAACTATATGGTTCTTTGCTTGATACTGCATGATTCTAAACATAGGGAATTTAATGTCTCAGCTGTTATGGAGATCACTTACTGAAACTGTTTAGACTTTCAATTGCAATATAAATAGATTAATTTTTAGTTGTCTTCTGCCTTCGTATTTGATAGGACCTTTTGTGAAAGTGTCTTAAAGCATTTCTCTCTCCATTGGCCCTGTGTGTGTGTGTGTGAAAGTGTGACACTGACAAGTCCTCACTGGTGAGAACCTAGTAATTATTATTTTATGTTGGTAGAGCTGTTTTCCTGATGCTTGGTGACTGCAGCCTAATTTACATGAAGAAAAATGTTGTTTTCAGCTACGCGTACGAGTGCAGTGAGCTGCAGTCTTGGCCTTGAGCAAAAAACATCCTTGAGTCACTGCGGAGAACTGGATGCCTGTTTTGTTGTTACTGTAACAGAATTTAGATATCGAAATCTCTTGAGTGGTTCTGAGGCTCTTGCCTTGCAGGGTTGTGCACGTGAGCACACAGATTTGTTTACATTGTGCTTTTCCTTTTTAATTAACAAAGTTATCTGTTTCTGGTACTCATTGATGTAGCTTCACTGATAGAGTTAATTTTATGTAACTGAAATATTTTGGTCCTCTTCCACTGGTGATAACATATTCTACCACTGAAGTCTAATGGAAACTAAAATAATCTATTTTCCCTTTTTTCTCTCATCTGTTTATATTATTAATATAATTATGTTTTATATAACATTTATATTATGGGGAAGGTCTCGTTACTGCAGGTACACTTTCACTGCAAGTGGCACTTCCATTCAGATCTTATCAAAGACATAACAAAGTCATATCTAATACTGCTATTGGCTGTGTTAAGGACCTTTTCCCATGATTTTTGATGTAATGAACTAATAGTCAGCAAACCTGTTGCTGAATTCTCCATCCATGTACCTAGAAGGATAAAGTAATGGGAGAGCTTGGAGGCCTTCGAGCATAATGTTGATGGCCATATGGAAGGCAAAGGTAGTAAAGGTAGAATTCAAGTGTGGTACGTACCTTGAACTGGTTGTAGTAGCTCAGATTTAAAGCACTTCTCTACTTGGAAAAAGGATTCTTCAGGAGAAGAAATGAGCCAGGCACAATAACTAAAGATTTTGGTTTTACAGTGAGCAGCAATCTTTATGGGTATATGTTGCTTTGGGTGTTGTTGAACTACTATCAAAGACCAATTACTAATTAAAAGCTCTTTTTAAACTATCACATGTATTTATAGCTCTTGAGCAGTGCATGGTCAGAGTCTACTGATCGATCAGAGAAAGCAGCAAGCAGGGTGGAAAAGAAGACTTAACTTCTTTTTAAAATCCCATTTGAGACTGTAGATTAAGTGTTTCAGTAAGTGTTGCTCTTGAGTAAAGCTGGGATGAATGGTTTCTGTGTGTTTGCGCACTTAGAGTTGGTTTTATATATTACGCTTTATCATGAGTTTCCTGGGGTACTGGGATTTGGTGAAAGACACAACTGCCTCGTGTCTGGCTTTTTCCACGTAAGGATTTTTTCTCGCTTTTTAAAATTTTTCTGGAATAAAGAACAAAAACTTCTAACCTTGAGCACAAGGTAACTCTCATTCAAAGACATGAAATATTGAATATTCCTATTTATCCTGCTTTCTCATACCAGCTCCTTTTTCCTCCTTGTGCCCTCACATTCCCTTACTCATTTAGGTTTCCCTTTTTGATTCTTTCTTCCCTTTTACCCTCTAGTGCTCAGACAAGAACTCACCGCCCTTTATTTAAAGACTGGTGAGAGAGGGAGAGAAAGAATTGCAGTTACAGTAATGAAAAGACCATACAATTTATTATGAATGATATTATAATTACAAGACACTTATTTGTTTGATATATTACTAAGAATTGGTAAGTTACCAAGCCTGTTGGCATAAGCCACCTCCTCTTCATGAGAAGGACCGAAAGGTAAAAATATAGCAAGGTAGCAGTGGTTATCCCTTTCGACTTGGCATTTGCAACAAGACAGTTTGTTTTTTTTCTATCTAAGCCAGCTCTGGAACTAAGATGAACAATGTTCTTTGATGATGAAGGAGCATTAGCAATTGTATAAAAAAAAGTGAAAGTTATGCCAGAGTTTTCATCTTGATAAATTTAAGTCTTCATAAAGAGCTTTAAGAGCACTGCATTCACACTTTTTCGATTTTTTCAGGCTTGGCACAGAATGCACTGAGCAATGTTGCAGTAGTATTGGTGCAAAACACTTTTGCCTCGCTAAGAAACATAAGCCATTCTACTTTAATTTATTACTACAACAGTTCAGCTATAGACTATTGGAATTCTGCACTTTGAGGGAATTTCTCCCCTTTTGTATGGAGAGGAAGAATTTTTCTTTCAATGAGGTCTTGCCAAGAACCTGTGCTTTTTCAGTAATCTCAAAATGTTTTAAGTCTCACCTTGGTACGTTGACTACAGCTCTGAGATGGTCAAAAGTCTTTAAAACTCTGCCTGTAAGTAATTGGCAAGGCCATTATTACCTTGCTGTTTCCCATCTGTTGATTGAGCTTCAAGAGTCCCTCTCTCCTTTGTGAGCTTTCACAACGTTCACTGACTCTGACATGTTTAATTTGCTTTGTGAATTATGTATGACAAGAAACATCTTGCTCACTGCACAGGGAACAGCCTGTGCTGTGAACTGTGGTGCTCGTCTGATGCATGTGGTGTTTCTCAGCCACAGATACTCCTAGAAATCTGTGTAGGATTAGAGGGGAAAAAAAAAAATAATTAACTGGGGAGGGGGGTGGAGGGGAGGAATATATCCAAGTAATGAAATGGGATTAAAGTTTTCACTAGACAGAAAGCAAGATGAAATGTTATTTTGTTTTGGCATATTCAGTCATTAGGTTTTGCATCTGAAAGCCCCTGGCCAATACCTCTGCTGTCTGCGAGACACCAATAAATTACGAGCAGAGCTCCCCATTGATTCTGGATGCAGTGAAGCAACTTGTGGAGCATTGCCATGAGATGAATGTATGGCTCAAACATCACAGATCATCAGTGTGCCTTCAAAACTCTTTTGTGGTTTTTTTTTTTTTTTTTGAAAGCAAGGCAAGATACGAGTTTTCTGCCTCTAGGTTAGAGTCATAGTGTTCCTACCCCCACCTGGTTTGGGGCTTTTGAAGAATGCGTGGGAAATGCTGGTTTTGGTGATGCTGATGTGAATGGATAGCTAATAAAATGGTGTTAAGTCAAGTTAAAATCAGGTTGACATTTGAACCCAGTGGTTGCTCCCCTATCTGGTATGGTGACACGCTGCTGCTATGGATCTGAACCTAAGAGGTTTTGCATGGAAACGGTTTATCTCTTCCAATTGTGTTTATTGTATGCAGGTTCACTTCAGCATCGTTGTCTGGTTATGTGTGTTTATCCTCCCCTCATGCAAATAATGGTAAACAAAACTTTGTCATACTTAAGTGTGGGTCTAAAGGATCTAAAGCTGCACTTATATGAATCCACTGATCTTCTTTTCCATACAGCTACACATCCTTTTTCTTGTAAAAAGATGTACAGGTGTCTGTTCAACATTTTCAGTGTAATAAGATACACGCTGATTAAAAAAAGAAAGCCTTTCCAAGGGGATTAAAAATACTTGGGGTTGTTTTAGTATATCAGTTTCACAATTTTATTAACAGTGCTAAGGAATAATAACATTCCAAGGATAGAAAGAATAGTTCTTCATTTCTTGAAATATGTTGTTTATGAAGGTTGAATAACAATGTGAATTGTAAGACTGTAGATCAATTTATAGTTTGCGTGATACTCTTTGATGTATAATTAGATTACTGGAGGATCTGAAAGAATTAAGGGGTAACATGGAGGGAGGGTGGGGTTGATGAGTGAGGTAAACCTGTATTGAAGTCTTCTGAGGTGAAGAACCAGAATATTCTCTCAATTTAAAGTAGAAGGATTAACACCTTTTCTCTTAAAAGAAGTCAGGTGTATCGTTGGAATGAAGTAGGTGCATTTACAATGTTTGGATACTAGTTGCAAAAATAATTTGGACTTAGTCTTTTTCTTTGCCCCACAAATTTTTTTTAGGGTTACATTTTTCTTTTGAGAAGGAATGATGTTTTAAAATTTGTTTAGGGAGACAATTCAGTTGGCATTTCTACATCTCAAACTTTTAAGAAAATTGATACTGCTGTATGGCAAGTATTATACAGGATGCTCTGCATTGTTGAAAGGCTTGGGAAGGTGATATGCAAGCTTTGGACTTAGAGTGACTGTCAAAATTTGAGCTGGTTAGTAGTAAAAGGCCAAGCAAAATGTTTGCTTCAGTGATTTTTACTTCAAGCCAAGAAGGTTACCTGGTTTGGAGGACCTTGGAGAGGTTTGGTGATTTCTTACCTGTCTGGAACAAGAGATGCTTTGCTTACTGCTTATTGCGCCACACTTTCACTTTTCTAACTTGTAAAAGTCTTGTAGTACAGTGTTCACTGGTTTGCTTGTATGCAAATGAATTTAGTTCCATTCAGTGAAAAAAGTGGTTTTTTCTGTCCAATCAACCATTTAGAAAATTTTCTAGTTATTACATTTCAAAATAACAAAAAATATGGTACATCTAATTAAACTGCCTTTTAACATTGCATTCTGTGTGCAATATTTTGCTTGAAACTGTCATTTTTCTACATTTGTCAACAGAACATGCCCCAGTCTGTACTTTTCAGTCTCAAATTGTCAAATTCATTAGCTTGATGACACTGTGTGTCATCAGATTAATAATGCACATCCTTGTCTATATCCAGATGCCACTGAAGTGAGTGGGAGTCCCACTATCAATTTCAGTGGAAATAGTCTCAAATTTCAGATCAGGGAAAATATTTTACTTGCAGAACTTACACTAATGACTGGAAAAATCTGAAGGTTTAAATGATGGGTAAAGAATTCAAAAATTGAAATGTTCATCCCAACATCTGCAATTCAGAAAACTGAAAATCTCATTTATAGGAGTCCCAGTCTGGGAGAAATAAAAAGCCTTTTCACTTACACATTTTTGACACTGTTTTGTAGATTGACTTGTAAAACAAAAGAGCAGCATAGTTATGAAGTCATAAAAGAAGAAAAAATGATAAAGAAAACCAATTGAGACTTGGACTGCCAAAATAAAAATTCAGTTTCTGTTCGTTGAGCCTATTTTTTAATATTAAATCTTGCCTGAATGATTTTTAGTTGAGATGTTAATACTTCAGTCTGTGCACTTGAGTTTATTGATCTGGATTATGATCAATACTCAAGAATAGTAAATACTGGAAGGCCTAAATAATGGTAAAGGCTGTATTTTGCAAAGTTCAGCTATCTGTTGGAAATACAAAACATACTTGCCTTGCAAGATACTTTGGTATTTTTCATGATTATTTAAAATCTAAAGGGTTCAGCGACAGTGTAGAGCAGAATTGCTCTTGCAGTGTGGCGCCATCCTGCGTGGAGCGCGTCACCTGGTCTGTGATACGGCACGTGTCCTTGTCTGGGGAGACTGTACGTGGGGGAGTGGGAAAAGAGGACTGTTAACGACCTGGGGAAAAAGACAGTTGGAGCCTGAAGTCTCGCTAGTACTAGTCTCCGCTGAAGGAAGCGTGAGGCTGTGGGTTTCTGAGTGCCTACTGGTTTCCAAATGCTCCTGACAAGGGTGAGAACTGTTTTCTCCAGACCCTGGCCGTGAATGGATGCTCTTGTGACATGGGATAGCAACCCTGGGCAGAGTACGTGTTGTCCAGTGTCATACTGCAACCCATATCTCTGTGGAGAAAATGGTGTCCAAAAAGAGCAGATTCTGCCTTAGTCCTTGTCACTAATGCCTGACTAGACAGACTTCTCCTCAATGGGGGAAGAGGTTTAGCTATCCTAACCCCATCTCTTCCCCTGAGTATGAGAGAGACGTCTGCAAAGTGCTCACTCGTCTGTGTGGATCTTCTGAGGTGTCCTGGCACACCTTGCTGTGAGACTGGAAAGAGGAAAGGAGGAAAAGCTCTTAAGCAAATGAAAATTGCAAGGCTATGCAGTGAAATGAAAAACAGTGAAACAAAGTGCTAGAAGACAGGTCTTGGAAGGCTGTCTTTGTGTCACAGCAGCTTTACACCTGACTAATTAGTGATGCAATTGACTGTGGGCTCAAGGTCTATTCAGGTGCCCTTTTTATTAAAGATGTCTATACAACATTATAGAGTTTGTACAACACTACTGCAGTTGCTGAACAAGATCCTCCTGGAGAATCCCCGTGGTGACTGGCCTTTTGGAAGGAAACATGGAAGTGTTGTTTTGCTTTGTCTCACTGGGAGAGAATAACTGTGTCCTGAGGCATCTGACAGAGCTGCTTGCTTAGTACTTTCAGTGTGTTGGTGGTGGTGCTTGCTAGTACAAGTAGCTATTACTTGTTCAGTTTAATTTGTACAGCTCATGAACACAGGGAATATGGACCTTCTTATTACAAAAGGAGCTGTTATTAAACATGGAAAACTTCCCCCTGTATTTCATATATTTGAAGTTGCTGTGACACTTGAAGGATGAGAAGAGGTAGATGTGGCTTATCCACAGCAATAATACAAAGCAAGTGTCTATTCGAATTCAAGTGAATGAGTATCCATATGTGAACAGCTGTTCTATACTTGTCAGCTATCAATTTATTACAAGAGATATGGAATGAATAGACTCACATGGCCCTTGCTCCTATTCTTAACGATGTGTTCTCTGCATGGACTTGCCACGCTCTCAGGGAAGGAGAAAAACAAAACCTGAAAATGGTACTGGCCAGAAATTCTGTGTGATCACAGAAATGTGGTGTTAGCTGTTGCAAGCTGTTGCTCTGACGCAAATGTTGTTAGGAGATGGTATCATCTTCCCTTTTGCTCAAGCAACCACAGGAACTGTTTTGCAGAAAAATAAGGTTGTGTGGTTTGTTGTTTTTTTTTTCTTTTTTTAAATCACTTTCGAATCATCCACCTTCAAAGCATGGGAAATTAGAATGGATTTTCATGATAACTATCTTGCCTTTAATTTGCTATCTAAGAAACTATCTGGTCATTTAGAAACCTATGTCTGCTGATTAAAGCGGTGATATAGCAGGCTTCTGATAGTAACACAGCTTGAATTGGAGAGGTACTTTGGTCCTGCTAGTTTGCTATGGCAGATGCAGCTAACTCTTTAGGGGGGGAAAAGCAGAGGAGTTGTATGTGGCTTTCCTTCCTATACCCATCAAAAAAAACCCCTAGTATTAGTATTTCTTGTTACGGATCTGGAACACCTTTGCGTTAGAAGACCGAAAAAAGTGAGCTGCAGTGTTTGTCAATGTTCTCAAAGAGTGCTGAGAATCCCATAAAGTGCATAGAGAATCCCACTGGATTTACTGGTACCCTTCTCGCGCAGATCTGCACTTCTCTCCCATATATATGTCATGATTGAAGCTGGGGTTTCACCACTACTGTAGATGTGTTGTCTGCCGGTGCGACACTGAATGCAGAAGTGTGGTGGCTTGTTCACCTTAACAGTTGAAGTTGTGAAAGCTTTTGCTGGTGGAGGGGTAAACTACTGCAACTTTGCAGCAGTTGTCCTGGGCTGCTTAATATCAGCCCCTAAAGATGCAGTGGGGCAATGAGTGACCTCTTTAATGGGGAAATGTATTTGTCATATGGGTTACATCTGTGAGGCATGTCTAGATGCAGTGTAAGTGGGGTCTGGTAGCTGGAGATGCATCTTTGGTGGCTGGCTCAGCCATGCCTGTGGAGGAGAACGTTGTTTCCTGGGGCAGGCTCCACCCTGTGTGCAATCCTCTGACACGGGATAGCATATTTCTGGGTGTGATACACATTATATCATGACCTGCTGCTCCTCCTAGGCACGTCTACCAGCATGGAGAGCATAGTCTAGCAGGGGTAGTTCTACCAGTATGGACAGTACTGATAATGGCTTGTGCTCTGGTCACCCACCAGCTGCTGGAAGGGTTGGCTGGAGACCTCTGTGTGAAGCATGTCTGAGAGCAGTGCTGAGTCAGCAGCTGTGTCTTTTTTCTGCTCCCTTGTCGGTACCAGTGCGGTTGAAAGCAGGGCAGGGCTCTGTCTCCAGCAGTTTCTTCCCGAGAGTGCCGAGAGGGCTCTCGCTGAAGACAAATGGCTCTTGCTTCCCAGTGCAGCCAGCCTAGTGTGTGGAGAGATAGTCTGTGTGTGTTAGTCCTTTTTCTCTCCCCTCGGAGAGGGAAGAAGCTGTCCCTGAGATCTGCGTGCTCTGTCTGCAAGCCTGTCCTTTGGCACAGCGCCCAGGGCTGGTTTGCTCTGGGCTGTCCATCCCGGGATTTACTACTGCTACAGTTTACCCAACTTCTGAAAAACATTGGGTTTGCCTCTATATTGGTCTAAATTTTTCTTGGTGCAGCTGAATGAGCAGGTGACTGGTCACCTTCTAAAGGACCATTCGTTCTGTCCTAAGAGAAGCGAGATGGTGAAAGCTGTCTTCTAGTGAAGCGTGGGGGACCTTCTGGCCAGCTCCCATCCTATGGAACTGGCTTAGAGATTGCCCTGGGACTCTGCCCAGCTCCTGTCCTGCCTTGCTGATGGTTGGTTTATGTGTGACTTCTGTGTTGATTTAATGGTACTTAGTTTGTGTTTGCATCTTCTTGAGCCCTGGAGGCTTATGTGACACAGCTCAAGCTCCCCTTCTTCTGTTTGGCAGAGGGCATGGTGGCTATTGTGTATAAAATATCCAGTACATGGCAGGGGGTTTATTATCAAATTAGCAGACTTTAAAATGTTACAAAATACATCTTGCTTCCTAGTAGTAGTTAGAAGATTTATAGGAGAATAGTGAGTTAACAGCGTTTTAGTTCAGCGAGGAGGAGACTCCAGTTCTCGTATCTTAACACCACACTCCCTGCCCCCCACCCCCTAAAGATACAACTCAGGGATTTACTAATCCTGTAAATAAATCTGATTAACGTATTTAAGCTGTAAAGCAAGTTTTCAGTCTTGCCCAAGAGCCAAAACCAGCCCTTTGCTGCAGGGACTACTCTGCAGCAAGCCAGTGTACTCAGGCAAATAACTCACTGAGGGGAGCCAAAACTTCAGCGTGGCTTGTGGAGAATCTCTGTTCAGAGAGCAAGGGCAGAAACCGAGTTTATTGACCCAGATCATAACGCCAGAGCACAGGCTGATAAGTATGCTGCCTTAGGAAGAAAGGCCTAAAATTGCCAGCAGGAGTCCATGCTGTATACCATCTAAAAGCTGTATACGCAGTAGAAGGAGTTTAGCAGATTATCTGTGTGGCTGTTGGAAGTATTATTTTTTTTCTCCTCACATGCAGTGAGTCTACATCTCTAGACTGTATGAATCTTGCCTGCAACCAAAGGTGACCTCATGTGTCGCTCTCCTAAGAACTAGGTTTTGTTTTTTTGGCTGAATATTTTGATGTAATTAGTTTTCCACTGGAAAACCAAGTTCCAAACACTTCCACTTGAAAGCAGCATGCAGGAGTTTGATGAAAACCCAACACAGTGATACCTCAGGAGAGCTGTATACGTTCTGTATTCTCATTCTTTAAAGACTGGATTGTGGTGTAATTGTATCTTTTGTAACACAACTTGAGAGCAACTGTGGGGCTCTGGTAACCTCAAAGCTACAGGGTGACAGAGAAGATGAGTTGTCTGAGGAGCCTGTGCAAGGAGAAGAATGAAAGAACCTGACCTCAACTATATAGTTCAGAGGGCCCCGTGGTCAGTCACCTGTATGGAAGAAAATGTTTTTGACTTGGTTTTTCCGGATTTTTTTTCCTGTTGGCAGGCTGTGCTTTTTTCCAGACATTTTTTCATTTTTATGTTAGTTTGCTCTCCCAATCCCAAAATTCTTGACATTAGAGTTCTTGAGGAAATAATACAATCGGGAAGCTTTGATAATGTAGGATAACTGCTGAAACACAGCGGTCTTGATTTGACAGCTTTATGAATGCCAGCTATTGCACATTGTGAGAAAATAAAGCTGTGTTCTTTGAAGATGAAAGAAAACTTCCACATTCTAGTCTATCTGCATAAGGAAAATCTTATCCGTGAGTTCGTATTCTGTTTTTAGCATTCATCAGTTTTAGTAACTGTTGTCCTTGTATATGTTGCCATGGACAGATACTGTACTGTCACTTATGTGATCTTTTTTGAGCTGCTTGGTGTAGCAATCTATGGCTAGGTCTATGTATAATCTTATGCTATAACTGTTGTCATAGAAAGACACAACTAGAAATAAGGCTTTCTGACTTTTTTTCCACCTGTGTAACTGGTGACAAGGCCATTATATAAAGATTTCTCCTGAAATGAACCTCTGTAGTCATCAGAGGTACTGCAAACTGCTTGGAAGGCGTGCTTTTAAACTGTGAATTTGAAAAGGTTGCAAAGATTAGTATAGCTGAAGTTGAAAATAATGATATATCAATGATGCTGGGATAAGATATTTTAAAAGTCTGAATTTGGCATTGTAAGGTCTACGAGTTCATTTATTTCTTCATTAGCATAACAGATTAAATATCAATCTGTCCATTAGCACTGTGTTTTGTCAGACAGTTAAAGACAGTCTTTTCTCGATCTGTATTTGATGGATGCACAAGGGACCGGAGAATTGCAAGTGGTTTGATTTGTGGCAGCACTCCCAGAAGCTTGAAATGTTACCATTTCTTGAATTTCCTAAAGACCTATGTTTGTGAAATTTAGATAAATTTTGGCTCATCATATAGAGCAGGTCTGTTATAAAAGTACTTAATCCTAACAACACCCTCTGCATCTTCATTTTACTGTGATATCGAGTTGAGTTCATTTTTAGCATCATTGTATCAACAAATTATTTTGCTCAGAAGTTTGGTCAGATTGCCTTCTCCTAAAGCAAAGGGTAAGAGCTTCCTCTGTCCTCTTCCCTCTCTTCCCCCTTACCCTTAATAATTAAAATAAAAAAAGAGAAAATGGAGCTTGGCTGTAATAGCTAATACGCTGTATGAAGAAGAAAGGAAATACATGCCAAGCCTGAATTCCTGACTACCACTTTTTTTGGAGGAAAACAGGCCAACTAAAAAAGAGACCTTTTTTTGGACATATTAGCATAAAGTGATTAAATGTAGGTGGGGAAATGAAATAAGCCTCCCTTTTACCAATTTGTGACTGTGATTTTCCTACCAACTCCAAATTAAAACCAGTGTTGGCATCTAAATATCAAATGAAGCTTTTTACCCAGGTATTTCCCAAGCTGTTCTGGCAAACTCCTAAGTAGACATGGAGAATGAGCTGCAAGGCTGGGATCTCTCGAGATCCTGCAGTGTTGCCATTGTAGAGATGAGCAAGTAGTAATGACCTGGGCTTTAAAACACCACTACGTTTTCTGCATTACTATTTCAGAAAGTGTAATTTACTGTAGCTGCAGAGCCTAATACAGTGTCAGCTAAAACACCAGAGGAGACTTGTGTTTCTGTAGGCAGATACTAGCAGCTCTGATGTAGAAATCCATTTGAGAAGCAAGTTCCCAATATTTTACCAGCTAATATGCGCTGGGTGCTCCCAAGATGAGGAAATCTTTTCTGACATCTCCAAGCAGGTTTAACTTTGTTTGCTTCCCAGAAGCTTGGTTCGATGTCCTTCCCTCACTTTCTGCTGGAGTTTGTTGGGTTTTTTTTGATGTGTGACCAGGGTGCTCAGGTTGAAGGTCACTCCAGAACCTGGACCTGCGTGTGCTGGTGAGGATGTTTCTTCCACTCCAGCAATATTGAGTGTTGCTTATCTCTCTGTATGTGGTGTTTGTCATGGCATCATTTCTAATGTTTCCTTGCAGCTGTGTAATATTTCAGCTAATGTGTGGCTTTATGGTTTGTTTTTCTTCGTACGCTATGAATTGCTTTCCAAACCAGAGCTTTTCGAAGAGTGGCTAGTGTTTTCGGTGTCCCTGGTGCATTGCCAGTAATGCTCTTCGAAGGCTTCTGTCGTGTGGAAAGCAGAATGAATGGTTTTGCAGTGAAACAGCCGCCTTGTAAAAACACAGACCTCAGATTTCCCTCCTCGTGGACAAGTTACTAAACTACTTGTTGTTGTCTTTGACAAAAGAAAATAGCACAGGCAAACACTGAAAATTAATAGCCGCTGTGTCTGAGTGTACCGTGCTGCCAGGTGCTCTGCAGCAGGCATCTCTGTCTCTGTTCTTTCTGTGCTACTTCATATAAATAAACATTCCCTGAGCCAATTCCCTTACAGATTTTTTTTTTTTCTCTGGAGTGCTCATGGATCGTTCTCTGCTGGTTTGAACCCTAAATCCTTAAGAGCAAGTATATATACTGGCTAAAGTGTCCAAGGCTCCAGTTTTATTATCATCTGGGACTCTTTCTTCCCCCCTCCCCTCCCTCAGCTTCTCCTCTGGAATAAGAGTAGCTGTAGGGAAAACAACTGAATATATCATGTCTCCTTGCTTTTATCAAGCAACTGAATTTCAGTGAAGCCCCAGGGAGAGATTCCACAGCTGTAGAATAGATGCTCTGTGAGTTCATAATCTGGGATTTTATTTCTTCCTTGGACATTTGATCTGGCTGCTTATCCCAAGGTGTCTGCTCATCGCTTCTGCTTTAGGGGAAAAGAGGGCTTGATCCTTCCTTGAACTGAGAGAAAACATCCCTCAGCACTGATCACAAACAGCAATTTGAGATATTGTGGATGCAGAGAGCTAGGAGGGAATGTCAGTACAGATGCTAAACTGGATTAAGTGATGGCTGAAAATAATACGAAATTCTGATCTTCTAGTGATAGTTGTTGCCATGGGGAAACATTAGTTTACAAAACCACTTTTTTTGATGTGGTCCAAAGAAATGAAGTAGCTACAAACTGTATTTGTAGAGTTTGTTTATATTTTTCTTGCTGTATTTTTACCATAAAGGCGAAGGGGTGGGGGGGTGCGCTGGGAGGGAAACCTCTTTGCTAGCAGCAGCTATCTACAATGCTGATGTACCCTGGATTGTATACTCTCTAAAATACAGACACCAGTGATGCTTTTATCAGAAGGCTAGAAAGCTGTTGGAAAAGAGAATCAATTATGTATTTGACTGCACTTACCAGAAGTTTTCATGCTAGTAGCAGCCTGGTGTTGTTTGCAATGGTGTGAGGTGAAATATGGTTCTGTCTATATATAGTCTTTCTCATAGAGCTGTCTAACGATTTGTTGAACTTAGTTACAACAGGCAGATTGATGACAATCTTCTTGCAAGGTAACTCTAGCCTTGGATCCTTAGTGCTTTCAATAGCCCAGCTGCAGAAGCCAACTACCTCTGCTGTGCGTGGTGTTCAAGTAAGCTTTGGCTTTGGTAGGGTCTTACAATTACATCAAAGCTTTCCTGTTCTTCCTGTAACTTCTAGTTCTAAATTACTTGTACATCTATGAATGTTAGAGCTCCCCATCATGACAGTTATGTTCAAAGGATATCTTGTTGTCTTTTTTGGCATTAAGGTGTCGAAAAAGCTTTTCAAACATTTTATGGACCTTTCTATTACTGACACGTTTAAAACCTCAGCTGTTTTAAGCTACGGTCCTGGATGTTTTTCATTGTCTTGAGGCTTTTTTCCTTTCAGAAGAAGTTTCTTCCCCCTGCTGCCCCTGCCCTCCTCCGCACTGCCACATGGAAATAAAACTCATTCCCTGTCTGTTTCCTGCTGGCTGTTGCTTCTGCTTGTTCCTTTTTTGGTAACCACAATATTTTACAGCTCCCCCACCTTTGCCTCTTTGTGTTCCTTTTCAAGTTTTTTTTTCATGCAAATGTTTAAATTCCTGAGTCATCTTGTGGAAGTGTTTTCTTGCCTTAGTTCCCATTTTCCTTCTTGCAACACCCTCACTGTGCGGTTCTCTTACGTAAATTAACACAGTATGTGGTCTCGCATTGTTGTTGCTAGATAGATGGAACATGCTAGTCTGAGAAGTTAATTTTCTTGAAGAGATCCATCTCAGGTATGGCCAGGTAGACTACTTACTGCTTTTTCTGGTCACACTGCCAAGTGGTAAAACATTGAGATTACTACGGAGAGCAGCCTGTGTCCAATCGTGGACCATTTTCACTCACATTGAGTAGTAACTTATTTTACAGAGAACTTTGGTTTCAGTGGTATAGTCATCTACTGGCTACCTGCTTCTGCAATTGGATGCCATTTGGAGATGAGCTAATGGATGCATTGAGAGTTATTGATCAAGAACTGCTCCTCAAAGGGAACTATATCCGGAGGCTGAGTTTGCAGTAGTGAGTATCAGGAGAGGAACTTTGAGCTTGGTGAAAGAGGCATAGATATCCTCGGATCTGCGTAAGTGACACCTGCCTTCAAACTGAGCTGAGGAACTTAGAAATGCTCTAAGCTAAAGGGTGCCTCCGTGTGTTCCTGGAGGGGCTGCACCCACCAGTGTGGTGCTATTAACAGACTTGAGTCCTGCTGTTCAGTTTTACGTCACGTCTGGTTTTTGGTCACCATCCTCTGAAAAGTGCCAAAGAAATATGCCAGTGGAACTGATAGAGGACAGGTCCTGCAGGAGTGTAGTAGGAGAGCAGGATGACTGTTTCAGGCACACCAAAGAAACTGCTGGGTACAATTTCAGACAGTGCATGTCCAGGTTGATTTCTTGAACCCTGGTGCATCCTATTTGCATTCTTAATAATGCAGATATGTTCTATACTAAGGAGCTTTGCAGGCACCTGGCAAAACAAGGCAACTGTGCAACATGTGGTAGGTCAGATTGGTTATTGATGTATGCAAGTTAATGCATGACAGAAAGTATAATGTGTGCTGTTTCCATTCTGCTTTGCCAGCTTCAGGATTAACTGCAGTCCACAAATAAAATATGGTTTGCTATCATTAAGAAATTAAATGACAAGCAGTTGTGGAAAGAACAGGGGAAATAATGTCAGTCACCCTTAGCGTGGTGTGCAGCCACCTGGAAAACAGTGTGTGCTCTTAGCCTGCTTCTGACAAGAGAGTGGAGATGGAGGTGGAAGAAGCAAAAATAATTAGGGGTATGGAAAAATCCCGCTAAGAGGAGGCGTGCAAAGACTGGGAGCATTCTCCTGGAGACAAAATGAATTGAAAGAACCAAACGGATTAAGTTGTATGTGAGTTGAATTGCTGGGCAGAGGTATTAATGCTCTTTTCTCCCCTACTTTCTCATGACTGCAGAGTAACCCTTTCAGTTACATGGACAGTCACGTGTTTATTCAAGAAGTGCTACAGGCAGGCATGAAGGTTATGGGCAACAGATGAGGACAGTTGGAGGGGGTGCATGTTCACAGGGTGCAACGTGGAATTCGAACCAGCGGTGTAAGAATATATCTAGTTCTGTTAATGCAGGCAAGCGCTTCAGCAGAGAAGCAGCAGTGTTGTGTGCTTGGGGACTGTAGGTTGGCGCAATTCTAGTGACTAATAGAGATCTGACAAGCGTACCTGGTGTCTGTATTTTTGTTGTTTAAACCCTACAACAGCTATGCTCTGCATGTGCCTCCAGGTGCCAACTGGCTGAATGTTGTCTCCTGCTGCTTGGGTCTCCTGGCCTGGTGGGGACTCCAGGAGCTGCTTAAACCAGGTTGAAAGCTGTAGGCGTTTTGTAACTTTTTCTCTGTTTAACAAGTAAATCAAAGTTTCTTATTTGGCTAATAATGCTATATACAGCTGAGATGTTTTCACAGAAAAATGTGCAGTTCTAAATTCCTTTTTAATAAAGCAATTTTCAATTTAGAGATGTGAGGGTAAGCAGTGTCAAAAATGGTATCTGTAGGAGTTGCTGTTCAGCATGGTCAATATCATTACAAGGTGATGAAGAATATTCCTACAAGAATGTGAGAAGTTATGGAAAATTTACAGTACCTTAAAGGACTGCTAAGTTTTAGCTTAGTTTAAAGCCAGGGAAGACTTACCTTATTTTTTGAATGATTTTGTGATATTTTTTTTTTGAGTGATAAGAGTGATTTTAGGCATATGTAATTTTTAGTTTTAAGCAAAAAAAAAATCAATATTTTATATCAGAGAACATAAGGTCTCCTGAAAACCCCTGAATATTGCAACTGCAATTACAGGATTTCTTCTTTTGCTTTTGTTTTTTATATATGTAAGAATTATGTTAGTTCAGACAATTCTGTTGCATAACGAAACCAGTTTTCTTTGTTTCAGATGCTGACCAACAAGATCCTAGCAGGATTTGTCTTTTGTTTTCTATCCACCTTGTCTCCAGTGTACCAAAGACTTAACCAAATTATTTAATAGCACATGAACATTTCTGTGGCATAACAGCCAAATGAAATATCTAATTCTATTAAAGTTTCTTTTCATGTCCACACAAAAGAAATCACTTTTAATTTTTTATTTCATGATTCATAACTGCTTAGGAATTGGTATTCTTGGCAATGTAGTATCTTTAATCACACAGCTGTCTGCTGTTCTAATGCGTATGTAATATGTGCATGATATTGCGGAGGTTGCTCCAGAGTACTGAGAAAATGAGATAAGGGTACATCATTTGGTGATAAAGTTAACTACCTCTACATTAATAACAATAATATTGTTGGGACTGCTGTATTAATCCATTTCACCTACTTCTACCTATAAAACCACAATAACAATCTGTAATACTGCTACATAAACACTAGCTTCTCATGATGAACCATTAACAGAATTCACTGAAGGCATTTCGTTAGCATAAGCTGTCTTATATACTGCAACTGAAAGCTGCTTAAGAACAGACATTCACTTACAATCCTTTATGCTTTATTATTGCCTAGTGGAGAGCACTGTGGAAGATATCTCAATGTGTGTCTGGCTTGAACTGTCTGCATAAGGCTTTGTTTTTGGAGGCTGAGCATAGCTTAACCCTCTGACAGCAAAAGTTGGTGAACAGGGGCTGGCTTTTGCTGCAGGGCTAAATTTGCTTATCAGTTCCCTTGCTCCCAGAGAGGCTGGGTGACCATTAAATGCCAGGTTTTGAGTGGCAGCAGTGCCCTCCTTGAGCATTCTAGTGCTGGCTCCCATGCAGCACGTGTGCTGGGAAGCTGGGGTGGTGGCTGGCCCTGTCACCTGTGGAGATGGGCAGGGACTTGGGGATGGGTTACACCTTGGGAAAGGGGCAGGGGTTGCTGAGAACCATCCCTTGTGCCGGGAGGTCTCCAGCCACAGTTAGAGAGCGACAGTGGGCAGGCAAGGATGGGTGAGTGCCCTGGGGCACTGGTGTTTGCCCTTCTCAGGAAGGGTGATGGCCCCAGCACAGCAGAAGTCAGTGCTGGGGGCTGAGCCAGCCACTCTGGGGCAAACACTCTTCTCCAGTTCTTTGTGGAGCTCCTGCTAGCAAGAGTGGTGTTTCTTAACTCATACCCTCCTTCAGTGGAAGCAGGATCACTATAAAATGTGGAGGGGTATAGGTTTTTACATCTTAAAATTTTACCTATGAAGCAATTAGCCATAGAAACTTCTTTAACCTCTTAGAAAGCAGTCTCTCACTAGAGTACTACTGCTAGATGTTTGAAGCCATAGCAGAGCTGTCTGAGGAGCACAGAAGGTATCCAGTTGTGTGACTTATTCCATAAAATGGGTAAGATGTAATACAGATCTGAGCCAATGTTGTGCTCTATGCCTGTTGTGGCTGAAATAGTTCACTTCTGTTGCCTGTTGTAGATGGTTCACAGACTTTTTAATACATGGGCATGTTGTGCTTTACCTGTAAAGTGCCCAGGTGCTTGACTAAGATGCCAGGACTCTTCACAGGACTGCAAACACCACCGAACGCTTGCTTATTTAGCACCCCCACCTCTCCCTCAATAACCACAAAAAAGAACTTTTTACCTCTTTGAAGCCTAAAGCGGAAGAGTTGTCACTAGTGAATACTTAATGTTTCAGGAAGAAAACAGCAACACCACAAACCCAAGGAAATTAAATCATATCTGACGTGGCGTTTCCTCTGGATCTAGTGGGGAAGAGCTCTAGAGAGATCTTTCACCCTGGCATTGCTTAGTGGCCAGTGCTGCTGCTGCATATGATGTGGCTCTTGCATGCGTAATGGCCTTGGCTGCTGTGCTGCACAGATCTTGACTTGCCTGAGGTGATGAGATTTGGGATGAGATTATTGGGGTGGTTCAGTCTGGAAGATCAAGGTTGGAAGTCAGAAAGGAGACACATGGAGGTTTGTGCTTTGAGCGTCTTGGCGAGGCTCAGAGCCGCTGTAGCAGCAGAGTGCATGTGCTGTCCCGTCGGAGGGCTCGTTGCCCGCTGCGCAGCGCCAGCTCACGTACCGAGTCGCGGTATTTCTAGTCCTCTCTTCTAGTTTGTGCAAAGTAGGGAGCGAGATGGTAACCCACAAATGCCTAGCTCTCCAATTGCCAAAACTTTGCACTATTTATAAGTTTCAGCAGGCAAAGACATCAGCCTTCATTGGTTACATGTTACATAGTGCCTTCGGTACTTAATGCTCAGTTTCCTATTTATCAAGTAATTCTCTCGCTGCTTGTGTTAATTCACATGCTCAGTCACAACTTCTTTTTGGGTCTGGGGGGTTTCTTGAGCCAGTGGTTGCAATCTCTCCCTGCTGGAGTTACCTTTCCCTTGGTGCTTCTTTTGATAAACTTCCAGTCACCTCGTTTATCTTGTGGTGGTGCTCTCCCTATTTAAACAAAGAACTTTCTGGGGCTTAATGAAGCGCTTAGCAGGACATACAAAACTGCTTGTATCTTGAATTAACCATTAAGAACTCATTTGTTCTAATTGTCTTAAAGTCACACTACTAACAATACATTCAATTTTATTAATCATTTGATATCATTTCCTCCCTTAAGGCTGAGATTTGTCCTTATTACAAGCTTCGTAAGCCCCACTATCCTTTTTAGCCATTAATAGACAGTGGATTCCTACAGTTGATTCGTATAATTAATGTCTTGGTGCAACTCAAAGCAATACAGATTATTATAATAAAAATAACTATTATAATTACAGTCTGAAGTAGGTTTGCCAATCATCCAATAAGAGAGAAACCAAAACTATGTACTATTTTGCTTAGCCAATATTCTTCCACTGAGTTTCTAAGATCTCTACTAGATTTCACCACTTGTTTTATGTCTTCAATTTGATTGTCCAACTCTTCTGTGACACTAGGGGGATGTGGACACAACAGTTTTTGTTGCTCATACTGCAATATCTGCATGCTCCCTACGCTACTATTGCTATAAAATGGGGTCCATTACGCAAAGAAAATCCTTCTGGTATGCCAAACCTAGGTCCTTAACTACTTCTCTAGTCTTCTTGGTAAAACAAGGGAAAGCCTTGGGCCAACTAGAAAAGTTGTCTAATAATATAAACAAATATTTGTACTGACTGTATCTCAGTAGTTCTGTAAAACTTATTTGCCGCTGTTCCGAAGTCCTATTTTGAGTCTGTATAAATGTTGACTCTTTTTCCTTGACTTACTTCCAGGGCTTGAGTGAGGGCTGTTAACTCAGCCTTCTGGGCAGAAGTGTTGCTAGGTAACAATTTGTTTTCCAATACTTCTGTGTTTTTCCATCAGTAAAAAGTTACATTTCTGCCACAGATAATAGCTTGTCTCGAAGATCCAGCCTGCTGGAGTGAACTTGTTCAATAGCTGTTAAACAATCATGATGTAAATCTCCAGTTGCTGAGGCCAGAAGTAGAGTAGCTGAGTTAAGGGTAGAGGTTTGAGAGAAGCATTGCATCACCTTGCTCCAGCAATGGTGCTTGATACTGATCCAGTCGGCTTGGAGGAATCCAATGATCTCCCTTCTCCAGAAGAGAGATCACAGCATGGGGTACATAGGCAGTAAGGGGTTGACCCAGCATCAGTTTCTGAGATTCTTTGATCAAAGTTACCGTTGCAGCTACTGCTCTCCAACAAGTGGGCCACGCTTTGTCTTGCTTCTCTGCACTGGTGGGAATAAGTATCCCACCAGTCTTTTCCAGCTTCCTAACTTCTGTGTAAGCACTCCCAATGCTACTTGCTGTTTATCATGCACATACAATTGAAACTGCTTCTGCAAATTCAGGAGTCCCAATGTGGAGGGTTCTGTCAACTTTCTCTTCATTTCATCAAAAGCTTTTTGACATTCTGGAGTCCATTTTTACATTGTTTCTTGTCCTTTTGTAGCAGCATATAGAGGTCTGGCTATCAAGCCAAAATTTGGAATCCAGAGCTAACACAACCCATCCATTCCTAGAACCCCTTGCAATTGCTTCTCTGAGGTGGGGATGGCAATTCTGCATATTGCCTCTGCCCTGTCAGCACCCAGCTTTCTCTGCCCTCTCACAATCTCAAAGCCCATATAGTGGACCCCCCTCTTTCCAATTTGGGCATTTTCTTCTTGAGACTCAGTATCCTGCTAGGTCCAAGAAATTAAGTAGACTAATAGTTGCCTCCAAACATTCTTGCTGAGTATCTGACCCAATCAGTATATCACCTACACATTGCAACATTGAAATGGTCTCATACTTGTGATGCCATTGTTCCAATGCTTTTGCCAAAATATTACCAAATATTGTGGTGCTGTTCTTGAATTCCTGGGGAAGGACAGTCCAGCACAGTTACATTTTTTGTCCTGTAGACAGATTTTCCCATTCAAAAGCAAAGATAAACGGACTCTGTTCATCCACTGGTATTAAAAAAAAAAGTGTTTTTCAGATCCAGCACTGTAAAATACACGTTAGTCTCTGCTGTTGAGGTGAGGAGAGTATAAGGATTTGGGGGCTACTGAGTGGGCATCAACTGTCCAGGTATTGACTTCTCATAAATCTTGTACTAACCTGTATTCCAAGGATTTTGGTTTTTTTACTGGGAGGATTAAAGTCTTAAGTTCTGATTGACATTTTTGTAACAGTCCAAATTTCAATAAAGAGTCTATTTATGGCTGCAATCCTTGTTGGGCCCTTAACTTTATAAGATACTGTTTTCTTCTTACTGGTTGGTCTCCTGGTTTCAGCTCAGTTCTTACTGAATCCAAGTTTTTTGCTCGTCCCAGGTTTTCCAATGGCTAAACTAGTGGTACAACTGCATCCAAAACTTTTTCAGGAATCTCCTCCTCCATAGGTTTTGCGTGGAGGTTATTGGGGAGGTTAAGTCCGGAAGATCAGGGTTGGAAGTCAGAAGGGAGATAACATGGAGGTTTGCTCTTGGAACAGTTTTGCAAGGCTCAGAGTCCCTGTAGCAGCAGAGCACGTGTGCCTTTAAGAACGGTGAAACTGGTGTTATTGTTAATGTGTAAATTCAGAGCGGCAATATCTGCAGAACAGAACTTCAGAAAGAGCTTTTCATCTGCAGGGATAATCTGAATTTTGAGAAGCATTGAAAACACTTAAGTCCTTCGCACGTTAATGCAGACAGAGGAGGTACTTGAGTGGCGCTGTGGATGGCCGCCCACTAAGCTCTGTGACTCCTTGCCACAGGGAACTATAGAAACTAAAAGCTGACGGAATTCATGGTGGTGAGGGAGAGGGACTGTCAAGGATTATATGATGGAAAAAACCAGCATCACTTGTTCGGAAGGTCTTTGTACCAAACATCAGCGGTGCCTGTTCTGCAGAAACATGGGCACAGGCATGCCCTGGCTTGCTGCTCTTCCCCAATCAACTGCTAATGGCTAGTAATGGTGACAGACTGGTGACATCAGGGACCCCTTTTATTTGATCTGATTTTGTGTGTATATCTCTACCATGTAAGTAAAAACAAGCCAAAGGGCTATATTTCACAATATCTTGTTTAGCTGATAAGCTGAAAGCAGTTAGTTCTATGGATCTTTGAGGGACTGTTTCAAGATAAAGAAATTTGATATTGGAGATCCCATCGTTGCATGGGTCTATTGAGAGAGAAGGCGTGACGACCTCTACCAAATGACTAGATTGCTGGCTCTTCTGACTCTTTGCATTACAAGAATTGAGTTTCACTAACCAAGAGTACAAAGTCTGTAAATAATTCCTATTGCTTCAGTTACCTGACATGCATTGGCAGAATTGCATGTTCACAAAGCCCCTGCTTTAGTTCTGCTGACTCCAGTGGCTGTGGTGCTGGGTTTTTTCATGGCGCCAATCAAAGCATCTCTTAATTTAACAACTCCAAAATGTTTAACGAACCACTGTACAAAAAATACAGATGGGCAATCTGCTTTGTGGCTTGTTAAGAGACACTCTGAATACTTTCCTCCAAGCTTTGTACAAGAATTTGAAAAGTTGCAGGCCTGAATGACAAATGAGTTTACATTAGGACAGCTGTTTGGAGATTATGGATGCTGTGTAACGTGTCGATGCATATGATCAGGGTTGTCTCCCGTAACTGTGCTGCATAGTGAAATGGTTCAGCACTAGGTCTATGAGAGTTTGGGAAATGTCTTGGCACAATAGGAACAATGTGGAGTGGTGTTATTCTTTTTCTTCTTTTCTCATCTCTCACTTTCCAGGACAGACTGTGCTATACTGCTGTATTTCCACATCGCTGAGCTTGAACCTCTCCTCTTTAAACATTAGAGATGTTTTTCATCTTTATTGTGACAACAAAACCAGAGCAAGGATCAATTAGGGGAGGCAGCACCGGGCAAGTATAACTGATGGATTTAGCAAGCTCAGGAAAAAGAAAGCAGCAGTAGGAGAAGGGAAGGGAGGGAAGTATGAAAGATGGGAGAGAGCAGAGAAGCAGCAGAGGCTGCATGTTGTTATATTCTGTCTGAGCAGCAGCAGATTTCATGTGCTTGTAAATGATCATCTGAACAAAGCTTTCCTGTCCCGTGGGCAAGAAGATGACTTGAGGTCTGCACTGGCCATGGGTGACTGTTGTAACACAAGACAAAGTATTACACTCATGACACCCCTGCAGTGCCTCCTGCAACTGCTCAGTGGTTGCCCTGTGGTTGCGCAGGCAGCAGTGGCTTGCAGCTCCCTGGCAGTGCCTGTGTGCTCCTGTTTCCCCCAGGGGCCCCTCCGTGTTCTTCCTTCTCCTCCTTCAAAGTGTAGGTCCGTTCCTCATGCATGCGACCCTGAGCATCCTGCCTAACTCTCTCACCCTGTGGTCGTGCTGCCTTCCTCCCTTGTTTTCACCTCCAGCTCCAGCACATCCCATTTCTGATCCGTACTGTGCCTTGTTCCTTGCCAATCCAGGATCCTTCAGTCTTTGCCTGTCAGCTGAGCTTTGCTCCTGTCTCCTCACTGTCCCATCCCGAAGCATTCATTGTGCCACTGCATTGCTTTCTCCTACAGGGATCTACCCCATCTTTTCCCTTCTATTGTATTCCAGCTCTGTTGGTTTTCTTTTTTTGCTTCTTCAGATGTCCTTGTCCCATAATCTTCCTCACTGCCACTGTTTGTCTGTTGGAGACAGGACTCCCTTTCTACCTGCTCCTAAACAGAGAAGACATGTTTGTGCATTGAGATGCTCCCAGCTTGAGGATACCAGGAGAATGGTCATATAGTTATTTTGGAAACGGTTTTAGTATCAGACCTAGAAACAACATCAGTCACAAGTTGAATTTTGTCTGCTTGGTGAAAGCTAGGTAAGGAAAAAAGTGCTGGTTTTCTTTTCTGATGCTTAATAAGCCTTGGTTTTCTTTTTGTGCTATAGCATTTGGAAAGAGGAGGTTGTTCATTGTAACACTCTTCAGCATCCTGTCATCTTCACTTGCCTGAAACATTGCGCAGTTCTCTGTCTTTGCGCACCTACACTGGAATCTAATCACGCCAACCTGCGGTCTCCCGGTGCTGTACTGCAGGCTTTCAGGGTGAGACTTCTTTAGTAGGTAACACCCAAGATGACAATTCAGGGCAGGGAAAAAACTGCCACAATCCAGTGCAATACTATCACTGTTATCTTTTGAGGTAAGTAACCATTGGTGGTCTCATCCCAGCTCCTAAACAAGCCTTCTTCAGGACCTTCTGGCTCAGCTTCAACAGCAGGCAGGTCCCTCTGTCTTTTTAAGAAGATGCTATTTCATCTTGGAACACCAAATGCATCGAAGGAGGAAACTTGCCTCCTGAGAACTGTGGCCACCATCTCACTTCTGCTGACTTCGCAGGTTTTTACCCCAAGTGGAGGCTAAACCAAAATGGATCAATTTTTTTTTTTTTAAATTTTTATTTTTATTTTTTTTGGTGAGGAAGACAGGCTCACAGGAACTAGCCTCCAAGCTGTGGAGCTCTGTGTTCCCGCTGGCTTTCCGCAGAATGCTGTGTGTTACCTTGTTTGCCTCTAGCTGGCAGGCTGCCACGCCACACAGGGAATTATCCCCATTTTTAAAAAGAGGAAATAGTGTTTGCTACTGTGCAGATAAATATAGCACAAGAGATCAACTTACCCGTACAGTCCCTCGGCTGAAGGCCCAGATAACATTTGTGTTTATGGCCCTGCTCTTTTTAGAAGGCCGATTTACAGATTTAGATTTACAGATCACTAGTGCTAACGAAGGATGTTGGGAGTGGAGGTGGGAGAGCCCTCAAGCTTTCAGGTTTGTTTTTTTTTTTAAGCTCTAGGGAAACTTTAGACATTTTGTGCAAAAGGGAATTATACCAAGGTTCCATGCTGTTGAGGTTTTTTTTTTTCCTTTACAAAATCTACAGTCTTATTTCACGGAGGACTGATTTTTGCAGTATTCTAGATCCCCTAAGTGAAGTTAAAACTCTGGTGTACAGTAGGGGAAACAGTTGTACCTTCAAGGTATTGAATATTCTGCAAAATCGTGTTTTCATATTATCCTGTGGCATAGAGGCAATCTATAATAAGACTTCATACAGTGCACAAAATACACAAGGTGGGGGGGTTTCTATATAGTGGAAGCCCGTTGTTCTGGTGAAGGGCTTCGCTAGCCTTACCGCGATAGCCTTGTGGCAGGGAAAGGCAGGGGGAACCAACAATAAGTGCTTTTTAAAGTTAAATTTCCAGCTGCTTTGAAATGTGCCTGGCATGACCGCAAACTATTTCAGTTATAGATATGACTTCCACTAGCAGAGAAAAGGCTGCCCCAAGGGAAGGGGACCCACCTGCAAAAGGTCCTGGAACACAGGAAAATGGAAAAATCTCCCCACGCCTGACCTCCCTGTAACTCATGGGGCATTGACAGAAGGTGCATCAGTCTCTGCAGCACCAAGCTCAACGAGTCCTCAGCCCAAAATTTTTCCACAGGTCACCATGACCACACACAAGTAGCTGGTGTATCTTCAGCCCCTATTGCTAGCTTTCTGGTAGGTACTCCCTAGCTGTGATACCCCACAGTGTGGCTGTTTGTGGCATTGGTGAGCACGTATTGACCCTACAGGGGTTCGGTGTTTGTCCTTCAGTTCAAGCAACGAAGGGGTGTGGAAATGCAGTGATTGAAGCCTGATGAATTTAACCACGATAGTTAGGGTATCTTTAAATTTCTAAGATATCATGATCGAGGGATTTGTAATCATTGTTTATTCTTCGTAGGAAAAAGTGAGGGAGAAAGACTAATTCTTTTTAGATTAAAGCAATGCCACCTGATATGTGAATATAATCTGTTAAAATTCAAGGCAAGAAGGAAATATCTTCAATAGGTAACTCCACAGAGACTTGAACCTAACTTTTTGTAAGAATATGAAATACTTCTAGCTGCAATTGCAAAGCTGAGGGAAATGTATGGAAACTGAAGAATTACGGATTATATTTAACCATAACATGAATTTTAATGTCACTTTAATATCCCTAATAGCCTTCAAAGACTGGTTAGAGCTGATATGAAGATTTAAGTTGCTACTATGAATAGTCTTACTGCAATTCTAATGCAAGTGCCCTGGATCATTTCGCTCATACATGATCAACCCCTCGTCTTACTCATCTAAATAATTTCAGACCAGCTGAAATGTCACTCAAAACATTCTTCTAAATTAACTCTTTTTCTTTAGTTCTTTAAATGAGCTTTCAATTTAACTAATAAATCAGAATTCAAATTCCCTTTCACACCGTGATCCTTAGTACAGTACCCAAACCTTGTTCATAAACATTAATATATCTTAATGTATCCTTGACATCAAGTATGTTCATCTCAGAAGATGTATTTAGCATTCTTTTGTGTAAATTATGAATATGAAGTGAAAAATCTGGTAATAAAATAACTTTAAATTTTTCTCATTAGTGAATCCTACTTGTCATAGCCACCCAGTATATTTATTAATGTAGCATCATTAAAGTATATATGAGGTGTTAAAAATCAATGAAAACTTATAGGATCTTTTTTTAGAAACTTAAAAATTAAAGCTTAATGTATTGATGCCTTCAATTGTACAAGATTAATCTTTCAGTTTGGTTTTGTCATCCCCTTGAAAGAAGTGAAAGAAGATAAAGTTTTTTGATTTAAGAAACTTCCTAGATTGGTCCTGTGTGTTACAGTTCTTATAAAAAAAACACCCCAAAACAACAGCAAAAAACCACAACATGCTGCGCCTCCCCCCCAAAAAAACCAACAAATGACCAAACCAAACATAAAAATTATTCTTGTTATATGCAAACCACTCTTTATTTTCTTTAGAGAATAGTCAGTGTCTTTTAAGTATTTTTATATATTTAGTATACTATGCGTCCACCTAGAATCAATACTGTGTCATAAGAAGTAGGAAAAATCTGAATTTGATAAAGAATTTGTTCTATAAACCAGCCTGTAGGACTTGGATTTATTCTTGATGATTTTCTAATAAAAGTTACATTGTTTTCCATTTTAGGATGGAAATACCATGATTGGGGTAAAAATCTGTATGGATCTTTTTTCTATCTCCATAACTAAGGTATTGTGTTTACCAGACATCCTGAGCTTCGTAACTACTAAAATTGGAATTGGGGTACTGGAGAGGAAGGAATGACCTGGATGATCAACTTTCATTTTGTAACATCAGAAGTCAGCTGAACTCTGTCACATTCCAGCTTGAGAGAATTTGTGGGAATGAAACAATTTACCCAGGTGAGTTTTGTCCTTGTGCATAAAGTCACCCTTCACTCTTGCGAACTTCCCTTGTACACTGTGTCACATCTCCCTGTCCCCACACTGAGACTTTATCCAACAGATGTACATTTTAGCAGCAAATATGAGAAAAATGTGTATCTGCTGGGTTCAGCCAGTGATTGGGATTCGACTGCGCAAAAATACCCTTAATGTAAAATTGCTCAGAAAATGCATCTGTACAAGCTGCTGTATTAGCTGTGGTGTCAGAGGCTGAAGGGGATGCCTCCTGAGCATAATGATGAAAGCAGATATGTATTCTGACTTTAAATTGCCCTGGCTGTCCTATGTTACAGGAATATACAGTCTGGGTTCACTAAAGGAAGACAGGAGGGTCTGCATTAAAGTAATCACTGGATTTAAAAAAAAAAAAGTGTACACAGGTTAATTTCTTATGTAGATATTGCATGTTGAGTTTACCTTACTATCTTTGCTTGAGTAAATTCTATTTCACTAGCTCAAGTTAAAAACTAAGATGTTTAGCTATTATGAAAACATAGTTGTTCTCATATTTCATATTATAAAAAAATTTGGTATTTCAGAAAACATCAGTTCAGATTAGGTTGATACATTGGGGAGAGAGGGAAATGTCACTGATCTGGTAAAAGTACTATTTTCTCTTCAGGTGCCATTTCACACTTTTAATGCCAGGGAAATACTCTTTCGATTCATTGAAAATGGAAATGTCAGAAGTTAGGTTTCATGGTATGTCACTGAATGGTACAAAGGAATGTTTTTTCAACACAGTTT
>JAVJGI010000014.1:113440061-113457568 GCA_035590275.1 Ibycter americanus | reverse complement strand
GAAAATGGAAATGTCAGAAGTTAGGTTTCATGGTATGTCACTGAATGGTACAAAGGAATGTTTTTTCAACACAGTTTTCCCTCCTTTAGAGGGAGGTCTCTGGTGTTGGTTTTTTTTCCAAATCGGATTAAAGACATTCTGTCCTCTATCAAGACTCTTCCAGCACTATCAAACAGAAAAGTTCAGGGCAGTCAGTGGCTTTCAGAGCTTCAAGTGGCAGCTTGCTGCCAGACGTGGGAGGACAGGAAGGAAATGCTTTAGTTCTGTGAAGCTACTGATTCTCTTCTCACGGAGACTTGTGCACTGCACCTTCAATTCTGCAAGGATTTTCGTACTGCCATTTCTCAATCTTCCATTCTTTCTGGGCTACGTTGGCTGCTGTGTGTGCAGTATTACTGCATTACAGGAGAGGCATACACCTGCTGGAAATGTCACCCCTCAGCTGCTGCTGTGAATACTTGGGACAGAAGATATTTTGTGGAGTATTCTTTTTTTCTAGGTTAAAGTTGCCAGCTGGCTACTGCTGTGAAGGCTGCTCTGAAATACTTTATCTTAAAATTCATATAGGATTGCTCTAAGGATGAGGTTGTCCCAGTTGATGTCCACATGAGTCTCATAGGAAATAAAATTTCCTGCAAGAGATATATGGAACATCTTCAAACAAGCCATTTCAGGAGTTTCCTCTGTATCATGAAGGTAAAAAGCAAGGGAAAACTGTTACGGCAGGGGTCTTCCCCTTGTATTGTCACAAGAAAATATTTGGAGACAGTACTCTGTTCAGAGAATAAGCTTCTGGAGAGTCATCTTCAGCAAAGTAAAAATTGTCAAAAATGGAATATCTGTGTTTACGTGGTTCACATTGTGTTCGTGTTTCTTGATTCAGTATCATTTGAAGGACACACTTGTTGCCTTTGATTTGAAATTTACCCAAGTCGATATGTCACTGAAAAGGTGAATACTAAAGCAAGAAATCTGAATTGAACTCCGTAGAAAGCTTTAACCATAGGTGTATTTTAATTAAACACATTCTGAAAACTCCTTCCTCTGCTCTTGATTGTAATTCTCATTTATTTAAGTTATTAAAAGTTATTAAAGTGTGATGTCATGTGTATGTTTCATTGCTAGGGTATCCTGGGGCTGTGAACCAGGAGCAGAGGACGATTTTGCACAACAGGCTGGCTATAAAAGACAGAGGTGGCAGGATGTCTCACTGTGTGATTTATTAACAGCTGAACTAAACTCACTTCCATTCTGAACCGTGCTCAACAGGAGAAAGAGTTGACCTTGATATGGTGCTTCGTCATGTCCCTTCAGTAGTGGGGAGTGGTGGCTGGGCTGGAAACCCCTGGACTTGCAAGCTTTGCAAAATGGGGGTAGGGGGGGAGAGGCCATTGCCCGTCTTCCTTCCCTTGACCCAAAGATTTCACTTGTTCTGATTTTTATTTCAGAAGGTGATGGAGAGATCTTCCCCACAATAACAACTGGACAATGACAACCTCTGGTATCATGGCTGAGACAAATTTTAACTCAAAGATATTTGCAGTCCCCAAATGGCTATTTATTTTATTATTGTTTATTTTTAGACTGAGGCATATGTACAGATTTAACTATCTCAATTTTGCTGTCTTCGTCACGGCAACACTGAATCAGAAGGTTAATAAATGCCCATGTGGTGCTGCTTTCTCCTTCCCACCACGCTCGGTCATCCCTGTGAATGAATGTGACTACATCTTTGGGATACATGTTGAAAAAAAAAAAAAACCAAACAAATCTAGGTTTGCAGCTCAGAAGTGTTGCTGAACTAGGAGGAAACTCATATTGTTCTTGACATCTGGAGGGAATACTAGTTTTCCCAGGAGAAATAACCTCATAGCTCTGTACTTCTCTGCAGTATCTCCAACGGGTGTTTTGTCACCCACTGGAGATAAAAACATGTGCTCAGGCCCATAGCTGGCTCTGGGGGAGCTGGGCAAGGAGGTGTGAGGGTGGATGAGACAACCTGTTTGTGCTTCTAACACTCCATCCCTTTTAAGAATGACTTGTTACTGAGTTTTTTTAGCATAACACTAAGAAAACAACACTTCCACCTCCCCCCAAAAAACCTATTTGTAATACTAGCTTCAGCAATGAGATTATTTGCATTTTGTGTCGGGTTATTGAAAGCATTTCATAATGTTTCAGGACCTTCTGCTTTTTTAGGCTTTCTAGGCTGTGTATGGGTTAGACCTTTTTCCAGCAAGCATCTGTCTTGACAACAGAAATTTGGGAAGAATGGGTGACTTCTCTTAACTGCTTAATGGTTTCCAGTTGAGATCCTGGCTGCTGGTGCTGGAACAGGTCCCAGGGCAAGGGGGGCCGGGCTGGTGGGGTCACCTAGGTCAGGCAGAGGGTTGCGGGGGTGGTGGGGAGCAGTGAGCTGGTATAAACCCTGAGTGACTAAGACCTTCTGAGGCAGAAGAGACTAGGCAGGGCTCGAAAACTATCTGAGAGGACAAAAAGTGAAGCTGGAAGAATGGGCCAGAGGGAGAGCTGGGCAGAAACTCTCTTCTGATACAGTCACTATGTGCCCTATGCTAAATACATATATATCTTTTTTTTTTTCATTTTCTCACAAAAAGAAAAATCTAACTTTTTGTGTTTGAAATTCTCTTTCTTGCTATTTAGAGATGTCCCTGTAAGGAGGAGGTGGAGACACCCATCTCGAGACCCTGGGGTCACCATAAACACCCTGGTGTGTGTCCTGCCATTTTACACATGTAGTAGATATTATTAGTGAAAGGTCTGGAGAATGAAGAGCAAAATCAGTGTGAAAATACAATAAATCAATGAGGGGAGCAATTAAAAAGAAAAATTAAATGAGGAGGAGATTCTCTGGATGAAATTAAGCTGGGAGGCTGCTTCCAAGAACGTTAGTGCTTTAAATATAAATAGTGCAATTACCTGTGGAAACACTGATTACTTTCACGGAGACTTAAACTTACAGTTTAATAAGCAAATACGATCTAATGAGACTGTGTTGTCCTAAGTACAAGCCAACCATCAGCACTCAGCCAGCTGTCAGTAATAAACTATTTCTCATTACTTACTTTCTGAGGAAAGGAAAAGGAAGAAAGTAAATCCCTTCCATTCTGTGATCCCTGGCCACAGGGATTGAAAGCAGCAAACGCTATTTCTATTTTGGAATACCTAACCTCTGAACCTGGATCTTCAGTGACCTGAATCCTGGGGACAGAATTCCATGGGGAAGGGCAGTAGAAAATCACTTTATCAAATCAACAATTCAAAGATAAAATAGTACATGGTAAATTGAATGCAGCTGGAATGGTTTTGGTAAGGTGTTTCTTAATAGTTGGGACATTATTTCACTGTTGAGGGGCTTTGTGCTGAGGATAACAAGGTTCTGAATCTTTTTTAGCTGAATATGGTAAAGCATTGCATATGTTTTAGGCTCAGTGTTATCCTCCCTAGAGGAGGAGGGAGGTTAGAGCTTTTTTTGGGGTGAGAATTAGGTCCTTCCTCAACTAATATTTTGGGTTCAGCCTTTTCTTTCAGACAAGTTTACTATGTGTTGACAGATCTGTTTCTTCCTGAAGATTCATCTTTATGTGGAAAAAGTACCAACAGTCTTTGAATGTCAGCTTACTCTTTAAGTCTTCTTCAAGAGAAAATGTAATTACTTGTTTTTAAAGCCAAAGCCCTTTTTTCATCTGTAATCTTCTGATTAACTAGATAATTTCTTTTTATTTCCTTAAACCATAATCTCCTTCCCTGGATCCCTTCAAAATCTATCCATCATGCTAAGAATTGCATCTCAAACCTAGCAAGTTTAAGATCCTTATCTTATTGCAGTGTAGAGCCTGCTAAACCTTTGACATTTGCCTTCAGATTTAAAAATTCAGGTTTTATACAACAATAGGTTCATGAAGTGTGTAGAGGCAGCTTTATAATCTATTAGAAAATAATTATCCCATTTTAGCTTAGCAAAACAAAGATCCCATATAAGCAGCACAACACGAGTAAAGGTTGGGTTACTGCAGATATTTTTTTTTGCAAGCTTTCAGTTAATTGACATGTAGATTTGTTAAGGGAACTTGGTGGTGAGAGATACTTTCACCACAGATAGGAAGGAGGAGGGAGGAGGTACAGATATGTATTTCTCTGGTAAAGTTATTTTAAATCGTAATGTGCAACTGAAGCATCTCCTGGACCTGGGACTTGGAAAAAAAAAAGGAATTTTTTTCTGATTATGGTGATATGGGACGTATGCTTAGTTCAGCACAGCCACCTCATTTAACAAACCTCTGTTAACTAACTTCAGTTAATCCTACTAATGCAGCCCTTCAACTTGTGGTGCCTGCCTTAGACTGGATAGTGCTGCAGTCAAGTGTATAATCAGTGAAATGATAGTTGAGGAAAGCATGTGCTTTATTTGTTTTAAGGGTTCTGCAAATATCGATTGTGTGTGGCTTTGTCCGGTTTTAGCTTTGCAGCTTAGAGAGTTGCTGATCTTCTCTATCCCTAAAATTACCTCTGGCTTTGAAATCTGAGGGTTGTTCACAATCCCTGGCACTTGGATGCCTGATTTCCTGCTTGTGATGGGAGGAGATGGATGGGAACTTTTTGAGGGTGTTTGGTCCGTCGCCCCCCTGATGTGTTAATACAAATTGAACCGGCTTCCAGTACCTTTTAGGGAAAATGCAGTGGGTTTGCTTCGTGTATTCAGCTCAATTTAGAAAGGACTCGTACAGGGTGGAGATTATTCCAAAACACTGGGTGGCTGTATCTTGCCCTGGGGAGTGCTTGTGCTGGAGGCAGATGCTAAATCAAGTCAGTCTTGCTCCACATCATCTGCTTCTGGACTTTAAATCTGTCAGGTGTCTGTCCTCTAGAAACAGCATGCTCTTGTGGGCTGGACAGAAAGCCATCACCTCGGAACCTGTATTCCCACCTGCATCTGGTTTAATAATGCTTTGTCCTTATGCAACACTTTATTTTGCTGTCGTCTTTCACTTTTCTCTCTCTTCTCCTCCCCCGCAACTAGGCTGTTACTGAATCTTGCCAGCAGTAGATAATAGGAACATATTAGTGCTCTGTTGACATCTTATGATCGGTTCAGATCCACAGCTTTTTCAGTGCTACCATGTTGCTAAAACCAGCCATCTTCTAATTCTTCACTTTTTTTAAAATTTTCCTAGGTTTGGACATTATATACCTTGTGGTCTGTTGCTAATGCTAGTACTTTACATAGCAATTGCTGAGCAAAGTCAGGTGGTTTCTTCTTGGTTAATTATTTTATAAAATACAGGTTAGATTTTACCAGAGAGCTTGTAATGAAGTGGCAAAAATGCAGATATTAAGGGACTCATCTGGCATTTTTGCAAAGAGCTCAACGGGGGAAAAGCAATTAATTGAGAAAATATATCTCACCACTCACAGAACCAAAAATGCCAGCTGCTTTGGACAGTCTGAATCTGGAAGTCCAATAGACATGGACACAGATGGTCTGATTGGCATTGACTGGTTGGATAGTGATTTTCATTGGAACCTAAAAAAAATTGGTGCTGAGTCATCTGAAGATGGACACGAATACGGAATGTTTCTGTGGGGTAAAGTCCATGTCTTCCTTTAGTGGGATGTGAGGTAATGTAGGATAGCCTAGTTCCTGGTGGAAGAGGGCTATGCGTCCAGTGGGACCTTAGAGATGGGGATCCAGTCATTAGCTGAAATGTTGCTGTGCTCTAAACTAAAATCCTAGCTTTCTTCCATGTTAATCTCATGGTGGTGGTGTCTTCAATTTAAAAAAAAAAAAAAGAAAAAGAAAAAAAGAAAAGAAAAACAGAGAAAGAAAAAAGAAGTAGCTGTGATCTGACAGAAATGTTTTGGTGGAAGCTTCAGCAACGTCCTATTTGGCTGCCATACCCTGAGAGAGTAGTCTTTGGGATAAGAGTGTTTGAAAAAGACTGAAGTGAATCTCTTCTTCGGAGGACAGAAATAATATTGTTGTATACGCATGCTTTGTTGGGCGCTCCCAAGGATAAGTGGTAATGTGATATGGAGAAGGCTGTTTGGTTTGGGTTTTGTTGGTTTTTTTTTTTTTGATTAAGTGTGAATGTTGAGGATAGAAACACCTAGCTTTTTGTTTCATGCTAAAGTCTTCATAGCTTTTTTCTTTTTTTTTAAAATGTAGCAATTTAAAACAAATTACATGATTGCCTTCCTGCCTTGAATAACCTGTAGAGACTTGTCAGCTGGTTCCTGCAATAGGCTCACCTTCTACCAGACATCACACGTTGGCTTAAAATTATTACAGTGAAAGCTATGTCCCTAAACCAAATGTCTTGCTAATTAATTATCTTCACTTTTTAAAGGAAGCACCTTCAATGTAACATGAACTTGTTTCCTTTGGTTTCTAGCCTGTGGAAAGTAGATTAACAAGCCTTTTATTGCCAGAATTCCTTCTCTCGAGTAGACAGGCAATGCAATCAAATCTACTGCCTTTGTCCATCTTTTGGTTCAATGATATAGATTGAGCTTTAGTCTGTACCTGTTGTCATCTTGCTAATTCAGTGTACGGTGGGAATGACACATCTTTCTATCTGGAATCCCATGACACAGGCAAAGAGTTCAGTTTTCTGTTTAATTATAGGGCATTTCTGTTGATTTTTTTTTTTTCTTCGCATTTTCTGGTGCATGTTTCAATGGGGGTAAAACACCAGGATGAAATGCTACAACTGCTGTGAGAATTCAGAAGTATAGTATAATCCCAGTTATTTTATCCTTTTCTTTTTTTCTCTCTATTCTGTGATACTGAGATGTACCTTCATGCCTGGAAGAAGTAAATGTTAGTGTTACGGAGGCTGATAGGTGAGGTATAACCATGGCCTTGGGCAGAAGTTGCTGTTCCCATTAGTTATGTCAACAAAGATAAGTCTGGCATTTGGGGAGTACACCTTGTGCAAAAACTTTCCTGAGTATAAAGATACGTCAGAAGCATCTTAGACCTTCAAAAGTTCCCTTCCCACAGGCTTGGAAAAAGCAAAGACGACATACTGCTTGAGTATGGGAAGAGGTGTGTTGCAAAAGTATTTAGAAGACAGGACATCAAGATTTTCTGACTTTAACGGCATGATGTCCTCATGCTCATGGAATGGAAGGCAGCCTTGTGGTAAGCAAATGAACGTCTTACTGACCTCAATTAACATTCGCTCTGTTTGTGCCAGGAATGAATTTTGTTCTTCAAGCCTGCTAGGTGCATACTAGGTGAATGGCAGACAGATGTAAATGACCTCATTTTATCACTTAGGTGACATGAACACCTCCGATTCCACCTTTAACTAAATTAGAAACCTGGAATGAAGAGCTATAGCTCTGTGTGTGGTCCACGGAGAAAGCTATACTCCTGGGGTGTCCTGAATCACCCTCTGTGCGCTTCACTGCTCACACAGGAACATCAAGTCATAGCTCAGCCCAATGTTAATGTGAATCTTCTTTTTATATCTGCATGCATCTGATCCTAGTATGCCCAACCCTGTATTTTCTTCTCTCTTTTCTTTAAAGTTTTTTAAAAAGACTTATTTCTGGTGTTCCCTCTAAGAGATTTGTCTTACGGTGAGACAGCACAAGAAATTACAGAAATCAAACTGGATATCACTTTGTCTCTAATTCACGAGGAGATGCTGTACCTATAAATTGCAAAAATCTAACAGCTGCAACTGCAGCCAGATAAAACACTGACACAAGGGCAGCTGAGAAGCAGTGAAAGACAGATGAGACTGACTTTTTGTCGACAAGCTTTATCCTCCTGGAGAATATTTGGTATCGAGCTGTCAATCTACTTGACTTCAGAATGAACAGCACGAGGTGATAAACCAGCATGAGTCCTATCATGTTTCCTTTCTTGGGAAAGTTTGGAGACTGACATAATTCATGAGATGTTCTGGTTTTTTGCTTCTCTCCTGCTTTTTTTTTTTTTTCCTTTTTCCCTCCCCTGGATTGTGTCAGCTTGTAACCTAAAACTATAATCTGTGGTGCTCCAAAATTCTGGTGAAATACTATGCCTATACACAATTATATGAATGGAATGGCTCTGTCAGTAAATAATTAATGCAAATGCAGAGAAGGTCTTGAATCAACTCTCAATCTGCTTCTGTTTTGGTAATGCTTCTAAATGAAATACCAAGTGTATTGGTATTGTATAAAATATTGCTGAAGGGTAAGAACATCTCTGGAAATTATCAGGTTGTAACTTAGCTTTCTCTGATCTAGCTTCCATAGATGTGGAAAATACTTTTTTTTCTTTTAAATATTTTGCAGCTAGAATTAAATATTTATATATGACAAGGAAATAATATACAGATAAATCTATCTTTCCACTATGGGAATCCTGTGGCTGCACAAATAACTTTGATTTGTTATCATGCTTTTATTTCTGAATTATTTTCCACCTTCAGCCATAGTTACATATGCTGTGGTGTTGTTTGTTTAAGATGCCATTGAATAGGTGAAGTCATTACAAGGTTTCCATCAACAACTCCATCAAATACCAAAAGCCTTAGCTGAAGGGACCCATGCTGCTATATGAAATCACTGATAGTCATGGATTTAGTCCACGAACTTCTGTTATTCTATTACTATACAGATAACGAAGAGGCAGAGAGGAGTCAGTAATGAGGATCTTGTTCACAGATCTTAATTTGTCTTCCAACACACTTCCTTGCTTCCACTGCCACTTAAGCTCATGGTGTTAAAAGTACTTTGGATCGCAGCTTCTATTAAACCACCCTCAGATACTCTTTTCTTTTACCCAGGGGTTACATTTGTTATTTGCATTATGGCAAACTTAATTTCACATAAACTTAATTTGGTCTATCCAGATAGATTTACTTTCATTATGGACCATGGTAAAGGACAACAAGATGCCTCTGGGACTTAATTTGCAGAGGTCCCAATTTGGTATCTGTATTTTTACAGGACATGCAAAGTATGTATATGTATGTAGAAGCTTTGTGGGAGTGATAATGAAAGTAGACGGAGAAAGGAGGGATCTTTACCTCAATCTCAGAGGTAGCTACACCAGGCTAGTACTGTTACCTGCTTCCAAATTCTTTCATAGAAGGAGGTTCACGGTGGAGGAAGTCCTGGTTCCTATTTCAGTTCAGGGATTTTTTTTATCGGATGACCTGAGGTTCAGTAAAAGTGCGACAGCTCTTTGAGCATGTTTCAGCAGCTTTATTAGGAAACTTCAACATTAAGCTTTGAGGAGAGATTTTGCTATGAGCTAGGACATGCAAAGTTTAAGGTTGAACATCTTATGTTGTGTTTTAGCAGGTTCAAGGTAGGAATTTGTAAACTTCTACAGGAAAAGGTTTTTTGGATTTTGTTTGTTTGGGTTGTTGGATTTGTTTTCTTTATTTGTGACGTTTTACTAAACAAATCTAGTTTGAATTCATATCTGGAGCAAAACCTGACTGTTGGGTTTTGTTTAGTCATATTAAAAATAAAATACCCACCCCCTCAGGTTGTAATGGTTTCCTGATGTAATGAAATCTTTTGACTTTACTGGGCTTTCAAAGGAACGGTATGTGCAGGAAAAGCAAGGCACAGCCCCCTTAGCCCAAGGTCTAGAGTAGGTGCTTCAGATGTGGAGAGCCCCAGGCTCTGCACCCTGGTCACCCACCTCCTGGAAGGATGCCCTTGGCTACCGGGGGTGGGATGGGGTGGGTGCCTTGATCTTTGCACAGCACTAACATCTGTCACCTCTCCAGTCCTTTGCAGAGATTGATTTGATTAACACGGAAACTAGTTCAGTTTTGATCTTTGGAAAAGCTGGAAAAAACGTGACTATAAGCCAAAACTCAGTTATATTTATAATGTTGACAGTAGTGCAAAATATATGAAGAGTTCTAAAAGAGATGCAACAGAACCATCTGTTTGAGGAATATTGTCTGATAATGCAAGCTAATAGAGAATGCCAGTTGTTGTTTTTTTGTCTTTTTAAAATAAAATATATATACAAAACAGATAAACAATCTTGTATCTTTATTTAATGTTTATCTCCCTCTATGGAAGACTGCATCCAGAATACATATAATGACCTTGGCATTCTGCTTAATGAATAAATGGAGTATTCAGCCCTATCAGATAATGAAAATGAGGCATGTTTAATTAACTTAGCACCCAACTAATCAGCAGTTAATGTAGTCCTGAAAATTGCTAAGTTATTTCATTTCAGAGGGTCAGAGCACTCGTGTAGAGAAGGGACAATCTAGGCTTTATACCTTAAGCATGAGGCAAATATAAATGGCAAACAGTAATTGATGTGGCCCAGAGGTTTTGGGCAGTAGTGTGGCTTTGATCCATGCTCTCCTCAGCCATCTGTAAAACGTTTATAATTCTAGAATGTGACTTTGTTAGTTGACATCCTGCAGGCAATTGCACTAGAGGATCTGTTGGATTGCGAGCAAAACAGCTCTGCCATTGGTGGGCCAGCAAGTTAGATTGGGTTCATTTTAAAAAAAAAAAAAAGAAAAGTGTGTGCCTTAGTTGCCACTGTGTGAATGTCACAGAATAGCCTGCTGGGGTTTCATTCAAAGTACATATTGAGTTACTGTGCCTGCCTTGACACCTGCAAATACCTCTGCCACAATTTTAACTTGACTAGAAACAGCGATTCAGAACTAAATAAGATAATTTCTTCCAAAATCTTTCCCTCTTAGCAGGGATTTTTCTATTGCTCACAATAATGGCTTAGTATTCAGAGCCAAAACAGTGGTGTTTGAGGAACAAGCAATCAATTTTGTTCCCTGTACAAGGGATAATCAATGGAAATCTTGCTTTCACCGTTCGTGTTCAGGAATCCCAAGTTAACAAAGGACTTATGGAACAAGAGGATGCCTGCTGTACTGTTTTTCCATTTCCTGTGAACTGTTCTTTTTAGCAAAGAGTTCATAATTTTAATATGTTAAATGGTTTTCACACAACATCTTGATCAACAAGTAGCAACTATGTGGATTTTTTTGTCTTTTTTGCATTTATTTAGAAGAGTCTCAGACATTAAACATGCTAAATGAAAAAGTAGCTACGTGCCCTGAATCCACAGGAACGGCAGCAGTGTCTGGATGTTGGTTCCAAAGCCTTTGAATTGTTGTCTGGTCCCTGATTTTTAGCAGCAGGTGCCTTTAGAGGGCACAGGATTTACCATACTTGTCCCTACTGGAAAGCAGCCCTGGGGCATCGCAGGTCTTGCAGTGGAATGGGTGGGAGTGGGGGAGATGGTGTCTCAGCCTCCACGCTGGGCCTGTAATTTTTTGCAGATGTTTCTGCCACATAAATCCCTGCAGAGGCTCCTGCTGCTTTCCTGTTGTTAAAGAAGTGGACATCCTACACATGATCTTGATAAATGAGGGGGCAAGTGTTAAAACGTGGAGGGAGCCTATATCCAACTTCTCCTTTGTCTCTGTTCACCTGCTTGCTGGTGCTGTCTTTGAAAATCATCATAGATACAAACAATGGAAAAGTAATTTTATTTTTTATTATGTATGTACTACAATACTCCTTTTAGCTTTTTGATTTATTTCGGTGTCAGGTTTCGACACTTAATGTTTTTGAGTTGGGGCTTTGTAGACCTACCCTGAATATATTCTGAATATATTGCTAAAAATCCTTGATCCAGCATCAGCAAACTTCATTTAAATGGGTTCTAAACCTGATCTTTGTACCTCATCCGATGCATCAGCTATGAGGAGCCAGTGTATCAATTGTAAATCTTCACAAACTTCAGGAGCTTTGGAATTTGTTTGTGGAACGAAAGGGAAGCTTTGCCAAGCCCCCACCGCAAAGCATAGTATAGCCTTTCAAATGATGGATTTTGCTTGGCAGTGTTGGATTTCTGTGCAGGCAAGAATGTACCACAAAGGTATTGACAAAACATCCTGTCCTCCAAGATGAACGTTTATTATAGCGATGTCTGATGAGGTTTGAGCTTTTTTGGTCAAACCAATACTGTAAAATGTACATAGACACTAACTGAACTGTTAGCAGGGTTTGCAAAGAATACTGATAGGGTTATTACAGCAGTGGTGATCTAAGAATAAAAGTGAGGTAAAGGTTGTGTGCAGAAGCCGTATTCTTAGACATACTGATAACTAGCTATGGCTTGTAAAGTTTTAGATTAAGGCATTTCTGTCATTAGAAATACTTGGAGTCCGGACTAGAGGTTTTCTGTAAACATCTGTAAATACAAAAGTAGTTTTTGGACACCCTTTGGAAGGAATCCAGATGTGGCGTTTGTGTTTCAGTCCCTATTCTGCACCCGTTCCACTTTGCCAACCACAGTTTTAACCCAGGCTGTTTACCTGCGGGAAGTTCTCTATGTGATGATGCACTGGGTTAAATAACGTGTTTTGTGGAGAGAGGCATAGAGGAAAACACTGAATGGCATGTTTTTCCTGGATACCTCTAAGCGTTCTGTTTCTCCTAGTGTTCTGTAGTGACCGCTGGGTATTTGTACAGCCTGCTTGTGATGATGATGATGATAACCTCTTATCCAGCTGTGATGCTGGTGCTTGCTGTCCTCATTGCTGATACTATGTTTCACCAGTCTCTTCCTTACGATCCACCCTCAATGCATATTAATGTCGATGCTTATGACTGAAATGGATTCTAATAGGAGGCATGCTTCACCCATGTACTGTCTTTTGGTTGTTTATCACTGTGCACAGTCTAGAAATACTGTAATTTGGTATGATATTTGTGGTTTGAATGTCAGGTTGATGAAACAGAAGTGCTACCAGGACTGTGACTGGAAAGAAGCAGAAAGGAGGACAGTGTCTCCCCCTCCACTGCCCCTAACATCCAGCTTTGCACAACTCAGCTGCATCCTTCTGGAACTGCCATGGTGCAGGAGGGCACTGGGATGGGATGGGCTTGGGTGCCAAGCTGCCCTCAGACACCCTTGGGAAGGTACTTATAGGACTTAGCCTATATTCTGTCAGTTTCATTGCCTCCCTGTGTGGCTTCAATTGAAACTCCATGCTGGAGGAGAGCAAAGGAGCAGGTCAAGGGAGCTGTGTCTCCTATAGGGGACAAGATATAGAAATCAAAATCTTTTGGATGCCTTCAGCAGGCTGTGGTCTTCTGCAGTTGATTTGAGATAAGAAGTTATCTCTTCTACGTATGGACAGATAGTGATGTGAGGATGGTTGTTCTTGTGTCTAGGAGGACTTCCTTTCTCTGCAGGTGGGGGAAAATCCCAAATATGCAGTAACTGCAAAATAGGAAGGAGGGAGGGTGATTCTCTTTGCGTTAGCATGCTAGCAAACCTCAGGTGAGCACCTGCTCCTGAAGTGAGTTAGCTCAGTGGTTATAGAGGTCTGACAAGGATTGAGTTATATTATAAACCTGGGTGTCCTATCTTGGAATTGGGAGACTGAGACAGAATACATGCTCTCATATGCTTTGCTTCTGGTATGTGGTCTGCTTTGTTTGCTTTGCATAGCTAAATGAGCAAAGGTCAGTCTTCCGATGTGAAATGAACAACCTGAACCTTTTAGAGGCAGCACAATTACAGAGAGAGCAGTTATTCTCTGTAGATCAGAGGTGAAATCTCATTTAGAAAACTCTCCTAGTAAGTCCTCGCCCAGAATCATCCATTTAGAAACATGTGTATGTACATATGTATAAATACATGTGCGGACATACAGGTATGTGTGCGTATATATGGTAGCTGTTTGCATAACATGGCTCCTGAACTCTCGTGTTCTCACAACACAGTTTCCTTAAAAAAGGGGTGTTATTTATGCATCTGCACCTTTCTGGATTAATTTGAACTGAACGTCAGTGACTGAAGAGTGCAATGTTAAAGATGAGATCTTATGAATGCTTCATGCCATAGTAAGCAGTCCTTCTGATGGCCTGATATATTTGAGATGTGTTTCCTAGGTCTGGTCACTGCCATCCCATAACTGCACCCCTGTTCTGATCCTGTTCAGTCCCTTTCAGCTGATGAGCAACGTGAAGACTTGTTTTTGGTTGTAAATGTTGAAGTTATGACTTTGTGTGGGATGTAAGCGGTATTTAGTTGGAGAGGTGAGGTGGGGAGGAAGCTCTTTTCTGTTTAGTATTTCTCATTAGCTTGTTGCCTCAAAGGTAAGTTTTTTAGCATAACATGCAGGAATTTGCCTACACAATATGTCCTATTAACGTAGAGGAACTAAATATGGAAAAGACACCCACTTCCATTGTCTCTTTTATTCTGTTCCTTGAATGCCCCAGTTGGACTTCTAATGAAGTATTTCCTCCAGCTGTCAAGAAAGTTTACGCTATGATCTTAACTTTCTGTTTCCTAGCAACTCTGCATCCTTCTGCTCATAAAGTAGGGTGGCTTGTACTTTTAATGAATGTAATTTTAAGCCATGGCCAATGAAAAGCAAATACTGTGGAAGAATAAATGTCATCCATGCTTTAAACAGCAAGTAAAAGGTTCATATCATAATTGCTTGTCTGCTTTAGCGTTGTGTGTAATTTTGATAAGTATTTCTTTATATATCTTTGTATTTCAAATTTATATTTTTAGTTATGATTGTCAATGGGGATATGACCACCCTAAACCATTTGGCCTTGGGATTAGGGATCACTGCTTGCAGTTTTTCTTGGCAGCCTCTTGTGTTTGAACATCACCAGCATGTTACTTGGAGGACATTAAGCTTCCTATGTATTTTATTTTATTATTATTTTATTTGGATGCCCTGCTTTGAACATGAGTCATCTTACCTGGATGGTGGGTCAGCAGTCTGCTGAACTGGATTATAGTGAGATTCATTACAAATCCTACCTGAAAAGATTTCAAAGGGCCTGCATCATTATTCTGTGATACTTGTGTAAATCGAGTCACTGAAATGTCTTCAGCAGTCCCTTCATTGTGATATTTTCTCAGCATTTCTCATGTATAAAATACTATGAGTTGAAGTATTTTTCCCCATTGTCTCTCACTTTGTCATTAGTGTCTTGTGAAAATGGACATTGATGGGAAAACCTTTGAAGTCAAAGATCCTTTTAGCCATATTACATGTATGGCAGCTGTGTGGGAATTCTGCTTCCTCTAGAAATTTAGGAGGAGTTAAACATCTGATTTGTATCTGAGATTTCCTAAGTAACTAATGAGATGGCATAGAAGCAAAGCGAAAGCTAACTAGGGATTTACTTTTTGGTGATAACTTTTCCACATCTAGAAATATCAGTGGGGTTTTTTTGTATAGGAATTAAAGGTCTTCCTGGTGTTTCAACAAACTATCTTTTCTGTTGAAAAGGTCAGAATTGTTATATGTCTGCTTTCTCACCTCTAAAGTAGCCAGATGGCTTCCATTGCATTTTGGAAACTAGATACTCTGAAAAAGCAAACTTCAGTGAAAATACACTGCCAAAAAAAGTGATTAACTGTAGAACATAAGAGCTGCTGCACTTGTTTACACTAGTAATATATTTAGCCTAGGATCTTGTCTTCAATAGAGACTTAAGGATGCTAAGAAAGGGGGAAAGCTTTTCTGGATTTCAACATCTCAGGAAAAAAGTACTTCTAGAGAATAATTCCCTGTCTCTATCTCCTGCTACTGTAGTAACGCAGTCTTATTTCGGACAAGTCTTCCCAAACTTTTTCTTAGTCTCTTAATGCAATTTGTATTTCATCTTGCTCTTTAAACACCGCCCTATATAAGTTCCCTTGTGTGTACATTACAATTTCCTTAATTATGAGGTTGCATATTGGTTCTCCCACGATGCTTGCTTCATGCAGAGTTGCAAGATGGATGGGATTAAAAGCAAGCTGATATTAGTTTAAGATTTTATACTTTCAAGTGGTCGTGTTATCCACGTAGTCTCATCCAAATTCTGATCTGACTACAAAGCATTTGTTATAACAGTGGTTTTCTGTAATGCGTTTTGCTGTGGTGTCTTACAAGCTCTGTCATTAATGCATCTGTTTTCAAGGTGCTCTGTGAGAAGATGTCTTCCCATTTTGCTTAAGGGGAATGGAGAGGAAGAGATGTCAGGGTCAAAAAATACTAATTTGAAATGCTTAAATGAAGACACCAAAGAATTGATCTCTCTGTGTCTGCAACATAGAGCACTACATACGTTTAAAGCATACATCAAACTCAGAGTTTGGTTCCCTTTAGCTGCAGAGCTCCCACCCAAAAGGCTTTTGTTATACGACTCTGCTTCATCTGTGAGCAGCCCCATCCTGTGCATTGGTCCATCCATCCAAAAAATGCAAAGGAGTAACAAATTCTGCAGATCCCAGTGTCAAGTCATCTTCAGTGTGAATGAATAAAGCTGTTAGCAACCAAAGGCTTGCATTGGGTGAGCAGATCCTCCGTTAATTAGGGAGGACATGCACCTTGCCAGTGAGGTTCACCAGTATTTGCTGGTAAGGGAGGAACGGTACAATGCAGCAGCTGTGGGCTGCAGTTCATGCTGTGGGGAGAAGCACAGGCTGGCTACAGCACAGCTGCCGTCTTGGTGGTAGAACCTGAACCACTCATGGTTCACACATTTATCCACACAACACCCGGTTAAAACAAAGAAATGCTGTTATTAGAGCTGTACGGGTAGGGACAGAGAAATGAGGTAGTTTACAGCTGTGTGAGAAATGTGATGTGGCAGACAAGTGGTTTGAGCTCCAATTTACTACAGTGTCCCTTTGTTTCTGGTAGCCATGGCTTTTCCTTTCCTTTCCTTAAAGCCTTATTGTTGTTCTTGCTCCTGACCTGCTCTCTGTCTCTCCGCCCTCCGTGTTGGCTCCCAGCGCGCTCTGTCCCTCTGCTCTCCTGCTCCAAATTGCACTTGCACTCAGCCTTATCCAGGTGCTGCAGTTCCCTGCCTTTATTTACTGTGGTGTACGCCATAGTTTCAGTCTTGTCTTTTCTTCAGCATGTTTCTGATGTACAGCAGCGCTCTCGCTCACCATTAAAATGTTTTTACCTTACTGCTTCGTTTCCTGAGGAGGCAGCACTATTGCCAGGGGAACTTGGTCTTGTGCCCACTCTCGTTCTGCCCTTTGGGTTATTGCAACCCTCTAGGCAGGGTAGGGCCACACAGGGACGTGCTCTTTCTGCAGTAACTTTCGTGCAGTGCTTAGCAGCACAGCCACGAACACGTACTTGTTGAAACTATAAGTGTTAGACTATAATTTTTGCAGTCGAGAGGATTAAAATTTGCCTCCTAAGTATGAAAATCTTATATGCCTCTGACGATTTTGCTTCAATATCTCCCCCCCACCCCCACCCCTTTCTTTGGCTGAGTGCAGTTTTAAAACATGACTGCTCATTGGAATGTGTAACAAGGTAATATTGTAGGGAAATGGAGAGGGATAATACCTCTGCAACTGCTGTGCTTAATGTGATGAAAGACCAGCTTTTAAAACTCTTTAAATAGGAAATAGGTATTTTGTAGGCATTTCTCCTGTCACTTTCATTTTGCTGTGTGGAAAGTGTTAGATACAATTCCTCTCCCCC
>JAVJGI010000014.1:113424027-113440050 GCA_035590275.1 Ibycter americanus | reverse complement strand
CCCGCCTTTTATTTTTAAAACTTTATGTAGTTGCTGTAATATATGGGTAAAGACACTGAAACATCCCATAGTTTCTGTAGCTTTTTACAGTGGGAAATTTATAGGACAATATAAACTTTACTAATATCTCAGCACCTGAGACTTCCCATTCACCTAATCTTTCACAGACATGAAAAGAAAATAATCTGTCCCAGACAATTTTTGCGTGTCTGCAATTGCTTTCTGTCTTGAATGGCTTGTGAAACTTCTGCACTAACCAGAAGCAAGGTGGCATGTTCCAAAGGGGACTTTGAAAGCTCCTTCAGAAGTTTTCTCAGAAGCTGGAAGGCAGACAGCATTGAATCAAAGGCAAAACTTTCTGCCCAAATGCTCCATCCCCATCATTAACTCATCTCAGTCTGAGTTGCTGACCTAGAAGCAGGCAGACAGATGGATACATGCCCTTCTGCTGCTTTTTGCAGTGACAGAACATCCCAAGTACTTTTGTTACATCTGTGCTGTATTTGCTCAGCATTGTAGCCAGAGCTCTCAAATGACTACCCATTTTCAGATGCTTGTTTTCCTGACTACTAAATCAAACGTAGATTTTTGGGGCAGCTGTTTATAGCCAAAAACATGTATCCCCTGGCCTCTCCCATTCCCAAAAATCAAGCTGCGGTTTTGGATGTTCAGAAGCTGTGCAACTTCACCGATGATTTCTGGTGTAAGAACAAACCGTGCCTCGTTGCAGGAATACCAGCAGCTTCCTGCATGAGCAGCAGCATTGCATCTTCTGACAGAGGTTTATGCTCCTGCCTGCGAGCTATTAGCAAAGTAGTTGCTGTTACCATCCCGTTAGTCCACTCTGAAATATTTTAAAGCCAGGTATTTGGTTACTTAAGCTGGCGTGATATTGCACCACTGCAGAAGCTTAGAGTTGAACATATAACAGGACTAATTAGCTTTCAACTGCCTAATGCTTAGAGTTTTTGTGATTTCTTGATTTAAGCTGGAGCTTAGGAAACACTCTTCTTTGCTGAATCTAGTCGGGGGGTTGATGGAGGGGAGTGGAAGCTTGCATAGCTTTGAGTTCAGCATGACTTACTGTGCAGAGCGGGATCTATCCCATTATACTTCCAGTGAGGTACACACAGGATTAGCAGGCAAAAGATATTTTCCTTCAGAGTTTTTTTTAAAAACTTATGGTCTTGTACAAATACATGTCATCAACTCTTTGGATCTCAGGCACTTGGAAAATAATTGCCTCACCCAGTACTGACATAGATGCTTCAGAAGCACCTTTGCAAGAGCTTTGTTGTTTTCCTGTCCTTGGGTGTTTTTTTTAAGATGCGTTTGGCTGTTGTGGAAAAGTGTAAGAAATCAGCTGTGCTCAGTTTCAACAGACAGCATTCTTTAGAGTGTCCATGGGTACTACTGAATTACATAATTACAAGTGGAAAATTCACTACTTTACTGTTTGTCATTAATATAAAAAAAGGAAATCACTGAACCTTCTTCCCTCTGCACCAGACTCTCTCCTCCAGAAGGTTTATACAATGTGTAAACCATTTCAGTAAGCAAATGATGGAGTACTGCACCCAGAATATTTCTGCTTCTCCCCTAGCCCCTGTAATGTTTGGAATGTGCTCTCTTTCCTCCTCTCCTCCCTTTTATTCCACTCAGTTATACTTACATGATTCTGAAGAGTAATCTAGGATCTAATACGAGATTTGCCCACTTTGCCAATACACAGTCTTTTCCCAGTAGGAGTTTAAGATTTGTTGTAACAATCTAAATATAACTTTTTTTTCTCAGCTTCTCAGTCTGGCTGCCAAAGAGACATATCTGTTATTCACATGGTGTTAATCACCTGAACTAAGGTACCTGGACCAAAAGATGAAGAGTGCAGGAAGAGCTTTGTGGGAAGAACACTGGGGTAATGGACATTCCTCGTACTGGGCTCCACTCACGAAGGGCAGGATTCGTATCGTTGTTATATTTCCACAGCATTGATGTCTTTATTTGAGCTCTAGCCAGCTGAGACACTTAATAGTCAGTGAAGAGGCATAGGTGGTTTTAGGTCATGGTTTACCTGCCCTGTTTTAGATGTAGTAGATGCTAGGATGAGATGACTCACGTCCTGTGAATGCCCATTTTTCTCCACTGACTGGAAAGGGAACCTAAGGTGACTCTCACAGATGGAGACATCAGTATTTGTTCTGATCCTTCCCAATCTGTTTAGGCTAGTCACTGTGAATTTAAAAGAGTTTTTCTTCAAAAAATGAAACATTATACAGCAAAGAATGTCATGAGACTTATTTTTGCATCTTCATAAAAACATGGACAGAAAGTTTATTGATATTTGTGGTGCAGTAAAAACATAAAAAGTGGGAATAAAACATTGTAATGAAATAAGCAAACATGGAACAATTTTCGGCTCTTTATTTCCTGCCTAAGGCACCCTTGCAGTGTGCCATGTCTGCTCATACCAGAAACGGGACTGCTCTGTATTTTTTCTACTGCATGTGATGGAATACGTTTGTACTTTCTGCTGCACATGATGGAATGTGTTTGCTTCAGCCAAAAGTAATTTGCAAAGTTCAGTAAGTTCTTTCACACCTCTCTTTTAGCAACTGAATTCAGCGGATCAAGTAAAATGGCTAGTCATGGGAGGGAGGGATATTACAGGCTATTGCAGAAATGTGTCTTTTATCCTGTTTTATGTTCTTGTCGGTTTACTGGTTACTGAGGGGAATACTTTCAACGTCGTGAGAAATCTGTTTCTATAGGTGGTATGTGATGAATGTGTGGCTGAAGAGGGCTTTTTTCCTCCTTCCTAGGGGAATGGTAGGATGATAGCAGAGGAGGGAAAGTTTTTAACAATTCCCAAGTAAAATGGGTATGTGATGGGGATTAATGAAAGGTTTTATTCTTAATGGATTTAAGCCAAGAGATAGTGCTTTGCAGTAACAAAAAATGTTGATGAACCTGATAGGGAAAAATTCTGGGTGGAAGGGAATAACTTGTTTCAAAAATGTTTGGTGCCAACGAAGTAGAAAATGTTTCATAAAACAAATTAAATAAAGCCTGACCTGTTGTGTAGCTGCCCTAACACCACTAGCTATTATTCACCTATCAGTAAGGCTCCTGTTTCCCTTTCTTTCACTTTAAGCATCAAGTTGAGCACAGGTTTTAAAGTTAATTGTTTAATGTAGCTTCAGCTGTGGTTTCTAGATACTCCATTGATGTTTCTCTCTGAAGAGAAACCTTGCCAAGGTTGCTGATCAGTTCTGTCAGCATTTCTCTAATGTGGGGTAGAGATGCAGAGGGTGATGTTGGGTTGAATCCCAAGGTCAGTAGGGAAAGAGTACTTGAAATGATTGCTGAAGTTTGTCATACTGCTCTGAAAAGCTGAGTAGCTTTTCCTCTTGACATGTTTCTGCCTGTGTGTAAATACATACAGTATATTTTATATATATATATACACACACACACACACACAAATGCAAGTGTTGCTAATAGCACCAGTATACTGTGGTGTGATGCAGAGAGAAGCAAGTGTGCCAGACCCATACTAATAAAGTCTCAGGAACAGGAACAAAGGAGAAATAAAAACGTTCTGGCTTCCTTGGTACTAAACCCTTTTCTCAACTATTTTGCTGTTGACTTGTTAGTTCAGTGCAGGCACTGGAAAATGTAGCATGACTGATCGGTGGAAATGGATATGTTCTTAAATGTATCATACAACGTGAAGAGACAAAATTACAGAGTCTGAACATATGTGTATTGAAAATGATTCATTGACTACAGATTATGAACAAGATGTTAACGTCAGTAATGGTTGCCTCGATTCATTTCCTGGAAGATGTGATAGGCATCTGATTGAAATGACGATGTCATTTCTGGTAAGATCACAAATTCTCTTGCTGGTTTGATGGTTGTGTGTTATGGGTGAAGTCAGACTAGGTGAACAACCTAGCTATTTTTGTTAAAATATCTGCAAATTAAATTAATCAGGAGGGTGAGGTGACATCAACCCGGAGCACTAGAGAGTACTGCTGGCTTTATACCACTGTTCAGAATAACCAGCTTTGTGTGGCTTGCAATTCATGTGCCTTTGGTTTTAGCAGTGCTGAGGAAACCTTTCTTATTCAGGCACCTAAGTTCATCAAAATGTTGCCCACACTAGGCACTCATACGGTATTTTTCTTCAGATTCTAAACTGACTGTTCAGTTGCATACATTTTGCATTTATAGGTATCAAATGATTTCCAAGCAATCTGAAACTGAAGGGATTAGTACAAACAAGTGCTCTATAAAGAAATGACTTTATATATGTACAGTCCCTTTCCACTTCATCTAATACTATCAAGGCACAACTACTGAGTTCTCAGATGTTCTGACCGGACTGCAGCAGCCCATGATATGCTAGTAATGAGGTAACAAGATGATTAAAAAATAAGTCATTTTAGTTGTTGGTTAGCACTGGAACATGGTTTCCCTCTAGTTAAAAAAACCCAAATGCTTGAATGATGTCCAACCATGTGGCTTTGCTCTTACAAGGAGTGGGTTGGCTGCTGCCACTGGCTGGGAGAGGAGAAGGGCACAAAACATGAATCCTGTGACCCTCTTGGAGTAGGATGGAGTTTTGCCCTTTAATATTAACTTCACCTTTTCTCCCAGCAAGTTCTCCTACCTGCAAATCTTTCCTGTTCCCTTTCCCTGAGCTGTGCTGGCTGGGTCAGCTCTATCTTTTGCTCTTCCCACTTATGCTGCTGCCTGTGTAGGATGGGGGGGTTGAGCATGCACCAGATGCAGGAGATGGGAGTTTGGGGTGCGCCAGCTGTTTCACCAAATAGCAGCATGTAGGTATTTTTGTGGTACAGTTTTGGAACTGTGGAAATGCAGAAAAGATCTGGGGAAACACAACCAAACTTGGTAGGGGGGAGTTATTTTTTTCCTTTGGTCATATGGATTTGGAGAAGAGTGAGCATCACAGCAGTATCCAGGAGCTTTTGTGAAAATGCGCTCCTTTCTGTTTACAGTCTGAGGACTGTTCTGGATGACTAAATTTTACTCTTATTTACTCTTGCCAACAATTTTGGCAGAGACCTGGCCGTGTGCCAGGTTGTGCAAAACACTCCAGGGACTGAAGCCACCTGCTGAAAGGACAGTAGGACAGATGCCCCTGCCACCCTGCCCCTGGGGGATGCCCTGCCTGCCGCAGGTGCTGCTCGGTGCTCCCCAAGGGGCAGGAGGCTTTTCATGGGCAACTCCTCTCCACTTTTATTTTGCCAGACAGCTGGCCATGGATGGTGGGCTTGATCTCATTCTCCTTTTTAGTCTGTCCTCTTTTGGGTGGGCTGACTCAGGGGTCAGGCGGGAGGCAGTGGGTGAGAGCGTGCTCTCTGAGGTGGGCATAAATGGGGACAACCCTTCTGAGGTGGTGGGATTAGCAGGATGGCAGCCAGGGAGGGGAGGGGAGTGACCCCTGCAGATCCCGTATGGCTGCAGCAAGGATGCACGCTGGGGCCGGCGGGGTGGCTAGCAGCCCCCTGTGAGGGCAAGGGACTGGACCGGTGTTGGGGCTGCTCATATAGGTGACAGTGTGCATGGGAATGGGGACCTGCGTGCACACGCTGGGAGAAGAGGAAGCTTTTCTCAGTGCTGTGTGACACCCACATCGCACTGTTTTTACTGAGAAAAAATAATGGTTTTAGCTCAGGGGTTTCACCAGCTTGATTAATTGGAGTGGTATTTGCAACTGAGTTTTATTCACATCCAGACTTTCTGTAATCCTTTATCCTATTACGAATGTGTATTTGATTAGCTTCTTGCTTCACAAGGCTGCTTGTTAAACTGTTTCACAAGCTGACTTTCGAGGGAAAAATCTGGCAAATCGCATGATGGCAGTTGCATGGAATTACCTTGAAGATTCTGCTGGGCTGAGCCCATCTCTTTCCATTTGGTAGAAGATGATTTTTGTGATCTTTTTTTTTTTTTTTTTTCTTCTAATAAGCTTTGCAGACAAACCTTGTCGCGTACCTCTGTGCATGGGCATACCGTGCTGGGAAACGGGCGCGTGTGGGCTGCGCAGCTGAGGGAGAACCATGCAGCGGTTTGGTGGGAGCACTTCTGTGCCTCTGTTAAAAGGCTATGTGGTCTGCTTTGCACTAAAGGCTGGATGCCACCAGTCCAGTTTATTCTAACCTTGTCTTTAGAGATCATAGCTCATGTTTGAGTGAGCGTTCTAGCTGGGTTAGAAATGTTTCAGGTTTGAGGCTAATCTCAGCTCTGATCTTGAAAACCTGCAACTAAAGCCTTCTGTTGGTTCCTGTTCAAAGTTTTTCAAGTAGAAAGGAGAGTTCTTTCCTAATATACACCTTACAAAAGTTGTGACAATGTAAATCCACATACTTCTGAATCTAAACGCTTTTAAAAGCAGCACTTTGTATTGTTTGTGAAGACCATGCATTCTCTTATAGTCTTAATAATTACAGGCTATACATATTTGCATTGGCATTGCTGCTGTTGTGCTTTCTGCTAATTTAAATGAGAATTTAGCAGGAAAAAAGTAGGAATTTAGTGGGCATCATAGCCAGAAGATACTCACCTACCAACAGTGGAACTCAAAAGAAGTTATTTCTATTTTTGCACTGGATTATTGTGGCAGGCTGACCCCAACTAACAGCCAAGCCTCCACCCCGTAGCTCGCTCATTCCCCACAGCAGGACAGGGAAGAGAATCAGAAAAGCAAAAGCAAGTAAAACTTGTGGGTCAAGATAAAGACTGTTTAAGTGAAGCAAAGCTGCGTGTGCAAGCAAATCAAAGCAAAGAATCTGTTCATTGCTTCCCATTAGCAAGCAGATGTCCAGGCAGTTGCTGTCAAGCAGAGCCTCAGCACATGTAATGGCTGCTTGGGAAGACAAACTCCGTATCTACAAATGTCCTGACCCCTTTCCTTCTCCTTTCTCTGAGCTTTTATTGATGAGCACAACATCTTATGGGATGGGATATCCCTTTGGTCAATTCAGATCAGGTCTCCTGGTTGTGTTCCCTTCAAACTTCTTACATACCCCCAGCCTACTCACTGGGGGGCAGAGAGAAGGAAGAAAAAAAACTAACAAAAAATAATTCACCCCACCCCAAAGCCTATTCATGCTGTGCAAGCACTGCTCAGCAATAGCTGAAACACTGGTGTGTTATCAACACTGTTTTGTCATAAAGCCAAAACACAGCATCATATAGGCTGCTATGAAGAAAGTTAGCTCTGTCCCAGCCAGACCCACTACAATTAAGTGGTCTAATTGAGTATTTGTTTTACTTGTCTGTTCATTACGGTTGTACCTGGTAATTTGGCATTTCTGCACTACCATGGCATTCAGAGCTCTAACACTGTTGGGATATTTTTTATTTTTTTTATTTTTTTTTTTATTTTTTTTTTTGTCTCCTTGAATATTACTTGTCTGTTTTCTTGGAATCTGTCAAATACCCTGGAGTTCTCCGTTCTGGTTACCGCTTGTCTGATCAAGCTGCACCCACTAAGAAAAGAGAGGATGTGCCTGATAATTCCAGACAGATGGAGTGGTCTTGCCACAGAGGCTATGGAGAGTGACAACTAAACAGATTAAACTTGATGAAGTCATTGACAGACTTGCACAATTAACATACTGATGCATATCTTTCTTGCTTCCATCTGTCAACATGGCTAATTCATTTCATTACTGTGCAATTCACTTGACTTGATATTCCAGGCTGATTTTGTACCGTAATTCACCTGCCATGCTACTCGTGCTTTTCTTGAAACCCTTTGAATCAAAGCTATTTGAGTAGCGTTCTGTGATCCTTTCATCTTTAGAAAAGGTTTTACAGGTCTTAATATTGCAGCAGCAATGAGCTCAGAATTACAGTAGCCAGTGACTTAAAGGACTTTAAGTCTTGCCAAGTATTCATCTTTATAAATGTGAATAATATTCTTCTTGATGGTTTTAAGATCTTTTATCTGTTAGTTTTGAAACCATGCAAGTTAATGGCACTACAAGGGCTGATCCTGCCTGTGGAGCACTGGTTGGATGGTTAACTGCTATAAGGATCCTCTGACCAGAGTACTGTGAACACTGAATTATGAGCTAATCCTGTAGCAACTTGTTGTTCACATAAAAGGTAAATCAGGGTCACTGTTGCTCAGAAGACCTCAGCGTATGGTTCATGTGAATTCTGAAGTTATTACTGTGTTTTGAGTCCAGTGAAATCTAAAAGTGCAGTCATGCAAAAGAAGTTGCTTCAGACAGTAGTTGTTTTGTCATGCAAAAAATATTTCCAGTTACTAGCTGTAATGGTTTCAGGAATGGAAATATTTAGGGCTTAACAGTCCTCATTGCTGTTCTGGTGCTGTTGACAAATAAAACATGAACACATGTGGAATCAGCTGTGGATTTGTCAGCACTGTGATTTGTTTTGCTTGGATCGCTTGCAGAAATGGTTGGCTGAAGCTGTTCTGTTGATAGTGTCTTTATATGAGGTCCACTGTGAAAGAAACACATTTTATTTGCAAGAGGCAATCTGATGTTCTCGAAAGGTGAGTCAGAGCATCTAAGGTGTTGATGTCAGCCTTCAAAGATCACAGAACCTATATATGCTGTGAGATTTACAGAACCGTATCCACGGTGTGTGGCTAGCTCCTGGGTCCAGAAGACTTTGGCAAAGCAGATGCTGCTGCCCACCCTTATGTTAGTATGGATGAGTTAAGTTTCACTTATCCATATTTACACAAAGATCCTTAATTGTTATCTTCCCTTTAATTGATACATTGTTGATTAACAGAAGACATTGATTAATCAAAGATTTTGATCAAGAAATGCTGGCTTGTTTAGGCAACACTTTGCCATATCACTGCTTGGTAACTACTCAGGGAGCAGTGCAACCAGTGATGATGTCTCAGCAGGAGTTTGTTTTCACCTGAATTAACTGAAGACCTGTACAGAAAAAGACCAAGCCCTTGGGGGAATTATTGTTTCATCTTTGCTGTGTCTTTATCTCTCTTTTGAGCTGACCTGAAAGAACATCTGTTGTCTTCAGGTTTGGGTTTTTTTGTTCTTGAAATTTTATCCCCGGTAATACCAGTTTCATTCATAGCTCCAATTCATGGGCGGAAACAGTGAGAGTGCCTTTGGGGATCGGGCCACCTACTGCTGTGCTGCTCAAGGTCCTTGTTAGGCTCAGGACCTCATAGAACAGGGAAGAAACCTTTCCTTTTGCTGTTTGCTTGCAAATTTGATACGTAATTGCATGTTTCAGTGTGCCATGCTGCAGCACTGGCACCCCAGGCGTACTACGTGCCTCTTGCCCCTTTCTTTATTGCACTGCTGCAGGACTCTTGCTTGTAAAAGGTAAAGTTTTAGGCTTGCTGACTTTCATGCCCAGATAGATGCTAGGAGAAGCCTGGAGCCATAGTATGCTTGTAAATTCAGGCAAAGGTTTCAGGCACCCCGTTGTGACCAGATGCTTTGGGTGCCTTTCAGTTCATGCCTGTGCTGGCTGGCTGCTGCCTCACCTGAAGCCAGTATTCCCACAGATGCCAGTGGTATTTAAACACCTGATCCTATTCACTGCAGCACTAACACCTGGATTGCCAGGATTCCTTTGTGGTGGTACCATGGCCACTAACGTAGGGTGGGAGTGAGGGGTTAAAGATGACAAAGGAATGACGAGTGTGAAGGACAAAATTCTCACATGTATTAAAACATGCTGCTGGCATAATCTTTTTTTTTTTGTATGTTACTAAATAAGCAAGGGTCAGGATGTCTTTCTGCATCTCTGTGCAGCTGGCAACTACCTTGTGTCTGTGTAGAAATTGCTTCCATGATTATGTTTAGAATATGGAAGGAACCTCGTTTTACATCCAGTGAATACTTCTGTGGTTTCCCTTTTATCCATGTTTAAGCTTTTTATTATTTACTTATTTTTTTATTTAAACATGAACTTTGTGCAGACTGCTTTCATGATCTTGGTGTTGTGTCTAAACAGGGCAAAGTAAGAAATCAGGTACTCAGTTTTCTACAGCCAGGGGAGAACTTTGTGCTACCACGCCAATGTCTATTCTGAAGTTAGCTCCAACTTAGTTTTTTATGCTAGAGGTTCTTGAAAATTTCACTAAAATGTCCATGAAAATTTATAGCTTCACATGCTGGTGGGTTTGAATTAAATTTCAACCTTGAACATATCAGAGCAGATCTGCTTAAAATGTCATGATGAAATAGAAGCAAGTGAATAAAAGCTTGTTAAGGTAGTCAGTGTCTTTGTGCATGAGAAAGCTGGGGGTATGGGGCTGCAGTCTTAGAAGAGCACTTTGAACTGTCTACTCTTGCTATGATGAAAGTATTATTCTTTGTCTTCAAACAATCCAGTCCCTCCTCCTTTTGTCCCTCAGTGCTGCCTTTACGCTTACATTGTCTCAAACATTTTGAAGCAAGGACGAATGAATATATATACATATATATGTAATTTTATAAATGTTGGATTCACTAGAAAAAAATTTTGAGGAGAAAAGTAATGCCAGTACAAATACTTTTTAGATGTTTTCACTTTCTAGGGTCCAGACAGAACATCTAAATAGCTGGCTATGTTGTTGCTCAACATGCCAAGCCCTACAGAAGTTGCATAAAGCTTTATATAAGAAGGGAAAAAGGTCAGAAGACTTAGCACAGATGGTGGATAAATTTGAGTAGTTATCCCAAGACAACAGGATTATGGCTTCCATAATCTTAGTGTCTGTTACGTTTTGTCTTTTGATTCATAACTGGGGAACATTCAGGCCAGCCCATGTGTTAAATGCATCTCTAATGAGAAGGAAGAGAAGCATTTGGCGGCTATTGAAGCAATTAGCATTTCGCTTTTTCTCCATTGTGTCAAATGATGCTATCTTATTCCCACAGAATCTTTGGCTTCTTGCTTTCTGCTGTACAAAACAGCTCATAGTTCGATGGCAGGACTCAAAAGTTACATTTATAAATACGTTATAAATACCCTGATAATTTCAGGCTTCCAAATCTGCATCACAATTAGCAAGCTACTTTTTACTTTGGTTTGCAGGCCCATAAACCTTCTTGCAGATGTGCCAAGTGAGGTGCTAGGTTGAACTCTGTTCTCACCAACAGCCTCATGCAGACCTTCCCCTACCTAAAGACGGAGACAGAGAGCGAGTGTTTGCAAGTGGCTACTAACTAGACTTGATGAAAAAAACATGCATGAGAAGATTAGTAGAACTGCTTCAGTACTTTTCTCAGTCCCACTTCTCAAATTTGAAGGATCCATCATAGATGGAACAAGATAAACACCTAGCTGCCAAACTTTTGGGAGTCCTAATGTTCCAAATCATGAGATGAAGAGACTCCTTCATCTATTAGCACTACTTGCTTTTTGAAATGTTCTTTTAGTATGAATATAGTTTGGATCAGCTTTTAGACTTTGCTGATATTCTGCCAGGAGACTTAGCTTAGATAATATCAAGTTTTTAAGGGTGGACTGCATAAGTAGAAGTCAACAAAGAGAAAGATGGAAGTATGAGTAAAATCAAGCCTCAGTCTCCCCTTTTTTTCCTATCCAAAGGATCTGTTTCAGTTTTGGATTGCTTTACCTACCTTGATTCCACCTGAGACACTAATGTGCCCACATGGGAGGTGACACGTCTGAGGAGGAGAGGCACTGACCACAGAAGGTATTCAAGTTAACTGAATGTATTCTGTAACTTTGGCGAAGACTGAATTGGTAGCTATATTGCAAGTTGCTTTGTTTTTTGTAACTTCAGCGGCTAGCCTCTGACCACTGTAAGAAGCAAAACTTTGGGCGCAAACTCCATGCTTTCTGTGCTTAATCATAAACCCTAGGGGAGGGAGGGAAAGGGAGTATGAATGCAATAAGAAAACTAGCGACCTGAGTTTTATTTTTGATCAGTGTAACAAATGGGTTGCTCTGTTTCATATGTCTTCAGCTGGATTTACAGTACAGATAGATATCACCCATACTGCTTGACGTGCTATTAGGTAGGGGAATCTCCCCTCTCATGGCCAGTGACAAAAGACACAAGAGCAGGCAAGGACAGGCTGCGCGTGTACAGTGCACACTGGCCCGTCTCATTCTTTCTTAACCCAGTTGTGGCTTCCTTCCAATAAAGCAAACAGGGTGCTAAAATGTAGAAGTGCGAGGGGTGGTCTTGCCTGAGAGCGGGTCGGGAAATATCAGCAGTTGTTTTGTAGATGTGGTTGTGGATGCAGGTTTCGCTTTGGGAGTTCTCAGTATGCCTTCCACTTGCACTTGGGAGATATCTTTTGGGTTCTACTGTTTGCATTATGTGCCAGCTGTTTGTGTTGTCAAATAGGCAAATTCTCTTCTGCTATTTTGAGATTAAATACTTGCAGCTGGTAAGTGTGCACGTTCTTTTACTGAAATGATTACTACATTGGAGGCTATGTTGTTTGGCTGGAAAATAGTTCTGAAACTGATTTTGTATCAAATTTACTCCAGCCTGAGTCTGTGTTCACAAGCATTTAGCATAAATCTGGCTCTAAATATTGAAAACATGGCTAAAAATAAAGTCAACACGCTTGATAACCCTGACAGAAATACAGTGTATTAATAATCTCTAAAGACCATATTCTTCCCCTTGACTTATACTGGTATCAGAGGAAATAATACGAGATATATATTGCTCAGTGTGATCAAAGATGGCAAAATCTAGGCATAAATGAGAATTGATCACACAGGTCTGATTTGGCTTTGCATGTGAATGAACTTTGAATTGGTTTATCAAATGAAAATAAATGACAGTATTCAAGAAAGTGAAAACACATAGGAATTTACTGTAGTAAAAAGAAATTTGGGCAGGATTATTTTATGTGGATTTTTTGCTCATCATTCATCAACACCAATGCTACACACCTTGTAGTAGAAAAAGGATGGGCTTGGTGTAAGATGTAGCAGAACAAAGAATAAGCTATGGCTTAGGGCAAGTACATGGATGTGCTCTTCTGTAAAGGATTACCAAGGGTTCTGTTTCTACTTGACTTAAGACATCTGGCCTGTGAACCTTGAAGTGGTACCGCAGTTAGCTCTGATATGTTTAAATTATTCTAGTTTACATACCATGAACATTTTCATAGGGCCATTTCAGACACTTCTGCAAGAATAAACATCATCTTTATAAAGTAATAGTACCTTTTTTCTATAAATATATTTGGAAAAAAATTAATTAAAAAAAAATTAATTGGTTTTGCCCTATGAAAACCAGTCAACTGATAATCTAATGTTTCAGAATCATAGCTATCTGCATTTACCACCTTAAACACTGAATATCATTCAAAATGAGGTTAAATCTAGAAATCAGCTTGGCCAATATTGTAAAGTAAAACACTTAATATTTCTAAACATGTGAAACCATATTTTATCTATTAACACTTACTCAAAATGAAGAAAATTTGGATAAGACAATGGTAGCTTAGAATCTTGACAGTCTTCAAATTCAAAGATAAACAGATATCATGTATTATGTTTCATTAGATTAAGTTTCTGAGAAAATCATCTTCACAGAACAAAGGCAAAACACAGCTGCTAATGGTATTACAAATTTCATTCATCAAAAGGGGTTTTGTATCCTAATTTTAATGCTTCTTATGAGGTGAATTACTTCTGCTGTATCATCTGTCTCTGTTCTGAACTGGAAGTTAAAAAACATTGTAATTTAGCAATACTGTTATAGCTCTTACCCAAAATTAAAAAAGCAAGCTCCTGTAATACCTACAAGAATGTAGGTGAATGAGGCATTGATATTTTGAGAGGGGCTTAGGCTAGGGTTCCTACATTCAGTCTTTTTTGTGGCTTTCTAATAGTCATTTCACTTGCAATGTTTACCAGTTGTTTAAACAGGGCTAGGCATAATAGTGCTATAAATATCATGGATCATGTCTTGAATCCTACAGAGCAGCTGTTCATGGCTGTATGAATAATTTGCTCATTAATTACAAATAATCCCCTAAACTACTAATTCATAGGAGTTTGTTGCAAAGTTTAGAGTCTAATATCACATGACACTGACTCAAAGATCACAGGGCTTTCTAAACACTGGGATTGTTTTTCTAGCTAGTGTCTTCATTTAAGAAAAAGCAACCCAGGGCCAAGAAGCTGGGACACCTGACTATATGACTTGTTCCTACCTCATGTTTCCAGTTGTGACTTACTAAAAATATTGTAATCCAAGAAAAAAAAAAAAAAAGGTTGAGAGCTAACTTCTGGCAGTTGCAGTGCAATTGTGTTTTGGTTTTTTGGTTGGTGGTGTGGTTGTTCATTTTATTTTATTTTTCTTTTAAATTTGTCCAAGTGGTATTATTCTAACAGTATAAACTTAAGAAATAGAACTGTCTGGATAACAATAATAGAAAAAAATGTATTTTAATCACTGTCAGTCTGTTTAAAATAAGTGAACCGTGTGCAACTTTTTTCTTATCCCCCTAAGATATGCTCATAGATTTTAATCCGTTGATGGCCATATCCTAAGGCTTTTCTATAGCCAGATTATTTTCTCAGATTCCTCCTTGATGCCCCATCCCCACCTCAACTGAACAGCTCAACAAGGGAAAATTCTCTTCTTTGGGAACGTTCACTCAAAACCAAGTCAAATTGTGTGTGTTAGGAGTAGGCAGTTGTCATATTACTCTGGCACTTAACTGTAAAATCTGGAGGATTTTTCTGAGATGGGGAAAAATTGGTTTGTATGGAGATTTGTTGAACTGAAAAGAGGTTTGCTCATCTCTATCATTACATCACTATTTGTGCCAAGAAAATAATTGTGAGGGAGCATTACCCATGAAGAATACAAAAGCCTGAGAAATCATCTGTGCATGTAACCATCTTTCCAATGGTCCATTTACATTCTCAACCATGTTGGTGCTGGGGAAATAGTGTTAGTCTGTACTCTGATGGAAAATTTCCCAAAAGATAGACAAAGTAAGAAAAGTTCTGTAGTACTTTCAGTGCCACAGAATGGTATGCTCTTTTCTTACTCAGATGTCCACATTCAAAATGTGAGGGAATATGTTGTATTAGAAAATATACTGTGTTCACATTTGTGGTTGATGTCATGGTTTATAATAGAACTAGCTCACAGTATTGGCTTTTGCTTTCTGGGTTTTGGCTTTGAAAGCATGATTTTGAAATGAGATATAAACCAGATTAATTTGTTGTTTGAAGTAAAAATAACAAGATAATTTCCTTGCTGAGACTTTCTCAGGTGCTCACATTCCCAGCTCAGACCCCATGGGTTTTTCACTGCTGTGCTAGCTGGTGATACTAATTAATGTATAGTATGATAGCTCCTACAGGTGCATGAGGAAATGAGTGATTTGTGAGATTAGTAAATAGTAATATTATGGGTCATGGCAATCTTGGACTACCTTTGAATCTGTATGTGTATCTCATCCCAGTTCACTTGCATTTACTCCTGAACAATAGCTGTGACAGATCCCTTCTACAAGAAGGGCGTGAAGGAGAGTCTGGGGAGCTACAAGCCTGTCAAGCCTGACCTTGGTGCCAGGAAAGGTTATGGAGCAGATCATCCAGAGTGCCATCACTCAGCACGTGCAGGACGACTGGGGGATCAGACTCAGACAACATGGGTTTATGAAAGGCAGGTCCTGCTTGACAACCATGATCTCCTGTGTCAAGGTGGATGCGGGAAAGGCTGTGAATGGAGTCTACATAGACTTTAGTAAAGTCTTTGAGACCATTTCCCCACTGTTTTGTCCTGGAGACACTGGCTGCTTATGACTTGGATGGGTGTACTCTGCTGTGTAAAAAACCAGCTGGGTGGCCAAGCCCAAACACTGGTGGTGAATGGAGCTACATTCAGTGGCAGCAGGTCACAAGTGGTGTTCCCCAGGGCTCAGTGCTGGGGCCAGTTCTCTTTAATATCTTTATCAATGATCTGGATGAGGGGATCAAGTGCACCCTCAGTGAGTTTGCAGATGACACCAAGCTGGGGGGAAGTGTTGATCT
>JAVJGI010000014.1:113396761-113423817 GCA_035590275.1 Ibycter americanus | reverse complement strand
TGCCCAGGTGGCCAAGAAGGCCAACAGCATCCTGGCTGGTACCCAAAACAGTGTGGCCAGCAGGACATGGGAAGTGATTGTCCCCCTGTACTGGGCACTGGTGAGGCTGCACCTGGAATCCTGTGTTCAGGTTTGGGCCCCTCACTTCAAGGGGGACATAGAGGTGCTGGAGCGTGTCCAGAGACGGGCAATGAAGCTGGGGAAGGGTCTGGAGCACAAGTCTTATGAGAAGCGGCTGAGGGAACTGGGGGTGTTTAGCCTGGAGAGGAGGAGGCTCAGGGGGGACCTTATTGCCCTCTGCAGCTGCCTGGCAGGAGGCTGTAGGCAGGTGGGGGTCGGTCTCTTCTCCCAGGTAACAAGTGACAGAACAAGAGGAAACAGCCTCAAGCTACGTCAGGGAAGGTTTGGATTGGATATTAAGAAAAATTTCTTCATGGAAAGGCTGGTCAAGCATTGGAAGAGGCTGCACAGGTAGGTGGTGGAGTTACCATCCCTAGAGGTATTTAAAAGACATGTGGATGTGGAGATTAGGGACATGGTTTAGTGATCGACTTGGCAGTGCTGGGTTAATGGTTGGACCTGATGATCTCAAAGGTTCCAAGCTAAATGGTTCTATGATTCTATTATCTTGCCTGAAGGCTAAAGTAACAGTCTTTAGAGAACTGCTTGATGAGCATATTTAGTTTTCTACAATCAAAGTCACAAGCCTGCTTTATGTTCAGATTCTTCTCTTGCCTTCTGATGCTGTTACATGTGGTTTTTTGTTTCCACAAGGCAGATATTTTGGGGCTGTTACATATCTCAACCCAGGGGAAAAAAAGTAGGATTCACAGTGTTTTATAAGCGCTGAATCAGTTCTGCAGCAGCTTATTTATTCGAGTCCTATTTGCTGCGCGTCTGGTTATTTAAAGCATAGTGAATTAAAAGCCCTGGGTTTTTTTGTTTTGGCTGGAAGTTTCAGTATGTCAAATCCTTTCATTTTGAATATTGACCTTTACTAGGTGGAAATATCAATTCTTTTCTTACAAGAAAAACCATAAAACTCTGGTTTTCTGAACTCAAACCAAAATGCTTTAGGTGTGGTTTCACTCGACTTTACTTTGCATACAACTTCCTAGTACCTCATGTGCACCGCGGATCCTGTGTACTGGTTCTCTGTTGTTTTATTCTCTCATTTTCTCTGTTGTCATATTCTGTATCACTGATGTGCTCTGATTATATATTTATCCACAGACACTGATTTAAAGGGATACTATGTAAGAATTATCATTTTGTGGAACACTGCAATTTCTATGGAGTTCCAGACTACCTCTGTTTTATGCCAGCAAGTACCACTGGTTTTTAGGTGACTTAACCAGACTGCAAAAGCTTTGTCCTGGAGATGTATCCAAGACATGTCATTCATGTATCAGAGTAGATAGCTGTAGAATAGCTCACCATTATCCAAAGCTGAATATAGCATTTTTGACTCATTAGGAATTTAGAACAAGCTGTGGTCAGGGGGACTTGTAAACCTCAAAATTGCCTCCTGTGAAATTACAGCAGACATGGGAAAACCTCATTTCATTATTAAAGCCTAAGTTACCGATTCTGCATAACCTATAGCAAACCGTCAAATGTTTGTGTTGCCAAATGTCTGATTTGTCACTGAAAAAATTCTTTCATGTGATTTCAGCTGGCTCTTAATCCACATTATTCTCACTGGCTCTTTCAGATAAGACTAAAACAAGAGCTTCTTGCTAATCCAGAATTTAAGAACTGATCTTTCCATCTGCCTTAGGAGATGGCAATGTTTATATTGATTATACATTGAGCAATATAAACACACTAAGTCTTGCAGAGCTGTCTTTAAATAAGTAGTGTTTTCAGAAGTGAACAGAAATAAATTATGGTATGATGTGATAATAGATGCAGTAAAATAGAAAAAAGAATGTGGCATACTGTAGGCTGACTGAATGAACTTTGATGAATTTGAGATACAATGTACTTAAAAAGGCATTATTCTGCTAAGCCCATTTAAAATCTTGATTTCAGATTTTTATCCTACAGACTTGCTGGCTACTTCCAGCATCCTGTATTAGTCACGGATTTTTCTACTGATTTCTACTGATACTACACACTGATTTGGTGTGGTTAGAAAGTTTTCTGAATATTTGTGGTGGTTCTTGTTGCTGCATGTTTTGCAAAGAGACTTTGAAAGTTGTTGTGGTGGTCCTAATGACCTATAGATAACATATTAGTGGAATTTCTTAATGCATTCTGGTTATTTGGGCTCAAAAAAGAAATATCTTTTGTAAAGAAATTCTTGTGAAGTATGTGTTAGGGTTTTTTTGGTGTTTTTTTTTTTTTTTTAAGGGTACTGATGAGACATTCACAAAATCCAGCTGAAAGGCATTTGGGAACTGAGTGTTTCAGTTCAAGCTCAAGAAATTTAGCTATTTTTAGCCGCACTGAAATGGGCTGGAAGTTCTGCACTTTTAATGTCCTCGGTGGTGTCCAGGTAATTCTTTAATAAGGAATTAATTCTTTAATAAAAAGCTAGGGAAAAAAATTATGTGGTAGTAATCAGGAAAATACATTAACTTCAAGTACCATAATACAAAAATGCTGTACATGAAGTGAGACAATTTTAAGAGGCTTGTGCAACTCTAAGAGCAGAGGTTGTAAGGAGCTGCATGGGATAAATATAGCGCAGAGGTGAAAGAGTTTAAAAAAAGTTGCTGACTGCACTGGCAAATATTTTCAGAAGGGGATGACAAAGGCCAGTTTCGTGGCTTACGATTTTCGCTTCCTAAATAACAAGTAAGGTAAATAGCCCTTAGAAAGGAAAAGTGCTGAGCACTCGGGGCTGCCACTGTGCAGCTCTGTCGCTTTGGTCACTGGGAGCAGGAGCCAGCACCTGAAGCAATCCACCGTGTTTTCAGGGGCCCATATTTTCCAGCGTGAAGCTCAATTATCAATACTGACAGTGTTTTCATTCTTTTCCTAATGGATAGATAGTAATGAATTCAACTTCTCTGTAAGCAAGCTACCACCTTCTCAGCCTTAGAATGATTCTATAGCTTTGTATTTTAAAGGACTTTGTTATGAGTTTAACCTGCTATTTAATTCTTAAAATAAGGGATTAGATAATGTGTCTATTGAGCAGAAAACTAAACAAATGTTTACGCATGGTAAAAATTGGTGTCATTGGCCTAAATCTGGAGAAACTTGTACTGACAGTTTGCTATATGTGGCATGCTAGGTATGGATTCGCTGAAGTATGATTCCTGACCTGCCTTGGAGTCCTCTGATTCCTTGTTTTCCTTTTAAAACGACAGAGGATTGGGTCTGGGAAATTTAATTAGGTACTACATTATTATTATTAGGGTTTTTTTTATTGATGAGTGTTTGCCCCTTATCTGTAACAAATACAACAGCAAACAGCAAGCTATGCTGTGACGCAAATTGAGTTATGCTAAACCACTAAAATCATGCACTATTGAGTTAATTTGTCAGGTGCATACACAATATCTAGTTTAGCAATATAGAAATAAGTTGATTTGGAGTTGAGAGGTGTTATGAAAGGGTTTTTTGAAGGTCTTTAACATTTCTTGACATTTAGCAGTTATACGGTTTCAATCACGGCGCGTTGCAAGGAGTGGAAGGGTTTATGGTTTAGGACAGGCTTCTTGTATTAGAAAGGTAATTAGCTTGAATGTTTTCTTAATTTTTACTGCGAGAACACAACTTATTATAATAATATACATGTGACCGATCAGAGGCATGACGTTATTGCAATTATTTATTAAAAGTTTTGATTTCTGTAGTATGTTGCTCTGTGCCTATTTTGCAGATATCCTAAAATCAGGATATGGGCAGGTAGGCAATGGGAAGCCTGATTCTAGCATCATTTTTAAACAGATCTTACAGTTCCTGGAAGCAAAGACTGAACCACCCAACTCTAAGTGTGTCATGACACGCTGGCAGACAAAGTTGCAGTATGATGCTTGGCCTTTTCTCACTTCACTTCAGTCAGATCCCAAAAGGTCCTGTTTAAATGACTTTGGAAATGCATCCTGATGTGTGAAAGGCTGGCTGTGATGCAGATGGCGTGTGTCTGTGCTGGAGACTGAAGGGTGATGATGCACATCCAGTACTGCTTCCTTCTCATCCAGTGCCTGTCCTGTGTGTGTCCGGGGCTGGCTGCTTATAAGGTATGGCCGTGTTTTCCTGGGATATTTGAGAAGTTTCAAAGTGCTTCTGACGTATTTGCCAACAGGTAAGTAGCACCTGGCTGAGATCTGCACAGGCCATGTGGAGCTGTGCTCTTTTCCTTTGCAGGGTGTTGAGATTGCAGTTCAGGGTGGAAATGTGGGTGAGAGAGGAGGTGGGGAATAGAAGGAGAGGGGGGAGATGGGGCAGAGGGAGGTGATGCTGAAACTTAGCAAGGTTAAGGGACCCAGGCAGCACAGTGACCGGTCAATACAACCCCTGCAATGGTAGAAGGCTCAGAGGAGATGGGCAAGGGTGGTGGGCTCAAGGAGGAAAGTAGAGTGACTGACCACAGCTGCTGCAAAAAAACCAAAGGAACACCCCCCTCCAAACCAACAAACCAAACCACAGCAACGCCCCTCCCCAAACAAAAAACAACACACACACACACACACACCCCTCCGAACTTAACTAAGCACAAAGAGGACCAGAGGGTGGCCTGTGTTTTAGATTAACCAGCTGTACCATTTGAGTGGATCGACTGGTTGTTTAAATGTTTTTTCCTAAGTTAATGGAAAGAGCATGAATGTCCTCCTGAGCCATGCAGACCGGTGGGGGAGCAGTCTATACTTGGCTCAGCTCAATAATAGTCCAGAAAAACTGAGTAACTAACAAGGAAAGGAAGCCCAGTGTCATGATGATGAGCATATGGAGGCTGGTAATGAGCATCATGTTTGTATTGTGATTAAACTGTGTGTTGCAATTGCTATTTTGTGCTTGTATTGTGATTTCAATATATTGCTGTATCACTCTGCTAAATCAAAATCCCATGTAACATCCAATATTTGCAAATGACCGCGTTTGGTGCTAAACATTATACCTCCTCATGCAGAATATTTAAAAGAACCCAGTCAGAGAGTGTTGGACTTGGGCAGGCACGGAGGCTGTTTTATACACAAAGGAAGATAACTGCTGTTCAGCTTCTCTGCAACCACTATTGCTACAAATCACTTTTGTCTTCTTGAAGATTGTCAGCTCATTGATCAGGTTCATTCCATTTGCTCTTATGCTACTTTAAATTATATTGATTTTTATTTATTGCTAATCTAGCTCAAATTGAAAACATTTTATATGTTTGCGGAGATCCTTTCTAAGATCTGATGCTGGGGTGGGTTAGGCTAAAAGTTAATCTTTCTCTGGAACACACTAATCACTACTGAAACATCATTGGGAAAAAAAAATTTAAACTTGCCAACTCTGGCCAATCTTTAGGAATTCCTGAAATCTTTTGTTTGTAAAGGAACTCATGTTTCTTTTAAAAGCCATTAAATAGAGCAAATAAATGCTCATTTTATATTGGACTCTGATTGGTTTTATTCAGCATCTTGCTTTCCCTAGAAGCTTCCTGTATTCTTGGTTTTCATATTGAACACAAATCATATAGTAAACAAGAATATTTTTTTCCCAACTGCTCTGCAGGGTCTTAAGTAGTTGTAAAAGTTTGTTTATCACTTCAGTGATGCAGGTCAGTCACATTTATTAGCCAACAGAAACTGTCTGCTCTGGTTTCTTGCTGTGGAAGAGGCTAGCTCTACAGAGTAGGCAGCTAGTTACCAATCCCTTTATTCCTCATTTCGCTGAGAAAGCAACAGTGGTATGAAAAGGAAGAATCAGAAATATATTTTCCACTTGTTTCATTCTTCTAGATAGAATGTCTTTCCAGTACAAGCAGAGAAGCGCTATGGAGAGAGAGAAAAAGAGACCAGAAACTCTCATGGACGGTTATTAGAAATTGTGAGCGTGGATGTTAATATGGCTGCAGTAATTTGATAGTGTAGCTTAGCGCTGACTATGAATGACATACAGTTCCAGGTAAATGCTGGAATGTTTGTTTCTGAAATGTAATGTGAAAATTCATACCTGATGAAGTGATCTGGATTTACATGTGGGTTAAGTCGAAATTAAGTAACCTTTAGCTGGAGTGAAACAAGGGTTTGCACTTTATGAAGTTAGGATGCTATCTACTGTTTTAAAAATACAGGATTGAGGCAGGGGAGGAAGTCAACCTTTTTTTTATTTTTTTTGCTTTTAGGTTTGTAACAGTATAATTATAAAAGTTATTTTAAGACTACTTATTCAGTTTTTATCAATTTGTATATAAGCTTAAAAATAATTCAGAATATGTGAAGTGCTGGCTCTTTTTAAGGCTGTGTTACGCTTACAACGAAGAGTAAATTTCAGTAAAGAAGTTTAACTGCAATGCCACAGCCTCATCTTTACCTCCGTACAAATGCCAGAGTCTACTTCACCTTTGGAGTGAAGGCTTCAGGTTCTCATACAATTAGATGCTGTGGAAAGTCCTGAGAACAAATCTTTGTCTTGCCCACAGAGTGTGTCACTGTGGGGTGGCTTAACCCCTTGGCTTTATGATTGCTGTGGAAAGGCTGAGGAACAGACTCCCTCTCCTCGCAGGTGTGGCTGCGGGGGGGGCTGTGTAAAAATAGGGTTTCCCTGACTGTCATGGTGGTTGTTTCTTGCTAGTTGGCACTTATCATCCAGGCTGTAATTCTAAGGTGCAAGTGCTCCAGGCCAGGCTTGTGGTATTGTAAAGCTTTTGTTTTGATAATGTGGGAAGAGAGAAGGGATCTTTTCTTTCTCTGTGGTCCAGGAAGAATTAAATCAATTTTGGCTGATGATAAAATCATGAAACTAATATTTATACAAGCCAATCTGTTTTCAGAGAGATGGAAGCCGAAGTGCATTCAGTAGCTTCAGGTGGTGGGCCCACTCCACTAGCATTAATTGCCATTTCAATGTAAGATGAAAGAGCAACTGCATTGAAATGCTGGGTAGTTGTTTGAAAAACAGCATATGCTCTGTTATTTATATCTTATTTCAGCAACTGGTTATGCAAGATCGTTTGCTGTTTGGCTTGCCTCATTTTAATGAAAGCAGACAGTAATGTGTGCTGAGGTTTTGATTAGCTGTGCTCCAAATCTGTTCTCAGAGTAAAGCTTTTTGTGCTGTAATTGTTTACACGAGCTCAGGAGTAGTTACTTTCTAAAGTTCTTTTCACTGCAGCTCAAACAGAAGAGCGACGTGTGTGAACCGGTGGGAGTTGCCCACCTCTGTTGCTACTGGGCATGAGTTTGATAACTGTATAGTCACTGTCTTATGTTCTCATGACAAATTTTGCCATGCTGATTCCACAGGAGGTTTTGTTGGAGCCTTGACAAAAGCTTTCTAGAAAAAAATTAAGATGCTTTTAGCATGTAAATTACCATTAACAGAGGTTATTAGTGGTATTAGTTTGCCTTAGATAGCCTTGCCCTGTGAACCAGAGCCCCTAGATTACACACAAAATTTTTTTCAGTTGGAGTGAGTTTTCTTCTGTCATCTTGAGCCTTGTCAGGGGAAGTCATGACAACATGCATGTTGTCATACCCATTCTTGAAGAAAAATCAATGACAGCAGCATAGGCTAAACTTAATCTGTAGTTTCTCATTTATTAGGCACATGAGCTACACTTAATTTGCATCAGATATTCTTTTTCATCCCTTTTTAAGGGACTTCATTTCCTTTTGTGCTTTTCCTTGCAGCAGCTAATATATCAATGAGTTGTCCTTTTTATGGATTTCCTTCACAAGATGTTCACAGGCAGTAACCACTACGCAATTTTGAATAAGGTAGTGCTGAACTGTAAAATCTTCTGTTTACCCCTGGTATCCTTATTACGACAACTGAATTTTCTAACAGACTCCTGTAATAATAAATGTGTGTCATTAAAGGCCTAAGGGGCTGCTTCTAAATGTGAAGGGGTAATCGAAGCTCAATGAGGTCTCTCCGGTCCCAGAGCACTAACCTGTCTTTGCCAGCAGCAGTGTTAAGTAATGATAGTTCTAATAGTTCACATGTATGATGTGTGGATACCAGTCTTGTGGGATCAGCAGAATTTGGGGCTCCTTGTTTGCTGAAAAGGCAGGAAATAATGTGGAATTTGGTTGCTTCTTGGTCAGGTTCAAGTGGTGAATTGATAAATATTAGGTTTTATCATATATTGTTTTTGACCTGGAGAGATTAATGGATAATCTTGTTATTGTGAGATTTTTACTAAACTTCATTTTACCATGTTCTTGGGACTCTGCTTTCACTGATTAACTGGTAAGGGACGAGTTCTGAAAGTGAGAAATTCTTCAAAATGTGGTTGAAATAATAATGATGTGCCTGAGAGGGTTTGCTCCAGTGAATGCAAAAATATGACAGCATAGCAGTTTTCTTTGCATGATGGTGGTTTTAAAAAAAGAGAAAAAAGTATCTTAAGTATTTCTGAATAATTGGGAGTATGGACGTAAACTAAATCCATGAATGATGTCATTTGACTTGTATTGGTTAATGACTTCCTACTGTGGAACAAGTCATAAAATAAACTTTCATGGGATATTTGATGTTCTTTGGATGGTGTAGGACTTCAGCTGCGTTACTTTCAAGATCCTCTGTGTCCTGCTTAACATGATGATCAGTCAACTGCTTTCAAATTACAGCAGTAAATTAATGTCATTTTTTTGCAATATACTCTAAAAGGGTGTATTATGAAAAGGGATGGAATAAAGAACCGGTTGTCTTAAACACGAGGTCACTTATTGATAAAATAGCTGGAACCGTTACTCTAGCCATTGGGAACTGGCATTATAACATCTGAAATGTGAGCTGAAGTACAGCAAAAAGTTTTTTTTTCAGAATCAAGTTGAGCTGTTTTACCGAGGTATTGGAAGGATTTTATAATTTGAACTGGGAATTGGGTTAAAGCCAGCTTGTGCAGGGGTACGTTCAACCTGAGAATAGCTCATCCATGACTGTTACTGACTTCAGCTTCTTTGAAAGTCATCAAAAGTGCTGTGGCAAATGCCTGTCAGGACTCTGTTTCCTACTGTTCCATGATAAACTGTTAATAGTGACTCTAATTCCTTTTACGTGTTTTCAGCTTTCTGGAGTGACCTTTCATTGATTCTTCAAGATCTCTACAAAAACATCAGTGTAAATGAGCACCACAATAGAGCTACACCTTCCCAAACCATACTTAATTACAGCAGATCTAAGAGTCTTGTTCTGAGGGAATGTTGGTGTGAATGTTGGTGGAACAATGGTGTGAACAATTAGAAGGCCCTGTACTGCAAAACTAATAGAGTACCTGTTGTGCAGGTGGTTGCTTCTCATCATTAGCTGCTCGTTTTGATCAGCCTACAGTTATTTCCTATTTTTAAACTAAGATAACATTCTCCAGATGTTGCTCCAGATGAATAGGAGGGAAAGAAAGATTATGCTTAAACATCAAATGCCCCTGAGGTTCATTTACCAGCCAATAGCTCGTTTAAAAAGAGCCAAGCTGGAAGCAAAAATGCTGATTCTTAACTTTCTCCAGGTGTTACCTCCATACTTTTTCTGTTTTGACCTGCCTTGTTCATTCTGTGTCTGACAGCAGTCTGTATCATAGCGGCACAACAGAGGAGTTCTGTGATGAGCCAAACCGCACGCATCACAACCTTGCATCTACTAGACGAGCCATATAGCTGAAGTTATTGGGACAAGCCAGTGACACATCTAAATCTCTTTTTCTAAAAGGCTTAACTTAATGAAATGGAGCTTGCTGGATCTTCTCTGAGAACCTGTTTTTGCTGGCAGAACAGAAAGACTTTTTTCACAGAGTTTTTGGAGCAAAGTTATTTTGGGTCTTGATCTTCAAAATCTGGAGCGTAGAGTACTGCCTCAGAATTCAGTGACATTTTACTGCGTAAAGATGTGTTGGAGAGAGTGTGCTGCTAGATTTCATGAAAAGTTGTAGTTTTGCTGCTTAAGCATGGTTAGATTGGAAGACTAGAGAGCATCGGTCTTTTTTTGGTCTTGGACACTGCGTTTAATGTGCTCTGTGAATAACATAAGATAAAGGCCTTCTATTCTCTGTAACTATTTGCATCTGAAGATAACATGAGTCATGGAATAAATGAACAGTGAGAGAAAGAGATTGACTACGAAAACCGAAAGACGACTCTGGAAACTACCCACTGTCAGCATAATGGGACATTGCAGGGCTGCTAGATTTCATGAGAAGTTGCAGTTTTTCTGCTTAAGCATGGTTAGATTGGAAGACAAGATAGCATCGGTCTTTTTTTTGGTGTTGGACACCGAGTTTAAAGCGTTCTGTGATAGTGTAAGATAAAGGCCTTCTGTTCTTTATAACTTTCAATCTGAAGATAATGTGAGTCATGGAACAAATGAACAGTGAGAGAAAGAGATTGACTACAAAAAAGGAAAGAGAAGACTCTGGTAACTTTGTAGGGCTGTTGTAAAGCAAACAATTTGAGATAAGGAAGCAAGGAGAGCCAAGTAAATCAGGTGCTGGGGTATGGGACTAAGCAGACCTGTGGGCATTTCAGTTTGATCACCGATCTGTTTGCACCGGGAACAAAGCATTGGTTATGTTTAACTGGAGAATAATAATTATGCCATATTTTAAAGCAAACTAAAATTACAGCGCATTCTCCGAAACTTTTTTTGGGACATCAGAAGGTGGGACTTTATACCCAGTATTACTCCTTAGCTTCATATATTGTATGAAACATACTATGCCACAGGTCAAAATGCAGCAGTAGGTTTAATGGAATGTGTTGTGCTTGCTCCAAACTCTGACGTCAAAATCCTGTTTCATCCATGTTGGTTTGGCTTGCCCCACCTTTGAGAACATATTAGTATAAAATTTCTCTTTATGTATGGGTTTCAGCTTAGAGCACAGACATGGACATGTTCCATCCTTGCTGGCAGACTAGAATTGCTCTAAGCTAAGACCAGTTTGCCCAGCATGAGCAAGAAGCATGTTGCTGAGGTCCTGGAGAACCTTCACAGAATGCTGGTGGCAGTTCAAAAGACATCTAGTTTGTTCTGGGTAATTTAGGGTGAATGAAGCATGTTGTTTGTCTTATGTTTACAGAGAAGTCATTTTTCTAAGGGGCTATAAAACTGAGGTCTTTAGTACCTGCAGTTTATCATAGCTATCTTACTACTGTCAACAGAAGCAAGGTATGACTTTAATGTAACATCTTTGTGGTTTGAACAGCTGCATTCTACCTACCTGTGCTTCCTGTTTGGAAACCTTTTACATATTTTTATCTCTTGGGCTTAAAGTCAGTTGCAATAAACTCATTATGCCATTAATTATTAGTACTTCATTGCAATCAAAGTGCCTCTCAGAATAGAAGTTAACTTTTCTCTCTTTTTCTTCCCCTACCCTGAATAGCAAATAGCCCATAAGATAAACATAAGGAACAAAAACTGCTGTGAAAGTAAATACCTTTGAGAAAACTTAAGTTAGAGACTCCAGGATTAATTTAATGTATAGTGTGTGTGTGTGTATATATATATACACACACACACTATATAAATAATATATAGTATAACTTGGGGTTTTTTTCTCTTGCTTTGTCTGATTTTCATATACTTTCAAGTAGCGGATTTTTTTTCTTGACAATGGCTGGCTTCTTTAAAAAATTCAGAAACTAAAATTCCAAGTTTTTAGGACATACTCTAACAGAACAGTGGCATGAGTCAATAGAAATAAATGGGGCTTTGTATTAACTCTGGGGTTTCCTGGGTCATGCAGGTCAAAAGAGTTACGTACTTGGTGCAATATCTTGTTTGGTCCTGCAGTGAAAAGGTGCAGCGGAACTTCTGTCTCTTTAAACTGGTTTTGGTACCTTTCCCAGTTTGTTTGATATCACCTTTGGAAACAACTTCTGATGAAGACTCAATAGCTTTCTGGGTAACCCAACAGATACAAGAGCTCTACAACAAAGAACTTTCTAAGGCCAGCAAGAAATGACAGCACTGAGGAAGCAACCTTGCAAATAGCACAACAAAATGAAGTATTAGTGGGAAAACCTCAGAAATATGAATAGCTGCTGTAGGACTAAGGTTCATTCAGGTTTTCCTCTTCTAAAATTTGTTAAATAAACTATTTCCTAGAACCTCATTTTCATTTGATATGTGAAGACTCCCCCCTTTGCATTTAGCTTTTGACTATTTGATTGCTGTTTGAACCAATGCTCTGTGGGAATAGTCCCAACAACGTTATGCAATTGTGCTCGGGTTTTGGACTAATGCTGCAGAGTGGCAGATCCTGTTTTTGTAAGTGATTTTATGAAGTTGTTGTTTCTCTAGGGAGTTCTTAATGTGAAAACCAAATATTGCTGGTGTTCCATTCTCATTAACTTCAAAGCTGCCACCTGCTTTCTACTGAACTAGTAATGTAATTGCAGATAATGTCTTTATAGAAGGAGGTGATGGAGGATGGCTTATGGCGTTGCTATACTGTTGCAGTAACGAGAGGAACAGAGGTGTGCATTGGGAAATAGCAGTTGTTAGCCTTCAGACAGTGTGTCAGTATGCTGCGTTGGAACTCTCTGTCTCTGTTAGCAAGTACAACTCTGAGCACCAGAACCGAGGAAACGGGTAATTGCAGACTTCAAATGATAGGCTTTGGGGAGGTATTTCTTTCACTGGGATTCTCTGGCGATTTAAAACACACTAGCTCATATGAGAGCTTTGTCTCTCAGTAAGGGGGACTTGTACAGGGTCTGCAGACAGTATTTGACTGATCACTTTCATGAAACTTGGATTCTATTTGCCACCTCTGCATTTCTTCTGGGACTAGCAGAGATAAACCTAGCAAGAATAAAAACGGAAGATAAAGGTGAAAAGACATAAATGTTTAAAGGCAGTATCGATCATACATAGTCTTTCTACTTTAGAAAACTGCCTACAAACAGAACATTTAATGAGAGACATTCTTGACACTAATTCCTTTGCATTATTTGTACTTATTTCTTTTCCCTATTATGCTGCTCTCTTTTCTGCTGGGAGTGGGACAGGGCTATGCTTTAGAAGTTCAGGTAAATACCTGTTGGAACAAGCAATCTCTGCTTGCTCATCTGTGCTGCTGCTGTTGCCAGGTAAGCAGCAAGCCAACAAAGCAGAGCATGTTCACGCATCTCAGCGGTGCATGTATGTTCCTTTGTGCTCTTGCTTTTGGATAGGCTGCACCCTAGGTAGGAAGCAGCATCTGCAAGGAAAGTGGAAATGTAGGGCTCATCTTGGATTCTCTCTGAGGCAACAAGCCAGTAAAATCCTTCACTGACTGGTAGGCTGGATTTGCATTGATTCGGTTATCCATATTGGTCCTGGAGGAAATCTGTGCTGCTTGGCAGGAAGTGTTTGAGAAATGCTGAGAAGCTTCCACGAGCCACTTAGTGCAAGGCAGGCAGCACCCCAGGATGTATTTTGTTCTGATCAATATGAATTAGTCGGTGATTATTTTTTTTTTTTTAATCAGGGTCACACTGTTAACTCTACTGTGAATATTTTTATTGAAGTGCTGTGATGACAATGACATTTTAACATTGATACTTAATTGCCGTAAATTATGTTGGAAGCAGTTGTCTTTTGAAAGTTTCACTATTTTTTTTCCCCATGTTGTGTATGTTTTAATTTATAAATAAAATCTCTAGACAGCTGTGTTCATTACTCTGCTAATGTGAAAAATATGAAAGCTGAAACAAGCTTTCAAATGAAAAGCCAATTTGTGATGTTCTTATCGCAAGTACTATTGAATTAGGAAAAGGCAAAGACGATCCTTCCAAAAATACATTTCCACACTTGCTGCTATTTGCACTTTTCTGGTGTTCTCTGCAACTTTTGTTCTACTTTGTCACTGTCACCCTATAGGTAACGATATTGAGGCTTGGCTTTTCTTATGGCTTAAACAGCTTGATTCTCCTCACGCCAGAAGGAAGTGATTTTGTTACACAGCACTTCTTTTTAAAGACATTAAAAGCTGCATGTTGTTCACAAGGGCTTGCTGGGCAGGGTAATTATTTCCAGCCTCCTATTTAAATCAAAATTAACCCTTCAGGCCATTCTCCTGGCCCAGAATATAGTCTGCCCAAAGGAAAGAAGTCCTAGGGACCAGAGTGGTAAATCTTCAATCTCTCATGTATGATTTTTTTGTTCTGCAGGATAGGCTAATATATAACTATTCCATACCAATGCTAGCTGTGTGAAATTATATGGTATAACAGGGTCATTTTTTGTGCAATCTGTCTGATTCCATGGGCTCCCTTTGCTACGCTACCAGAATACCTTCTGGATCCTGGAAGCTTTAAGTGGATTTATGTTTCAGCTATATTCCTCAAGGCTGGCTATTCCTACAGTATATCCCTTATGCCTTTTAACCAGTATCTCCGTTACATTCTAATATGCTCAAGATCTTGACCTGATTATTGTGGTGCTTAAGGTTTTGAATACTATTTTTTTAAGTCTTCATATAGTCATGTCAACTTGTGGGAGGAAAATAAGCTAAAACCCTCCTTCTCTCTAAGCAAGCATGAACGCTTAATTTATCTCTGAGCTGCAGATTTAAGCTGAGCTGCTGTTTTAAGGCTCTGTTACTTTTTTCTTTTTGGTGAAATACCATTATTAGTTTTGACTGTGCAGGCTTTGCATATTGAAAATAATGAGAGTGCTAGCAACAGCATCCCAGTTGAGAATACAATACGAACCACAACTTACAGTAATTGGCAGTAGGTCCAAAAATATCCATGACTAATCACATCAGCCACCTGAAGAAAGGTAATAGTTCCAGTTGTACCTAGTTAACTTTAGATGGCTTAAAAGAAATCCCTGCCCACCCCACCCCCCCTGCCCCCGCCCCCCTTCTCTTTTATCTAGGCATCTGTCCTATAGACTGCACAAAGCCCCTACATAACACCAAATTATGCAACAGTTAACCCAGAATCGATGTTGGAAGCCAGGACTTGCTCTGTGGATGGTTTTGGAAACTTTGTGTCAGCCTCCAAAGAGAAAGAGTTTAACAGCATTATCTAGCACCTTCCTTATTCTTTGATTGACCGCTATAGAAAATACTAATTTGGAGAGATAAATGCCAGAGTAAGTAGTAGATACCCATAGGAATGAAACATCGTCTGCTGTCTTGGTATAAGAATTAATATGCAAACAGTTCGTTAGCATTATTTAAGTCCAGATATAAAATAATCATTTTTGTGAAGAGTATTGACATTTGTAAATGTATGCAGAAGACCTTAATATTCTGGAGTTATTTATTCTGCATTTCTTGGCAAGAGTTAATTTGCAGTATCTTTGTGATGTCTAAAAATACCTCTATGCACATTCATCTCTGCTGTTTTATCCACCAAAAACTTGGAAACTTGAGCGCAATGTCATTCTGTGGTAATGTCATCAACTTGAATGTATCGGATTAAGTTCATAAACAGGAGAAATTTCAGGCTTTTATCCTATTCCCCATAGTATACACACGTGTACTTCATGCACATACATCTTATTCTCTCAAAAGATATCCCAGACGATTGCTAGCAAATTCCTTAAAGGCATTTGGAGCAATGTATTTTATATCAGGAAAGCTACTGAATTTCAGAAGCTGAGGGTAGGAAATACTTTTTTAATGGTAAGTGACTCTTGAATAATGTAGTCCCTGAAAATACCAAATAAAACTTACTATCTTGAATTTGCAGCCTTGCTTTTCAGTTAGGAAGAAAAAAATGGTGCTAATGACTGGAGTTATAGCAGCTGGTGTTTGCAAGAGGAGGAAGCAGAAGTGTCTCATGAGGGCTCTGATTTCAGGTACAAAGGATTGGGTTACTAGACCTTGTTCATTGCTGAGTAGAGGGACAGACCTTATAAATAGAAAAGTGAAGCTGTTGCCTAGAATCGTTATTTAGTTAGATTTCAGCTCTTGAGTGATTATCTTGATAAAAGCAAAAGCATAATCTTGATAATTTTACATGATTTTACAAATAATTCAAATTAACTATTAAACCCAGAGGTTAACCAAGATAGTTGCTTTGAAAACTTTGGCTACTTCAACATAATATATGTTTCTATGGTTATTTTTGTCTTTCTACTAGCTTTTCTTTGTATGTACGTGTTGGATGGTATGTTTGATTTCTGTGACCTGTGGCTAAAATGACTTCAGATTAGATCACCACGCTAAGTAAACTGGCAGCCTTTAATGATGACCAGTGAAAGATGTTTATCACGGAAGTATAAATTTACTAAAATCAAATGTATTCCATACAGGAATTTTTGGCCAAGTTAATAGTAAGTGCTTAAGTTGTCCTAATGTCTTTGTACCTCTTTTCTTTAGCAGAAGTAGACATGCATTTGGAAACTGTTATCCTTGATACCCATCTTAACTCTTTCTATCAGTAATTTAATGATGGTGATCTCCATAAATTAACAAGAAAATACCCCAGATCTAGAGGAAAGATGTTTTTGGGGTTTTTTTTAGGAGGTTAATTAAAGCTCCTGTGCTCTTAACGTTATAGCCTTTTTCTGGCTTTTTATTGTGAAATATGGCAGAACTCAAATGATTGCCTTCTCTTAAACGTAATTCTAATGTTTTCAGTCAATTTTATTGGAGGTAACTTTTTATTTTATGTGGAAGAGGAAGCAAGCTAACTTGCATGCTAGTAGAAAGAATACCAGCTTTGTTCAGGTTTTGAGTGTTTGAACTTTGTATGTAATCTCCATGGTGGAAAGTGACATGATACAAAAAAAAATATGCATTAACTGTGTACACTGTAGGACTTCAACCAAATTGTAACTTACTGGAGAGTAAGCCTAATCATGGCATTCATTGTAGTGCCTTCAAAAATTCCCCCACTGCATTTCTTCAAGCTTTCTGAAAAAACATTTGAAGTAACATCACTAATTGCCGCTAAATGATGTAGTGTTTCAGGGAAGTTCTGGAAGATTATTCCTCCTCCCTCCCAAGAGAATAATATCGCTTCCACTTATTCATGGAAGTTTTCATTAATAAGAAGAAATAGCCTTCTTGGATTCTGTAGCTTCTGCTGGCATCTTACCAACCTGTTGGTGGTAAGGTCACACCAACATGTGTGACCTCTGTGATCCTATGTCCTTCCTTCATTAGTCTCTGCTCTGGCTTAAAGTTCTGTCCTAACTGGGCGTCTTCCTTCTACTGATGTTGCCCTCTGTAAAATTACCTACAGGTATGTCATGAGTGGAATATAAATACACTGACAGACTGCCTGTTATTTGACAAATGGGCACTTCAAAACATATGTCTCCAGTAGCACGTTATTGTACTCAGATCGTTGAGATGAAAGGCTTGAGCACAAGGTGATCCAAATATCCTAGTGATACAGGACACATGAAGTAGTTAATTCAGTACTCATCCACCAGCAGCCTGCAATGCATCTTTATATTTGTGTGTCTAACATCCATATTAAGGTACTTGCATAAAGATTCATTTGTACTTCTGCTTGTATTGTGTTAGGAACTCTCTGAAAAGTACATATGTTTTTAAAATACAGTATTGCCTGACCTAAGAATTATGTCTTTTTCCATAAGTTTTCAAAATCTTTCTTACAAGAAAAAAATCCTACAATAAGGTGCAATGGGGACTACAGGCTGTATTAGAGTTTATAGATTTTTTTTTTCTCCACATTTCCTTATGTTCCTTAATATCAAATCAGCCAGTCGTTGCATTTTCTTAAATAATAGCATCAGAAGGCGTAAAGGTGTAAAAGGAAAAAAGACAAGTCAAAATACAGACACATTTCAAGTTAACACTGTGCCTGCTTATGTCCTATTCCTCAGAGATGTATCTGAAGTCAGTGAAGTTGAAACAGGGCTGAGCTTAGCTTTTTCTGTCTTCTCCAATTTATACTTGTCATTCTGGCATCTAGAGTTCATTATCTTGTGAATTATGTTTTGTATTACGTTACCTGGGTGTCGTTCTTAATCACTTAGGCAATGTCTGACTACCTTGTTGAATGTTACAACACTGATTTGGTGGAAGTAGTGAATGCAGCTTGATGTCTTGGAGTCAGTTTTTTGGGTTTTTTTTGTTGTTGTTTTCTTTTGGGTTTTCTGCTAAGGTAGTAATTGAGTTTTCTTTTGCTTAAAATAGTATTACTGTATAAAGGATACTGTGTAAAAAAAAAAAAAGTGTGAAGGGGGGAGGAAAGATTAATGTAATTTCTGTGTGTGCCTTTTCTGTTAAACTTACTAAAATAATTTTATTTAAAATATATAGTTTTATCAATTACACAAACTTGTTTTATGGTAAAATTTGAGCTGTATTATACTGCTGGTGACCACGGAGCTTCTCTTCTGTTTGGAAGTGACAGATAGTTAACAGAAGACAGGTCTTGTTTGAGTCCATGCAGGTTATATGAATAAAAGTGCAGGTGTGTGAATATGAAGATACAGGATAGTATGACTAGGGGCAGAGGCTGTTTGACTTATCTATTGCCAGTAGTTTATTTCGTGATGTTACAAACTATTCTATTACTACACAGCTCAAACTATGACTCAAAAGCATCTCTTCACTTGTGATTAGTTAACGTGGCAAAGTAGGATGAAATATGTATTTAATAACAAAGATTCTTACATGTTCTTGAAAGCAATCAGTGTTTTATCTGTATCTGCAAACAGATTTACTCTGATTTCTCAGTTTCCCCTCTGCCTCTTTTCCTTATCTGTTCTTCAGCTTCTGGTGCTGAAGTGCCAAGCCAAACACATTTGGTTCCCTGTGGTACAAGTTGCTTAGACTGAATGCATGAAAAATTGGAATTTAATTGTTTCCAGTCTTTAACAAAAGAGGGGTTTTCCTGTATTATTTACATTTCAGTTCTTGGTAACCATGCAAGAATTGCTCCAAAAAGCCCTGGAGCTTTCATTATGAAAGCCGTGTGTATTCTATAAGGATATACACACACAAAATATTTTTATGCTTCCCTAGAAAATAACCCCTTTAACAATCAAACCTGGAGAACTGTTCAAACTCTTTACTACCCAAAGCTCTTGCAAGGAGGATTTACCATTTTGGAATGAAGAGGTCTCTAAGCTACTCTAAGCTGGGCCAAAATAGAAAGATGCAACATAAACAGAAAAAAATGCGCAGTATGTTCAGAGGGCGAGAACTTCCAACACGTTGCAGTTTTTATACTTCTATGGAGCAAAAAACCACAGATGAAGCTTCAGAGTTAGGTTGTTGCCTGTGGTGCAAATGTTGGTTATTTTGGGATGTAAATTGTGCTTACAGAGAAGGATCTGTGCCAAAACAGACCATGCAATAGAAAATAGAGGGAAAGATTGCAGATGGGAGAGTGTGATACTTTGAAGCATGGACTGAGTCAGCTTTTGGCTTACTCCTCTACTTCAGACTTCCTCTGCAGTGCAGAACTTATCTGTTAGTGTTTGACATTACAACTAGAACTGCTTCCCTGGAAACTTATGGGGACAGCTGAGAAGTACTGCATTTCTTTTATTTCTTCCTGTTACTAAAAAAGCACCAAACAAACCCTTCCAACTCACTTTTTATAGTGGAAGACTGCTTTGCACAAACTTCTTAAGAAAAGTTCCTTTCAAGTAGAGTGTGTGTGTGTGTGATCATTATGAGTTTACTCCAAAAATAGCAATGAACCTTTTCTATTTGCTTTTCCAGGCCAGTGGTACTTGGTGAAGCACTGACTGCCTGAGGCAGGTAGGGTTGCAGTTGCCAAGCAGATGTATCTGCAGCTGATTGTGGCTTGTTTCTGTGAAGGTAGCTGCCAGCCCAATTAATTCAGCCTGTGTAATTTGAAATAGGCTCCTTAGCATCATTTTAATTGAATCATTTGTCAGCCTAATAGATAGGGTTTGTAAACATTATTTTACTTAAGAAATCCATGCAGACCAGGAGCAAAAAAACCCCCAACCAATTCCTCTTTCAGTGTAGTAATGAAAAACAATCAGGAAGACTGGATTATAATTAAATAAATTACTTTTTCCCCTTTGAACACAATGTCATAGGTTTAATGAATTGAGGCCTTAAACTTAAAATACATTTCAGAACACCAAATTCCCATGAGAACAAAAAGTCTCTGTGGATTATTGCAAAGTGGAACAGATGAACTAAGTTTTGTTGTTTATAGCAGAGGACAGGATTGGTCAGCATATCTGCCGCTGAAAGAAAGAAATGATACTGCTGCCATTTATCTTGTATTCGGTTTTCTCTTGGGGCAAAGAGAGAGAAGGGGAAAATCAAAAACATCCACAAGCCCATACAACTGAATCTGAGTGTGGTTTCAATACTTCAGTGGAGTAAAATTTGCAGATTAAAACCACAGGTAGAATGTACTGTACTGACTCGGTGGAAAAGTGTATTTGAAACTTCCACTCGTTGGGATTTGTCTTTCCTTCCTTCTGCCACACAATGATGCAGGGAAAGGCACAATGTAAATACAGCAGGAGGCTGGCAGCATGGCAGGTATGTAGCAGCTGCCTTTATTTCTGAAGCTTGATGTGGCATTCAGCAACATTTCTACAATGCCTAATCTGCAGGGCTGATGTATGTCCCTAGATCTAAACAGGATGGAAGAGGGAAGGAAATAGTTTACAGGACATCTGCTAATCCATGAGACACGTTCTGTTTGGAGGTCAAAATAATTTATGGTGCGGTAGGCTGTAGAGATGAGGAAGCTTTTCTGAGCAGGGGGCTCTGTTCCGTGCCAGGTGCTCACACAGACTCTTCTGTGATAGCAACAAGAGAAAAAGCAGCTTGAGAGATCAGAAGTGTTAGAGAAGCAGCACACGGCACCAGCAGGGATACTGCTGTTGGCCAGACTTCCACACTGTCTAAAATGTCACTCACCAAAATTTTCATTGAGGGTCATGCCTCATTGCATTGTCATCTTTTTCCCAGAGTAGGATCCCCAGCGCTGGAGCCTAACTCCTGCCAGGCTTCTGCCTCCCCAAATCTGTGTGCCTTTCCCTAAACCTGATCTGTTCCCACATGCTTCAGCAGAAGGGAAAGTCCTCAATGTGGCTGAATTCCTGAGCCAGCTTCTGCAGCTGGAGGTCACAGCATTGCCTCCACCTAACGCAATGCCTGTTGCTCCCATACCAGGTTTCTTAATATAGATTACTGCTGGAGAGACATTTCTTCCCTGCTGTAGAGAGCAATACTGCACTGCACGGAGCCCAGAAGACATCCAACCATTTAATTGTGCTACACTTGCCCTACCTGACAGCAAGGGTCTCGCCTGCCGCAGCGTGGTGTTTGGCATCAGTCAGAGAGGGCTGGCCTGAGCTGTTGCCACCTCTATTTTTGCTGGGACAGAACAAGTGACGGTGACTCTTCAGCCTAGTCCTACATTCCAGCCTGGGGACATGGGGTTTTCATGCCCCTGGTGTAAAGTCAGCTGCTGAGGGGCTCGAGGCTGGGTCCCTCCTGCCCCACGGATGAATACCTGGGGTGTTGGGTCACCGGCTGTTCTTCAGGTACTCTCTTCAGTGCTCATTAGCAAAATACATTGATTCTGTGAAATAGTTTTTAAAAAACAAGAAAGAACACGCCACCTCCCCCACCCCCCAAACAAACCCTTTCACTAGTTTTCAGAAAAGCGTTTGCAGAGTTTTCATCCACTTGTATTATTCCGTTTCCTAATTCAAAACTGACTACGTTTGCTCCAGTCGGTTACTAACCTAATTTGCAATATTGACAGCTGCCGTTTTAAATAAATTGATTGAACTGAAGTTATTTTGGCCAGTATTTGCTAATGGGAGCTTGATACAAGATGAAAGTAACAGGCTTTAATTTTGTTGAGCCTATAAATTTAAAAACAAAGCAAAACCGAAGGCTATCAGGAGGTTTGTCCCCATGGTCCCAGTGGGATGGGGCCACCCTGAGCCCCCATAGGCAAACCCCCCTGAGGGGGGGGACACTTGAGACCCTTACGCCTGGGAAGAAATGCTGGTGTTGACTCAACTGCCGGCTGGGAGTGAGTGCTTCTGTAAATGCCGTTTCTGTGCCTTTACATGCTGTCACACCGTGACACGGTGCTATGCAGCATTGCCGTCTTGGGATTTGGCTGAACTAATGGAACTTGCCTTAACGTTAGAGGTCCGTGAGATCACTGTTATAAGTAACCTGTGCCACTAGACTCTGCTTATGTCAGCCTGTGGCTTTAAGCAAGGGAGGAAAAAAAAAAGGGGGACTTAAACGTAATCTAGCATTTGAAGCCAAGATTTTAAAATATTACTTTATAAACTGTATGCTGCTACTTCATCTGCACAGCTGAGACAGACACCTTGTAAACAGAAATACCTTCTCAGACTGATACTGCTTTTTTTCCCTTGGGGGTTCTTGTCCTGTTAGTTGTTACTTAAACAGCAGAATTTCATGCTATCTGTGAACAATGAGGCTGAGCACCTGGAAAGGTGTAATAACAATGATACTGTGTTTATTCCTTCTTAAATGCAGTTTAGAGTGTAGCTGCCCATCAAACAACGTGCAGCTGCAGCTCTGGCAGCAGTGGTCTTGCTGCTTCAGGGTCATTAACCAGCAGACCCAGCGACTCTCCTTCAGTACTGGAGGTAACTTCAGTGTATTTCACTTGATTTTTCTATTTAATTTATTTCATTTATAGAAGCGCACAACAATTATTTGAACAAGTTTCTCCTTATGACAGTCTAGACCAGTGGTTTGCACCTGTGGGTTGGCAGCAATGTGCTGGGAAGCTCCTGAGCTCAAAAGATGATAGGACCAGAAATACAGAAACCTGAGAGTGACAAGTGGTATATATTTTTTTTTTTTGGTCCTATGATTTATCAACACTTATTCGGCTCATTCTGCATATATCCCATAACAATGCTGACTTTGAATTTTAGTTTAGGGTCACCTCTAGGCTTTATTGGAGGTAAGGCACTGTACATAACACCTTTAGTGCCCTCAGACAAACTCAAGTGAAAAACTCTAAAGTTGCATCAAATAAGCTTCTTATAATTAATGTAGGAAAAAATATGTTAGTATATGCAAAGCTGATGTATTTTTTCCAACTCCAATTTCTATGATTTTGTGATTATTTTTTTTTATTTTATTTTTTTTTTAGCGTGCAAGCTGTGTGTGAAACCCGTGAGAAGCTTTGTCAGGGGGTTTCTGCCTTTAGCTCGAAGGTCCTGCTGGGGCCTGGCTGTGGCTGGGCTGTGGCTAACCCCATCACTGTCCCCAGCCTGTCTTTCCTTGCTGGTGCCTGTGGGATGGGGCTGGTTGAAGAGGGGGAGGGCACCACACCACCCTGGTGGCCCCACAGCCTGGCCCTGAGGTTTGAGGGTCACTGCAGGGAAAGGCTAGATGTGGGAAGATGAGAAGAGATGAGGAAGGTTGAGCTGGAAATGTTGGGAATTAGACACCTGGAAAGCGATGGGATGATGGGAGAGAGTGTGATGAAAAAAACCGTAGGGAAGAAAAAGTCGCCTTTGTGAAATGGAAAATGCATTGGCTGGGATCAGATATAGATCCAGATATCAGCTTCTAAAGGGAAAATGTTAAAATGAAGGAAAGAGCAACAATAGAACATGAATTTAAATCCTGACAGTAAAATATAGAAAGGTCTTACTATACCCCTCATATGGGTAAAGGAAGAAAGGAGATGAATAGCGCTGAAGGTAACACTGAGTGGAGAAAATTTGAACCTCTCTCCGTAAACTGCTAAGCTACTGTTTAGTGCGTTTGTATATTTAATTTTTAAGATTTCACCTTTTTGAATATTGGAAATTTGCTAAAATTTTTTATAATCTTTTTTTCTTGATAAAAAAAAAGAAGACTTAAGTTTGATATTGGAGGCCCCTTCAAGAGATCTAATCACTCTTACGCACAATTTGATTAAAAAAAAAGAAAATAAAAAAAAAAAAGAAAGAAAGAAAAAAAGAGGCCCTAGCCCAACAAACCCAAAAACCACAGGTTGTGCTCAAAGGGTTTGAACATGAGCGAGGCTCCATGCAGACACCTCGCAATGCCCCTGACTGAGGCTTCTGAAGCTGTGCAGGTACCTAGACCTATGGTCCAGAAGTGGAAAACTTGTGATATTGCGCTGTTTTTATTTTGTATCTCTAGCTTTGGGGAATATCTCATGCTTCAACATGTAAGCATGGCCATGGTGGGGACTTGATTTAATAAAACCTGAACTTTGGAAGGTTTGAAGTTTGTTTCAAATTGCTCACAACTGAATCCAGTAAAGAGAGGTAAGAGTTAGGATAATGGGTTGAGGAGAAAACGGCTAACAGTGCCTCCTGCTCTCTCATTTAGGGAGGTAAACTATTCTAGGATGGTAAACAACAAAGGTTCTGATCAAATGGGATCTGAATGTGGTAGTCATTTATGAGCAACTAATAACCATAAGAAGGAAAATACTGAAAAACCCTAGTCAGATGAGAGAATTCTTAGATCTATCTCTGGAAAGTTATAGCGTTGGATGAACTCCAAAAGTCTATGTGGCTGGTTTGTGAGTAATTTAGACACTAGATCTAATCTGGGGATTGTAGTTTTTTCTGTTAGGGAGGTGTCCCATTACTTCAGCGTTTACACTGATTTAGTCAGGTGTAGGGGCTATTGTACCCTAAAGTATTCCTCAAACAGAGAACAGCTGGATGAACTATATTACTGAAAATATAAACCCAGCACTGCATTTTCAAACTGAAAAATTACCAACACTGAAGCTACATACTTCTCAGAATCAGACAGACTGGGTAGTTCTGAGCAGATTTTCTTGCCAGGGCTGATTCTAGGAATAAAACTTAATGTCTGTGTTGCTGTGTTTGGCACTTTTTTTTAATAATTTTTTTTCTCCCAAGGCTGGTTTTACTCTGTCACTCTAAAATTGTTAAAGTTGCAGGCAGAAACCAAGATGTACAGGTAATATTCTTCTTATTAGAAGTTAGATTTATACTTAGAATTATGAAGGAGACAATTAAAAAAGATCGTTAATGTGTATTACTTTGCTTAGTAGAATAAGATGACCTTACTACAGTAAATCCAATTTTCTGTATATATGTTATGACATATTTGGAGCATCTTTCCGTTATTAAACTAAACACTTCACCTGTGATCCTAGCATTATTGTCAACATGACAAGTCCCTCATAAACCTTCTATCAAAACCCCTAATAGTTGTAGCAACTTTTTGATGTTTCACAAAAATCTGTGATGTCAAAACTGCCTAACCTTATGATCCACATTCCAGTTACAAGGCTTTGTCTCCTTGCTTCATAAGTAAAAACTCTTATTTGTTTGCACCAGAAAGAGATGATCATGCCAGACCAAGAAGTTTTAACCACATAAGCTTTGCAAGAACCCAGTTCCTTCCTGCTTAAATCATTATCAGAATTACCTTATAGATAAAGTTAACATTTTAGATACTTAACAGCATATGCCTTCAAATCTGTTATCTTAAATTTATAAAGAACTTCTAAAATTATTAGATTTTTTTCTCTCTGTCTAGCAAGCAATTCCTGAAGTATTTACCAAATTTTTTGGCATCACTGTAACTCTTTAGGTCTCTCCTACCACTGTAACAGTTTGATTAAACTATCCATATAGGTAGTTGCCTTATGGATATGCTGCTTCAATGTTCAAATGTATTATTGTCCCTTTATGGTTCTCATTACTTGTTAAATATCTTTGAAGAAGAAATGCCATCATCTTAAAAATTATGCTTGCAAGTTTTTTTTAAGCAAATGCTGCCTTGATAAAATAGTTTTATTGCTGACCTCTCTTTAGTTTTGATACTTCTTGCTATTTTTAATGTCCCTGATGGATGCAAACATTTAAATGGAGCTTTATTTCAAATAAGGTATCAACAGAGCATTAGTAGTGCTTTTGTACTGGAAGTTCAGAAAGAAAATCTATCAAAACACCTTATGGACTATTCTTTCGTTGTTTTTTTGTTGTTGTTGTTTTGTTTTATTTTGCTGTTTACGTTTTATTTTACTGTTCTGTGGTGATTTCTCCTGCAGGTTTAGTTTAAGGCAAAACTATGTGCATCCCTATACAGTGAAAAAGTGAGTATAGTATTCAGGTTCATCTCAAGTTTTATGCTGTTGTGGTCTGAAGTAAACAGAGATATCATGCTAAAATTACTCCAAGAATTACAGATTCCTCAAAACTTTGTCTCTGAAGAGGATTACATGCTGGAATTTGGTGGGGGGCGGGGGGGAAGTCATTCTTCCTGTGGTAATGGTGGTGATTGCATGTATTGTATTTCACAGGTGTGATAGTTAAAAAAAAAAAAAAGGCCCTGTATGTAGGGGAGTTGCTATTTGTAAGACTTGTGTGGCTTCTAAATCAAGTAAGTGGTTATTCAGACTTTTATGCTTAAAAATTAGAGATCATAAAATGAGATAAGCCTTAAGTTTTTCAAAAGAAATTATGTTACTTTAGAGACCAAAATGCTCCATTAACAAGTTCAGATGCTCAAGTGGAGAAAATAATTTTACAAATTTACAAGAAATGTGTTGGTATGCCATCTGTCCATACCCTTACAACCACCACCCCCACCACCCCGAGCAGAAATATGGATATTTATTTTGGTCAGACTTTGGGCTCTTCCTTTTCATAGGGAAACCCCTATTGATTTCAGGAAGAAGAATCAGAAATGAGTAGCAGTTGCCTAGCACACATGTTATATTGAGACTTACACACAAACACTTCTTATTTTAAGATGTTCAACTCTGCCTTCCTCAGTAAGTGCAAACCTCTTCTAATAGTAGTAGGAACACAGCAAGATGTCCAGGGCAGGAGAGAGCTATTCCCTAGTTTTAGTTTTGTATCTCCACAGAGATTATTTACACCCTGAAGCTCTTCCAAGTGCTGTATGGATTTTTAGTCATTCACAGGCTAAGGAAGCGGATCTGGCTATGGTGGATCCTCTTGCACCGCTCCCGGGAAACCTGCATGCTCGATTACCTCGCTGAAGTGCCCGTACGCCCACACAC
>JAVJGI010000014.1:113338157-113393473 GCA_035590275.1 Ibycter americanus | reverse complement strand
CCTGGCCCAGCTGCAGGACGACACGCCGCCCACACCTGTGCACTGGCGGCCGCTGGGCGTGCGGTACCGGCGGAACCCGCGCACCGGGGAGCGGGAGCGGGTGCAGGACGTGCCGGTGCCCGTGTACCTGCCGCCCGCTGCGCACGAGGGGCTCTGGGGCGGCGAGGGTTGGATCCGCGGCTTCCGATATGCTCGTAATGACAAGGTGAGCGCTTCGGCCTTGCCTTACCCTAGGCCGGTGTTACCGGGCGACCGGGGCCTGCTGCGGCGCCCTCCGCCTTCCCCCTGCGGCGTGAGGCCGCGTCCGGGGCGGCCCAGCCGGCCCCTGGTGCAGCCTCAGCCCCGGGAAGGCAGCGGCCCCGGGCCCTGAGCGCCGGCCTCTGCCCAGCTCTCCACCAGGCTGCCCAAAACGTGGAAGCCGCAGCTCTTCGAACGGCAGTTCTACAGCGAGATCCTGGACGCCACCCTGACCATCACCGTCACCATGCGGACGCTGGACCTTATCGATGAGGCCTACGGCTTCGACTTCTACATCCTCAAGGTAAGGGCTGGCGGGACTTGCTGCGCGGCAGCTTCAGCCAGGCAGGACTGTGCCCACACTGCCCTTGCTCAGACGCTTGCAGGCATCTGCCGTTGTTAACGTATTAGTATAGGTCTAAAGCTTCTAGCCTTTAATACCCCTTGACTGGAGCCTTTGGTATTAAACATCAGAACCGCGATGAAATTGGCTCCAGAAAATCCAGAGCGTCTTTCGCCTTTCATAACGTGTGTCCCGAAAGCCCCCGCAGCACATGGATAAGCCACCAGTGTTGTCTGTGTGCTGATAGACTGGTGTGATCTCTAGCAGCTGGGTTCTTGGTGCAGTTTAACATTAGGTTTTATTTTTCCAGACTCCAAAAGCCGATATGGGCTCAAAGCTCGGGATGGATTTGAAGCGAACAATGCTGCTGCGACTTGCACGGCGGGATCCGAAACTGCATCCTGATGATCCAGCCAGAAGAGAGGCAGTCTATAATAAGTACCAGGTGGGTGCCTGACTTGCAGTTCCTGCCCTGGTGTCTGCAGTGATATTTGCTGATAATGCCCTAATCATCCTGTCACAGTGCAAACCAATGTTAATGCTCCTGTGTTTAGGGTTAAGAGTATGGGTAGAGATGATAAACGTTGTTTATCAGGTTTTTCTTGTCTCTCTGTGGGCTGCTAATTTCTTTACTGATCGCTTAGGAAGACAAAAGCCTGTATTTTTGCTGTGATTGAGGTCAGCGAGGGTCTGCAGTAAGCGCTGGTAGGAGCTGGCACTGCTAACAGCAGCGAGAATTTGTACTGGTGCTGCAGCAAGGAGCCCAGCTGCCTGCCTGCAGTTTAGTTTTGTGCAGCTGGTGATGGCTGCCAGCATAGAAACGCCACCAGCGTCCATGGTCCGTGGAGCTGTGCTGAGGAACAGCCTCAGAACTACACAAAGGAGAGGCACAGCAGCGGACGCAACTGATCGGAGAAAGCAAGACCCTCTCTAAGGGGAAAGAAGGGAAGGGAAGTGGACTTTGGTTGCCAGAAATGAGGGAACAATGTTACAAGATTTGTCTGTAGTAACATTCCTATGGATCACCTGTTTATGTGAGTTGGGCATAGAGAGGAGCTGTATCTTAGTCACCTGGAAAGACTGGACCACCTGCTCCTTCTTTTGTCACAGGAATTTGCAATCCCAGAAGAGGAAGCTGAATGGGTTGGCTTGAGTTTAGAAGAAGCAATAGAAAAACAGAGACTCCTAGAAAAAAAGGTGAGTTCCTGAGGCAATGCTTAGCATTGAGATGTCTTAGCTGCATCAGGCTGTGTCCAGCTGATCTGAGCAGCCTGAGCATTCCCGAGCAGTGGAAGTGGTGCTCTGAAACTCCTGAGTAGCCACATGAACCTGGTTGAATTTGGGTGCCCAAAACCTGGGACTGGGTTAAAGCACATTATAAACCAGATCCCCTGATCAGGGGAGAGATGTTTGGGGGAATGGCTCAGAACTTGTGCCCTGTTGCCTGAACATCTTTGCCTTTGGTTGCCATCTGCTGTACTTGTGCTTTGGGACACGTGGATACGAGCTCAGGGCCCACTCGGTACGTGACCCTTTGTTGCTGCAGCTCACTTGTTGGAGCCAATATGCAGAGGAGGGTGCAGCAGAGAGTTGCTGGGGCAAAAGGGCTTCCTGGGGTGGTGGGGTTTCTCAGTGACATTTTCCCCAGACCTGTTAGCTCCCGTTGTGGCTGCAGCAGGAGTGGAAAGGTCAGGAGCACGGACTGCACAAGGTGGTGCTGGACCCTGAACCCTGCGGGGCGCCAGCACCTTCAAGGGGTTGGTTCATGCAATGTGCTTCAGTACAGCTCTGACTGAGGGCAATGTGAGGAGGGAGGGAAGCATTTTTAGAAGGAAAGGGATCCCTGGGAGCTACTGATGATTCTCATCTGCAAGCAGAACTGGGAAGGCTGATGACTGGCCCACACAGGTGCCTGTCATCTCTGAGGCAAGGTCACAGAGCTGAGCAGCAGCTGTGTCTGGAGGAGTGTTGTAGCAGGTTGCCTTGTTCAGCCACTGTAAGAAACCCAGTCACATCTTTCTCTGGTTTTCACTGTTAGCATTCCCACAGCACTGACTGCCAGAGCTCTCCATTAGGCTTCACCCCTTGCTGCTGCTCAGGTTCACTCCTTTTAAGTGGTTTATCCTCTCTTTGTTTCAGGACCCTGTCCCACTCTTTAAAGTATATGCTGAAGAGCTCGTCAACCAACTGAAAGAGCAGGCGCTGCAGAAGCAGTAGGTGGAAGAAACCTTTGGAGCAAAACCCCTGCCACAGATCAAGCTATAGGGTTCAGTGAGTCTTCTGTCTGAACCATGCGTGTGTGGAAGGAGCCACCTGAAGAGCGTGCCCAGGGCATGTTGCGGTTATTGAAGTCTAACAACGGCCTAAATTCAGTGAGAAGCCGTTCCTGTGGACTGAGGAAAGAATTTCTGTCCTGTGGCCTCTGAAAGTATTCTTGTAAGACTGGCTTAAGTGTGGTTCTTCTGCCTGTACAAGTAGTTGGCTGTTGTTGAGAGCTTGATCACAATATAAAATGAAATATGCATTTTGGGAATGTCAGTAAACTTTTCTCTGATACTTATTGCTCACTAGTGTATTATAGCAGGGACTGTGAGACACAGCGGTCGTGTAACTTAGATCAATCCCCAGCCTTCTGCAGCAGAGACAATTGTGCCCCAAAAGCGTGACCCCAAAGCCCCTGCCTCAAGTGGTGCCTGCCAGCAGGTGAGGCTGAGCTCCCCGGCTGCAGTCGCAGAAGATACAGCTCACTCTAACCCCTTGGGTTCCAGCGCTGTTTCGGTTTGAAGTAGGTGACTTTTAAATCTTCTGTTTTGTAAAAATGTAGTTGAAGAAGCCTTTGCTCCTGTCGGGCAACAAGGGACTTACATGCTACTGAACAGCATTGTGTATCACTGGTGGTGTCTGTGAGCTTCACGGTCCTGCAGTGGGTTTCTGGCTGGAGAAAAAACAGTCTCTCCTCCCTTCGGCTCCGAGGCGAGGGACCAGCGCAGAGCTTGCACAATGGACCTCATGTGAGCCATATCTCTGGGTTGTCACTTGCCCCTGGCAGCAACTTTGCCTTAACCATGTCTTGGGATGAGACATGGTTCCTCCTCTCTAGCACGTGAGGGCAAGTGTACTGTCTCGGTTTCTGAGCCACAGGACCCATAATGAGAGAGAAACTGGGTGTGTAGAGCTCTGGGTAGAGCTGTAGAGCTCCTACCTCCCAGGGTAGGACCATGGGAGTGGAAATCCCCCATTTCCTAACACCTGCCTTAAAGATTTGGGGGAGAGGTGCTGGAGAGGCGATCACTGGGTAGGCAGAGAGCCTCCACAGGGCTGTGTTAGGTGGCTGGGCATGAGGGAGGTGGTTGAGGTGAATGCAATCTAAATGGTGGCATTTCATGAAGACAAGGCTTCTCTGCTGCTTTTTGGGCCAGGGAATGGGTTGGATGGAGCCCTTGCAAGGGGTACTTGAGCCCCCAGGTGAGTGTGGCGCAGCCCCTGGCTGGTGTGGCTGGTTGGTCAGGGGCTGCCAGACCGCGGCTGTGCTCTCGCTGCACAGGAGGCTCAGTGCTGCAGGGGACAGGTTGGGTGGCAAAAGCTGTGGTGTTTCCAGCCTGCCTGTATGTCTTGGCTCTGGCGAGGCCAGGTTCTCAAGAGCAAACCGGCACAGAAGGTCACATTTGCCTAATTAATGATTTTGTAGCTAGGCCAGCACAATGACATTTGCTTATCTTCTCCCTCTTCTGCAACTGAGCTGAGTGGGAAGCTGCTGCCCAGCTCCTCGGGGACCCTGACACTCTGCCCTCGTTAGAGCTAATTAGCTGGGACAAGCTTGGTGTTTGACAGCTCTGCTCATCATTAGGGCTAGCACAGCTCATGCATTTTAATGCAGCTCCAAGCAAAGCTTAAGACTGCGGCTCTGTCCTGGCCCCCTCTGTAGCTTCACTAGAACGTGCCAGTGCGGGTCTGGCCTCTCGGGCCTGGTGCAGCTATGGCAGAGCGTGGCTGGTGCCTGCCCGGACCCCCTGTGGGGGGTCCCCCAGTGCCTCCCAGCTCCTCAGCGGTGAGGGGGCTGGTTGGGATGGCTGAGTGGGCAATTACCGGCTGCTTCTCTCTACTGGGGGTTAGTAGGTTTTAGTCATGTGAAATTGTTTTCCAGTGGTGTGGCGCCGTATCTCTGCGGGAGAGCTTTGGCTGCGTGTCCTCCCCGGCTGCGCTGCTGGTATTGCCTGTCCTTGACGTTGACTCTGTTCTTCAGTGCTGCTTGTGCACGCCTGGTCTGCAGGGTCTGCTGCCTCGGCATGGTTTGGTGGGCGAGGAGGGGGAGCGGGAGCTTTCAGCCAGACCTGGGGGAGAGCTCCTGTCCCGCTGGGGATGGGGAGTGCTAATGGGGGCACTGCAGGAGTGCAGGAGGAGCTTCTCCATGGGGAAGCTATTGGGGATGCGGTTAATCCTGACTTCTGAGTTGGAGCCCTCCATTCTCTCAACCTACCTTCGCTGAGAAACCTTCCCCTAGCTCCTTTCCCTACACCTATGCTGGATGTGGCCAGGAACTTCCCCACAAGGACATGCTCTCACAGAGATACTCTACTGACTTGAGGAAAACTGGAAGCTCTGCTTGCGGACCAGGGGTGCTGCAGCTTCAGAGAAAGCAAAGTTGCAGGCATGCAGGGCTGGCTTGCCCGTCTGCTAGGCAGAGCAGCAAATGTCTCGAGGTGGGGAGGGAACACCTGTGTAGCATTCAGGGTAGTTTGGGCTATGGTACCCCCAGCCAGGTTACCTTGAGGAGGTGAAGGAATAGCTCAGGGCCTGATGTTCAGCCTGTCCTGATTTTACACCTGTTCATTTGCAGCTCTGACCACAAACAGGGAGCTTGATTCTGCTTGGGTAGTGGTGGTGGTGGGTTTTACCCATCTAGGTCAGCTCACCTGGCAGATGTTGGGTTCCTTTGCTCTTAGCAAGGGGAATCAGAGGGGCAGGTGGTTTGCCATGACAACATGTTCCCAGGAAGCCACAGATGCTACATACCTGTGGGTGCAAATTGGGTGCTGTCAGGTTGAGGTTGCAAATCCACCCTGGGACAGGGGAAGGACCTGGCTGCCAAGCACAGCTGAGACCCGAGCACCACCTTGGGCTTGAGCAAAGGTCACCAACCTCCCGCTTCAGGCACGGGGCCAGGTGCCATGCATGTCTAATACCAGCCACCATGAGGATCCCACGCACCGCTGCAGCGTGCACGGCAAATAGCACCGCACAGGCTGGGAGTAGAGACGCAGCAGCTTGCATGGACGTAACAGGCACTGACAAACTGCCAGAGCGCCCTGCCCAGGGTCACCTTGAATTTGGCAGCTTAAGATAAGGCTGGGGTAGCGGCGGAGACTGCTCAGAAGTGGGAACAGTGCAAAATGATCTCGGCGAGACAGTGATGAAAGGAAAAATCCCAAGGCAAACTGGCAGGCCAAGGTTTATGCCGATCTGTTGATGCTGGGCAAAACAGCTGCTAGCTGGCATCTTGACTGCAGAATCACTTGGTTGTTTTATTTCCTGTTGCAGGGACTGCAGCCAGTGCTGGGAGAACTTCTGATGGGGGTGGGAAAATGGGGCTGGTCATCCAAACCCCACCGTAGCGCTCTGCTGGAGGCTTTGACTCAAGACTGGGCTTTCCTTGGCCGTCACGGATAAGCACCGCTCGGCAGCACAGGGCACTCCGCACGCCGTGTGCTGCGCCAGGGCTCCCCACAGGCTGCAAAGCTGGGAGCTCCCAAGAGCCACCCTGCAGAGTCACAGCCGAGGAGGCCACCTCGAAGGCCACCTGCCACAAATGTGTCTCATGGTGACAGCCCTTCCCAGTGTCCCTAGAGCCGGGCTGTCCAGGGGGAGGTGCGAGGCAGTCCATCACCCACCTGGAGCAGTGCAGCTTGGCGAGGGGTGACCCCCGTTCCCCAGGCGGTTTTGTCTGTTCGTGGTTCTAACGGAGCAGGGGGGAAGGGCTGTGATAGGCGAAAGGAGGAGTGGACGTGGCCGTGGACTGGCAGGTTCAGGCTGGAGGTGAGGAAGGGTTTAACCCGGAGGATGCTGAGATGCAGAGCTGCTCAGTGGAGGGGGGGATCTCCAGCCTTGGTGGTTTTCCAGGTGTTGGTGGACAAAACTGTGGAGCACAGATGGCGGGTTGGGAGATGCACGCGTGTGGGTATCGACCACCAGTGCTGGGAAGTTAGATGGTTAATCCAGGACTGAGAGATTCCTATTTGGTTCATTTCTCAGGTCAAAACAACCCATCGTTCTCTTTAACAGTCCCAGCAAGCCTGACACAAATATGAAAGTGCCCCTTGAAACGTGAAATTGGGCGCATGTGCTGGTGAAGACGGCTTGGTATTCCATCATCCCCCGACCCAACGCTGCAGAATAATGAAGGAGAGAAAATGTTAATTGGGGAAAGCACCCAAACGGGGAAGGCCTTGGTTGGGCTGGACTAATTCTGCTGTTTAAGAGTAGCAGGACACATGCACTGACTTTGTGGTTCTGAATTCTGAAGTCGGCGTGTTAACTGGTGTCTTGAAGCAACGTGTGAATTTTGTCTGTCTCGCTCATGATTCCCAGCAAGTTGTGATCACTGATCCAAAAACCAGCTTGAGGTTAAGGCTGTGCCTCTCAACAAACTTATTTTCTTACCCATTTACATTCATGAATTAAACAGCATTTTACTTGTAAATTCCCGACAAAACGCTCTGTACGCAAACAGAAGTAATATTTTGGGAGCGTTAGCAAAAGCAGCGTGTCTCTTTCATTCATGCTGGTCTCAAAGGCAAGCGTGTGTTTTCGCTCGTGGCTTTGAGGCTCTCCGGTTGGAGTAGCATTGCGAAGGGGGGTGATTTTTAGGAGTGCTGTCAATCATCACCAACCCAGTGTCAGCACAGGTCACAACTCAGCCTGAAAGTCATCCCCCATCCTATGGTGTTTATCAAGCAGAGGTGAGATTTAGAAACTCACTTGGGCAATTCCAGCAAATGCCTTTCAAATATCGCTGCTACGTTTGCAGGACACAATTTCTACCAAAATGCTGGATTTGGATGCTGAGGGCTGTTATGCCTGGGCGGTACGTGCTGTGCTCACCCCTACAGCTTTGCTTGCTGCCGGGGATTTGCTTTGTGGCATTGATAGAGGCGATCACAGCAGCAAATGTCCTCGTGGCTTTGCTGGTGAGCAGCGCTTGTCACAAGTCATTCTAGATTTTGGGGATCAAGATGGAGCCAGGGTCATCTCAGAGGGACTCAGGGAAGGGCAGGAGGCCATGGGTAGTGGTGCGGGAAACGCTGGTTGGACGTAAGGAAAAAATTCTTCCCCAGGAGGGTGGTGCAGCCCTGGGATAGGGTCTGGAGAGGTGGTGGCATGTCCATCGTTGGAGGTTTTCGAAAGGACAGAGTGAGGTCCCGAGTGACCTGCTCTAGCTTGGCAGGCAGCCCTGCTCAGAGGCAGGAGGTTGGACTGGAGACCTCCAGAGGTCCTCCCAACCTCACTTTTTCTGTGAAGTGTTTTCTAGTAGCTATTCCACCTTGTGAAGCTCCCTGCAAAACAGCCATCAGCTTGAGGAGCGGGAATGCGTAATGAACGGAAGAAGACTAGCTACCAAGTGGTGGCTGGAGGGGAAGGGTCCTGTCTGGGCAGGAGGAGAGGGAGGCTCATAGCTCTGCTCCCTCCCTCCTCTGGGATATGAAGGATCACCATCCTGCCTGGAGCTCCTTCTGCAGCCATGTGCCGTGCACTCTCTTTTCCCATCCACCCAAGGACGTATCTCATGCGCCAAGCCATAAAACCTCCAAGACAAGCGGCTGTGGGCAGGGATGGTGCGATGGAGCCCTTGGCCACATGCCGATCACCAGGAGCCCAGCAAGTGGAGCAGCAGACAGCAACCTGGCTCTGCATGAGCATCCCTGGGGCTGCTGGCCTTGGGCACTGCCTGGCCGTGCCCTGCAGAAGGCTCTTGGCGGCTCTCCGTGAGTGACTGCTGGGCTTCCCGGTCCTGCTGGCTCCTGATGTGCTGCTGGTCCTGGCCAGCTGCCCCAGCCCTGGAGGGGACGGCGCGGGAGGTGGCACGGCCTGTTTTGTCACGGCAAAGCGGGCAGCCTGGCAGTGCCCTGCTCCGCAGCACCGGGCTCTGCTGCAGGCAGGACACGCCGCTCGGAGGGCAGCCAGGTGGGAGCTTACTTCTATGGTAAGGAGTCATAAGAAAAAAATAAAGGAGCTCACAACATCTGCATATGCAAATGCATTAATTGCCAAAAGCATCTACTGCCTGACTTGTTCCTGCTGCAATCTCTCCTACAGCCATGGGTTGAGCTGGACTGGGGATGCTGGACCAGGGGGGCCGGGCACGTGGAGCACGGGCAGGTACGTGGAGTTACCTCCATCCGCAGCCCCTGCTGCCGCAGGCTTAGCCTGGGCTCCTTGGCTGTGGAAGGAGGGGCTGGGGGTGTGAGGAGCAGCTGTGCCAGCTGTGGACTGGCCATGGGCACCTTTGCCTGGCTGGACAATGCAGTTCACTTGCATCTTCATTGCATGCATTTACCAGGCAGCCATTGCCATGGTAACGCTGGAAATGGTGCTGTTTCAGGCCAGTTAGAGCACTCTGACAAACACAGAAAATGGCATTTCTGAGATGGGAGCAAGGCTTTGCTCGCGAGGCCTCCAGGTGCCCAGGGACGTGGCTGCTCAGAGAAGGTCCTAGCAGGACCCAATGCCCCCAGGGATGTGTGTCCCAGCATGGGGTGTAGGGTGGTGGAGGCAGCATGTGGGATGGGAGATGCTAGGGAACACGGGGGCAGCCACAAAGTGAGCTTCTCTGGCATGGGCAGGGCTGGGAGCGGCAGATCTCGTCCCTGGGACAACCGCAGGGTCCGAGGGATGGGGCAGGCATTTCATGGAACTGCAGCCTCACCCCGTATGTCAGAGCCATCCAGCGCCATGCTGGTGTTTCCCAGCTATCGCTGGATTATTCATCCATGTGAGGAGCAGCCTGTTCATTATTCTGTGAGGACAGCTCGCTGTTGTACAGCCAGGCTGGGTTTTTCCCTGTGTTACCTTTATGAAGGCTGAACCCTGCCTGCTGTTCAACGCTCCAGGCAGTCCTGTAAGATGCTTTTGCAGCTCTTCCTAGCCAGCCCTCATCTTCCCGCCCTGATCAACCAGGTATCATCAGCAATCCAAATCACCTCCCTTTTCCCAGCCACTGGAGGAGCACGGGGCTGTGCGGAGAGCCCTAGAGAGCTGCCCGGCCCTTCACGCCGCTGCAGAATGCCCACTTTGTGCTTAACCAGGTATTTATTCACATGGGGTCTTGTCCAGGCATTCCAAGGCTTCTTCATTTCCTCGACAGCCCTTGATACAGACCCTTTCCAAATGTGTTGTGAGACCCAGGTAGACCTTCCCAGCGGAGCCCACTTGCCCAGCAGGGTGTGGGGTGACTCTGCCCCAGTAGCCCATCGCTATTTGTGTGGCCACTCGTTTTATTCCTTAGGATGCTGCCCCTCAACTTCTGAGGCTCGTACAGGACCTGAGTTTGGTTAAATCCTTCCTCCTGAAAGCCATGCATGAATTTGGGAGGTTTCAAGGGTGGAAAGTCTTTACTCCTAACTTTAAGCTGCCTTGCTGCAACTCTGGGAATTGAGCCTTGTCACAGTCTGGCTCCTGGAGCAAGGCTTCGCTGTACCTGGTATTTTCTCCTCTTTCCTACATTGTATCCTCTTGGATCTGTTTGACATTGAGCTTCAAGTCTTGCTGCAAGGCTTTTTCCTCTAGAAATCATTACCTGTGGCCTTTTCTTTTTGCAACAGTTCTCTACTGCTGGTTTTAAAGCGTGGGACTGGAGCTGGGCACCGGCACCGAAAACTGGGGGAAATCTCCTTGGATGCAGGCGCCAGGCTTGCAGGCTTTCACCCAGCCAGGCGGTGCCAGGAGGTGCAGAGCCGGGACCTACTGAAGTGCAGAGGTGGGGAATCACCCATCTGCAGACCCACTTGTCCTGCTCAGCTCCCCTCTCCTCTGTGAATGCTGCGCTCCTCTCGCTTATTATCGGGTTTACCTCGTTTTCTGCATGATACGCTGCAGAAAAAGGAGAATTAAGGCTTCTGAAGGGCTTTGGGGAAGGTACTTTTGTTGGGGGGGCTTGTGGAGCAGCTCTCTGCAGTGGGGTGCAAGAGGGTGGGTGCCTTGTGGAGGGGCCAGGACGTCCCGGGTAGCAACGGGGGATGGCAGCGGTGGAGGGAGAGGGAAGAAGGTGACGAGACCCTGGCATGGGAGCTGGGGTGGTGGGCGCAGAGCGGGGCCGGTGGGTGCGTGTGGCTAAAGCCGTGATGGTGTGCAGCTAAAGCCGTGCCGGCTAGGGAGCCTATGAGCCAGGGAGTTACCATGGGAACCGCCGGAGGATGCTCGGGAAGGCAGCGCAGCTCTGCCGGCATGGCTCCATGACCTTGGTGCCTGCAGCCGGGTCCCCAGCCACCAGCGCTGGTACCAGCCCCTGGGCAGCGGGTTCCTGGGGAGGCACCAGCCTGTCTGCAGCAGAAGAGGACCGCTGCCCTTTCAGCCAAGCCCCAAAGCACTTCGCAGAGAAGCTGCCTTTAAAACAGAAAGCACGAGCGGGAGAGCAACGCCAGACAGGAGCAGAGCGCGGTGGGACCCGCAGCTGGGCAGCAGCGCCCAGGCTGTGCTGGGGGTCCCAAACGTGCCCCCCCAAGCCTTGCAAAGTCCGGAGCAGGCCAGCTCCTGGCCCCAATGGCTTTAAAGGCAGGGAGGGCTGTGATGCCGACCCTGGGGCCGCTGCCCGGTGCGGACCCCCTCGCTGCCCTGTGGCTGGCTGGGGGCTGACGTGCTCGGCAGAGCTGTGGCTGGCCGTGTCCTGCACGGCTGGCCGGGTGGTGAAGCCGAGCCCTCCTGGCCATCCCAAGGCAGCGAGTGGCGAGAGCCCGGCCCTCAGTGCCTCCCTTTGCTGGCCCTGGGGCAGGCTGTTTGCCCGGCAGGGCAGGCTGTTTGCCCGGCTGGCCCGGCACTGGCTGCACCAGCCACTCCAGGCACCAGCCAGCTCCTTTCCCCGGGCTGCTCCACCTCCCTGGAAGCCATCGGTGACAACGTTGTCACCAGCCCTTTGCACGCCCAAGAGGGCTGTGCTGTGTGCATCACCACCATACGCTGCTGCTGGCACCTTCCCAGCTGGCTGCTCCAAGGACACGGCCCCCCCCTTTACAAGCCCCCCAGGTTCCCAGGCAGGCTGCACTCACCGGGGTGCCCACAGAGCCTGCTTTTGGGGGCGTCTCTGCTGACCTGCTGGTACAGCTCTCAGCATTGGTGGCCTGTCCCTTCCCGGCTCTCCCTGTAATATGTGAAAGGAAAATTGTTATCGCATCTGCCAGGCTCCAAAGTGTCCTTCCCAGGAGTGGGTAGGTAGGGCTGTCTGCGGATCAGCTGGTTCATCCCCCAGTTCCTTCAGAAGCCCTGGAGATGCCTCCTAGCCCCGTGGCTCCTGGCTGTTCCCTCCTCAGTTGGCTTCAGGTTACCATCTGTGGTCACCTCTGCCTCCCCTGTGCTCCCCGGCGAGCAGGGTGGGAGTCCCCTGGTTCTCCCACCAAAGGAGGGGGCTCGGGCAGCATCTCCCAGTGCTCCTCCTGCAGCCGCCCTGATGGACTCCTCCTGCTGGGTGGCTCTGAGGAGGGAATGGGAAGATGACCTTGGCTTCCCTTCTCTCAAGCCCACCCTGCTCCTCTCTCACGCTGCTGCCTGTGAGCTCTCCATTTTCCCAGGATCTCTCCAGCCCTTAGATTCTCCCTAAGACCCATTTTTCTCATTTTCCTGGAGTTGCTGTCTGGTGCCAGCGATGACTGGTGGGCACAGAAGCATCCTGTGGGTCCCATATGGGTGTTTCAGCCGGTGAGGCTGGGCTGGGTGCCCAGTCCCTGGTCCCCGACTGCAGCATCCATCCCTGGGCTGTGAGGACAGGAGCACCAATCCCAGCCCACACGCTGGCCACAAGACCTGTGTGCATCGCTCTGTCCATCCTTGTTAAACACCCTGCAGGAGTAATGAGAGGCTCTATGTCTTGCCGACCTGGTAAGGGGCAGCTCGGCGAAGTGGGCGCCCCAGCATCCCAGCATCCCAACCTCCAGGGATGAGCACAGCCAAGGCCAGCGGTATGAGCTGCCAGCTATGATATGATATGATAGCTATGAGCTATCCCGGCCAGCACCACCAGCAGGTCCTGCGGAGCCGGGGAAAGGGCCGGCTGAGCCGGGCAGTGCTGTACCTGGGCAGAAACCCCACGTGCTGTGAGCGTGAGTCGCTAATGGCAGCAACGGGGAAGGAGTATGGAGGCAATGGGGAGGACTGTGCAGTCCCGTCCTGGCTCTCCGGATGAACGGGTGTGAAATCCCCATGGAAGGCAGAAGCAGTGGCTGGCTGCCTGGTGGCAAGAGCCCACCGTGGCCAGACCCTTGTACTTGTTGGGTGTTGTGCATCCCCATCCAGTGCCACTCCTTGGAGGAGGAGGATGGTGAGGGCTGGACGACGGTGCGGGAAAGCCCCGGCATCGAGGCATTGTGCAGCAGGAGTGGTGGGGGAAGGCTGGCCGGGGGGAGGCACCGCTTCCTGCAAAAATGTTCAGAGTTTTGCTTAACTGTTGTTACTCTTTAGGGCATCCTCCTCCTAAAAAAGAAAATAAATAAAAGAGGGAAAAAAGGAGACGAGGAAGAGCTATCTCTCGGTGTGGGATGAAAGCGGCCTGTCTTGACTATTTACCCAGCAATTATAAGTAAATCGGTGGTGCCTAACGGGGCCGGTTGCCATAGTGACGATGGGATGGAAGGACCAGCATTTGGTCCTGGCCGCAGCCAATCAGGCTGGGAAGCCCAAGCTGCAATATAAAGTAAAGATTCCCATCTTCCAGCCACGCACTTGCCAAGAAAGGGAAATAGGTTCAAGAGTCTGGGGAAAAAAAGTGCTCCGGACGGCGGCAAGCAGGGCGGCTGCTCCCGTCATGGCGGACTGCGAACGCCCGGGCAGGTGAGAAATCCCAACTCTCCCCATCTCCCCGCTTATTGTTCTCCTGCGCCGCGGCCCCCTCCGCCGCCCCACCCCACCCACCCCGCTGCCCCGACCCCCTCGCCCCAGCACCCACAATGAAACCCCCCTTCGGGCGACAGACAAAGAGAGGCGGGTGGAGAAAGGCTCCACCATTCTCCCCAAATTGCCATCGTAGGCCTTTCAAATCAAATTTCGCAAAGCAGCTTCATCAAAGGCCCCCGGCTGAGAGGCACGAGCCCCATATTCCTGCCCCCCCGGCAGGTCTGGGGTGGTGCGGCGATCCCACACAAAGTCGGCACCGCTCCAGAAGTGTCTTTGCCAAAAAAAAAAAAAAAAAAAACAAAAAACACGGGGGGTGGTGGTGGGGTGTAGGTGGGGAGTTAGGAAGCAGAGGAGAAACTGGAGGTGACCCAGTTAAAATTATGCTTTAAGGGAACATTTAAAGGTCTGGAGATGATCATTTTAGAGGCAACTGCAGCAATTTAAAAGTTATTGCTCACAACCTTTTTTAAAGACCCCACTGGTAATCTGTGCCAGGGGATTACAAAGCAGCTCCACATCACTTCATTCAGGATCAGATGGGTTCACCCAGATCGCTGTGACCTGAGCTACCCCACTAAACTTGAGCTGTCAAGGACTCACACGTCCATACAGCCCCCTAACACGGCTCAGCAGAGGGTGGGTTTCATGTCAGGTGCTTCAATGGCTACGCTAAATCTGCAAGAAAACTTTTATCTGTCCAATTAAGATCAAATGGATCTGACACTCCCTGTCCTCAGGAACTGAAGTAGGCCTAAAAATTAATGGGAGGAAGAATGAAATCTGTGCTCCATATTTCCCTACATCCCATTCTCTCTCCCTTTTTTTTTTTTTCCCCCCTCCTTTTCTTTATGCCATACCAAGTCATCTCAGTTAAGGTCATCTGGTGGTCTTCTACTTATCAAGGAACGGAATAGCTGAGAATGTCCTTCAAGTGACTAGTAATGAGAAAATATCCGTACAAATAACATACCATAAAGGATCTGTCCCATGACAGGATTCTTACTGCCACCAAAGCTGTCACTTGTTCAAGAAAAATTCTTACAAACAAAAGATGAACAAGATTTGTCTTAATATTAAGTTATCATGCTCCATTTTAGTCCTTCTGAAAACAGAAGACTTCTGAAAACAAGAATATTCAAGAACATTGATTATGTAAGTAAGTTTTGCTGTTTTATCTGCAATCTCCCCTTTCTCTTCATGCTGTTTGTGGCAAGGCTATTAGCACACTATCTCAGATGCATTACTACTTTCTGGTTCTTCAGAAGCCATATATGGCCAGTAACCCAGTCCAATTTGTTATCCCTTATTTAGTTTCATAAAATACAACTTGTGCATCATTTATTTTATAATAGTGTATTTTATTTGTGCAAGAATGCTTCATTGAGATTCAAAAAAAGTGGGTTAACAAAGCTGCAAGCACACATTGGCATTCAAAAGGCTATAATTTTATCTCAGCCTTCCTTTCAATTAAATGGTATTGGCAAAAGCCCAAGGTACAGATCTCTAAGAGCTAGATCCTGCTCGCTTCACTCTCCAGCGGGTACTACCCAATGGAATTCATGGGGTTACTTAACCAAGAACAGTGGATATTAATCAGCTGTAGGGCATAGAGGCAAGACATGCCACTGCCTCAGTTTTTAGTCACATTACTGACAGCAACAGTGCTTTTATTGCACTGATGGATGCTGCAGCAACCATCATAATTATTTGTTTAAAGCATCAGAGTCCAATTATGAAATAGAGCAGACTTTGACCATAAATTATAAAAGGCCTCAAAAAACTATAAAAATTTTGCAAGGAATTTCAACCAAATGGTACCATAATTTTGCATCCTAAATTAATAACCTGCCATGCTTTATTCTTTTGCAAAACTGATTTAAATTTTGCAGAAGCAGCAGTCTTACATTACAAATTTCAGTTGAGAAAAGGACTTTCAAGTAATCAAGATAAACTTTATCTTGGTGGATTTTTCAACTCTGCCAGTAAATTCATATACTTCCTTTTCCTGTGCATGTATCATACTTCCTTTCAGCAAAGACTGTGTGTGCGTGCGTGTAAGTGTGTGTGTGTTTGCATAGATGAAATCTGATTTGACTTCAAGAAAATACTCTGAGGTACCAAGCTTAGGTTCTTACATGTTGAACAGAGAAAAATAAATTGAATCTCTTCCCTTTGCAGTACTTAGGAACACCTAACTTCTAGATTACTAAATACCACCAAAGTTTTCCAATGAACCTAGCAATCATGTTAGTCAATAGTTCCAGTTAAAGGATTGTTTGTTAATGGAGAAACTCTGTGTTGCGTTTACTAGCACATGGTCCATAAGAATTGTGAAAACAAAGGAAAATCTTTAGTTATTAACTCAAATAGTCTTTTTGAAGTATAAAATAATGAAGGTATTACAGAAGGAAGGCAATATCCTAATAAATGCTCCCTGCCAACTTCTTTCCATTCCAGTTAATACAGTTATTAGTAATTCCTAAATTTTATGAGAATGGACACCATAAAGATTTTCCTTTATTGGCCCATGATTAACTCCCACTCAAAGATTATTATAGAAGTTGGGGCCTACAAAGTTCACTGCATCTAGGGAAAAAAAATTAACTGTTCTGTTTTTCTACATCATCTTCTATCACCCCATTCCTATCTCCTGTCCTTGAACCTTTTTAAAACCAACTTTTTAAAATCAACCAGTGAAAAAATATTGTTTCATTTCAAACTGTTGAGTTTAAGCTTGAAATAGCATTTCCTAAGCTGAGGGGGCGTCTAATTGCCTGGGCCAAGAGCGGTTGATGGGGCATAAGGAAGGAACACGCTGATCACAGACAAGGGAAATCAATGTGACGGATACAAGGGTCCTGAAGTATTTTAGGAAATGTCAGCCTTGATGTGTAACCCACAACACACAAAAAAAGAGCATAAAAAAAAAAAAAGTAAGAGGAGGATTAAGAGGGATTTACTTGAAGAACCTGGTAGGGGGGAACCCTACCAAAAAAATACAATCACCAGGTAACTCCCAAAACAGGTTTTTGAAATCTGGTTAAAAACAGATACTACTCCACTTAAAATCCAAAGACACCAGGAATTTTTACACACACATACACAAGGTGACTGGGAACCCTTTGTCAATACACCCCACTAAGACCTCACAGTGAAAAGGAGCTGACCATCAAGTATTAATACAGAAGAAACCACGAAGGGGATTTTATGAACACCCTGTCACCAGCTGAAATTCAGCACAACAACTGGTAGCTGTTCAAGTTCTGTAGGATGCTCTCAAGTCCTGTAGGAGTCAACAAAGCACAAACTGAGTACATTCCAGTGAGGTTAGGATGCATCTACATCTGAAGACAGGGTGCTTCTATATCTGAAACTTTCATTGTTTCCTCGTGTATAAAAAAGTCGCCTTCCTAGTCATTCTTTCCTTTGCTGAAGAAAGTTGATTTTCCATCACAGATACTTAATTATTTAACTAATAACAAGAAAATACTTAATACACATTGTCAATCTTGATACAAGAAGCCTTGTGATACTGGACCATCTATCACCTTAAACTCTTCAAACATTGGATTTTCCTGCAGCCGCTGCTACCTGTTTGCCCTTGCTGTAGCCACTTGTACAAAGAATCTGCCAGCAGGGAAAACAAGTGACCTCTTTGATTAATGGTTTATTGAATCATACATTCAAGAAGTCTTTCCTTCAGTAATAAGGCTTCTAGCTGCCTCTTCAGCAGTTAAAGCAACTACTTTCCTTGACCACTGAGAAATGTTAAAATAATAATGTTTTAGCCACTATTTTTTGAAGAGAGGTTTATATTAAATGGCTAGTCAGAACTATGTTGTCAATGACTGAGGGAATGGTGGGTTGTTCAGAGTTTCATTTAATCTTAGACTAAAATCACTTGCTCTTTGAACAGTTTTTCTCGGCCTCCTTTTCTAAAAATAGAAAATTAACCTCTGGACTCCCTGAACACACTTTGTGCAGTAATAAATATATTGCCATATACTTTTTTTGTGGTATTTATCTCTAGAAATCATTGTTTTTGAAAAATACCCAAGTTTTCTAGAGATTCTTCTCTTGTAGCAACATGTTTCTAGCCTTTTGACTTTAAACAGAGGCTCAGCTGAATGCAGATGGAAAAATATCCAGAGTTTCCAAACTGTTCTTGCAGGTCTCCTCCCTTTGGGGGTGTGTGTGTGACATGAGGGGATGGGGGTAGATTAAGAAAATTAGAATTTGAACACTATATAGTTTGGCTAAAAAAATTGATTATTAACTCTGTCCCATTTTTTTTCTCAGCTACCTACCACCACCGAGATGTTGTCCTCAAGCAGCAGCAACTTCATCTCCCCCATTTCCTGCAGAACAGGCAGTGATCTCTGGAGTTTATAAACCAACACTTTCTTTACCAGTGGAACCTTGAACAACTACCAACACCTAAAAAGACAAACTTGGCATCAGTTGCTACAGAGCCTCATTTGCAAGATGTTGGATTTCATTTGTACAGTCCTCTTCACTATAAAGCACATTTGAGATTAGTTCTAAGCGATTTAACTTTCTAACAACAAGAAGTGGTATCAGCTCTTCTGATAAAGCAACTTTGTAATTGCTTAAAATTCCTCCCCTTTTATATACTTACCAGCTCCCTCGGGTATTTGTAGTCACTTTAAGTTTCATTTTACCATAGAAATAGAATTGCTTTGGATCTCATTGTCAAAACTCCAGGTATTTTTCTTTTGCATTATCCTAGCATGTATATTCAAAGATGTTTGTGTAAATCTAGGATCTTCTCAAGAGGAAACAGTTATATTTGTACTATAAAACAGAAAAGTCTCATTTACAGTTTAAAGCATTTGCAATATGCAAAAGGTATAAAATTGGTCCATGAGAAAATAAAACCCACGAGCTGGGAATAAGATATTCTGAAGACTACACTAACAAGCATGGGAATATATAAATTCATAAGCAGAATTGTTTTCAGTACTCATAATGAATATTTTGTTTCATTTTCTGTCTTGAATCAATTGCAGCCTCAGGCCTTACTCTTCCTGGTTAAGCACACACATACAGACCTGAGTAGGTACAAATATTTTTATCTTCGTTTCTGATCCACAGCTCACCCTTGATGATAAAAGAAAGACTTTTCACTTCAGTGACTAGCTTGGTCCTTTTGCCAGAATTACTTGTCCTTACTAGCTTGCTTACTGAGGTCCCAGTGGGATACAGATATATATACACACTCTCTGGGCATATAGGCAAAATCTGGTGGCAGCAGCAGGCAGCAAAGTTACTGCTGGTGATCCTTGCCTTCAAAGACATAAAAAAATCATGCAATCTACTCCTCAGGCTGCTGCCTACTCAAGCCAGCCTTAGTTAAATTCTTTGCCAGTGATCCCTGAAAATCAATTATCTGCAAAAATTATCACATTAGTGATAATACCTTCAGTGAATATCGTATCTTAAACTTAGAGAAAATCCTGTCCCAAAATTGAAAGTTTTTATCTAACTTTCTTGATTGATTTTTCAAAGGATTTAATAGCAAAAGAAAAGCTTCCCCATACACGAAAGAAAGCCAGAAGAAAAATCCTCTTTAAAACTTTCCTTCATACACACGCTTTTTTCCCCTTCTTATCAGAAGTTGGACGGATGATAAGGAATACCAAGAGGAATACCAATTGCTTTGCATAACTGATTTGGTTTTTCAAATAAAATGGAAACAAGTTACTACTTTTTTCCCCCCTCAGGATATTAGGAATACCTGGAGAACTTCAATTTAACCACAAACACATGAGCTATTTCAGAGACTCAAAGCTCACCCAATTTCTTGCTTTTTGAATGAGGCGATATATCATACTGTATCAAGTAACAGAACTGGATTATCAGCATAAGAGAAATTACACTTCTTAAAGACTTTTTCTTTTTAGGGAGTAAAAAAACCTACTTTAAAATTTGAATAACTGGTTCCACTTTATTTAATAAGTTAAAACCCACTTGCTGTTTTCAACCAACATTTTGGCAAAGGACAAATGACTCAAAGTCAGTTCCTGCGCTTCAAGTTCAGCAGAGCAAGCCCTCAGCAGAGGTGGTGTCTGTTCTCACCAGGCAGGACACTGGTTGCAGCTGTTTCACCTTTGGTGCAGAACCTATTTAGCAGCACTTCACACCTGTAGTAGTTACGCTATTGTAGTTAATCTGAGGCAAATGGACTTCTTACCATAGCTGCGTATTTACCTTTCCTCTGCTCTGTGTTTTCTTGCTGAAGATACCCAGTACAATGCAGCACTCAGGGACAAAACTAAACAGAAACCCAACAGGTCTCTGCTTTCAGATATTTAAGTTTCTGCCCAGGGTGGGCAGAATTTCAAAAGCAAATACCTGGCCTACACACAGTAGTGTGCCATTCTTTCCTCCTCTTCGCTACTGTCAACCACTAGGTGGTAATGTTCACTCTGTGGACCTTTCCAAAGGCAGCATAAACACTAGCTGACGTTCAAATAAATTCTCTCCTCACTTACACTGGTGCAGCCATGTAGTAAACCAGAACTGAATTTGACTTGTTTCCATTCAGATCAACAATTCTATTTATTTTTAACCGTGCTCAATTTTATGCTAAGCACAGAGAAGCCTGTCACGGCACCCCATATACATTTACTGCTGTTTGTTCATTGAACCTGTAAACTATTCCAAAGCATCTGACCCACCAGAGATCAGTTTTCTACAGTGGAAGTTTGACAGGGCAGATGCATGCTGCATTAGTACCTCTGAAGCTGATATCATAGTGTTTTCCTTTGTTTCCATGATATTGGAGCTAAGAGATGATCTGGGAAAAGAAAGCAGTTTTTATACTCTCAGTAAGTCCAGGGTTTATGATTTGCTCAAAACATTACATTTAAGTTACAATGAAAAGCATACAAAAGAGGTCATCCCAATTATGCACTGACTTTAATGAAGACAGAATATTCCTCTATGCATCCAAATTCTTCTGTCCACTAAAGAATTTATGAGCAAGCGTGACAGAAAGAGGAGGAAGAAAAATGTATTTCAGCACAAAACTCATATGCTTCAAGAATTGCACAGAATGAAAATGAACATAGACATATTCTGAGGGCAAGGCTGAAAAATTAAAGCTCAGTTTCTACTCCCAGCTATTTAATCACAGCATTTTTTTTGATGTTACCATTTCCGTTGTTCTTGCACCTGTTTTATGAAGTAGAAGAAAGAAGATAACTGCCACAGTTGTTTGCAATATTCTTTTTTTTTTTTTTTTTTTTTCCAGGGGAGTTGAGGAACAGGGAACAAAAGAAGATAAAACTATGCTTCTGGTTCTAGAGGGGAAACAACTTAAATAAAGATATTTGTTTCCTAAATTGAGAGAGAAAAAGAGAGAAATAAAGAACCTGGGTAAGCTATTTTAGAGAGCTCCCAAAAAAAGCCTAGCTGCCCAGGGGTTAGACCTATGCCTGAGTGAGAGCAGAGATGAGAAGCTGAATCTCCCATCACATTGCAGAATGTCCTTCCTACAAAGTCAGCAGGAAAGTGTCCCTTGCTCTCTGTGTTCAAATAACTGAATACTTAGAGGTCCAAACAGGAAAAGCTTCAAATAACGCGGGTAGAAAACCGGCAGAACTTAGCCCAGCCACACTTGCTCAAGAGATGAAAGCTTCTAATTACTACTGTGAAATTAAGTAATAAAAGAAATACTTTTCTGTGCAGTCTGGTCTCTTGCTGGTAACTAGTTAGACCCTTGTGCAAACATTTACTGCATCATGCAGGATGTTGCCTGCATTGGAGTCACCTATGTGGGAGAGCCCTACGTACAAATGCTTACCCCGTTAAAAAGCACACTACTATGCTGGCTACAATCATTGTCTCTTGTAGAATAAAACCAATTCCTAACCATAGTCAAGAAAGCAAGAGGAAAAGAGCTGCCCGACCTGCAAACTTCACTCTTGGTTGCAAATCTTTTGGATAGATTTGCATGTATTACTGCAATTACTTTCAAAAAATAGGTAAGTACTAAGAAAATAGAAAGAAAGGAGAGCAATTCACATTATCTAGATAACTCATCAGAGAAGAAGCCACTGAAAGCAAGGGGAAATTGCAATGCACAACATAATTTTGGTGCTTTGTTTCGACCACCAAAGCAATCTTTTTTAAGAGTAGATAACAAGATAATTTGAATTGCAGATAAATAGAACTTCAAGCCTTGGGTAGTTTTTCTCTTTGGATAAACCATAGCTCCTAAAGGTCAAACTGAAGAATGGTACAAAGCAAGGAAAGCCAATGGACCTGTACCCACTTATACAAAGTCAGAATTTGCCTTGCTGATTTGGTGGAGTTTTTTCTTACATTTCTCTTCTGTTCCGTTTCATGAGAGCACAACAGCCAAATCAATTACATTTGTTTCATTTGTGCATTCTTCCACTGTATCCAAGGCTACCCTTGAAAGATTCCTAGCACCGCCTAAGTCTCATGAGTTGTCCTTGACTGTACATCTCACCGAACCACCTAGAAAGCCCACACTAATATTAATGCAAAATGGGATCAGACCTTATGAAAAGGAAAAAACTTATTTCCTTTTCTTCCATACATCTTCATTCCATTTTCCTTAAATAGCTAGAGAATGGTAGAAAAGTCTGGGCAATGTCCAGTGAAAGACTGCCAGCTGAGTCACGGCCTGAAACTATGATTCACTATCATCAAACAGGAATTATTCCTGTAAGTACTTCTCATGTATTCATAGGTTGTATTGCACTTAGTCCAGGAGTCCCTTCACAGAAGCAGCCTGCTAGCTGACAGTATCAAATCTGAATATTCCTAAAAAAACATCTCGTCCGTCTTAAGCTAGCAGAGCCATACCTGTATCTTCACAGTGTGTCTCCATTTAGTGTGAAAGCTTTCATTGCTCAAGAATTCTCAGAGAAAAAGAGATTGAACTCCCCTATCTTTATGTACCTAACGCATAAAGATTGAGTATGAGTAGGCCACTTTAGAGTCTCTTACAGCCAACGGAGACACACATGTTCTTTCAAGACACATTTCACCTTGCCTATTTTTGCTGTTTATTTTAGGAAGAAATGAGCTGCCTACCAGAGGTACTCATCTCCTCCTCCAGCAATAAAGGGAACCTACATGGTGAAGGTCCAAATATGGTCGGAGGAATGCTATACTGAGTAATTACACTTTACAGTTGGCTATACCATTACACCACCTATAACCAAATGGAAAATACAGGTGAAAAAAGGAAGTGCCCCAGACTTCGACACGCCAGAGAAATTACACACAAGCAAAACATCCTGACAAAAGCTGAAGTAAATCAAGAAGTGTTCATACAATGACTGCAGAATGATTTCTTCTATGCCACAACACACGTGACAAAGAGGACCATGTATTAGAAGCACACACTCAATGCCGGAACCAGATACTAGCTAATCTACAGCAGGCATTAACAACATCTGATCACTTTTTGTTCCTGTATCACACCCTCACGTGACTTAGCTTTATTAAGGTTTTCTGAGCCACGTCATCTTTCTTACTCTCTCTTTAAACTCAGTGACACACTTACAAAATCAAATAAAGTATTAGCTAAAAAACATCAAAACCTGAATCGCTATCTGAAGTCATATTGAACTAGAACAAAATAGGCAACTTTTTACATGAAAGCTGTGTTTTCTGGATTATGTTTTATGGGAAAATTTCAACACTATTTCCCACAATATTCTTGTATACAAGTCAAAACATTATGGTTTGAATAGGACGCCTAGAAGGACTAAAAAACCTGATGGAATGACTTGGTCCAAAAGGTAGTGGTTAGTGGATTTTACGCTACCCGGATGCCTGTGACAAGTGAAGTATTGCAGGACTCTGTTCTGTGCCCTGTTCAGTTCATCAGCTATCTGGAAGATGCAACAGAGCTCACTCATGAAATTTGCAGTGACACCAGGTTGAGGAACCATTTAATACACCTGAGGGCGTGGTTACCATGCAGAGAGACCTAAACAGGCTGGAAGAATGGACCAACATGGACCTTATGAAATTAAGCAAAAACAAATATAGAGCCCTGGAAAGAGGGACCCCTTCCTGGGCACTGCCAGGCTGGAAACAGCTCTAAAAATGGACCTGGTCATGAGCCATCAGCATGCTCTGGCAGAAAAGATGTTCAACAGCATCCTCACCTATGTTATGGCTGGCAAACTGAGTGAAAGGATGATCCCTTCTCTGTTCAGCACTTGATAGACCACAGCAGGACACTGTGTAGAGTTTTGGACCCTGTAGTAAAAGGCAGACATAGACAAACCGGTGCAAGCGTCAACACAGTTCATCAGTGTTCAGCGGTGGCTGGTCAGGGACTGAAGCACTTGCTGTATGAGGAGAAGCTGAGGGGCTGGTGCTTGTTCAGCCTAGAAAAGAGCTGTTTTCGGGGGAATCTAACAGCAGTTTACCAGTGCCCACAGGCATTGCGGAGGTGGAGCCAAACTCTTCACAGCAGTCCATAGCAGGAAGACGAGAGATGACAGAAGTAAGATGAAACAAGAGAAGTTCAGACTAGACATAAGCAGAAACATTTTCAGGGTAAAGATGTCAGGCAGTGGAGCAGTTTGCCCAGAAAGATTATGCAGATTTTCAAGACCTGTCTGGATAAAGCCAGAGGAACCTGATCTGACCTCATGACTGATCACGGTTTGAGCAGAAGGTTGAACCTGAGACCTCCACAGTTCCCGCCCGACCTGAACAATCCTGTCATCATATGAACTCACAATTTTGGCATTTAATATTAAAGAAAATTTCAGCATTCATTTACCAAGAAGCAAGTCATCTTTTACACTGGCTGTGATGAAAAACAGGATAATTCGATGCGAGTTTTCTCTGTTCATCTGACTGGAAAGCTTGAAACAGTCCTCTTCTATTCAGAAGCCAAGTGCAGGAGAACATTTTTCACACGTTTATCTGCACACAGATAGCACTTTAACCTTTTGCGCCATGCTTTTCTACTAGCAAATATATTACTGGAAAAAAAAAAAAAGAAGAACCACCAAGAAGCACATTCATTTGACCTTGCTCATGTCTCCATAATTATTTGCAGAGTTACAGGATGGTCAGGGTGGGAAGGGACCTCTGGAGATCATCTAGTCCAACCCCCTGCCAAAGCAGGGGCACCCAGAGCGGGCTGCACAGAGTCACGTCCAGGTGGGTTTTGAATGCCTTCAGAGAAGGGGACTCCACAGCCCCCCTGGGCAGCCTGTGCCAAGCACTGTCACCCTCAGAGCAAAGATGTTTTTCCTCATGTTCAGATGGAGTTTCCTATGTTGCAGTTTATGCCCGTTGCCCCTTGTCCTGTCACTGGGCACCACTGAAAAGAGCCTGGCCCCATCCTCCTGACACTCACCCTTAAGGTATTTGTAGACATTGATATAAGATCCCCCCTCAGCCTTCTCTTCTCCAGGCTAAACAGCCCCAGCTCTCCCAGCCTTTCCTCATAAGGGAGATGGATCAGTCCCCTCATCATCTTGGTAGCCTCTGCTGGACTCTCTCCAGCAGTTCCCTGTCTCTCTTGACCTGGGGAGCCCAGAACTAGACACAGTACTCAAACCCCAGCCAGTACTAGTGCATGGGGCTGCTCCTCCCCAGGGGCAGGACCCTACACTTGCCTTGGCTGAACTCCATGAGGTCCCTCTCCGCCCAACGCCCCAGCCTGCCCAGGTCTCGCTGAATGGCAGCGCAGCCTCTGGGGTATCAGCCGCTCCTCCCAGCCTGTATCACCAGCAAACTCGCTGAGGGTGCCCTCTGCCCCTTCATCCAGGTCACTGGTAAGTTGACCAGGACTGGACCCAGCACTGATCCCTGGGGAACACCACGAGCTACAGGCCTCCAGCTGGGCTCTGCCCTTCAGTCTGTTCTCAACCCACCTCACTGTCCCCTCATCCAGCCCACACTGCCTGAGCTGGCCTGTGGGGATGTTATGGGAGACAGTGTGAAGAGCCTTGCTGAGGCCAAGGTAGACAACACCCACCGCTCTCCCCTCATCTGCCCAGGCAGTCACTCCATCACAGAAGGCTATCGGGTTGGTCAGGCAGGATTTGCCCTTGGTGAGTCCGTGCTGACTGCTCCTGATCACCTTCTTTTCTTCCACATGCTTTGAGATGACCTCCAGGATGAGCGGTTCCCTCACCTTTCCAGGGATGGAGGTGAGTCTGACAGGTCTTTAGTTTTCTCCTGTGTCCTCCTTCTTGCCCTTTTTGAAGGCTGGAGTGGCAGTGGCTTTCCTTCAGCCCTCAGTCACCTTTCTTGTCCTCCACAACCTTTCAAGGATGGTGGAGTGTGGCTTGGCAATAACATCTGCCAGCTCCCTCAGCACTGGGAGGTGCATCCCACTGGGGTCCATGGATTTGTGGGTGTCAAGTCTGCTTAAGTGATCCTCCTCAGCCAAGGGAAAGTCTTCCCTTCTCCGGGCTTCCCTTCTTGCCCCCAGGGTCTGGCATTCCTGAGGTCTTTACCAGTAAAGGCCCCTGAGCCTTAGCAGTAAAGAGTGAAGCAAAGGCGGCATTCAGTAACTCTTCCTTCTCTGTGTCAAGAGGGCACACAGCTCATTCAGTACCGGGCCCACATATTCCCTAAATCATAGACTTGTATTAATTGGTAATGGGGGAAATTGTGTTTTTATTAATTATTTTTGTGAAAGTCTTTGGTATCTTTTACAGCACAGCTGAGGTACTGCATGGTGTGTGACTTATTTGAACATCTGGGGGAAGGTTGGGTGGATAAAGTCTGGGAAACGTCATATGAAAAAAACAGTTTTAGGTAGCTCTATTTTTCATATTTTTGAAGCATCCAAATATATTGGCCTTTCCTCACTTAAAACTGTGTTTAGTTCCTGAACATGATCACGTAGAACCAAGAAATTCTAAATCTGAATAATTTTTGGGATCAATGTTTGTGTTCGATACCAAAATCTCTAAAGAGATACTGTTTTTTTTCTGAACAAAATCAAATATAACTGTTAGCATTTATAAACTGTTTATTACTTCTTCTTTTGTAAAGGTGTAAGCCCACAGGTTTGGAGGTAAATTACTGCGTTGGTCTCACCTACATGCTTTTGTAACCCTTGGGGCATTTAAGAAACTGTTAAGTTGGTCCTTTCCATATAAGTGGTGAGTAGGAGCTAAGAGTCCCAACCCCCTTCATTTCTTATAGGGTGTGTGGGTGGAGCTAAATACTGAGCAGGAAGGTGTTAGGTATTTATTTTATGACGGTTTCTTTTACAGAGTTCACAGAAAGCAACTAGAGATATGCTGATGCTGAAGTCAGCATGGTTTTAGGTGAAGGGTAGATGAATGCATGCTGACCCAGTTATCTGGAGTTTACTGCCAATGATACCAAGCAGAATGTTTTTAGTTCTGAAAGAGCTGCTGCTTTGTAACTCTGCTCCAAAGATCAGAAATGTTTTTATCTCCTTTTACCTCTGTCCTACTTCAATGCTGGTTGACAGCTCCAGTGCTAAAAGGTGGCTGGGAGAACTTACAGGGTATTAGAAGTATCTCCTTTAAGTATTTGGAGAAAAAAAGCCTCTACACTTTTGATCATTAACTTCTTTTTATTTGAAACTTTTATAGTTTCTTCTGAACAAGAAAGCTTCAGGCACAACGAAACCTCTCTTGTTTCTTGTACACTGTAGCAGGCGCCCCTTTCCCACACACCTGCTCCTGCCCTCCAAAAGTTTGCAAAACAGTCTAACCCCCTCCCTAACAGGGGTATGCAGCATTGCAGGTGTGATTGAAAGGAGAACAAGATTAATTTATTGAACGTGCACTTTTCAATTTTAAACGATTTGTTGACAGTAATGCGTATCTAGGAGTAAAATATCCAACACCAAGTAAAATGGGAAAGAGAAGGAATCCTTCAACTTCATCCAGCTGGTCATCAATAAAGTCCTCTTATCTGTATTCTTGTTTAGAGGGCTTAGTTGGCAGGTTTTCTTTCGTAACGTGAATTGTTAGAGTTGCATGAAACTTTTTCTATGCGATGGTAAATTTATTGGAGAAGAGTTCTGTAGACACTGAGCTTGTTCAGATTTTCAGAAAAAGGAGAGGGAGAAAGAGGTGTTGCAAACCTTAATAATAAGAAGAGAAAGTATTTTCCCATATATGTTATGATTAGTTTCATTAATATTCATTTACTATTCACCACCACCACCGCCCCCCGAAATCTGCTTATTCACTGTTCACACTGGAAGGCATTTATTTAATGATGGCTACTGCTATATGAAAAATAGTGCAGTGACTTATTTATCATGGCCTGTACAAACTCTGTTTTGGAAACTTCCCCTGAAATTTACTGGCTGCAAACATGGGTGAGATAAAGTACTGCTATCTCACCTTACAGATAAGGGCCCGAAACAGAGGAAGATTACATCAAAAGTGCTTCTAAATTTGGGTGCCTGCTTCAAGATGCTTTTTGGAGTGATATTACCACTAAATAACACACTTTGTGTTCACAACGTAGCTGTTATTGACTTTCAGTACCCTGAAATGAGAATTTGATTTCAGACTGAGCAATAATGAAAAATAATACTTTCCCAAACAAGTCTGTTCTTACTGCCCTAAGTTCCCAGTCCTGGTCTTTCCTGCTGAGTTAGAACCCTAATTTTAACTCTAAAATTTGGACATTGATGTCTGAACTAGTAGCAGCGAGCTCCTTTGTGTAGTCAAAAGAAAGAAATAGATGACTAGAATGCAACTGGTCTCCCACAGATGGCATCTAAAACGTAGCAATAAAATTGCATTCTAGCACCTGCCCCTGAAAGAGGGGTGAGCAATCCACAGATGGACATCTAGAGCTAGGTGAAATTAACCCCACCTTCTGTGTCTCACCCAGCTGGCTCCTTACTCAGCCACCTGTGCCATGCTTTGTCTCCTTGGCTGGCCAGAGCTGGCTTTGACACCAACATGCCTTCAGTTCTTTTTCTCCATCTGTCTGCTTTGACATCCCTCCTGCCCTTTGATGAAGTAAGGCATCCTCTTTTTCCATGCCTTGTGGGAGCTTAGGAGTGGCAGGCTCGTCAAGGACATAAGACGGTATTCATGTTCCTCTTTCCAAATCTGTGAAGGTTACAGGGAAAACCCTGCTCATCCCTTGCAGTTCTGCTTGCTGCCCTGCAGGATAGCAATGGGGGTAGAAAGGTCAGCCTCCAGCTTCCCCGGGGAGCTGGAGCTTGGCTGATGCTGTTGATGGTTTTTGAAAATGAGTTGGTTTTTTCATGTTATCTGCTGACTATATATGACCTCAGAGTTTTGAAAGTCATTTAACTTGCCAAATTTGAACAGATAAAATTGTGTTCCCAACATCAGGGGCACACTCCTTCCTTTAAAGCCAACTGAAGGATGGGCAGAAGACGACACGAGTGTTTTAAAATTAGAGAATATTTTATCCTTCCTAAAAGAATTGGAACTATTTTCTTCTGATAGTCTTCCTGAATTGGCTGACTCTCTTAAAAAACAACAGCCACCCCTCCCAAAGGAACAGAACCCCACCATATCTGAAGAAACTCTTACCCCAAAAATTCAACTTCAGGCAGCAGTATGATACAGATATCACCAGCGCCAATGATTTGAGGTGTTGGTTATAAAAGAAAGAGAAGAAGCAACCTTACAAAATCTTATGATAAAGAAAAGTAAGATCTCCCTACAGATTTGCATTGCATTTTTTTTTTTTTTTAGTTTATATTTATAAATTAATGTTGTAGTTCAAGACTGGAACTGCTTTCAGCTAACTGTCTTATCAGTAGAAAAGCTTAGGCTTTAGATCTCACAAAACTACCTATTAATTTAGGTTATGTGTATCAAATAGTTTTAATTGGGAAAGAAGGCTTCACCAGAAGATCATGTTTTATGACTCAATGAGGGATAGTGAGAAATACTAAAGTTCAGTGCCCTCTTCTATAAGCAGATTTGAACTACTGTTTTCCATCTCCAAAGAAAATTCCCTAAGGTTTTTTATGTGAGATACTATGGTATTGGTTGTTCAGACATTTTTGATTTAAACCACTTTCTCCTAACTTAGCATTCTTTTCCATGCAGCATGCGTACTGAGGGCAGAGAGGAAGCTCCTACTGCCTACCACTGTATTTTTTGCTTCATTTTGTTTCAGGCAGCTAAAAAAGAAATGCTTTGATCCAAGTCAGGCAAAAGCATATATTAACAAAAATGTAATGCCAGTTGAAGTCATCTGTAGTATTAAGTAATATGAAGATAGTGGAAATGTACCTTCTTTTAGTTCTTTAGAAGGTTGGAATGATAAATATTCTCCTGCAAACTTGCATGCTGGGAAGTCCCCTTTTATCTTAAGAACATGATTTTTTTTTTTAATAATCCTGAATACAGATACATTTCTATAAGTAAATTGAACTGTGATAAATGCCTAACTCTCACCTTTTGATGGTAACAATTAACCTTTGTGAAGCTTTTAATACGATGCATTTACAAAACAATTATCTGTATTAAAAACTTTTGTTAAATCTTTTAATACCAACTGCCCCCTACAAATTTCGATTGGCATTGAAATTGTCGGACATAATTTGTTCAAAGGAAAGTTAATCAATTCTACTCTTTAATAAGAGATTAAAATATAGCCTCAAGGAATCTTTGGTACTTCTCATGCCAGCTTTTTGAAGTTTCATTTCTGTGGTTTATTTGCCAGAATTAAAATAATGTTTGCTTTTTTCATGTGTATAGCTGTTCACTATTCCAAAGCATTTACACAAGTATATTCTTTTCCAAACAGTAAATTGCTTCAATAGGACTTCTCTACAAATGTATCTGTTTGGGAATGGCTTCTTTTTTTTTTTTTTTTTTACATTCATTTCCTTTTTAAAGGGTAGGTGTTCCAAGGCCTTACATAATCGCTTGCAAAGTGAGAATTATCTTTTTCCAGTGCATCATTAGCCTTATATACAAATACATGAATATGTATGACATTATTTATTCAGTAACATATGCCAGTTCTGCAAAATTTTATAGTAATCCTGGCATATTACATTTCAGAAGCATCTCACACTTTACTTAGTGACAGTAAAGTATCTTATACTGATGGTGTCTTGTAGATGACTGATTTATAAGAATAAAGATTAATTTGTAATTATTCCTCTTTTGGGATATCTTTTTTCATTTATGTACTGCTGCATATATTTGTATTGCTCAGCTGTCATACCTCTGGGACAAAAGACAATTTCACTTTATTTGTAGATGAGCAAAGAAAAAAACCCACCCAACCAATGAAAGATGTTTCATCAACTAGGGACTTCAAGATGAGGAGGTTCTGTGCGGATTGCACACCAAAGGTACATGCTGTGGAATAGTAGGTTGAACAGTTTCTAATAAACTGTTCATTCAGCAGGAAATGAAGGTGTAGAAGTATGGAATGAGGCAATGATCCTTAAGGCCTGAGAGGAAAGCCTTTCCATCACCGTCACATGCCTGGAAAATAGTAGCTCTCTTGGTCAATTCTGCAGACCTGAAACCCTTACTCAGAGACTTAAGCTCTGCCCCTGAGCCTCAGCTGATCCTACAGATTCTGAGGTATACATTTTTATTACTCTGTAAGGTAATATGAGCAGAAGGTATAAATTTTGTTTCCTGCAGCCTATAATATTTCTGACTTTCAGAGCACAGCATGCTACTTACTAGTCTTGACTTCTAATAATGACTGTACTTTCATTTTATGCTGGATAATACACATCTTGCAGTAATTTTCTTATGATGATACCTTTTTTCATATACTATGAAAACAGTCTACAATAAGGATTGTTATCCTGAAGTGTTTCTTAAATTTTTGCTTAGGTCAATAAAATATCTTAGGCCTTTACTGATCAGTAATTGCTGGTGTGCACCTGGTGGAAATTCTCTCATTTTAGCAATGGAATAACAGAAAAGAAATTCAGCTTGTTCCTCTCAGGTGGAGCGGAAGCAGACCTTTTTGTTCATGTGTTTCTTCTAATCTGAAAATGTCAGCATGGCGGAAGAAAACATGTGAATTTAGTGTTTTGATGCAAACTGCAAAAGCTTTGCAAGACCAGAGGATGCACGTATGTGAGACACCTTTCCTGTAACATCCATCAGCTAATTCTAGTTGGAGTAATTGTACCTTTCTCTAGGAGTGAGGAAGACCGTAAAGTAGAGCATGTGCTTTGCCTGATTCAAGGGTTGTATCCACGCATCTGAATGTATGTACTGACGGTTTTGTTTGAAGCTAAGAGGTCTAGGAAGGAGCAAGAGTGGGGCTGCTCTGGAGAGGCCACGCAGGGAGTGGAGGTGACCCCAGCGCTAGTTGTGGTGCCTCATTGATGGGCACCACAGTGTCTGAGAGAGACAGGCAGAGCTGGCTGCTGCTGCTGGGACCCATTGATAACTCTAGCATGGCAAGGGGATGAACAAGGGCCAGGGGCCACCCAGAGGGGTCAACAGCAGCAAGTGGAGGCAGATCCAAGGACAGGGCTGGAAATGAGGCTGCAGTGTGCATCTGAGGTTTGTTCAGGAGGCAGGGCTGGAGATAACTATGACGTTGCTGAGGTGGGAACTAATGGCCCTTGGCAAAGCTGAAATGGGGTCTTTGGGTCCATGGGCAGGGTCAGGAGAGGCTGTGAGGCTGCAGCAGGACCAGTAAGGCCCACCAGTGCCCTCACTGGCCTGATCTGGATTTCTTCACCTTGGAGAAGAAAGGATTCAGAGAGGTTGTAATTGCTGTCTCCAAGTACCTGAGGGATGTCAGAGAGAAAATTGTCAGGCTATCCTTGGCAGTGCACAAGGAGAGGACAAGGGGTGACAGTCACAAGCTGTGAATAGAAAAAATCCAATGGAAAATAAGAGGAGAAGGGGAGAGGGGGAAGCCACTGTGAGAGAGTTCTAATACTGCAGCAGATGCCCAGGGTGACTGTTGAACCTCCATTTCTGGAGGTATTGAGAAACGTGACCGGATAAAGCTCTGAGCAGCTCTGTATGTCTTTGAAGCTAGCCCTGCTTTGAGCAGAAGGTTGGACTGGATGATCTCCAGAGACCTTTCCATCTGAATGATCTGTGATTCTAACAAAGGGTGAATCTCATCTCAAATATCTGATGTGGTTGGGTTCCCTGGTATGCGGGCAGAGGGTATATAAATCAGCATGTTCTTCCTTTAAAAGTTTAAGGGGAAAAAGAAAAAGAAGAGGAGAGTTAAGAAAGGTCCCACTTTGTCTTGATGGGAAGCAAAAGCAGGCTTGAAACCAGGCTTACAGATTCAGAAAACTGTTTCCTACTGTACCTCAGCAGCCAGAGAAACTACTCTTGTTTCCATCTACCAAAAACAAGTAGACTTCTGCCTCACCTTGTCAGTGATCAGTGCCATTCAGTACAGCAGTTTGAACAAAGAACTTGCTTAGGTCTTCAGTTTTAACTCATTTTTCAATGTCCCTATTCAGCCATCATCTTCAGTACTGGTTATTCTATTTCTTCCCAAATCCCTTAGCAAAAACTCAAAGAAAATAATCCTGCTCAGTACGGCTCATTGCCACCCGTCGTTATCCCTAGGATTAATAGCATTTGTGATAACTGCAATAAATTGGACCATTTCATGTTACCATGGCAGCCAAATTGGAAGTAGCAATTTTTTTCCCCTAGGTTGGCCGCAAATACTGTTGCAGGTAGAAGATAGAAACTAATATTGGTTTATAATTTTCATCTGTGTTATACCAAAATATCCTTTCCTAAATTTCTCATTCTCTATCGTAAATACCTATGGTGAAAGAGTCTGTCATTAAAGAATAACTGGAGTCAGAAGAACTCTCTATTTGACCGTATCAGTGATTAAATGAATCTGACGTTTTGTCTTGAATGATGTGAATTTCAAATACTACAATGGAGAACTCTTATAAAGCTTGTAATTGGATATTGCCAAACAAAGCTTCCTTCCTTATACTGTTGTTAAAGAAGAAGAAGAAAGAAACCCACACAGGTTATGCTCTAAATTAAAAAAAAAAAAAACAAAACAAAACAACAGAATTCCAAACTTAAAGCTGTATTTTCTGTTTTCTGTGGACAAAAAAATCCTCAAAAGATTTAAAATGAATCCTACAGAATCTTGTAGGGGCAGGTATAATCTGCCTGTTGTATTCAGTCTCTAGCCTGCTGTCAGAACGTGCACCGAAGCCTCTTAGCTCACGTTGTAGTAACCATGTCCAAGCGTTCAGAGACCCTAAAAGCCTGCCCTTTCTGCAACTAAGCTTGCCAAATGCTTTCCTTATGTATTTAACGGAACTAAAAAGAGTTATCTGCTTACAAAGAGAGGTTTTTAAAGTAGCCTGTTGGAAGTATAACAGAAGGCATAGTAAAAAATTAACAAAATTGTATGGTAATAACTGGATAATTGGGGTGATTTTTAATAACTTAGGTAAAGAGTCTGATCTCAAACAAGGGCTCCAAGTTTGGAAACACTGAGAATCTAGATATTCATATGATGTTACTTAAATGTGTTATCAATATAATAGATTTGGTAATTGCATGTGCTAAAGAAGTAACATCAATGCCAGCAGTGAGAAGGCAATTATTTCATATATATTTGCGGAAACGAGTCTGTGAATTCACTACAGCATAGCGTGTCTGCAGCTCTGGGTTCCTTCCTCGTGTGTAAGCAGCGTGTCCGATGAGGAGCTGTGGCAGTAGATACAACATGTTGATACAATGCTTAACCAGATATGAAATGGAAACCTCAAACTTTGACTCTTGGGTATGTTCCAAACATGTTATTCCATGGTGACTGTTGTTCTATATTAGATCCTAAAAATCCGTTGCTTGAGAGAAATGTTTCAATGTTGTACCAACATTCAGCATTAGTAAAGCAAAACCTCTTTAGAAGTTTGGGGTATTTTGTACTTCAAAATGAGATCATTTCTATAGGGAATGTAAGCCTTAGATGGATCCTCATGGTCACTGTGTGCATCCCCGCCAACATCTCCATATGAAGCAGCAGTGCACTTTTGATGTGGGTCTTCTGATCTTCCCTGTCCTACTGCACTTTGGTTCACATTGAACTGTGTTCCTTTTGCATGAATTTGAATTGAAAGATCTGCTCCTGAACCACATCTACTGCACTGCAGATGCTAATGTGTACAGAAATATCTAATCAAGATAGTGAGCCTCACCCCCAGCTCATGCCCCAGCACACACGGAGGTGATGGGCACTGACAGAAAGCCCTTGGGATTATCAAGGACTTGAGCAATGCCAAGTCATCCCTTGCACCATATTGAGTCAGTCAGGATCTGCACTCATTGTTTTCTGCTCTCCTCTCAGTTCCTTGCTGGCCTCCACACAAGTTATGGGTCAGTTTGGCTTCCTCAGGAACGCAGTGGGATTTTTTCTTTGTTCGTGTCATTTTGCTGATACATTTCTGTTTGGCTGTGGGGCTTCCTTTGCCACACTAATTTTTGGCCTAAGTCTAAAGCCGCGTGCCTTCTCAGCATACGTGTTCTCTGAGGGAGGCAGGTAGCAGCTTGAACTGCAAGGGGGTTATTGGTGTCCTGCCAGGAGGGTGCCAACACACAGTCCCACTCTGAAGATTTGCCTTTACAACAGAATCAACTGCTTGTTGCCTATTATGTGATATTTGCTACAATGTAAGAGGTATAAATATAAAACCATGTTGCTTTGTCCAACCCTGTCTACTCCTTCACATTTGGCGTTTTCCTAGTCTACAGTAATGACATGGTTATCAATTGACCTGGATACGTGTGTCTGACTCCATATATATTAAGCTCCATCATATATATATATACACACACACATGCACACACCCACACATACATATATATTGTTTTGCTCCCTTTTTCCCTCCCAAAAGATTGTTTCAAAGTCTCATTGGTCAATGGGAAATATATTTTAATTTTTGATCTAAACTTGATCTCATCAAATCTATGCCTCTGCCTCTTGTTCTAGTTCTCTGCTGTGGACAGTGCTACTCTTTCTCTGTCGTATTTGCTGGCTGGAGCCTGTCCTTTCTGTCTTACGCTGGCTGGTCAGAGAATCATTGCTGTGGAAAGGCATCTCTGGAGATCACCTGGCCCAGCTCCCTGCTCAAAGCAGGGTCAACTAGCACAAGTTACTCAGGGCCATGAGTGCTCAGGTTGTAAACACCCTCTTTCACAGCATCTTCACTGGGTGGCTTGGGCCCCGTTTGATCGGTTAGTAGGCTTGGGTCCTTTTCCTCAATTGTTTTCAGACAATAAAATCCCGTTTTAGGTTAGACACTTCAGTGCCTGCGTGCGTGTATCTGAGAATCTGTAACACTCAGTTCCACTGTGATTTTCTTCCTCTAATCCAGCCCTATAGTGGTCTTCCTCCTGACACAGACTTCTTCTTCCTGAGGAGAAATCAAGAAGATTCTGTTACTTGGAGGAGAACAAGGGATGAGTGTGGAGGTGGGACTGGACAGAAAGGGAGAGCTGGGAAACGGGTGCAGAAGAGGCAGGACAGGAGGTGCCTGTGAGTAAGGTGGGTATTAAATGTGGCTTGTATTTCTATGGTGAATTCTTAATGGTCTGCCTGCTCGTTAGAGTTATGCACCTCTGATCAATGTATGATGATGGATCTCTGGTGTTAACAGTGCTGCCTACATCTATGTGTAATATTAAACACTTTTTGTCTGTGCTGAAGTTACTGGTGTAAATAAGTGTGGTCCTGCAGCTGGATAACTGCATTAGTGGCCCTCCTCATACCTGATGGCTTGTCTTTCAGTGCTACTCTAATCATAAACAGTGGTGTAAGGAGGTCCTCGTGCTTGCGTGAGCTCTGCTGTAGTCGTTGCAGTGACATTTTTCTGTTGTCACAACTGTTTTTAAAAATCTTTTGCTTGGTATTCAGTCAGTTTCACCTGACTGTATTTGTACACAATGATTATGTCTTCCTCTTTCATCATATATACTTTAGTATTATATTGCTGGAGCTCAGGATGTTTAGGTTTGTTTGAAAAGACAACAAAAAAATACATAAAAGCTGACTGAAAGGGTAAAAAAAAATCCCTTCTTGCCCCGTGCCTACCCCATATTACTATGTAAAAATCTTTGTTCTTGCCAGTGCTTTGGTCTTGAATTCACCATTTTCCCCTCTAGCTCTCTTCATCCATGTTCTTGGGTATTCTTTCCCCCTCCTCCTTTAATACCGCTTTTTTGAACATTTCTCCTAGTGTTTGTATGGAGATGCTGGGGAACACTCAAGTAGTTTAAGATCCTCTGGGAACTTTTTAACATCAAGAATGTTCCTTTTTCAAGGCTCAGCTGAAATCTTCCTCATACAACAGTATTTTTTCCCTGGTTGTCTTGCAGATGCTGGCCAGTAAATGTATGGTCTCTTGCCTGTTGTGATGCAAATTTACTTTTCTGCTTGTTATTAAATATTTTTTCCAAGAGAGCTACAGTTGTTAGGGTAGAGAGAGACTGCTTTATTTTCAATAGGCTTTGCGTTAAGTGTCTTAATAGGTTTGGCATTCCTTTGTTTAAGTCAGAGAAATGCCTCTGCAGTGGGTTTGGATGGCAAATCTTGCCTGGAAACTGTTGCTAAGTAAAACTTGCTTTTGTTGCTGAATGATTTTGGCTGGAGCATCTATCGGTAAGAAAATGTGAAGCAGAATTATAGGTGTGGAGGCAAGCAAGCTAGGAATGGCAGGCTGGGAGTAGTATGGACTTGTGTGAAGAACAACTTGTATTTATGGAGCAAGATGCAGGCTAACTTCATCATAAAACTACCTAGGTTCATTGTTCATTTATTGTGGGGGTTTTTTGGTTTTGGTGTTTTTTTGGGGGGGTTGGGTGGTTTTTTTTTTAAGAGGGGAGCTCCTCTGATTGTTTGCAGTTTTTGCTGTTTACCTGACATTGTGGGGTGTGGTTTTTTGTTGCTGTTTTTGGTTTGTTTTTCAGTAATCCTTCCCTACCAACTATCTTAGTCAAGCTCAAGTTTCTCTGCTTTTCAAAGAAAAAATCCTGATAATTTGACAGGAAAGTGACAGCCACAGGTGTCTGTGGATTTGTGAATACGAAGCAGAACTTAAAACTATACATTAGGCGTAAATAACTGTCACGTCATTTTACAAGGCAGAAGAATAAGAAGTGTATCTGGCATAAAAGCGTAATACAAAGATATATCATCTGCAGGTGATTCTGTCAGCTAACGAGAGCAAGACAGCATGGGGCGAATACAGAAGCGTTTGTTAAAAGGCCAGCTCTGAAAAAGGCTCCATCTGACCGCCAAGGGCAGAAAATCACAGCAATAGCTCAAAGCAGCAGGGAACAAGTGCACTATAGGTGACTTACCGCAGAGGGTCAGCTTTCAGGAGCTTCTGAGGTGACTGCCTTCACAATACTCAATGCTGGAACTTTCTCATCTGTAATCTTTGTTATATGGAAAGTGAATCTAATTAGCTTTCCTGCCCAGTGCATACCAGCTCTGCTTGCTTAACTGATCCTGAAGACTTCCAGGTGAGAAAGAATGGAACTGCCTTCCCTCAAGAGGCAGCTGCTCCTTGGGTGTAAAGAATTCACACACACACGTTCTTGAACTCCCCAGGGGTCTTTCCTGAGCATTTCTCGTCCTCCCTCCCCGTGCTAGTTTCACAGTGGTTACAGCAGGTCTGGGACTGTGGTAGCCCACTTCAGGATGGGAAAGGCAGGAAATGTCCAGGATGGATTGCAAAGTCATCCTGGTCCCCTTTGCTCAGAATGAGGGAAAGCAGAGTCTGTCTTCCCACTCTGCCACAGTCGGATAACCTGTAACTTTGCCTTTCTCAACTAACCTTCACCTTTACAGCTGTTTCATAGATAATTGGAGATTGAGTTCCATTGATATCAAGGTTTCTGTCCAGTGGAAATGTATGAGCCTGGGGATTCAGTGGTATTGTCCTGTTTGTCTTTCAACTTATGAAGGTGTTAATTCGGCCATCTGAAGACCAGTTATCTTCAGAATTACAGGTTTTTAATGTCATCTTTTGTCTGAGATGGGTCATTCTTGCTCAGACTTGTGAGCAGTCTAAGTCATTGGGACTATGGAAGTGATCAGGATTTAGACCAGGACTGTGCTGACATTTTTCTTCATGATAGTAAAGATCAAAATTACATTATATGATCGTCTCCTTCTGAGCAAATATGTGATTCCATAATATGCGGTATTTTGATCTATGACAGAAGGTAACTCAATGTTTATAGGTTTTTTGTCTTTTGGGGATCCTTAAAAGAGAATTTTTTTCACTCAGGATGGTAGAAATATTTAAGTAGTCCCTGTGTGACTGAAGGTTGCAGGTTTTATCTGTCTATTTCTCTCCAAAATAGATCATTAGTGTGGTGCTGTTGATTTTATGTGGGAGGACAACAGACTTGAACAGGGAGAACATTTTTCACTGGCTTGGTGCTCTGCAAAGCCTTTGAATGAGAAGAGAGAGATGTGTTCACACATCACAGATAGCGTTATTCTTCTGTACGCTAACATCAGTGGGAGAAGTTGCTGCCTTGTTTCAATGATTTCTTGAAAACAGATGACAGCTCCTTGTGTTGTCTGTATGTATCTTTTGACCTTTAAACATCTTTTGGAAATTGGCTTGTAAACTTTTTGATATAGCTCAGCTTACCTACTTCCAACCTTGGGACTTTCATGTATCTGCTGCCGCAGTTTTAAGTTGTATTCCTTACATGTGAAAGATGAAGAAAGCTTGTTAAGACAGCATTTATGTGTCCTGTATGCAGGCTGTGCAGACCAATGCAGCCACATTTCTAACACGAGAAGGAAATATTCAACCCATAGATTTGGCTTTTAAGATGTGGATAGGAACAGACAGAAGATAGCCTGTTGTTTGGTTGCTTTTTTTTCCTAGCAAAATTAATGCTTCAAATGCAGAGCCCTCTTTGTATGTGATTGAGTGAATGAAGCTTCTCCTGTGTGACCCATAGAAATAAGCCACAATCTCTTGGGTTTGTCTCGTCCATCCTTTTTTTTCTTCTACTGCCCATTCCTCAACTGATGCAGTGATCCCCCAGACACATCACATGTTTGTAGTCCTTTCTCTTTCCTAGCTTTCTGGAATGTCATATAGCCCTACTGAATTATCAGAGAAACAGGCTTTTCAGTGCAGGCAACTCTGTCCTTGCTTATAAGCATATTTCACACGGAGAGCAATGCCTCAACTCTACAGATAGTAGAAGACTACACAGCAATGAAGGGCACAGGAGTATGGCGTGTCTCACAAAACTATCTGTGAGTACAAGGCTCAGCAACTTTTCTTATGAGACCAAAAAACCCCTAGCTATAGCACATAGCAGCCTTCCCAGCTGCACAGCATAATTATTTTCCTCCTTCTCATTCTTCCCCTCCCCCCACCTCAGCACACGATATGTTGTATTTCACACTTACGAGGGAGAAGATACTCAGCAGTCTCACATTCTTTCTATTCAGAGTATTTAAGTCCTGAGCAATGTTCTTTAGAATATTCTTATTAAAATAGAATATTATTTAAGTGCAGAGATGTATGTAACATAGCCAATTTAGCATCTTAGCCAGAGTGCATGTTTTAAAGCCTCTGTGAAGAAAAAAAAGCGAAACGGAGAGGGCGACAGAGCTGTTGTAATCTACAGTACAAAGCAGTAAGAATAATTCTTACCGCATGTGTACAAGTGAATAATGTTTAGATGTCATTCAGCCTACTTAAGATGTTTGACATGTTATTTGAAGCAAAAAACTTCCCTAGCCAAGCAGTTTATAATAGTTTCATAATGCATCTTATAAAAAGCCTACTGTTAACGACAGACTGGACTGAGGCTTTTTCAGAGATAACAATCCTAATGCAAGAGATCCCAAAGTACTTAAACTAAGTTTATAATACCAGAAACCTTTTTCTCATACAGAAGACTTTGCAGTAAATCAGGTAAGGGAAGAAATGTGAGAAGACCACAGTTCTGAGTACCTGCTTCATGCACAACTGGTTTCTATCCTGTGCAGTGCCAAGAGGAGAGGACTTGTGCAAAACCAGTGCGTAAGTGTTTAACCGAGGGTTGTGCAGTAATACCCAGAGTCAAGCTTGCACGGCATCTTCTTACATTCTAGCTTTTCATGACTTGTGTCTCTGGCTTTGTGACCATAACAAATTTGTAATGTTATTGTGATTGTGGGTTTTTTTCCTCCCCTCAGTGGAAGTGGGAGGCTCTGGAAAGCACCAACTCTATTTTACCTAACAATAAACAGAATATGGGTCTTGACCAGCCACACATCTATTGGTGGTCCAGCCAAGAAGGTAACTGGGTAAGGCTTGGCTCCTGGCACCCGTTGGTCCCTTTGCTCTGTGCATCACCCCTAACAGAACTCAATCACCTGCCAAGGAGCACAGATCAGCACAACCAACAGCAGTTCAGCTTTTTCACTTGTTCACGCTTAAGTGACGTTACGTTTTCTTACACCTTTCTCTGCTGAAATGTGTGAAGTGACATTAAAAATGAGTTGATTCATATTGATCCTAATTTGGTGGATTTTGTTTCAGTGATATACCCACTTAAGATATTGACCATATATTAGTACCACACCATTTTGTTCTAGTACTGACAGTGGAAGCATATTTCAGCTGTGGGGTATTAATGAGATTGTTAACTGATATGTGTGTTTAATAAACTCACCAATAGTAGTGCATTAAAGGATAAATATGCGTTAGAGATGGTGGGAAAAAAAAATTGGATGCCTGTGGAATAATTAATTTAGCAGAAATTATTGTTGGCGAGGCCATATGCTAGCAAGGCCAACAGTGTCTTTTTCAGGAATTTGGGTTGTCCTGGAAACGTGGAGGTTTTGATTTTGTTTTCAGTAGTCTGTATTGTATCTACGTGATGTAGATTGCTTGCAAAATCCAGAGTTCCAAAGTTGATGTGTAGGGCTTTATATAACTTTGCAAAATAAACTTTCAGTATGATATTGCCTTTTATTCTCAAGAAAATGGAGGCTAAAAAAATGCTATCAATCTGAGAAAATTCTTTACATGGTGCCTGTTTTAATTCCTGCCTGTGTAGTGACAAGAAACATGAAACACATGAATCATTTATTGCTAGAATCTGGGTTGACTGGTGATCGTTTCAGAATTGAAGCAGGGCAGGGGGTGGGGGGGTAGCTGTAGGAGGGGTTTTGTGCCTTTTTTTTACTAGTCTGAACACACAAATAAATGGTTAGCTTGTATGCTTGAATTTCAGCCAAAAAAAATTCAGCCTGAACAGATGCCAATTCTGAATTTTGTAATCAAATATGTAATTCATAATTTCCACTGTTGGTGGTTTGTAACATAAATAGAAGGAGTAATTAAATCAAAATAGGAGTAATTGGAATGTTGTACAGTTTATCAAGGAGCCCACACGTAAAGGGTTTTTTTTCCTATTGCAAAATAGGGTTTTGAAATGTTTGTAGAAACATGTATTTTGAGAGGTTTATGTTTGCCTAGTAAACGAACAGAAGTAAGCCAAGAAATATTCTAAGAGAAATGGTCTGCATTCTTTTGATTGTGCATTGCTGCCTTAGGCATGCTTTAATTTTGTAGATCAAGGTATGCTAAGACATGGGGAAAGATTTTTCTGACAATTTTAGGCAGAAATTCTGTAAGGGCTTTGACTTCTTGTATCATGCTATGAAATGACCCACACCAATCAACTATGAATAGAATACATACTTTTATACAGAATCTGAACCTACATTCCAAGAGGGACAGTTTGGCTTTAAACATTATCTGCCCGTTGCTAGATGGGTAGATCTGATCTGTTCTCCTCTGCTGTCTGGGAACAGTAGCATGGGGGGCCTGGATTTTCATTTGGTCCAGTGAATCATGCTCTTTAGGCAAACTTCTTCTCCAAACTCAATGAGATAAAATTCTGTCTCCTGGCTCTACCAAAAATATCCAACAACAAAAAGATATTTCCTAATGTTCATTTGGGTTTCCCATGGAACAGAAAAATAACTGTTCATAATTCTGCACCAGTAACAAATGATTGGGCACCTTTCTGTGTTCTGTTACATTGCATTTAATGCTCAGAAGCAAATCAGTGTGTTTCTAGTAACAAGAAGTGTGGAGAGAAGATCCAAATAAGAGATATACATTATCCATATGCATATGCGTGGGTTCATATACCCAGCAAAATATGGATTAACTGGCTAATAATTGCTAAGAATTTGGGTAGTGTGTTAATCCCTTGTGGACATTTATGTTAGTATCTTCCTTTAGGATTACATCTAATATTCCCACCTTTGATTGAGCTAAACAGTGAATAGCTGAATACAATTGCAGCATGGAAGCAGGGCAGGAAGCAATAACACGGATGACCTTGCTAATGTAATGAACAGAATGGGTATGAGAGAGTCTCTGCCTGCTGCTGATGTTATTTACAGTAACATCCAGAGAGACAGAAGCTGTGATTTGTGCCTTAGTTTATGGAGCATTTTACAGACCTACAATCTAGGTATGTAGTTAAGGAAAATGTTAGCAGACATAAAAGCAGCATGTTCAGTTCATCACTTCTCTGAAACCACTGCTATCTAAGTATAATTGATTTTGAAGTCTTCAGCCAACTTCATTTCTCGTTTCCACATGCAAAGTACATTTAGTTTAACTTGTCCCCTCTAAAGAAATACCCTGCTTGCTTAAGGACGAGGTTGTCATTTTACCAGTCAAATGGGAATCTGTAGATGACTTCCCACCCGGCCTTCGTCATGACACCTGACCTTTACTTGGTGAAATCTCAGTGAGCTAAGGAGTGTTCTGGTCTTCTCCTTCTTACAGCAATAAATTTGCCCTCTCTCAGCTTCTGCCAATCTCCATTTTGTCCATAGAGTTGGTAGATGTCCTAATGACCATAGAAAGAATTGAGACAACGATATCGATGCTACTTGACCTGTCAGTCTTTTTTGCATCTATAGATCCCGGCAGGAGTTTAAAAAGAGCAATTCCTAGTTGCCTTTGCTTCCAGTATAGTCCGAAAGGTACGGATTAGTAGGTGTTTGTCTTAAGAGCTCTGATGTATAAAGTCAGCCACAGTTCTGACCTGCCACTGCTGCAAGCGAGTCAGAAACAGCTCGCCCGTGAAATGTTTTGTCCAGCCTTGTTAAAATGTCTTGAGGGGGCTAGGAAGGGGTGTGTGTGGGGGTTCTTTCTATTGATGACTGCATTAAGGAGAACATGTACTGCCATTTCAAGGTAGATAGCAACCCTGCTTCAGTGCAGGCTCTAAGACCACAGGCAATTAACGGCAGGTAAAGGAAAATATTTCTGGTTTTACATGGTTCCATCCTAGCATCTGTCACTTACACACATGCTATACAATGAACCGAAGACAGCCTCAGCTTATCTAGACACAAAGAGATCATTGGGAATGGAAAACCACCATGTGTTTGGCTTCTAGGAGGCAAGTAAAATAGTGTAGGAGATGTCTACAAAAAGTAATAGCCACAATCTGGACCAAGTTGCTTCTGTCCAAGCACCTGAATATTAACAGCCTGGAAAGCCGGTATCACTCATTGTATATTCAGTAATGTAATCACTTCGCTATATTTGCTGCGGTTTGGATTCCACGTTTCAGTAGGGCATGATGGTGCTTTTTTTGATGTGCTATGCATTACATAACAGTGAGAAGCAGAGGCTTTGACAAGTGCATTTGCAAAAGACAGGATACAGCATTTTTGGACTAGAAAAGGAAAGTGGTTAGGTATGCCTTGATTGAAGCAGTGGAAATTTATGAGAGGATTATTCAACTATTTTTTTCCCATGGCATATCATGGAGATAAGGCTTCACAGTATCTGAAAGGCAGTAGTCTTCAGTACAAAAGAATAAGTACTCTTCGAGAAAGCATCTCATACTATTCAGTACTGCAGGACAAACTGAAACATGATTTTGGTGTGGGTGTTGTGTTTGGGTTCGTGGGGTTTTTGTTGTTTTTGTTGTGTTTTTTAATGGGAACACTTTAATGGGAAAAAATACTTTTTTTTTGCTGGCAGCAAGGTACCATCATAAGACAGTGTGTGTAGGTACCTGAATTGTATGCTACCAGATATAAAAACTGCTCTTCTCGGAAAGGGACTTCTCTTTCCTAGATGGATGTACAGTTTTTCACCATTGACCATACCGCTTATGCTTGGAATTAAGTTCTTTGTGTGAGTGCAGGATATCAAGCCAAACAACTAGTGCAATGGGAATTAGAGGCCAGTAGGTGCCTTCTCCACCATGACAGGATGAAATCCTTGTCTAAACAAGGCTTTGACAAGTAAGTCTCTTGAAAGGCTGGGTAACAATGTTAACAATAAAAAACAACTAAGCATCTTGCAAAGACATTTGATGTTTCTAGTAAAGAACTCCACAAACTAGAAAGCTTGATTTGTTGTACTTCATGTACTTTTGAATTCTGTATTACTTCATGATTCAGTATAGCTGACTCAACAAAAATTCATTGTTGTTATAAAGTACAAATAGAAGAATGTTTTATTATATTTTTGTGTTTGGCATTTTGAGTTACTTTTAATTTGGGGGGGGAAACACAACGTGTAAATTCTGACCCGTTAGAGAGAAGGAGCCTGTACTTGTAAATCGAAGACTATGATTAATAGCAGGTATTTTTTCTCTGGAGTGGCAGGTACACTTAGGCATCAGGGAAACACAGTTTTCGTCTTGAGGAATTACACCTGTACTTGGTGTGTGGCACTTCTGTTCAGCAGTGGACAGGTCTAGAAAAAAGACACTCCAAATCCAAAGATGTCTTTACCATGAGCCAGAATTGTAGAAACCAAAAATAACATACAAGTAATTCCTATTTATTCACCTGAAAAGCCTAGAAATGTGATGAGAATGGCTTTAACAGAGTATTAAATGAAAGTCCAGCCCTCAAACTGCCACCACCACTCCTCCATCATGCTCGTGTGACAAAAAATGGTGTAGCTAACTGTGCGCTCTTCTTGAAATGTTACTTTAAAATAGCTAAAGAACCATCCTGGGCTGCTGGGGTCACGCTGCTGGTGGGAAGGCCTTGGGCTGGCCTCCTGTCTCTCTGGAAACTGAGGGAGGAGTAAGGACAGAGAGACAAGGGCTAAGGGCTGCCCTGCCTAAATAGGGTTTAGTAGCTTGTTGGCCAGAATCCCTCAAAGGGAGAGGGAAGCCAGCAAGGGTAACCTGCTCATCAGGACGGTGGTGGAAGACTAAGTCTTGCATACTACCCCTAAGAGAATGAAAAACTGTACTTTTGCAATCTGCAGTTCCAAGATTCTGAATAGAGAAGGTCATTGTATTTATTACATTTATTTATTTATTATTTCATCCTACACAGAAGATGATTACAGGTAGATAACTGTCACCGAATCTGGTCGTAATTTCATAATGTTGGTATTAAATCAGAATTCATTCTAAGGCTGTATAGTATATTTTTCTTTATTTAAAGAGAATAACAAGTTATTTTGCAGGCTTATTTTCTGGCATCAATTGTTACAAACTTCTGTGCAGGATTATTTCTGCTTATAGAGGATGTCCTGCAAGGACGTGACCTGGCAAATGGCAGCAACTAACATAGTGCTAAACAAACTTAGCAGTCAGCACGCCCAGAGCCTGGCACTTTGAAAGCTGCAAGCGTGCTCAACATTACAGTGTCTTCTATCTTGATATACCCATTTTTAACAAGATAAAGGCACACCCCGCTCCTAAAACCCACACCTCATTTTTTTGTTTTACAAAGATGATGAATTTTAGAAAGCAAAGAAAATACATCAGCTGTAAATCAGATGTAAGTCATGACTGAATAAAAAAACCCCAAAACTTCTTAGAATTATTCACCTAGTGTTTTCTATTCATCTTCCCAAAATATATATATATTTGGATGGCATTCATTCAAAAGTAAATCATTGCAGTACTGAAGTCAGATATTCAGGTACATTAATTTGCAGTATTGAAGTTGAATATTCAGGTAAATTAATTTGCATAAAGGTAAAGATGGTAAATCTGTAGAAAACAGAACATGTAGACAGACCTGTAGACCTGCAGGCTTGTAAAATGGAAATTTGCCATATAGAAGTTAACAGCTCCCTTGAAAGGAGCTTAAGAACAAGTGAAGTGCTGGAACAGAGCTTTCACAAACGTAATGAACATAGAAGTCAAGGTAAATTAATATTAAAGTAGCGCTGATCCTCCAAGCAAGACGTGATTGAGTTTTCAGAGACAGGCTGCTGTGTCAGGAAGTCAGCTGCTCCGTCATGTTGCCGTGGAGGAAGGACATGGACAGAGTACAATGGAAAAAACCCAGTTCTGTTGACTTCCAGTGGTGTGAAACTATAGCAACTTTGAAACACAATGCTGAGTGTGGGTCGTATTCAGCTCTTCCACACGCTGCCTTCTCTTTCTGGTGATGAGCAGAAGCCTGGACAAGGAAGCCAGCAGCAGCTAAGCTCCTAAGAGGCAAATGGCGAGGTACTTTGAAGGCCTCCTCCTCTTACAGGGGACCTGCTGCTGAGCTTGTAGCTTCATCTTCTTCATGTAGACCTAGAGGATTTGCAGCATTTCGAAGTCCAGCCTTATGACGCCCTGTGAAAATGCTTCTTCCACGAGCACAGAGCTTTTTTAAACTACCTTTTCAATCCTTCTGATGTTTTTGAACATATAACCTGAAGTTTATGTCTCATATGATTTAATTATATAGTTCAGGATATCGCTAATCCTCTGTTTTCAGTATCCTCTCTTCTGCTACTTTGTAAGTACCAGGGGAAAAAAATAATTTTGACAGTTAAAGTACCCTTAGTTTTTTATGTAACTGATTCAGATTTTCAGAATGGAAAGAACAGATGCTACTGTTCACTTATCTTTTGAGTTCTGTGTGTTGGGGAGAGGAGGAGGGGTACTTTGGTGTTTTCCTAAAAACACTTCCAGAGTTCATCCCATGTCAGTTTTCCCTGCTCCTGCAGGTTTCAGTACCACTGAAGGGTCCCATCCATGAGTTACCTCATGTTGTTTTCCCCTGTGTTTGCCATGTGTTGTTTGCTTATCAACAGTAATTAAATATAAATGATGAAAATAAGCTAGGAATAAGCAAGTGTCTTACCAGAAATCAATGATGAAATTAAACTTTTTTCTTTTTTTCTTCTTTCATGGAAACAACACCTTGTTTCAAACGGCTCTTTATCCAGGGATCTTGAAGTTCAAGTACAAATGTCTCCTCTTGGAGATGGAGCAACTGAAGGACAGACGGGTGGCCAAAATCCCTTCCACAGAGTATGAGAAATGTTCTAAAAACATTTCCAATCTAAACATCACTAATTCCTGTGTCCCCCTGCTAAAGGCACTCGATGGTGCTTCGGAACATGAAACTTTTGGAGGGGTATGGAGTGTGCAAACGTAGATAGTAAATCTTCTGCTTTTCCCCTTGGATATACCCCTTCTTCTCATTCTGCTTTACTTGCTTTACTCTTCTGGGTCTCTGCTGAGATTATCAGTGAGAATGCCAGCGCTAATTGTGATGGGTTTTTGTTTGTGATCTGGATACCTGCCCGTTAGGAAATGAATTGGAACAACTTGGTCTTTTAGGGATTAACTGAGAGAGAAAAACAATCTGTTGGTTTCAATCAATGCTTAATTCATATTTTTGCATTGTGCAAGAATTAATTTTCTAAAGTCCAGATTCTGAATTCACAGAAAATAACATTTGTGGGTTTCAACGGCGGTTTTGCAAGAGCAAAGGCTGTATTTCTGCATATCACAAACAGGGAAATGTGAGTGCAGGGTAATGCCAGATTTAAGAGAAGGCTACTTCTAGGTTTCCCTTACTGTTTTCCTGGAGATAAAATAGTTTCTCTGAGACTTGACAGACCTGAAGTTGGAGGGCCTACAAGACCTCCCTTAACAGCAACATTATGTCTTGTAATTTATGCTTGGTTTTGTGTTTGTTTTGTTTTGTTTTTTTAATCTACACACTAGCTTACCCTGTAGAAAACACCTGGTTTTGTAGTATTGCCACAATGTTTGCTTTCAACTAAGAAAACGTTAAGCAGAAGTTTGAATATTCTCTTATCTTTATTTGTCACTGGTTTTGCTTTTTTCTTTGCTTTTATGTATGAGAATATGTATTTGGAACAGGGGCAGATTTAGCAAGCATTTCACAGGTCACCTTCTGTTGTTTTATGAGCCACCAGCAGTCCATGAACTACACGCTGAAAAACAATTTAACGTACTGGGCTGGAGCCCTCTCCCTGTTTTACCATGCAGAGCAGCAGGACAAAATTTTGGCCTGATGTTCAAAACTAGAGAGGAATAGAGGGACAGATTTGGCTGCCTATACCTGCTAGTGTGCCATGGGTTCTCATTTCTTGGCTAGTGGGTAATGGCCAGCTCATTCCCTGCACAACTAAAGGATTTGCTGCAGTGGTTGAGGTGTCTTGTGCATAGGCTGAGGTGCCTACTGGAAGGTACAAGAACTGTTCCGTATGTCCTCGCGGCCGTTTCCCTATGTCTTAAGCAGCCTTTGATCCATAAATAGTGAGCATTTTTTTATAATTAAGCTCCTGATTCACAGACCTGGTTATTTGTTTGGCAACAGTATTAATTTTCTTTCTCTCTTTCTTTAAAGCATTCTATGTACTGGTGCGGCTCTCTGGAATCTTAATTATTTTCTTCATGAGCTGGTCACTTTGCTAAGTCACTAAGATACAGAAAATGTTCTTAGGGTTTGAGGTACTTGGAGTCCCTGGTATTGCTACTACAGGGTGCACCTATATTCTACTACTTTTCAAACTGTAAGCGCATCAGTGAATTTCTAGGAGAGTTATTTCTGTTGAAGATCTATTTTCAGTGCTCAAAAGGGATGATGGTTTCTCACTGTGGAGTTGGGGGATCAGGCAGGAAGGAGACTACAGTGTTAATGAAAGCAAAAGCAAAACAGATCCCTTAGGGAAAGGGTCGGGGAAAACAGCCAAGGTTCAGGACCTTTCAAGTCTAGGCAAATCCTCAGTAGGGGAAACCTGAGTATCTGAACGGTAAAAGTAGGACAGACGGTCTTCCTTGTTAATTCACTGGGAAGCTGTGAATGCCCTAGCATCTGTGCTGTGGTGATTATTCTCTTCTGTGCCTAGCAGTGTGCAATGCTTCCCTGCTCCATAACTGGAAGTCACCATCCATCTTAGATGTAGTAGCCCTCCAGCAGAAAGAAAACCAACAGCCTTGCTTGGAAGAAATGGCTCTTTCAGCTAGTCATGCCCTTTAAAATCATAAAGATAGTCATCTGGATGAATAGTCCAAGGAGCAGCAGCTTAGGAAGTTATCATGTACACTCATGTACTGTGTCATCTCTTCTGATTATATAGTCAACCCTTGCTGCTCCTGTGTTTCATATTCTGGAAGTGAATCAGGAAATTATGGGTTATTTTAAATCTCTATGTAACTTCTTTCAGTGTCATCATCTAACAGAGATGGGATTGACTAAAATATATTTAGACTAGATCCTGACTTATTGAACCATAGACTGATTAAGTCACTAAGAATAGTTGTTTGAAGTACAGTGCTTTCTCTTTTTTGTTGTCTTTCTAGATGGACAAATACCTAAATCAATAACGGAATATCAGATAAAATATCAGTGGCAGGAAGACAGATTGTATTAATATGGATGTGGTCATGCATAAGAAAAATCTTACAGAATAATGAAGGTAAATGCGAAAACAATTGAGGTAATCACAAGTTTATTGTCTTATGCTTTTTTTTATACAGTACATAAATTCTGCTTTCAGTTCTGCCTGCTAAGTTATATGAGAACTTACCATTTTTCTGTGACCATCAGATCCTTTCAGCAAGTACCTATATCTTGAGCATATATTGATGGGGTTTAGACATATTAACAGTCAACGTGACCCACAAACTGGTTTGATCTGATGGGCTAAAAAATAATTGAAATGCAAGAGTATATTTAGGAATTGACAGAAGGAAATTCAATGTGAAGTTCAGTGTAAATCTGTCCATTTTCTGGAGGAAACTCCTAACAGTAGTAAGTGTAATACTTCCTGCCATCCCCACCCTGCCAACTCTGTTAAGGTACTTACTGCAAAGTTGATTCTCTGCTTACCATTGTTTTTGGAAGGATTCCCCACCCTCCAACATTCAATTTTTGTATCTCTGGCTTACAAGTCTGGGCCCCATTGACTTCTTAAACTCTGAATTAAGACCTGTGTAGCTTTGCCTGCTGCTGAAAAACTCCGCTGAAAATTAAAGTCTTCACTATATTATTAGGTTTAAGTGTGTGGGTTTAATTTTCTCCATCTATGCCTAGACCATAGGGCATCTTTCAGGTTCTGGGTATTCTTATGCAACAATGGGATGCAGTTGCTGAATGCCCTGCCCTCAGCCCTCTAACCTGAGAGCCTGCAGAGGAGGAGGGGGCCAGGGGTCAGCATCCCTAAACGGTCCTGCGGGGCCAGCCCTTGCCTCTCAATACTGCCTATGGGCACCCTCTGCTGGGTTGCTAGAAGTCTTTAGTTAATGGCCCGTTATTATCAGATTTATCCTCCCGACCTCATCCCTAGTACAGCCTCCTCTTTCAGCTGATATTCTGGCAAACCCAAAGAGGCTGCTCCCCAAGTATCACCATAGACGCAGGGAGAGCTGTACCATACTCCCCATTTCCCCACCACACAGATGAAACCAAAGCTTTACTTTTTCCTTTTTTTTTTGAGCTTTGTTTCCAAACTAAGGTTGGCCACCATAGAATAGTTAGTAACTGGTAACTGCTTTCTCTTTTTTTTTCTTTTTTTTTTTCTCATTGTCTTTCCCCTCCTCCCCCTTCCCCAGTCCATCCGTGATTACAGTGTCATTTTGGAAAGAGAATGTTTTCTGCTTCTTCTGAAAATTCCCTCTACTTGTATAATTCACAAAATGACAACCTGTTTCCAAAGCCATTTGATGCTTTTGAGCTTATGAGAGCCATGTTTTTCTTAAAACTCTAGGGTTTGGTGTTATTTTATTGCCACTGAACTCTAGTGGACACCATAAATTTTAGGCTGCCGTTTCTCTAGTAACAAAGAAAGCACACAGAATTTGGCGTGTAAGAGAATTGCTTAGGATAAGTTATTGTGGTTAAAGAAAGTAACTTCAGAGAAAAGTAGTCCAGCTCTAGCAGTTAATGAATGTTGCATATACCTGTAATATATTATCTCAGACCACTGATGTTTGCTATGGCTTATTTATTTGTATTACAGGTGTGACAAAAGGATTGCACGTTATCCCAGATTTTAATTGATGTAGGCATTATTTATGAAGGTAGAAAAGTTACTGCCTTGTAAAATGTGAAGATCTACTGGACAAGAAAGAAATGAAAGATTATTAATTTTGATGAAGTAAGGAAAATTAAATGACTACCTGTGGCTGCATAAGAAGCTGTAAACCAAATTGCAATCTGTCAGGCTAATTCAGGTTTGAATAGTCTCAAGTGCTTTCACATACAATATTCTGGCATAAAAGAATGGAAAAATGCTTTTCAAAGTGTGGCTGGGTTTCCTAAAAAATGGGGATTTGCAGTCCTGCTGTTTTAGTAGTGTTTGAGCTCACTGGCCAATTTCAGTCCGGTTTGACAGGAGGCTGGCAGTCTTAGAAAGCATGAGATTTCATGAAAATATTCATTCAGTTTACTGCAGAATGAGTCTATTTGGTGTTAGATATTGTGGAATCAAGGGCGGGGGGAGGGAGGGGGGAAATACTTCTATTGCAGGAAAAGCTTCACACATGAGCAGGTAATTCGTGGAAATCCAGAGTTCATTTCTCATCTTGTACAATGAATGACTTGTTTTTCTGGAGAAGCTGTAGTTGTTTGGTGCTGCTTGAACTGGACTTCTCACTTTATTAAACTTGTAATTGAAAAAACTTGTGATTTTTCATGGGTGCGGTGAATGAGAGGGAAACTCGGGTCCAGGCATGAGATGAGCCCCGTGCTCTGCTCCCCCATATTTACTCCATGAGACTGTATTTGGGCTACTGCAGTAGAGCAGCCTCTTGCCAAGGACACCCTGGCAGAGGGGAGAGCGCAGAGGGGGTCCTTGCTCAGCCCCGGGCAGGGAGTTTCGGTATTTGTTGTAGTTCAGTGTAACCTGTGCCTCAAGGGTCTAATTTTAAAGAAATATCTGGGGTAATGTATTTTCTAAACCCCAACGGGCAGCACTTAGTGTTAGGAAAAAGGACTTTGAGAAGTATTGGTGACAAAATCTGAGTGGCTGTTACACCTTAACTTTGAAAATATAAGTCCCCTTTTTAAAGAGGGGAGAATGAGGGGTGCCGGAGAACTCAGAACTGTATTTCTAGGATCTCCAAAATTGAGGGGAGCCAACCAGCGCTGTAGCTTTCACGGTTTGATGGTATCCCCTTAAAATAACTTTGTTATTCTCCCTAAAGGATTAGGCGCCTTCCTCATTCAATATGAAACATCTTTTTTTCTGACAGCGTATTTCTAACATGTAACAGTGGGGATTTAGACTTCTGGGTTCCAGCCACTGTGATAAGTATCAAGCAGTAAAATTACTGCTTATTGCTTTGAAACTCTGCTTTCTGTATTCTGTTATACCAGTGTCAGATCTGTGCTCCGATACTCTATCACTGTCACTCACTTCTCCACACAGACAGCCAAACACAGAGATGTACCAAGAGCTGGAACGCAGATCTGTTAACAGGACACAGGTTTCCATTTATTTGTTGAGTCCTTCTTTAATTCTTACAATGAAAGTCATGGTTAACTAAAACAGCTCTTTTTTCCCACATGAAAGGTAAGGGGACCTTTGCAATTTAGCCTGGTAAACAACTGTGTGTGTGGTGGAAGCAATTACAGAAAGGTCTGTGTGGGCAGAGGGTGGTTCAGAAGTGATGTGAGAGTGTGCTGGTTCCTTTAAAGAGAAGGTCAGAAAGGAAATTCTTGGTCTTTCCCCCCTCAAATTAGCAGACACTAATCTTTGTTCCCTTTCAGTGCAGGAGGTTTTAAAGGTGGGGGAAAAGGGAAGTGTGGAGAGCTTAGCCTGGTGACAAACTCAAGAACAGTATCCAGCTGCCTTGAACATTAGTACTGACCCTTAAACTAAGGCACTGATTCAGCATGAATTTAGCAATGTGGCCCTGCAACTGCTGGAGCTTGAGTTGAAGACACACACATACTCTCTTCTGTGACAGCTGGGTTGGGATGGCTTTTTGCTACAAGTTTTTTGCACGGTCTGTAAGTTTGGAAGTGCTGTTACAGTGGTACAGCGATCACTGTAGTGATATAGTGCCCCTCTTTTTGGCCATAGTTAAGTTTTATTCAGTATTTAAAGTTCTCTTTCTGCCATGGGTCTGCAGAACAAACCATCAGTGCTGACCAGGGCTTGTTTGTGTTGGAAACAGCTGTCCTACTGCTTTTGGAAAGTAGAAGAATTGTGCGCCATGCAAAATATTCTTTTCCCCTTGCCCTTGACTCTGCAATATGAGAAGTCTTTTGAACGGTTCACTGACACTTCCATGACTTGACTCGTTCTAAAGCTTTTGACTCCTTAAGCACTCTCCTTGCAAAATGAGTATTCACAGTGGCAGTGCGTGAAATGACTGTAGAAATCTGGTGAGGAGCCAGAAACCTATCTGCCAGCAGGTGTTTGAAAAGTCTCACTGCTTATAGCTAAAAGTCTTGCTAAAGTTTTATAAGGCAGAAGCTAAAAACATGCAACTCCCTAGCAGAAGTATCTTTTATTGCCCTCTCCCCCACACTGTTCTAGGCAGAAAATGTGGAAGAAACTACCGTGTAATAGCTTCCATTCGCCAACTGAATCTAAAGGAGAAGCCAGAGGTAGCAAAAAAATTGGCTAAGTTAGCTGCACTGGGGATGGACTTACAGACACACACTGCTTAGGAGGAAGGCATAAGCCACATGCACAAATGGCTCTTGGGAGCTGCTACCTTGATGTGATGATCCTAGCACAACGGGAAAGACTGTCAGTAACGACTGTGAATGCCCCTGACTGCATTAGAGCTGGGACTGACTTGGATCAAGTGTTTACAGAGCGAGTAGCTCATCTTAAAATGATGTTGCTAGGTGCTAGTGTGATTAGAATAAATACTGTATTGAAAACTGGATGGACAAAGAGTTGTAATTGTGGTGTGATTAATGAGGTGGATTAAACTATTCCCACAGGATATTGAGATAGAAATGAATGTAATTAGCTAAACATCATGACTGAAGAAACTTTTCTTCTCAGTGAGCAATATGACCGTCTGAGAGCAATTATGACTTAGTTCTGCAAGACACCAAATAAATACAGCTTTGAGACCACTGATGATTTTTAAAGACTTTGGAGGATTGAAGCCTTTGTATTCAGAACATCATCAAAGGCTTAGAGTTTAGCCCATGAGAAAAATCAGTTTGTCCTGTTGTTCCTTCACTACTTTTACTATAGATGTGTACACAAGACACTTCTATCAAAGGATTAAGCCAAATACTTAGAGGGTAATTCTCTTGGCTTTACTGAGGTAGTCAGCTTGATTTATTGTTCTTGGCTTACACAGATATTCCTGGTTTCAGCTGGGACAGAGTTCATTTTCTTCTCAGTAGCTGGAGCAGGGCTGTGTTTTGGATGTGGTGTGAGAGCAATGCTGATGGCACACTGATGGGT
>JAVJGI010000014.1:113315857-113338100 GCA_035590275.1 Ibycter americanus | reverse complement strand
CCCTGCCAGCGAGAGGGCTGGGGGGGCACGGGGAATTGGGAGGGGACACAGCCAGGACAGGTGACCCCAACTGGCCAAAGGGATATTCCATACCATGGGGCGTCATGCTGAGTATATAAACTGGGGGGAGTTGGCTGGGGCTTGCCGATCACTGCTCGGGGACTGGCTGGTCAGTGGGTGGTGAGCAATTGTACTGTGCATCACTTGGGGTTTTTTCCCCTTCCATTTGGATTTTATTCCTCCCCCCTTCCCTCTCATTTTCATTATTATCATCATCACAGTCATCATCACTTTATTTTGTTTCAATTATTAAATTGTTATCTCAGCCCTCAAGTTTTAGCTTTTCCCCCCCAGTTCTCCTCCCTGTCCCACTGCAGTGGGGTGGGGAGTGAGCAAGTGGCTGCGTGGTACTTGGTTGGTGTGTGGGGTTAAACCACGACAGATAGCAAATCTCACCAAAGTTAACTTATTCTCTCAACAGGTGATCACATAATTAAACTGGATTTTTATGCAATAGAAATTAGGTACTCCATATAAAGCATCAAACTTTTCCAGGAATCATTCATATTTCAAACCAGTGCATGAGAGCAGTAAAGGTATTTGGAGGAGGAAAAATGGTTTACAAGTCATGGAGAGAAGTTTTATTCCTTGGAGCATCTGACCTCTGCACATGGGCAGACCTGGTGCTTCGACAGTCTGTCACACTGAAGTTGTGTTGAAGGCTGATTCCCTCCACACCTCACCCTTGCTTTCCCTCTGCTGAGATGGTGCTTCCATTGCACAAAAAAAACCGTGTTGCACCGCGTGTTCCCCTGCATTATTACCCCTCCCAAAGTTACGGTGATGCATGACTGTTTGCACTTATAGAACCCATGAGGAAAGCTGGTAAAGAAAAGATCAGTGACGATTGTGCTACGCACTGTGTATTTGTATAAGTAACCTCTTAGCGCAATATGAAGATTTCATGGAAAAGCTCTCAAGACAAGCCAAGTAATTTAGGGAAAGGAGAAAAATCTCCACCTGCAAGGAGGGTCTGTGTAGAGGAACTGTAGAGGGTTAATTAACATTGATAATATACAGTTGTGGGCTTGCTTCTGGGGCGGTGGCTTGGCTGATGTGGATAATGTACAGCTGTGGCTTGTTCCTGCTAAGTAGCTAAATAGCACTGAGGAGCCTGGAAGAGGAGGAGCACTGGGTGAAGAGAGAGGAGACTGGATGAGGAAGGGCCCAGGGTTGTAGGAGAGGCCCTGGGAGAAGCTGAGAGAAGAAGGGGGCCTGGATGAGGAGAGGCTGGCTGGAGGAGAAGCCGGGAACCCAGATGCAGCAGAGGCAAGAAGCAGGGTGGACTGGCCTGAAGAAGATGAAGAAACAGCACGGACAGTAGATGAAGCATTGAAACCTTGTGTGAGACTGATGGTGGTGCTGAGGCATGAGAGGGCTGATACGGGATGGTAAAAGCTTTGTTGCAGCTTGGTAGTTTGGTAGTGCTGCAACAGGTCTGGGTCACTTCAGGCATGTTGTAGCCTGAAGCAGGTGACCAACAGTATGCTGGTATACCTGGAGTAGCTTCCTGGAATGCTGTGTTCATGTCACAAAAAATAGCGCTAGTTTTATGCTTTCTTGCTTTAAAAATACAGATGGTGTTTTCATATGCCCCTCTTTCCAACACCACACCTCCTCAAACCTTACCCGAATCTGTTTTTTCTCTGGGTAGATGGAGAAACTTTTCATAGGCGTGTGGCTGGGCTGCTTCTGAGCTGAGGATGTTAATGGTGCAGAGGAGTGTTCATGGCTCTTCAGACTCCAGGTGAGGGAAGGTTTCACTGAGAAAATGTGTATATATGCCAATTATGTCTGACCTGGTTGTCCTGGATCTGCTTTATGGCCAATGGAGAGAAACAGGCACTTCTTGTTGCAAGTCAGCTCATCTGGGAAAAAAGTAATCTAAAATGGGTCAGATAATTGGGCCCTGAAGTACTTATTTCTCAGTGTTGATTATAAAGGGAGTCTAAGGTGACGGGCTCAGCTGCTGACACCTTTGCTGTAAATTTCTAGTTAAGTGAAATAAATCAGCCTTGGAAATAAATGGAAAATGAATCTCACTTTGGCCACAAACATAATCCTGTTCCTGTTCTTGACTCTTTGGACACTAATAACCAGGCTGTTTTATGTATTTTCCTCTACCCAGAAGTGTCCACCTACACTAACCAGACAATTAAAACCAAGCAAACCCTGATAACAGTGAGTCTTTCCACTGACTTCTCTGGCTTTGTGTCTTTCTTATGGTCCGTTAGGTTTCTTGTATTGTACGGGTTTTCTTTGGTTGGTTGGTTGATTTGTTTGAACAAATTAATTCTCTCAAGTCCTGGAAACATTTTGGAATTAAATGGATTTGGAGGTGATTATTTAGCCTCTGGGGTTGGTGGGCGCTGGCATAACCCTGGCCTGTCCTGGAGGCTGGGGACCAAGAAGCATGAAACAAGGGCACAGCCAAAACAGTGTGTGCTGGACTACGGATCCGTGCCTGGCATTTGAGGCTCCAAGCCCTGAACGAACCTGCTGCAGTCCTGCAGGTCATCAGCTCTCTAATCGGTTGAGCTCACACTGCACCTTCTCCCCTGCTGAGCTCGGTGCTCAGCTGCTTTTATTTTGTAGTCAAACCTGGAAAAATATGTATCACTGAAAGAGAACTTTTGGTGTGCAGGCAGATGTGTACACATGTGCGCGCAGAATGTGACTGCAGAAGCCTTGTCTTACTGAGAAACCAAGACAGTTGCTTGCTAGCTTGTTATTTTGGGGGGGGGGGAGGTTGGTTATTGGGTTGGGTTTTGTTTCTTTTTCTTAGGAGAAAAACGGGGGCGGGGGGGGAAGATGCAGGAGTGGTGGTGCAGTGAGTGTGATGAGGCGGGGCACGCCGTGCCCTGCTGCTGCGCCTGCTGTGCCAAGGCGACCCTGCGAGGAGCCGCCGTGCGGCGCTGTGCGCGGTTCGGGGCTGCCTTGTTCGGCGTTGCCACCTGCCGGTGAAACTGCTGCACAGCTTCCTTGTGCTTCCCGGGAGGAGGCCGAAGTACGAATGAGCTGCAAAAACTACACGAGTGGTTTTTTACTGATTGAATTATTGATTATTTTTTTTTTCTCGGAAATTTGTTTGGACTGTGGCCCTAGTTATTATTTTTTCTCAAACGTTCTATCTGTGGGTTTACTGCTCTGCTTTTTGCAGATTATGACAATCGCCAAATATTCAAAAGAGCAATGCTTAAATTGTATAAATTACAGTTCTCGTTTATTGCAGTTTTTAAAACCACTGTAACAAGCAGTTTTTAAAAGGGACCTAAAGGACCTGAATTTGGTAATCCCATTAAAACTCAAGGGTTTCAAATTGCCTAGAGCACCTTTGGAGAGCTCATTCCGAAATGCATTTCAAAAGCTGGTCAGGGAAATAAAAAAAGCATTTTTGTGGCCAGAGTTGCATGCAAGGGCACCACATATTGCACGACCTTTGTTTGTCCGAGGAAGATGCCTTTCTTGTTCATTTTTCAATTTTTTCACTGTAACATCCTCTAGAGAGTGACTGAGATGACATGAGGAGACACGTGCTCTGGATTTCCTTCTGGAATTAAGTGTGACCACTTAACAGCCCGTGCTGTTTCCATCTCAAGCTCAAACATGCAACTTGTGGTGATATGCAAGTTGTCATATTAACAGTGCTACTGTGGTAACTGCCCATGCACGTGTTCCGGCTCCGTCGGTTCCGTTTGCATATGTGACCTCTGCTAGCTTGACAATCTCACGTACCACACAGCGTTAAGAGCTTGCATCTCTGCTGCTCATATTCAGAGATGTGTAGCAACTGTGCCAGGGGGGTGAGGAGATGCTCTTTGCTCAGAAAGGTGTAGGGACTCCCTGGGAAACTCTGCTTGTGTGTGCTACAGCCCTGTGCTGACCGCTGCCAGTTGACACGGACCTGCTGGTTGAAGCTGGTCAGCCTTGGGGTGGGAGCGGTGGTGGTGATGGAGTTTGGTGGCCCTTTGCTAGCCCCCAGCGACGGGAAGTTGCATGGGAGAGGGGACCTTGAGTATCATATTCCTATCTAAATGATTACCTGTAAGTCCTGGTTTAGTGTTGCCAGCCCGTGTCAGGAACTAATCTCATTGTCTCCTGCATAGCATGTACTTTCACACAGTACAATAATTGTCAGCTACCTCCTGGCAATTAAGAATTTAAAGCCCTGTAGAGTGTGTGCCGTTTGCTGCTTGAGCAGCAATTTGATGGCTTGCGAAGGGAGCTGGGTATGGGCGAGGTCTGAGACCTCCTGTGGCAACCCCAGGGGGAAGGGGAGACATTTCAAATGACTGATGGGAGGGCCTGCAGGTCAGATGCTTGCAGGGGACTTGCTGCAGCAGGGTGGTTTTATTGAAGGCCACGAAGTCTGGGCTGTCTGGTCCTGCTCCACACCATTGTACATGCCTGTCATTTGCTTTTAACTGACACAAAACTAATTTTTGTGTGGACTCAGCTGAATCTGTGTGTATGGGCTCATGGGGCAGTTCTGAAGGGAACCTGCTTTCCCCCCTTTCCTCTCCACATAAGTATAGGGACAGGGCACACACCAGGGTCCCTCTGCCTCATTATTTTAATTTTTTTTTGGCCCTCTCTCCAGTTTGTGAGAGGGTTGATTTCCACTTCTCTCTCCACCTCCTCTGTTAAGTTGTGTGGGGACTGGAGGATGGGCAGGTGACTCCTTGGCCTTCAGCTTTGTTTCTTTCAAGACATTATAATATATGTTTATTCCCTTCCCTGATTAAAAATGGGTTGACTTATAGCTAGGGTTGCCTCTTGTTAAGGCTGCCCAGCCCTTTGATTGTGTGTTGCTAGCAGTTCTTTACAGCTGTCAGGCTTTGACAAATCAGGATGACATTTTTCATGCTTAGTAGGAGTCTCAGATGAATTTTTATGGACAATTTTGCCAGTTCCACTTTTTATGAGAGAAGAGCAAGGGAAATTACTTTGATCATGTTTAAAAAGACACCAAAACCAAAAAAAAATTCCTCTCTTGAATTGTGTCTGTTTCTTCCCCACACTTAAAATTTGGAAGTATGGACAGATGCATTTTAACATCCCTTTGAAAACTGGCCTATGCTTGGTCAATGAAATAGCATTTAAAGAATGTAACTTGGTCCAAAACAGCAAAAAACCCTTCTGCAGATTAAAAGGATACAATAATGAACATTTATGAGTCTTCCCTCTTGAAGAAGGTGATGAGCTGAAGGTATGGGGGTAAATACGAGATAGGGGCAGACTAAAGAAGACAGGACAAACAGGAGTCAAACATATAAAGAATCAGCAGTGAAGACCATATACGTTTGTGCCACTAAAGCCTTCTCCAGGATAAGTTTATTATGAAGAGGTTAGATGATGTCATCCTTGATTTTGAGATACCTGCATTTTGGGTATGTGACTTTGCAAATAAGGAGTGCCTAGGCTAGAGCAGATAATTGTTTTGATATGCTTGTCTACAGTAAACAATAGAAGTTGACCTATTAATATGCCAGAAAAGTTACTCTGAAGATAGGATTTACAATTCCTTCTCAAATATTTTTACTGTTTTGCAATACAGTCAGTACTACAAAGATTACCATTCTGCCCAGAAGAAAATGCAGGTGCATATGAGGATCGGTACGCAAGACTGTTCACCGCCCCAGCAGAGCTGGAGGTCAGAAGCTGTATATCAACATGACTGCATCGTGCTATAGTAGCATACATCGTAGTGGCCGGTGCTTTAGCAGAGACTATAGACCCCTCACACTCCTCGCTGCTTTGCGATTATGGAATATATACAACTACTAAATATTTCAAGCCTGGCATATCGCATTGACTTTGGATAGACATTGCATATGCTATTTGATTGAGGAGGAGGGGAATTAAAAAGAAGGGGTAAGGAAGGGCTTGTTACTGGCCACAGGAGAACGTTATGCACTTGCACCCGTATTTTAAGGGTGGAGGGGGAGGCAAATCTCTGTCTCCTTTGCTGAATGCAGATGAGGTATGTTTGAAAGCAGTCTAAATAGCTACCACTGAAAGCCTAAAGTTTTCAAAGATTCTACCTTGGTGCCCCCTAAGAACTGGAGCTCCGTGAAATACAGTCATCCTCAGATTTCAGTCCCAGGCCTCCGAGCTCTGAACATAAACAGCCCAGTTGTAAAGGCTACAGTGCAAGGAACGAGACTGCTGAGACCGGACAGGTGATGCTCTCAGCAGCTTGCTCGTGGCGCTGGGGCTGCCCTTGGAGCGTGTTGGAACACCTACCAATTTCCCAGCTTTCAGAACAAATCAGCTGCTCCAGGCATAGGCGTTACGTATGCCCCTGGCTCGACAGGTAGGAGAAAAAGCCTAAGTGTTCCATCTTTCTTAAATAACAACTCGCTTGAATTCAAAATCAAAGCTTTTCACCCTAAGATCAGAAAAATGAACAGAGACCATACTTCACTTGTTTGGGATGACAGAGCCCACCGTGGCGAGTGGCACTGCACCAGAGCAGTCTTACTAGTGCCATGTAACTCCGTGCAGGTCTTCTGCTGTCAGTGGTGAGCTCCAGATCAGCAGGTGAACCTGAGCCATGTCAACAACTCTCTTCCCTTGTGCCAGTCTTTCGTAGCTCTGCTTTCCAAGAAGTGGATCTGCATGTTATGAGAGAGAGGTATTCAGACAGACTATCTTTAAGTTTGTGTGATGTAGGGAAGGAAAAGCTGTAGGACGCTTGCTGAAGCAAGAGGTCAAGAGTTGGGTGATCCGAGTTTTCACTTCTGACTACCGCTCATTGTTTTGTGAATCCTGACCTAAATTCTGTGGACAAGCTTGCAACAGCTCTTGGGTGCCGAGTCCTCAAATTGTGGGGTCAGTAGGTGCTGGCACAGCACAAAGAATTTGTTGTTTCTGCCTTAAGTATTAAGCTGGCATAAAACTAAAAGAGAAGGTGATGAAACCGATCTATAATTAAGTTTTATGGTATCTGATTGACTTTGAGCACTGAAACCTTGCCAGATTATTTTATCCCTTATTGTTCTAAAATGAAAAGAGTAACGGTGCAAATGTACACCTAAAATCTCTGTAGTGCAATTTTTCTGGCCCTCTATAGAAACACTAGATGAAGCCTACATAGAAATGAAAATTGGATTGACTATGAGGGGGTTAATTTATCCACTGCTCTTTAGTTTGAATATAGATATTAAATGCCTGATGAAACAAAGGAACCTTACTTTTGATTTTTTGATGCCCCAAAAATTCAAGCTAATGCTATGGAAAGAGTACAATGCAGAGATTAGTGTGTGTGCATGTGGACATGAGCACACAGCTTTTCGTAACTGGTGTCTTTGTAACAGCTGATTCATTTTTATGCTAATTTTTTCTATAGAAAGGATTCAGCGTGTTGTAAAACCTGGCATTCAAGACATACTGAATGCTGCCAGCTACTACTTTTTCTGAAACATGAATCTCAAATTAGCTTTATTGCTCCTTTATTTTTCAATTACTAAGAAAAAAAAAATCCAATACATTCCTTTTTATTAATGTTTCAATTTACTTTATTTAAGCCTAATTCCCAAGTTTTTTCCTAGGTATTTGATATGAAGATATATCTGTTACATGTGTCCGTCCACAGGTCTGTACTCTCTCTCGAGGTGATTTTGATACTGTAGGATCTGAGCATCTACCTGTATTTTTTTGACCACTGTGGCTGACTGCTGTTGTTAATGGTGATCATGCTTGCATCTAGTTCATTACAAAAAAATTATCTTGCAACAATTTTAGGTGTAGAAGAACGTTTTTGAGGAGCTAAGGGGGAGTTTAAATGTATATGTGGTTTACCTGAGAAAACTGAAAGTAGAAGGGTACTAAGTAAACTGAGGGAGATTTGTGATCATTCTGTGTTGAACCAATTGCTAAGGGAATTCAGTACGATACACAAATAACCTTTATTCCTTGGTGAACCTCATTCAAAGATTATACTTAGAGATCACATTGAACCTCAACTCTTGGTGATTTTTTAAAGTATATTTTGAGGTATTGTATTTAAAGTATGCAATAGCTCTCACTACCAGAGAACACAAAAGTATTGGCTTAAATCCACTCTCATGCACATATTCTTCCATCACTTTTTACTTTCCAAATTTCAGTTGAGGAGGTTGTTGTATTTAGATATTCTCTATAAAAACAGACAAATGCTCAATAATGGGCACGATGTTTTTCAGAAAAATTGGTCTTGATTAAACTTTTTGCTCTCTGTAGGAATTAAGGTTGGCAGGAATTAAGGAATTAAGGAAAGTGGAACTAGCTGATATATTCGAACAGACCCGTAGTCCAGCTTTCACATAATTCACTTTCTTCCAATTCAGGAAAGGGAGGGTAATTCTTTCCTTGTTTAGGTACAAGTTTCAGTGCTAACTTCCCAAAAGTGACCTGAAGGCAGGATGGTGTTTGGGCATGCATGATGTTTGGAATAGAAGCTCTAAAATCCCCAAAGCAGTTTGCTAAAGGGTGGGAAACTTTCAAATTGGAAGTTTTTAACAATATTTTCTCTGAAAACGGTAGTGAAAATCATTACTTCAAACAGCATTCCAGATGTAGTTTGCATCATTCTGAGAACAGTAAAACCCCCTTGCATGACAGTTAAGTACAAATGGATATTTATATTCTGTACCAGTTACCGTACTGTCCTCACATGCCCTCGTATCTCAGTGCTCTCAATACTTTTCAGTCCTGTTATGTCCTTAATGATATGACCAAAATATGTCAAAGCATTTTATTTTATGACTCCTATTGTGCCATTTTTGCTAATACTTTGGTTTCTTCCGCTTTTCTCAGAATGGCTTATATTCATGAAAACTATAAAATTATTAGTTCAGAGTGTCCTTTCATGGAATTAACAAATATCCTAATTTTGAAAGAGGCTATATGGATATTAAACAGCTTCTTTATTTCACCTATATTTGTGACATAAGCACACAATCAGCGTTATCTCTCTGTCCAAAGCAAAGCTGTGAAGTATGTGTATATATTTGTATATAAATAAATACACATAAACACGTATTTACCACTTTTGCCCATGAATTTCCTATGTTTACAAGATGATTCTTCATCATGGAAAAATTCTGATCTTGCAGAATTTACCTTCTGAGAGCTGACAGACTCGCAGCAAGAGCCAAGCATGTTACCAAAACTACTATTAGAAGAGCAGCCTTATTTTTAACATGTAATTTAATGTAAGAACATGGAAAGTCTTACTGGGTTCTTTATGTGTTTTAATCCAAACTCACACTAAAATGGTGTCTTGCCTACTTCTTTTATGACACATAGTTTTGTGTCAGCATATCTTTCTAATATGGCTCTAGTATCTTTCACTACAAAAGGGATACTTTTGAAACAGCCATCACCTAATGTGATGTTTTGCTGGTTTATATCTTTCTTAACCATTGAGAAAATGGTGAAAATTAAATAAGCAATCTTTACCTAAGAATGATTATTTAAAGCTAAGCTATTAATAAAATCCTCTGACAGGTGGAGGCACTTAGTAATATCAATTAGTTCTCTCTTTAGATATGAAGTATTCATTTTATAAATTTATTTATTCTCTATATAAACTTTGTTGCCTCTTGAAAAATGGCTTGCTATTGAGAATACATCATGCTATTCATCTAGAAGAATATTCTGTAGATGATATGGACGTGCTTTCAACAGTTTGGGGAAAAAAGAACAAGTGGCTATGTTTTGCAAACATGAAGATGAGTCTGAGTATTGGATTAAGAAAAAGATTAAGAGATGGCTTTGTGGAAATCGTCTGCTCAGGTACTGTGTTCACTATGTGGAGATGATAAGGTTATCATAGGCATTACTAGCAACATATGTTTTTTTCTATAGTGCCATATTTCTGAGTTAGCTTTCTGTGTTAAAGCTTTTGTGAACTCAAAGGTAATTTGTTTCAGGCTAGTATAAAACAGTCACTGAGAGTGGTAGAATTTCATCGTAAAGACTTAATTCATCATTCAGATTGCTTGGCTGATTATCCACATGAAAGCTGTATAGCAGAATAAATAACAATAGCTGTGAATCACATCAGCATGGGGATGTTAAAAAAATCAAATGTGTTTTTTCCCAGGCATTGGGAAAAGTCATCATGCTCTCAGTGTGCTGGAATAGAGATGAGCAATATGATTTTGTGTCCCTTGTGCTCTGTGTCGGGGGGCAGAGCGCAAACGGGGGGGCAGATGCCTGCGTGCTCTCTGGCAAGGAGCCGTCAGGTAGCTCACCAGCTTTTTTTAAACAGCTCCAACACGACTGAAAATCAAAAGCTGGTGTTTATTCAGATCTAATGAAGACTCTGTCCTGTGGGAAAAGTAGCTATTTAGTCAGTCTGAGACAATCCAAAGGGAAGTTTTGGAAGAAATCAACTTATTGTTTGTAAAACTAGTGTTAAATAACAGTAATTGGAGTATAGTGGTGTTACTATGGTCTGCTTCTAGTAAATGCCACGTGGCAGAGAAAAAGGTGGTGGGTTTCACCTCTGCTATAGTTTCGTGACAGGGGATGTGCTGGGGTTTTTATTGCTGTGTTGTCAATGAAAATAAGAAAGTAACACACCTCCTGAATTAACTTTCAGTTAAATACGAAAAGATTAGACTGTACCTAATCTCTGAACAATTGTACTAAAACTGGTTTTCTTTCAGACATGCCAGATCTTTTTTTAATTTTTTTTTTATATATTTTTGCTCACCTTGCAGTTTTAAGTCTTACTGGACAACAAGAAAAAGGTGCCATCCTTTAATGCAAGTGATTTTGCACCATGTGATTGAGTCAACTGAATAGTTGGAGGGAGCTTAGAAAAGGGAATTTTCTAAGGAGCCAGTTCCAAGTCAGGGGGGAAGCTTGGTGTGAAAAGGGGAGGAAAAAACAAAGAGAAGTAACAAGGTGACAGAAAAGGGGAAAATTTCCTTATTTGTTTGGTCAATCAAAGGGTGTTGAAAGATGCACTCAACTAGATTATATTTTGCAGGGTAACATGTTTCACGTGTTTGACGTGAGGTTTTTATTGTGGTTTACAATGGGATTGTGTTATGGAAGGGTTAGAAGAAGTTGCCTTTTTCTTTTTTTCCTTTTTTTTTATTCTTCACTTGAGCTGTTGAAGTCTGCAACTGTAACTATATTTCATAGTGCAGTGGTGGGGATATGGTGCCATTATCAGTGTAGACCTTGAGACTCAAAGACAAACTCAAAGATGCTGTTTGCAAACCATCTCCCTGTGCTTGCTTCCTCTCTGCTTCTGAAAATACTCATTTTTGCTGATCTGAACCAGAGAGGGTGAACAGGGAGGGGGATTCTGTTAGTGTTCACCTAGGCTGTGTTATGTGGATAAGGAGTTCCTTTTATTTCTGTATATTTACACCCTGTGTCCAGGTAGCATGCGTAGGAAAGGTTAGTATCTCGTGTGTAGTCCTTTTGGTGTATGTAGTCTGCACAGAATCCCCTGTATTACTGACTTACTATTCAGCATCACGTATGGTTAATTATTATGCTCATAAAAGAAACCTGATAGTTTGACGGTGACTTATGAAGAACGCTATTTGTGTTTCTTGGCGTTCAGTTACTGCAAGGGTTGGCTTACGTCTTCCTTGCAATAACGTCCTTACTTCCCCTCATCCACTGCAGTACCGTGGTAAATGGTGGAAAAGGTCTGGAGAATGGTTGTCCGCTTGTGCACCCTGTTCCTTCCCTACCTTATCCTTGCTGTGCAGGGAAGGCTGCAATGGTGAATGGCGACATTTCACCGTGATAAACTCCTGCCCCTCATAGGAAGGGGTGCGTGGAGAAAAATCATGTTTAAAGTCCCTAGGTTTCGTGTATTGTGCTCTGTGCTATGGGAGTTCCCTGAATAATGCATCTTTTGCAAGAACGTCCTAATGGAGACTTCCTTAAAGGCACCTGAGATGCTGTGCAGTCCCAAGATGAGCACGACCTGGCAGGTGAAGGAAAAGGGTATCACCTGGGAGAATCCTTTAGGTTCCTTGCAGGGATCTTGCAGGCGCTGAGGAATAACAGGCTGGGGAGTGTTTGACTGCTCTGGAGAGGAAAAAATCCCCCTCCAAAAGGGAATTCCTACAAAGTTATCTGACTGCTGCACCTCAACATGAACTGTAAGAGTTCCTGGGTGGCTGTGTCATGCTGGTGCTCCCCTGCTGCCTGCTGACCCCACAGGTTGGCCGACAGACCCGGGAGGAGGTGGAGGCTGGCCCGCTGCCTCTTGCCGGTGGTGGTGGAACAGGAGGATGGCCACCACATTACATGACAGCTTCAGGTATGGTAGAAAGCAGAGGACGTCACCCATCATTGAGCCATGCTGAGAATCACACTCCCTACCCACAGCGTACTGCTGCTCTCCCCGTAGGGCTTCCTTGTGTTGGGAGAAAGATGGGATTTCAAAGGTCTAAACACTGTTGGGCTAAACTTCAGATTTCATTTGCCCAGAGTGATTCTCTGTAAAGAAGCAGAAGTGTTCCCCTCTTCTGCTTCCTCCCTCTCACATACATGTCTAAGTTGTGCTTGTTTTAACACCTGGAAAATAGCATGATATTTTATTTAAATATCTGCTCCTTCAGGCCAGCACACCTGCTGGTCCAGTGAGAAGCTTCTGGCCATGTGTTACATGTGCGTGCTGTCAGATTAAAGTGCAGTGCTGTGATTTAAAAGGAAATTTCCAAGCCCCGTTGTGCCTGCCTCCCAGCGCGGTTTCTGTAAGTGCAGTACCTGCGTGGCAGGGTGCTTTCAGAGGAGAGCGAGGTCCTAGTTAGCAGAGCAGTGATGTTGTGAAAGGGTTAAGATGCAGTTCCAATGAGAAGCATTAAAATACTTGCCTTGGGGAGAAAGGAACGCATCCCAATGCTTTCAAACAATAAGTAATTCTTAAACTTCCAGGCAAATTGTTTATGACAATTGCCTCATCACTATCGTTTGAGTTTAGCTGTGTTCCCCTTTGGGAAAGTTCCCACTTTCTGACTTTTACCTGAGCAATATTTTGAGACGTGCGTATGTGAACGAGATCATTTTACTGCTCATCCTTAAAAACCCATTCCAGCTTACATTTGAAACGAGAGGTTGATCTTTCAGCTGTCAACTTGTATTGAGACTGAATCAGCTCAGATCTCAGACAGCGGCTTCTGAATTTGGAGACTGGACAAGTATGGTCCTTTGCCCTTGGACACACCCCGGACACTGCAAGTGGAATTTTTGAGTCCTTATGTCAATCTAGTGAGACATTTCAGGCTTTCCCCCATGGCACAGGAATACATTTAAAAGCTGTATAATTTTGTAAGTGAAGCATTGGTCAAAATGTCATTGTCAATCTGGCTGCTACCCCTAGGCTGGCCACTGATTTTGTAGTCTCAGGGGCGAGCTACTTAACACATCAGTTTCCTCACCTATGAAATGGAAGCAATACCTCTGGGAACAACAACGAGGTCTTTAGATGAAAGGTGATACCAAAGGGCGAAGTGGTGTTATACCATGATGGTTATTCTTTTACTGAGAAGGTGGGTGCGCTTTTCAGGTTTAACACTGCTTGGTAATGATGAATTGAGTCGTGTGGATTAAATTTTTAGTGAGAGTTATGAAATACTTTCCTAAAGAATAATGCATTTTAAACGTTACGTGAGATTTAAGAATTAAAATTTTGTCTTGTATTTCAAAGAATTTTAAATGACCTTCAGACCGAGCCAGCCAGTGCCTTGAATATGCTAATGAAATCACTTTGCTCGCTAAATGTTTTGTTTGGTAATGAAACTCTAAACTACAGACCGTGTTTAGCTGGTGATGTTTGTCTGTCTAATACACTAATATTCATCAACGCAGTGTGTGCAGGCAAAGTTCAGGTATGAATATAGATGACTAGGATTTTCTGGGAGCTCATATTGTAGTCCCTTTTAGGTCTTGATCTTTGTAGCCAGCTGATGACCTTTATTTTGCACTGATAATGAAAGAAAGCAGCGTTATTTTATCACTTAGCTCCATGAATACAGAAATAATCGAGTTCTTATCACTAATCGTTTTAGCAAATTAGAAAGTCCCATTTCGCCCACACCTTGCCAGCTGTACTCGTACTGAGTCGTGTTTTTGAAGTATTTTGAGACTGTTTACTGCTTAACGTACTGCTCAGTGAGCATGTCAAAGTCTGAGCCTAATATTTTGAATTTATTTCAGAATTCAGTTTTGGGCTTGTTTTTTTTTTTACTTGATTGTTTCTGTCATTTTAATTAGACTCAACCTAGATGAATATAGGTAATTTTTCAGGATGAACTATGAAGGATACAGTCATCTTCGTAAGAAAGAGCAAACTGTATCTGTATAAGCTGTGATCTGAAGTATTAGAGTTGTTTAAAAGGCAGTAACCTCAGAAGATTAAGATTCAATTTAGAAACATCCACAGATTTCTTTTTTTATCTTGTGCCTTTGTTACTGTAAATCTTATTAAGTAACACCATAATCCTACAAACTATCACAAATTTGGATTAATCCCAAAAGAGTCGATGTCTGGAAATCTTTCCTCCTACTATTTATTCCGTATGAGCTATCTGCATTACCTGCATTAGACAGCAATGGTAATACTGCAGATCAAAAGTCTTTGAATAGTTTATGTAAAACAGCTCAGATAATTAAAAAAATGCATTTTATTTAATTTATGAAAGATTATCAAAGATACCCAGAGCATTAGGTGAGGCCTTTGATGTAGTTTCTGAAATTCTGAATGACTTTTCATTGAAGCTGAAGCTTTCCATTTCATTTATTTTATGCCAAAATTGTTGAAACTGAAGATTTTTCTTTTAGTTTTGGAACAATTTTATAGGTGGCAAGCGTTCATCTGTTCTGCTGGTCAGATATCCCAATATAATTGGGAACATATCAACCTGTTCCTCTTTTCTGTGACACGTAATGAGGGAGGAGTGGGGAGCAGGGACAGGAGGCAGGGAGCAGAGGAGGGAAGCAGATGAGCACATCAGAGGGCGATTTTTATGCCAGAGGGAGAAGAAGGAGAAAAAGAAAAAAAAACACCAAAAAACCAACCCAGAAAAGCCTCATTATTCAGTACATTTCCCATGAGTTTGAACTTATCCTTGTCCCAAGTTTCCAATAAAGTTGAGAAATGGGCAAAAGTATTAATCAGTCTCCCAGAATGTGATTTCAGTTGTTACCTATTAGACGCCTCCCACACTTCCCTAGAGAGGCTGGGGCATGAGGCATGCATTTGCCTCTGGCTGTGAATCATGCGAAATTGCTGGCAGCTTATAGTAAGTGTCTAGACTACCAAAGTTTATTTGGTATTCATTCTAATTAAGTTCCTTGTAAAGAGTTGGGGATGAGGTCTCATGAAGAATATATGGTAAAACATGTTCTTCCACTGCGCAGCATGAAGGGGTGGAGATGCTTATGAGGATTCTCTTGCTATAGCAGAAACTTTGCTGTGATCCTCCAAGAGCTGGAGATGGGTCTAAACCCCAATCATGAAATTCATCTTCCCGGGAAAATACAGAAGGTGTATGTTATTCAAAGAAGGCACCGGCTGTAACGCTGAAGGCATCTTGCTGTGATAAACAGCCCTGGAAGAACCTATTGAGCCTTTACGTGTACTCTGATCCTTTCAGGGTTTTTGACCTCTAGAAGGAAATTTCTGAAATCCTTTCAAAAGATAGTGAGGCAGTATTCAGTGCCCTCTCTGGGAATTAAAATGAACTTTTTCTTTGGGAGAAATGTGAAGTGAAAGATACTTTCAAAAAAAAAATATCTGGGGTTTTTTTCATTGTCACTGTTTAATACAATTGCTTAATTGTCTAAGCCCAGTTTCTAGGAAACAGTTACATTCAGTAGACTTTTGCACTTCGGATAGGGGAAAGCTTGTGCTGCCAGTTAGGTTCTGGCTTTTCTGACAGCTCTTGTAATCTTTAATAGTAAAGGGACTAATTCACAGCAAAGCTGCAGAGACTAGATGATGTGCTTTTAGGCTGTATGTAATGCTGATGAGTTTCAGTACCAGGTATTTCGATGGCCAACCTGGATGGTTCCAAGGCATTATCTGGGGAGAGTTTTATGATCTCAGTGATGTGGGTTAGCAGCTTTACCCTGGCAAGCTGTCTCTTTCAGGTCTGATTCATTTGTGGTACTTTCTTTGCTTACACTCATTCCTGTACATTTTCTTTCCTCCCATCTTTGTGTCATTTCAGGGTATAAAGGGGCATCTCTGTAACATTTCAGACCTGGAGCTGGTCAATTCCCCTTCTTTCTTTTTCTTTTCTTTTTTTTTTTTTTTCTTCTTACTTTTTAAGTAAATAACTTTTTGATTACCTGCATTTGAGGACAAACTCTTTTGCTAATGGAAGTATAAACTGAGAAGCAGGGGATGTATAAGTTTGCACCATTTTGGGGAATGTGAAGGGACCTTTAAAGTACAGGTGAATATAACTCATTCCTATGCTATAATAACTTCTAATGTTAAAGTTTTCCAAATACTTTGTGCTACTATCCAGTAGGCAAAACCCCATCATATCTAACCATTGTTTGTTTGCCCAGGTACTGTGTTGAGAGCTTTTCTCTTTTTAAGAAAGTGCTGTGAAATCAAAGTGTTGGCAGGTGATACCACTTTACAGTGTTTGACCCTTACAAAACTACTCTGATTTTCTTGTTTGTTTTAACTAAGTTTTAGTAAACATATACTATATGATATGGATGAATGATCTGATCTTTTGAAAGTAGTTTTTTGTAGTTGGACACACTTCTGAATCTGAAAATATCGAGAAATACGACTTCTGACTGCAGAAGTTTGATTCCTCATTGACAACTTGGCATAGACACAGCCGGGCAATGAAGTAAAGTACCTTGAAACTTCGAGGCAATGTGGAATTTGCAAGATTCATGGTACCATTTGCACTGTATTCAGTGTACATGAATATTTACAAAAGCTTTGTGAAGGCAATGTTTGTCTTGTAATACGAAAGGGGAAACGGAAAGAATTAATGGTCTGGCTACTATAACAAAAGCCCATGTGTGCATGATAAAATCTTCCTGGTGTTACAGGCACCCTCTCTAAAATGACATAAGAAAAATCAAAAGAAGTCACTTGGACAGGAATAGGAGTGCTCACTGAAAAGTTAGGTGGTTAGAAATAGCACTGTACGGATTTAAATTCATCACCAGTTATATGCCATTTTTTTCTGTGTGGAAAAGTTTCCATATTCCAAACGAAAAATTATGTGGAAAAAATAGACTCTTGCCACAGAAAAGGATGTCATGTGGTCCTGAAATAACTGAAAATGAGTCAACCATAACGCATCTGAGTTTTAAACCTGGCCTTTAGAAATTATGAGGCTGTTGTTATTAGTAGTATTTTGTAAATGTTTTAAAGATGTTACCTGTAACTTTTTTTTCCACATACTTGGCTAAATTCATGGCTGATTTAGGTCCACTGGCTGTGCCCAGTCGTAGCTGCAGCCCGATCCTACACTGCTTTTCACTGGAGTTACACTGGATGAGCTTGGACCACTGCCACAAAGTGCCAGGGTCCCTCTCCAGCAGCGTACGTGCCACGTGTGACGTTTTGAGAAGCACCAGTCTGGCAGCATGAAGTAAACCAACGGGACTTGTATATCTGTGTTACTTAAGTTTGTAGGTCTTATCTATAAGTTTACATATATTTTATGATGCTCCCTGTATGGGGAGCTGCTGGCGAGGCTCAGGCTGTGCTTTGAGAGCCGTGGGAACAGCACCTTTCCCTGCAGGTAACAGATCATGTCTGTGCTGTACGTTCAGGGGCTCTTTTCTGCGGGGATGATCTAAAGTTAAGGACAGGTGGTTCAGAGACACAAATAATCTTGACGTTCTTTTTGGTCTTTATCAAGTAGTCCCACTTGGTCTAAATCAGGCTTTAAGGCTATTGTTTGCTTTAATGCAATTACACATGTTTTTCACTCTGACTCCAGCGAACCAGACTTTGGCAGCAAGACCAGATAAGCCTTCTATAGGTTTTCAAAAGTGAATTGCATTGTGCTGGTCCCTGGGAAAGTGTCTTCCTTGAAAATGTTTAATCCACCCTCCCTCCCCATCATCTGTGGATGAAACTATCCATGGCATACACTGACAATTGGTCAATTTATGTCTTAGCTAAGAAAGAAGATTTTAATTTTTTTTTTCCCCTGTGCACAGTGTAATGTACTTAAATGTCTTTTTCATTTACAGTGTGGGAAGTAAACCGTAAGTGTATGATATCCCTCTATCTTTTAAGTAGTTCAATAACATGAGCATAGTAATTTCAGTTAAAGATCTTCCTGAATAGTAAAAATAAGGGGAAGAATTGTGTAAACATGCAGAACCTTAGAGCAGTTGTGAATTACTGAAAATACTAAAATGTTGCAAAAATGACACAGCATCTCCAATTGTATCACTAGTGTTTATTTCCATCCAGGTCACCAGTTCTGTGGGATAATACTGGCATATTTAATGCTTGCCTTCCAAGAGGTCCTGAAACCTCTCTCAGCCTTGCCTTTTTGTGATGCTCAGTACTTCCAGCTCCTATTGGTATCACCTACCGTTGGGACCGCTCACTCTGTGAAGACAAGCCCTTGAAAAATACAGTGAATTTCTGATACTGTGGGGCAGCTGAAGCATCTGTATTTAAGGGGCTACCCTCATGGTTACTGTGGGCTTCACAGACCAGCTTTCCGACGTAGCCTGTGCAGCAACGATAGAGTGTTTCTGGCTGACAGCTGAGGCCCAAGTGTGCTACTGCATTGACACCTGGAGAGGAGGAATTGTGTTCCATGCTGTTCCAATAAGGATCTTTTAGAATCTGTGTGCATGTGAAATGGTCTCTGCTATGTTTTGCAGATGCTCGTTACACAGCATTGAGCAGGCAAGGCTTGGATCCTTTATGCAGAACAGTTACAACAGACTTGTCAGCTTTGCATTACTGCTGAACAGTGCACAATGTGCCAGTAGTAAAATGAATTAAGAAAATACCCTACACAGAGGAGTGATACAACTGAAAGTCCCAGTAGAACTGGGAATCATTGGAAATTGGGAATGCAGTTGAAGCATGCTCAACTCATTGTTTTATTGTGTATCTGCAGAAGACTTACTGGCAAAATAGAAACAAGTCAGAAAGTAGTTTTCTTTTTTCTTTCTGTTTGTTTTACAGCTTTTACTCAACCCAGTGAAAACTAACCATGAAATTATGGAATTAGAAACTGGGAAGTTAGGTATTCTGTGTAAAAATGAAACGTGACAGAGGAATTTTTAAGTACAAGTACATTGTGCAAAAATGTACAGGAGTGACAGGATGCAAATTATAGTTGTATCAGGGATAGAAAGAGTTAAAGATCCCCCAGCCCACCTCATGTGCAGTAAAGGCAAAAGTGAAGCTTATTTCCCAAGGGACCAGAGGTGCTCTGAGATGCTTTATTGGGAAAGAGGGGGGTGGTGGGGGGTGGTATATGTATCTATATACACATTCCCTTTGTGTCCCACATTGCACTTCAGAGTGCAAATGTACATGTGAGTGATTGTTTCAGTGGGATATGTTTCAGCCTTAAGAGTATCACAGCCATTATGCTTGCAGAGACTTCCATCGCTACAAGCTCTTTATTTGAACAAGCCTAATCTATTCAACTTATATAGAAAAGGGTTTGGAGACCCAGCAAAAGGAATGAACGAACGATGCTGTCAAGACCTACATTGTGCCTGATTTCCTTCGCAATTATGTAGTGCTTGGCGCAAAGGTGTGGATGAAAATCCATGTTGTTGATCAGCATGGGATTGTCTCTTGGGAACAGAGATGCTGTGCTTCTGTGGAACAAAATGATGGTGCTTTCCCTGGCTGTCTCACAGCCAGTCCTGAGAGCCTACAGTGAGAGGCCCTTTCTGAGCTGAGAAAACCATGTGAAGGGATCTTTCTGCCACGAAAACAAATAGTTTAATTCTGTCTGAACAAAACCTCAAAGGGTTTTTGAAGGCGCTCTTCAGTATTTTGGGATTCATTCAGGACAGGTTTGAGGGGGAAAGAATCAGTCTCCTGACATGAAGTAAAAATTGGAGATAACTTCAGGGAAGTAATTAATGTGAGCTCAGCATCATCCCATAATGGACAGTGTAAAAAAGGGCTCAGTCATTAAAATCTTCGTTTTCCCCAGTCCTTCTTACAGAAGTAACAGCCACCCAAAAGGCTAGTTTCAAATGAGGATCCAGGAGGGGGCAAATGGACTTTACTGTGATATTTACCAACATCATATCGTCATCCAAATGGAGAATAGGGTCTGTGTCTTAGGGCAGAATACCCCCACTGCATTTTGAAGGACACTTGTAAGTGCAGGAAAGGGATGATCTCTTTCAGTCCATGGCTGCAGATCTGAAACTCCTGCAAAACAACCTCAGCTGAAGTGCTACTCTTTCATTTTTAAGTACTAGAAGACAGTTTGGAAATAAAGGAAGAGAGAGTTCGCTGGCTGATGATGACTTTCATGTATGTTGCTTGGTCCACTTGAGTGTGGCCAGTGAAGCCTTTCTCATTCTTAAGGCACTCTTCCACCAGAAAAGGACACATCCATTCTGGTTTCCATAAACTGTCAAAACTTGAGATGCTGAGTGTTGAGGTTCATGTGGTGGTTGGGATTTATTAGTACGTAATTAGTAAAGTCCTGTCTGTCTTTTTAAGATCTGTCCAAAGAGAGGACAGACATAGGTTATACAACGAAGTAAGGGGGAGTGTTTTTGCTCTGGGGCTATAAATAAGCTGGTTGATTTCTGCAGAGGAAAAATATACCCTGGGGAGCCTTTACAGCCCCGTAAGATTGAGATTTAAAAAAATGCCCAAAACCAAAAAAGAACAACCAAACAAAAAACCCCAGATGTTGCTCCAGGTCTCCCATTTCTGGTCTACTGGTCTGGAACAATTTAGGTCTCTGTGAGTGTAGTCACTGGAGAGAAACTGCTGTTATTTCAACCTGACTTCTCCAGTCCCAAAGTCTGATTGCTTCTTGACACAGGAGAGGAGCACTGTACCATCCTTTTTGCTGATGATTAGCACATTCTCATGGCCAGAGTGGAGTGTCCTTGAACAAAGAGCTGGCACAGGTTCCTGAGATGTCAGCATGGCAGTAAGGAGGCACTTCTCAGATCCATGTGGCCCCAGGACCTCCCTAAACCAGCAGAAGAGTATCTCTTACTGCAGATCTAGATAGGAGTTGGGCTAAGAGCAGCAAATACTAGCAAAATCCTTCAGCTGTGAGGCAGAGTTTTAAAACTGACCATGAAGTTACAATATACAGAGCCATATGGTAACTTTGGGTAAGACAATCTGAAGCCCAGCCAAACAGCTGAGCGTGGCTGGCGTGACAGGGCTCCACCAGCAAGGGATTCTTCTTGGCAAAACAGATGTAGCAGCAGACTTAGCACGACATCTACAGAAGGTTGTAACAAAGCTTTAGGAGAGGTGCTACTCTCATTAGAAGTACGCTCTATTATTCTACCTGGTGAATGTGAAATTTGTCACATACCTAGTATTGGTAACAGAGTTTGGCTGTTCAGAATCCTCAAAAACATTGCCAGAGAGCTTTATTTTAAATTGAATGCAACTAAAAACTCAGCCATAACAGAACAAAACAAAAAATAGTGAACTGGTTACCTGTAGTGAGAAGTAGGCAATGTGGCACAAACACATAAGAATAAAAATCTGAGTCATTCAGTGCTATTAAACATAACACTAAACAGTAGTGGCATGAAAAACACATTTGGGGTGGTGTCTGGGGTGGTGTCACAGGACAGCTTTTTACTGTACTTTGAGGAAAAGTTCAATGCCTCACATTCACTGGGTGCATGTACTTTCCCGGTCTCTCTCGGTCCCAGCTTCTGTGGATGAGCATCCGTCATGAGCGTACTGCCACCTCCTCTGATGAACTGTGTAGGTCTGGAAAGCTTGAGCACCTGGCACAGTCAGGTAAGCCTCCTGACCTCAGGAAGAAATGGAAATCTGGAAGTGAGCTCCATCTCATACTTGGGAACAGGCTGCAACTTGTTTGCATCTAGATATGGGTTTGCAGTAGAAATATTACCTGTTGGGATCTGAGAAAAAAGAACTGTCAAGGACAGGGCTGTAAAGTTATTCTTAGTGTTTCTTTTCCTCCTGTGGCTTCAGAACCCCAGCAGGTAGGTGGATTGAAGCACC
>JAVJGI010000014.1:113284319-113315757 GCA_035590275.1 Ibycter americanus | reverse complement strand
GGGCTGTAAAGTTATTCTTAGTGTTTCTTTTCCTCCTGTGGCTTCAGAACCCCAGCAGGTAGGTGGATTGAAGCACCGGGTGTAAAATAATTTTTGAATTTCCATTCACTTGAGTAACAGCTGGTGCATAGCACTCTGGCTGAGTGTTATGTGTCTGCTGTTGGAGTCTAACAAAATTATTTGTGTTATAAGAAGGATACACCATTTGAGGACTGTTTATGGTTTGTAGCGTGTTATAAGGCAATACCATCATTGTTGACTTCTGTCCTAGTTTATTTGGACGCCATGCTATGATCTGAGAGCTGTATGGGTTCCAAATTCATACCTTTAGTTGAACGAAATGCTAGACTTTAAGACTCTGTTCTCACTCATTAGTCAGCATACTCATGAATCCACAGATGTTAATACATATTGGGCCAAGCCCAAAGTAATGCAAATGGCAGTTCACTTGATGACAGTGTCTTCGATAATATTGCATTGATTATTTTGATTGGGTTTTACATTTTGCAATATGAAAGCGCACATATAGATAATACGAGCATAGAGCCTCACCCCTGTTAAAGCACATGTGCAATTTGCCATATGCAGTAATTCTTCTGAAATTTCTCAACAACCCCAGACGTGGCCTTTCCCAGAACATATTTACAGATAATATCAAGGATTCTACAGAACGGTTCAATGCCATACCACTTGTCTGCAATAATCCATGAAGAATGACATAATAGCATGTATGATTGCTTCCATATCATGTATATGAAGTCTATGCTATCAAAATCCTTATTCAGACATTTGAACCAGTTTGGAATACCAAACACACAGAAAGTATTATCATCTTTACATAAAATAAAATAAAAGGTCTGACCCAACCATCTTTGGTCACAAAAAACAACAACAAAACACCACCCCAAACCCCCTCAAAAACCCCAAAAGCAGACCACAAAAAACCCCTCCACATCAATATATTTCACTTCCTAAAAAGTAAAAATGAATGAAATAGAGACCTGTGTCATTTTTCCTTTAAAATTTATGACATATACATAGAATATGTGACTGTGATGTACTGCTTTCATTTTCACTGTTTTTGGTGTAACCTGTATGTTCTTTACTGCTCCAAAGTAATTCCAGTCTCGTGCCAACAAATCATTTGGTAAATTCTTTGAGGAAAGCTGCTGGTTTTACTTGCCATGTAATGCAATAAAGACCAGGACCTTCTGGATGAGACTGTAGATACTGTGGTAATATAAATTAGTAACAGGAACTGTGATTGAGTTTTATGTGACAATATGGGCTCTTTCAAGAGTTTATCTTAGATAAACTTTTAGCACATCATGTGAATGCTATCTTTTGTAGAGATAGCTTTTGTAAATGTATGTAAAGTTTATGTATTACATAAATAATATGCTTATGTAAAGCTAACTGTTCAGGAACTTGCTCCTGGAAACAGCTGCTCCCTACTACACATCTCTGGTTTACGCTAGTATATGTTAAGACAAACGATCACTACGCAACTGCTGGGAATTAGGTTAATTTAGATTATTTTGCTGAATGTTCTTGACTTTTGCAGACTTTTGATTGAGCTCTCAGCTGGGTTGCCTACCAGACAATTGCCCAGATGAGATTCTGGGGGCAGGTGTTTACTGTAGAAACCTGCTTAGTATTAAACGTACCTGTCTCACTGCTACCGACTTTGGAGACGATACTTCTATATTTTTTTCCCTGGTCATTGTTCTTCACAAAAGACCTAATTGAAAATATCTGTCAAATCATGTCTCTGGTTTCCCTCTTCTTCACACACACACACACACACCCGCCCCCCATTAATTCGACACGTATTGTGTTTGTGTGGGAAGGAAGGAGGCTCTATAGCAGTATAGCAATATTGCTGGGAAAAGAACATTAAAATGGATAAAGGGATTTCCTAGCGGTATAAATACCTGCACACGACCTCCCTGTGCTCTGGAGCCCTCCTGTATATGTATACACAGGTAAAAAGCCTGGAATAGGGTTTGAGCTGCCGTTAATCGTACAGGATCTGTTCTGTTAGAAAACAGGGGCAGGCGGCTCTTTTGCCCGTTGGAGGGTATGACTTGCCAAGCGTTTGCTTCATCTGACACCTTTGTACCCTTGAATTCTGACTCTTCTCCCTCTCTGCCTCTGATAATGCATCACAGCGCCGCAGAGTGCCTGCCGGTTTCTAACCATGCCACCAATGTTGTGTCTACAGGTACTTTTTAAAGATAATCTCGCTCGCAGTAGCTCTCATTCATAACGCTTTTGGAGTGATACGTGTTCCTCGAGGTCTGCAAGATTTAATCTGTTTGGTATCGGTGCTCTGTGTGATTGGGACTACATTAAAGTAGGAGCATTTTCAGAAAACTGCTTGATGAGTGAATCAGGAAAACCCCAAATGTTTGCGTTTTAGCTAAATTTTGTAGCTTTCTCTAAGTTTGTTACAAGATTAGGCTCAAGTGTGTTATCAATACATTAATGTAGAACAGGTTCAAACACTTTCACTGTTGTTATAACTGTATAGTCTTCAATGGCAGGTGTCATGTAAATTAATTGGAAGTTTGTTTATTATGTAACCACAATTTAAAATAATATAAATTACTTTAAATAGAAAATGTATTTAAAACAGATCAGGTCTAAATATGATTTGGGGAAGCTTTCAAGAAGGAAAAACATTGCTTTACAAAGCATATTGCACGCTGAATCAAGGCTAAGATTTAAATGGGATGTTGAAAACTGGTAGCAGAAACCTCATCAATATTTTGGAATTTTGTCTGTTTGCATATATAAACCAATTAATTACATTTAAATACTAGGACTATGTAATCACTGAACTATCTGAGAGAGAGGAAAAAAGAGCTTTCTTACAGCCTTAAGCCCGCAGAAGTGAGATTCTGGAATACAGGAATTGTTGATGGAAAGCTTTCAGGAACAGAAAAAGAAATAGTTTTGATTTATTTGAAATTGCATTAAGGTAAGGATTTTATTTGGAGTCTTAACAAGAAACTAGCCTTCTCCTGAAATGCATCAGTAATAAAACATCTTAATAATATGAAAAAGAATGTAAGTAATGAAAACTGAGCATTAGTGGTAGATAACAGGATCTTATACATTAAGCAGGAGGCTCAAAATATCCTATTACAGCTGTCGGTTAGCAGCGGTAGTAGCGAAAAGGAGAATTTAAATTTTGTATGAGGCCAAATTTATGTATCTGTATCACAGCAGTGTTTTCTAGATTCATCCAATTCATCATGAAAAGCATATGATTACAGTCAGCCAAAAGCATTTGCTTGTCTGCTTCAGACTTGGGGTTTGATATTTTGTAGTTACCAGCCAAGGACAAATACTAGTGTAGTCAGAGGGAATTCTGCTTGCAAGACCACATCTAGCAGGTGATGCTGTGAGAACAGCAGCAGTGACAGAGGGTGGTAACTATAATGAGTAAGGGTTTACAAATTTCATACATAGATTCAGAAATTGTAATAAACAATGCCACGCTGCTGAAATCATCTAAGGAGAGTTTGTATACAAAATAGACATGAAAGAATTTTGAATAATGCTTTATATTAAATGTCAATATTTTTTTAAAAATGCCTGTGATGATTCTGCATCAGAAAATAGAGGTTAATATACTTCTGTTCAAATACCACGTCATACAGCTGATGTTCTGCAGTATCCTCAACACTTTGTTATTATTTAATTTAAATAGCATCATCCTCATTATTTGATTTTAAATCCTTATTTGCAAGTTAAAAATCATATTTTTATTCATAATCCATATATTATAATTTTTATGCAATAATAGGAAAACCCACCAGTAAACACTTAGGTCTTATCTCAGCAGAAAAGTTGCATTGTTTTAAATGCATTAGTATTATTAATGTAATCTTTATTTTTTGTTGCATTTATACTAGTATGAGCATGCCTGGTTTAGTAGGTTTAATATTTGTATAAGTGTATCTAAACAGGACGTTTTACTGTTATGATTACTGTTGTAAAAACCTAGAGATTCTAATCCCTAATTAATGATATTGTTTTGAACAACTGGACTGTGCGCTCTAAAATGCAGTTTTACATCTCTGAATGTTTAAGAACATGAATTTTTAATATTATATTCCATAGCCGTTGTTAGAGGGGACAGTACATGCATTTCTGTGCCTACTTATGCATGAGAAACAGCCACATCTCTCATTTTGCATTCAGCAAAAACCCACCTGATCCTTCAGGCACTGGCAACTGCTGAGCACAGATCTCAAACACCCCTGCGAAAACACTAGGGATAAATTAACGGTGGGTTTGTTGGTGCTGATGATGGAAAGAGTTGATTTAGGCCTAACTTTTTGGAAGAGCCCAGAGTCTATCGGCCTGTTTCTCTACCACCCTGCCAAAGCACCCTGAAATGTTTTTGGTGGCTCGGCACATAAGAAAATGTGACTTCTGGATGCCTCGGAGCAAATGTCCCCAAACTTCTGGTATTGGAAACCCAGGTCTTAGGCACGTATAACATGTGCCTGTGCGCACTGTGGGGTTTGCATGACAGCGAAGCCAATCCATTTGCTGGGAACACAGAGCATGTTTTTATGTAAGACTAAATGAAATGGTGTGTGGAAGCCGGGTGGGGAGAGGAACCGGTCTCCTCCTTGACAGTTTAATTCTTCCCTTGCTCAACTGTATATGTAAACTGGGTTACACCCATAGATTGTACTAAAAACAATGCATCAGGACCACAGCATGACCATTTGTGGTCTTGGCTCAGAGAGTATCTCGTTATTTATCCTGACAAATTTATCTTCATCTGGTGTGACCTGGCCAAGCCTCTGGACTTCCAGCAGCGTTAACCTGATGGTTATGGCCCAGAGCGAGGTGCTTATTGCATGCACACGAAAGCTGTGTGCAAGGGTACGGTCTGCCTCTGAACGTACAGGCTGTCATGAATCCTCACACGTTTTCTTACCAGTCCCATCTGTTTTGTCTTTGATCCAAACTCCTATATGCTCCCGTATCCGCTTTGCCGTGACGACTTTGGGAAACGCTTTGGCAGGCCTTCATTACTCTGTGCCTTCCTGTCATTATGGAAATCAACCGTCTACCTACGGGGTGATGGCAGGTAAGAGACATACCCTCAGCTGGGTGAGCTCTTCGCATCTTGGTTTTGGTCAATTTTCCTTTAGAGGGACCAATTCAAGACAGTTGCTTAAAGAAGATGGGATGGGGGTTGAGGCACTAGAAAATGGGTTAGGAAATTAGGGGTCAGTGTCCAGAGTTTCCCCAAATCTCTACACCTCTCAGGAGCATCTTACTTCTCTCTACAAGACTGGTACAGTGCCACTCTTTTTGCTCACCTATGTCCACTTTCCTTGGCGATCAACATATTTGAGGGACCAGGAGTGGTATACCCAATATACCTGTGTATTACCAGTACCAGGGGTGATGGAGCCCTGACTGGAGCTATAAAATAAAACGGTGGCATCATGGAAGGATAGCTGAATTCAGCAGGCAAATCATACACATGATCGTGGATTTTTACGCTTACGAATATATGCTCGCACCCTGCTCAGATTTCCATGTCCCCAGCTGAGTAAGAGGAACTGTTATGCTGTGCAAGTTCAAGTAGCAGTCAATGAGATAACACCATGAACCAAATTAATGCAGCTCCCAGGGAATAATTGTGACTCGGAGAGAATCCAAAATCAAACTCGGCATTTTATTTCACTTAAGAATGAAGGAAATATTAAAGTAAGTCAGCATAGATGAATACATCTGCATAGGGACTTTTTAGAAGCAGCGTGTAGACTTCCTTCATGGTGTGCAAATGTCCAAATGCTCCTATTTCATTTATGAGTCTGTGCATTTATGGGTCTGTTGCAAATATTACTCAAGAGTTCATTTAACTTCATTCCAAAATAAATACATCTTCATTTCTCTCCTTTCTTATTTTACTCTCACGTTTTTTTGTTTTTTAGGCATCAAGCCTGCAACTCCAGAGATGCTATCAGCAAGTCTCTCCCAGAGTCGCATCTTACAGACATGCAGCATGCCGCATCCCAATGTGGTAAACAGCGTCAGCACCTTGCAAAGCAAGTCCTTCTCTTTTTCAGTCTTTTCCTTTATTCCATGAGAATTTTTTTTGGGGGGTGTCGTTCTCCTGTGTGAAGTGTATAAAATATTCTTATGGGGTAGAACCTCCAATGCTGCTGAGAGCAATCACAGCTGAGAAGACAAGAAAAATAAATGAAGGAAAGGGTGAGAGTTTGATGAAGTTCTGAGTTCTGCTAAGAAGTTTTGTGTAATTTAGGAAATGGGGAAGGATGTTCCGAGAACCTGGAATTTGCTGGCTGCTCCAGCTACACTGAAGGGTGTTAATATTATTTTCTCCAACGATCTTTTTTTCCTCCCTTCAGGTCAGAGGCTCTTTAGCTGTATGTACAGTATCTAGCAAAAAACCAGTCTTTGCCTTTAACTGTATTTGCTTTTTAAATCTGACATTTGTGAACAAAAGGTAGCGTGAGATGGATTTGTTTTGTCCTTGAGCAATTTCTTTTTAAGCCAGAACGATCATTCTGAATGTGTTCTGGGTTTGGGTTGTTTTTTTTTCTTTGAGCTTTTACCTGTGTAGTTTCCTCAAACAAATTTTATGCTAAAGCTAAACCAAGATAGTATCTTCTCCAAGCATCAAACAGGATTTACATGGGAATATTCTTTGTACTAGAAAATAGACTGGCACATTTTAGATGGCTCAAAATGACACAGACCCACAAATCTGTTGTTGTGCCACTTAATTCCAGCTGAGATGTTGGATTGTTATTTAACTTTGGACCACTTACCATCTTAAAGTGCATCACATTTTGCTAAGAAATAGGATGGCTGTGGCCTGTGAAAGTGGCTGTCGGTGGGTTTTCATGTAACGGGACAAGAGAGAGACTGTATCTTCTAGGAGATCTTCACTCTTGGATACTTCCACGTATGCTCTACCATAAATATTACAGACATGGATTATGAGATAACAAAGGCATGGTTTTATTGTGTGGGGGTAGACAATAACTGTACTGAGTTTGGGTTTTGGTGTTGCTTAGGTAGCCTGACCCCCTGCCTTTATAAATTCCCGGAGCACGCCCTGAGTGCCAGCTCCTGCGCCCTGGGCCACGGCTTCGCACCCATCCACCAGCCCCTCCTCACAGACGATCCCACCGCCGCAGACTTCAAGCAGGAATTCCGCAGGAAAAGCAAGACTGTCGAAGAGCCCGTCGACATGGACTCCCCTGAAATCAGGGAGCTGGAGAAATTTGCTAATGAATTTAAGCTGCGGAGAATTAAGCTGGGTATGTGCTTTATGTCCGTGAACAAAAGGCTGAAAAGTTCCAGTGAAAGCCCAATTATTTCTAAATGTTTTACGGTTTAGTCTCTGCAGTTGTCTTATCATAACTCTAAGACTGCCTCGCGCTGCCAAACTTTCTCCATTCCTAGAAGACTTGCACAGATGTAATGAACTTCGGTCCTTTGCAACTTAGTATGCAGAAAGCGACCTCAAACTTCTGTGCCCTTAAATTATTTGTCTTAAGTGCAGAAAAAATTATTACAGTTCTTTAAATTACATTCAGTAGCGGGTGCATTATATTGCACAGCCCCAGATTTTCTGCAACTTAGGGCAACACATACTCTAACCTCTCAGTCCCACCCTCCTCCCTGTGAAGTGCTTCATCTGATGGTGCAATGTCATTTTAGCGTACAAGAAGGATGACATCCATGGCAAATCTTTCATACCAGTAGGAAGCTCCTCTTCCTGGTTTATTTTCTTGTATCAAGACACAGGTACGGCAGCAACTGATATCTTTGTTTCTGTCTGGTAACTGCCGGGGCTGATGTGAGATGGATTGAGATGGATTGCTTTAGAGAGTCTCTGGTCAGGTGCTTGTCTTTCACTGGAAATCCTAGCCAGGGGCCAAGGCAGGCTGAGCCCTGCCTTTCTCACTTGTAGGGGATAGAGGTACGTTGCAAAGTAAAAGCCTGTCTCACTCTTGTTTGAATTATACTGAAAAAAATTAACATCCAGCAGCTGCAGATTCAGCCCACTTGTGCATATTGGGTACTCCGAATGAAGAGTTGCAATTTTGACGTTATCACTTACAATGTTACATTGTATTACATTACAGCACAGGGCACCCTTCTAGCTTTATAAATGTAAGAAAATTACAAGGTTTTTACAGGTATCTATGCATTATCTCAACAGCTAGAAAGATCCTGTGTTCCATGTGCAGTGTAAAAATAAGGACCGACACAAAAATGTAGGGTTTAAAATAGTATTTGCAACTTGGTTGGTTTTGCTGTATATCATGTATTTAATGTCAGCCACAGCAATGGAAAGGTTTGTGAGGCCCCACGCTGTTAATCACTATAATTACTACTGCATCTTCACCCCAAATTTAATAGGGAACAAAAATTCCTCTGATGCAAACAAATGACACAGAGCCTGTCAGGCTGGACTTGATGCTCTGACGGGAAAAATGCAATTTGCACAGGAAAACTAATCTGCGGTTGAGCTTTGCAAGGGAAGACAAAGTTAATAAGGGCTGTAGGTCTGAGACTGAGACACGGAGAGCTAGTGCAATCAAAATGGAGGCAAAAAGCTGCCTCGTGAGACATTCAGCATCTCAGGAGATCCTGCCTGTTCTGGCACAGAGGCAGGCAGCGAGGATGACGAGCCGGACCCCTGAACACGGCAGGTACGCGTTCAGAGCACTGAACAGGGAGCTGGTCTTGCCGAGCCAGCGTCTGCATGGAAACTGCAGCGTTTCTCTGCTTGCTTCAGCTTAGCTGTTGCAACAGGAGACCAGCGGTGCTGCCGGGCTTAGCTTATTGCCATTGTACCGTCTATAGAAAGAAAGATATGGGGTGCACAAATCCTTCTTAAATCCCCAATCTCAGAGTGTAAAACTCCACTAAATCAGCGTAAAACTGCGCTGACACCAAGAGGAGACTGAGCATGTCTCTGAGGTGAGCTGTCAGCCACCGAGACTTCTGCAGAAAAAGCCCGTCCTGAAAGCTCTGCAGGCATGCAGTGTTCACAAGAGTCAGTAGTGGATGGCTAAGCATCCCGAGGAAAGCAACTCTTTCTAGAAAGCTCCAAAGTGATCTTATTCTCTTCATTTTTGACAGGTTATACGCAAACCAACGTTGGAGAAGCACTGGCTGCTGTGCACGGCTCTGAATTCAGCCAAACTACCATTTGCCGGTTTGAAAACTTGCAGCTGAGTTTCAAGAACGCATGCAAACTGAAATCGATCCTGTCCAAGTGGCTGGAGGAAGCAGAACAAGTTGGAGGTAGAGAACCAAAATCCTCTAAATATATTGATTTGCATTGAAACCAAAATCCCATATGTATGTTGAAGGACTAGTACGTGTCTTCCATAGACTAAAGTTTTTGTTTTACCGGCTTTAAACACTAAGGTGTTCTTGTATTAAATGTTGTTTATCTTTTTTTGGGGTGAGCAAGGAGGGGCAAAATTAAATGGCACAGGAGAGCAGAAATATCACTTGGCCTACTGGAAGTAATTTCTTTCTGTGCCATCCCAGCAAACTAGCTCCACTCCGGCAGCACTGGGCAGAGCTGTCACCAGGATCTGCAGGGCAGCCCATTCAGCAGCCAGCAGGGATTCTTCACTGGCAAAGAACTCTCCCTTCTTACCTCTGGCATATGAAACGTGGCCGTGGGGGAAAGGATTTGAGTTCAGCTGAGGCAGTGGTCTTAAAACCCTGAGGAAGAATCCATGGCATAGAGGTTTTTGATGCAACTTTTTTTGCTGCTAGAGGATTCCCTTCCTTTTGCCCAGTTACTTTCCAGTTACAGGAAGAGTCATGGGGTGCACTGGGCAGAGTGTACTTCAGGACAGGTTGGTTGATGTAGAGGACGTGGGTTGCCTTAAAGAACAGCCTGTTCAGCTGGGTGAATTGCGATGCTGAGAAGCAGCACGCCTGGAGGTGGCAAAACGGGGACTACCACTGTGCAGTACTCACCTAGCACGGGAAGAAAGAGAAGATGATCTTAACGATACTTTTTGGATTCGCCATTGTATTCAACAGCAGGGAATGTTGTTCAATAGCTCCTCCTGCCACACGCTTCAGTTTCCTTTGAACCAAATTGTGGAAAGCTTCCTTCCCCTGTAACTGTGCTAGAAACCAGAGGTTTTCCGAATGTGGGCGGCGCATTGTGAGCATCGCTTGTGCGAGGGTGTTGTCGTGGGCAGCAGCTGCTGAGCGCCGGGCAGCCTTACAGGCTTGAGATGCAGGGCAGGATCATGCAGGCAGGCAGCGGCCCCTGAGAAGTCAAGGGGGCAGGAAAATAAATGGGGTTGTGGGCCAGAGGCTGTATTTTTAAGGAAAGAGGATGAGGTTACCAAAGGGGTATGGAAATGGGCTCTGTCTCCCCAGACTGTGCCCTGCAGGGCAGGAGGGACCAGGTGTGTCAAAGAAGGAGGCTGAAGTCCGGCTCCACACGTACACTGACACAGAACCGCTGCAGTTTGCAGCTTTACTAGCAGCACGCTGGTTTTGCTTACTACTGTGTGTAGCTGGAGGTAAATAAAATGACCAACCATCTTAAAAAAAGGGGTGCCCCTATGCGTGGTGGTGTTCTCATGGAGCGGCGTCATCTGTTATGGTTCTTCTGTCTTCAAAGATAAGGACTTTATTCTGGAGATGATGGTGCTTGTTTTCTATTTACTGTGCAAAGTAACTGCCAGGTTTTCTTTTGTTTTTAATACAGCTTTATACAATGAAAAAGTTGGAGTGAACGAGAGGAAGAGGAAGCGCAGAACCACCATAAGGTAATAAATACTTAGGGCGTTACACAGTAGAAACCAATTTGGCTAAGATGCTTCTTTTTCTTGAGTTCAGAATCAAAGTGTTACTTTCTATTAATGAATGAATATTAGTTCTATTAATGAAGCTAGTGTTTGAAAATGTTTCACTGTTTTGAAACATTCCAGTTAAAAATAACAGCCTAACCCTCCAAACCCTCAATTTGCTACAAATATACTACTTTTCCCAATTAAAAACCTTTTTTTCAACATATGACAATGCATTTTAATATGAAAAAATATTTTATTTCAATTCTGCCCAAATTTTATGGTATCTATATAGTAAATAAGGTATCAGAGCACCCTGGTTTTCATTTTGGAGGGTTCTACATTATACCAAAATAAATTGCATTATTTTGTCAGAGAATTGAGGTCTGGGAAGTTTGAAAGCAAGATTTTACATGTAATATTGCAACTCTGTCCCTGTCCTCTGTCACTGGATTCTTTGGAGTTCTCAAAGAAACACTTTAATGAGCTAAAGGGGGAAAAAAAGCAGTTGTTCTGGGAACCTCCTTCTGTGTCTCACATCTCTGGTGGCCAACATCTACCATCCATCTAGCCTCAACTCCATATGCAAATCAAGTAGACTGGTAAATCATATTACAAAAACAATTACCAAATAGGCAAAATGAGAAATAGGGTATTTTCTTCTCCTTTAGATATTCCAGACTTGTATAACCTTTGGTGAAGAATTCACTCAGTGGGGCTCCAAGGAGCTGTAGTATTCTACAGAAAGGGAAACTGACTGCCTCTGGGCACACCTCTGGTGCTGTCAGGCCCTACTACCCATTACAATGAAGTGCCTGTTCTTTGAACAGAGATCATTCCTGATGCGCAGTGTCACCTTCTGGAGATGTAGGCTGCTCTACGGTCCCACAGCCACAACATGTACCTTCTCTCGCATTCAGCTTGAGACTCGTTTTTTGAGTCATAGGATAGTTCGGGCTGGAAGGCATCTTTTAGAGGTCATCTAGTCCAACCCCGCTGCAGTGAGCAGGGACATCTTCAACTAGATCAGGTTGCTCAGAGCCCCATCCAACTTGACCTTGAATGTTTCCACGGATAAGGACACCTAGCACCTCCCTGGGCCACCTGTTCCAGTGTTTCACTACCCTCTGTGTAAAAAAAATTCTTCCTTATGTCTAATCTAAATCCACCCTCTTTTAGTTTAAAACCATTACTCCTTTTCCTATTGCGACAGGCCCAACTAAGGGTTAGTCTCCATCTTTCTTATAAGGCCCCTTTAAGTATTGAGAGGCTGCAATAAGGTCTCCCCCAGAACCTTCTCATTTCCAGGCTGAACAATCCCAGCTCTCTCAGCATTTCTTCATAGGAGAGGTGTTCCAGCCCTCTATTTTTGTGCTCCTCCTCTGGACCCGCTCCAACAGGTCTGCGTCTTTTCTGTGCTGAGAACTCCAGAGCTGGATGCAGCACTCCAGGTGGGGTCTCACCAGAGCAGGTAGAGGGGCAGAATCACCTCCCTCGACCTGCTGGCCACGCTTTTTTTTATGCAGCCCAGGATATGATTGGCTTTCTGGGCTGTGAGTGCACATTGCTGGGTCACGTCCAGCTTTTCATCCACCAGCACCTCCAAGTTCTTCTCTGCAGGGCTGCTCTCAATCCCTTCATGCCCCAGCCTGTATGGATACCAGGGGTTGCCCCGACACAAGTGCAGAACCTTGTATTTGGCCTTGTTGAACTTCATGAGGTTCACATGGGCCCACTTCTTGAGCTTGTGCTGGTCCCTCTGGATGGCATCCCTTCCCTCAGGCGTGTCAACCACACCACCCAGCTTGGTGTTGCCTGCAAATCTGTTGAGGGTGCACTTGGCCCCACTATGTCATTTATGAAGATATTTAACAGTACTGGTCCCATTACGGACCCCTGAGGGGCACCTCATCACAATCTCCATCTGGACAGTGAGCCACTGACCACTACCCTCCACATGCAACCATCCAACCAATTCTTCATCGCCTGAACAGTCTTCCCTCAGATCCGTATCTCTCCAATTTAGAGAGAGGGATGTTGTGGGAGACTGTGTCAAAGGCCTTACAGCAGTCCAGATAGATGACATCCGTAGCTCTTCCCTTGTCCACTGATGTAGTCAGTCCATCATAGAAGGTCACTAGGTTTGTCAGAGAGGACTTGCCCTTGGTGAAGCCATGCTGGCTGTCTCAAATCACCTCTCTGTCCTCCATGTGCTTTAGCACAGCTTCTAGGAAGATCTGTTCCATGATCTTCCCAGCTACAGAGGTGAGGCTGACAGGTCAGTAATTCCCAGGGTCCTTCTTTCTACCCTTCTTAAAAACGGGTGCAGTGTTTCCCACTTTCCAGTCACCAGGGACTTCACCTGACTGCCATGACTTTTCAAATATCATGGAGACTGGCTTGGCACCTACACCGGCCAGTTCCCTCAGGACTCTGGGATGCATTTTGTCAGTCATATTGCCTTTGATATACGGAATAAAACTAAGATGTGATTTCTCTCCGACTTTTGAATTCATATTCCTCTGAGGGAATGTTTCTCAGTTAGGAGTGAATTTGGGACGGGAGATGCTTCATAAGTCATGTGCTCATCACAGCACCTCACAAGGGATGAAGCTTTACTCTTGGGACACCAGTTTCTTTTCTCAGCTTCTCTACAAGCCCAGTAAGGACACGAGTGGCAGTGCCACAACCTTGCCCGGTTCATGCAGTATGGCCTGCATGGGAGCTGTGAGCATCCCTGTCCTAGGTGGTTTTCCCCCTCATCAGAGGAACACACTGAAGGCTGCTCATTTAACATTGTGGGGTTTGGTGGTGTTAGTTAACAGCTATTGTGAAAATCAGGCCCCATACTAAGCATTTTGAAATTATTCCTGCTTTTACATCTAACCCCACTGCACTGGGAGTATCGAATACGGCAGGTTGTTAAGGGCACAGATAACTGAGGCAGAGTTCAGGACCAAATCCCATATAGTAAGGAAATATTAATTGTTCCTTTGAGGGCATATAGGATCTCAGTTTGAAGACCTGAAACTAGTCAGGGAGATGGACTTTATCTGAACCACAGCCTTGCTCTTAGCCACTCTTAATGGATGTTTGAAGGCAAACTAGGGGTAAAACAAAAGCCCCACAAACTAAATTAGGTTAATCACACGCTGAGCAAAAACAACTTAATTTGAATTTGTGGAAGCTACTTAGTTTTATGCTTTGATTAAAGCCTAAGAAGCCGTTAGTCAAAAATAATGATGTTTCTATACTTCTGTGTGTGTGGAACACTATGCAATTAATTAGGTCGTTTGGGTAACATTAGTAAATATTGCAAAACTGACTTGTAAATGAAAGCCCAACAACATGTTGCAGATGAAATAATGAACTAGAAGTCCAGCAGATACTTTGTATATGTCTGTAACAGAAACACCTGCAGCTCGTTTCCAGACTAATGCATGAAGTGCCCTCTTGTGTCCGAAGAAATCAGAGCCACTGCCGAAGCTGCCCTGGGTGCGTCCTGGTGGCACACAAGCATGTCACAGACACTCCGTGTTTTCTGAGAATCCGTAACACAAACGGGAAGCAAATCCTATCTGACAATAAGAAAAGATAATAGTCGTAGCTTGTTTTGATTGTTGAGCCACTCAAATTTGGTCACTGCTGGCTGAGGAATGTATTTAAGCAGACTAGAAAATGTGATGGCTGCTAAACCAGCTTGCCCTGATCTGTGGTTTCTAGAAATACTCTAGTGCCCTCTCTATGACAAAATGAGATGCAGAACTTGGTGCAACATACACCACTTCCCATACGGTAAGTGATGGAGCTCTTCCCCTTTGTAAACTCAAATGGTTTGATACAACCAGGTAACCCCACCGACGTGTGTTTGCTGAACACCTACGACACTGCTGTGGCTTTTGCAGAACGGGTGCTCAGGCTTGTTCGAGTTCCTGCGATCCCATTCATGTCTGGTTAGTAGCTGTATCTCCTAAAGAACATCACGAAGCATAAATATTTCATGATTACCACTGAAACTACATCGAATTCAACTACAATCGAATTGCCTTTAAATTACTCTGTGCTGAAATTCCGTATGATGTCATTCTGTTCATGTCAGCAAAGAACTAGGGTGTGCTTCAAGCTCGGTGGGTTTCCTTTACGTAGAAAAAAAGGGGGGAAAACCAAGTCCCTACCTTCAGTGCTGCTACCTGACCCTTATCCTGTACTAGTGGTGAAAGCCTGAATGTGACAGAAAAGTTTTTAAAGGTGAAATTTTATCCCTTTATCCAGTATCGCTGCCAAAGAAGCCCTAGAGAGGCACTTTGGAGAACAAAGTAAGCCTTCTTCTCAGGAAATTATGAGGATGGCTGAGGGGCTCAATCTTGAGAAAGAAGTTGTGCGAGTTTGGTTTTGCAACAGAAGACAAAGGGAAAAAAGAGTGAAGACAAGTTTACATCAGAACACCTTTAGTTCTATTATCAAGGAGCATCATGAATGCCGGTAAAGCTTTTCCAAGTATAATGTGGATTTATGTTTGCTTTTTGTAAATACTGTAAATACTATGTTGGATCTTAACAAAAAAAAAAAAAAAAAAAAAAATCAGTCTCCCACTTGTTTCTCTTACAAGTTAGCCAGCTTCAGATGTAGTATGTTGTGAAAGACTTGATTTTAATGTAAAAGACTGGAAACAAATTAAATGCTACTGCATATATTTGGAGTTGGGTGCCTCTGTTTAGCTGCAAGGAACCTATTATGCATTATTCAACTGAAAATGCTTTCAAAGTTGCACAAATAATAGCGGTTTCCCTGTGCTCTGCCTTTCTTGCATCTTGGGTACATTTAATGATCAATGGAGAACCCCATGTAGGTACCATAAAGCATCGGGAAACAAAGCCTTTGCATTGTATGTGAAGAAAGGGTACAAAGCTTGGTATCAGTAGCTATATATATATTTTTTTTTTGCCTCTGCACAACCTTTACACACATGCCCCCACCCACCGCTGTGTTAACCTTTGCGAGATTGTAAACCGTTAGGTACAGGGTGGGCTCCCATCTCCGGTGGTGAACACTGAGCGTCAGTGAGAAATAGAAGTTCGAAGAAGAGAAGGTGAATAAGCGACCGTAAACAAGCAGTGGTGACGCTGCTGAGTATCTAGTTGTGGCTGAGGATGGGGATATAGCCACGGGATCTTGGGGGACTGCCACTGGGTCTGAGAGGAACGCTAGCTGAAGACCTGCTTTTCCAAAGAACGGCTCAAACTCGGCTACCCACTCACAACAGCTGTACACCTCTGAGCAAACCATTTCAGGTAAATTCCTTGTTTAAGTTCAGGACAAAGCCAAGAGAAATGTGCCATTATTGCTGTTGTTATTTACAGTAGAGTAAGCTTACCAGTATGGAGGGTTGACACTGTTCCTACTCGGTGCTATGTCTCAGTGTACCATTTTACTGCCTTAAATCAGTGCCAGGTAGAAGTGATGGGGTTCTATGCTTGTTATCAAAGGTAATTCTTGCTAAATTATTATATGCCTTAAAGTTTAATTTGGATAGGCTTAGCTATAAAAATTGGGATACAATTTACCCTTAAGACTTTGTGACCTGAGAGGAAAAAACTAGAGAATTATCAGGGTTTTTATTACTTTGGGCTTTCTCTGTATTGTATTTTTTTTCTGATTAAATCCATGTGTGGACATACTTCTACCAGAGATAGCGTGTTAAGCTATAAACAGAAGGCCTTTGCACTCTGAAATAAGCATTCATACAATTTATTGCACTGCACGTTTCCACTCTCTTACGCCCCACTAATTGAAAATAATCCCTTATTTGTCATCCTCTAGCCTAGAAAGATAATTGGGGGGAAAAAAAACTCTGTGCCAAAGCTCCACCTATTAGAAAGACAGGCACTGAAAAAAAGGAATTAATGACTGTAGTACTCACCAGGGATAGATTACCCAGCCATCTCATCAGCCCTGCTCATTGTTATTAGAATAGTCCATTACCATATATGCATTTTTAACTGTTTTCCCAGGACTGAAATTAAGTGAGTATATGCAAGTAGTACTGGCCAGATACCTTTTATTTTTCCATAAAACAGACCTGATGATTTAGAAAATGTCTAGATAATAGGCCCACAGAAAGCGAAAGGAGTTTAATGTTCAAGACCACTTAGAAGCAGTGTGTACAAGTTAAGCACTCTCTCTCCAGTGCACGTTAAATTATCTCTGATACCTATTACAGTCACCATAGGCATATTCAGCTATGGAAATCAGCCTCCTGGATTTCAGAAAAATACATTTTTATGGATGAACACATTGCTATAACCCCGCAATTTAGAAGAAAACTTTAATTTAATAACTCAAAGGGGAGAGATTGTACTATCTACTCTCTTCAGGCTGTTCCCATCAGTAGCATAGCTCACCCACCACAGAGAAAGACCAAGCTGTAGCCTTTACCCACCACGTGTTGACAGACCATGAACTTTCCAAAAGGATGAAAGATAAATACAGTTGAGATTAGCACTCAGTGAGGGTGGTGGCAGCATTTATGTACCTTTCACGTCATATGATCTAATGTTATGTATGTCAAAACTACTAACTGATATATATAAATTTTATTTATATTCTAAATTATTTTCTAAATTATAAAATGCTTCCTAGAAATGCTATAAGCCTGTACTTTTCAACTCCCCCATCCAATAAAGTATTCTCATACATCTGGTATTACAGGCAATGGTTTGCAGTTCTGTTTTGGTAACACTTCACTTTTTTTAGTTGTGTATCATGCTGATGCAGTTACTCGTTTTAGCATGCTGTAACAGCTAATTCAACAGCAGACTTACCGTAATGTTATGATTTCTAGTCTTATAAAAAGTCTCACAAATGAAGGGTAATTGCAGAAGTAAAGCAAAATAGAATGAAAGGTGACACATAATGCCATTTTCTTGCAAAAGAATGACAAAAGGGTAAGTGGAAGAAGCAGCCACCATTTAAACACACCTAGCTGTTGCCACAGAAATACAAACAAATTAGAGCAGAATTGTTGAAAGAAAAAAAGCTAGATGATATCAATTTAATGTGCTGCAGCTGCAGCCATTAGATTTAGAGAAAGTGGCAATTCATTTTTTTTCTGTACGAACAACTTACTGGGTAATTGCCATCAATCACTCTTGACTGGGGAAAAACCCCTAAATAAGACTTCTGGAGGGGTAGCTTTATAAACCTGCAAGAAAGAGTTTAGTTGGCATTTGACTAACATGGGCTGCACTGTGTTTCTTTGAGATGTTTGTGGTTTTTCTTTTTCTTGCTCTTTTCCCATAGTAACTTTAGGCAGGGTGTTAAAACTAGAACAGAGGACAAACCAGGATGTTAAAACAATATACTAATCTGTGGTTCACCTGCCCGCAAAGCACTGTGTAGCATTCTGTCCTCCTCATCAGAAATGTACAACAGACCTAGAAAAGGCCCCTATACAGGCAAAGCTGATGAGCAAAGATGAATAACTGTTTAAGCTGCTGTCTCTCTTCTAGATTTAATGCGTGTGCATTGAATGCTATAGAGGTCTACTGAATTAGGAGCTCCATTGAAAGGCTGGATGGCAGCAGGCTGTTCACTATCTTGCCTAATATAAGAACTAGGAGTAAACATGTGAAACTCAGAAGAGGCTTAAGAAAAAAACAAGTGTTGGCTCTTAATGTGGTGGAGGAAAAAAAGGTATCTGTGGAACTCCCCTACTAAAAAATGTGGGTGCCAAAAGTTTATTTATGTGGACAAGTTCACAGGTGAGAAATCCACTCAAAGCTGTTGTATATAGAGGAACTTACATAGGGCTCTGGAAGTGCTCTAAATTGAAAATAGTTAGAGATTGGAAGAACATTAGGGGACCAAACGCCATCTACGTTTCTCTTGTTTTCTCTTACTTTCCTGCGTACTGCTTATGGGCACTTGTGGAGTAGGATTCTGGGCAAGACTGACCTCAGTCTGCCCCAGCAGAGCCACTCTTAGGTGCATGCACAATTGCATTGTTATTGGATGGAGGATTTGCACATTCAGTTGCCATTAAGGTGTCAGCGTGGATAAAGGAGTTTAAGGATTGAGTGGAAGGTTTGTTTGAGTCTGTTAAAAGTGATTTAAAAGGAATTTGTTTCTAAGTAGGGTAAGCAATTTTGTTGTAGACAGCAACAACATACTAACTAAAACTGAAATAAATATGAGTAAGCCTACAAACCTACAACACTTTTTGCTCTGCTACTGAAAGACTTTTTAATACAGATCAGAGCTCAGGACTTAACTGTTAACAGAAACACTGGATAGATACTGACAGTAGCCCTGGTTCAGCGGTCTTACTGATACCAAAAAGCAATGCCTTTATTTCTGTTTGTCAAAGACCCCATAGAAGAAAGAACTCATAATAGAATTATGCCCAATTTTGACAGTCGTTAAAAGGATAAAGCACACATTTCATTCAGAAAGGACGTAAGCCTAGGTGTTCAACCAAAATACAATCAATAACAGTGTATACCTACCTGATTTCAGATTATGGTTTCTCCTTCAATGCCTAAGAGCAGTACTTGGGCACCTAGTTACAGACAGAAGGGAATGCAAACTTGATCAACATTGAATTTAAGTCAAAGGCCCACAGGCAGCTACAAGTATTATGCTAAAATTTATCAGAGCTAACAGAAGTCCAAAGAAAGCCCACTAAGAGACAGATGTGTAATCCTACAGAGGACAAAGTCACTGCAGAATAAAAAGCCTTTTATTAGACTTTTACAAAATAAGTTGTAAAAAGAAAATTCACCTCATATGGGATATAAGCAATATATAAACTTACACATTCCTACACACTACTTCACAGATTCATAGTTTGTCCATTACTTCCTTCAAAGAGAAAGAACACCTGTGTTTCTATGTCAAAAAACAGATGAAGGCTCACCTATGTTTCCTCTTGCTCTGCTGACTTCAATCCTAAAAAGCAGATGGTGCAACAACAGTAGATTCATAGAGGTTATGGTTTCCTGCTACACTTTCTCTAGCAGCAAAGTCTCTTTATCAACTTCGTGTCGTCCTGATCCCCGCCCCTGGCCAGTTATACTGGTTTCACTCTTGGGAGACATTTTTTTTTTTCTCTTTTTAAAGCAAATATGATTTTGTTGTTTCTGTTCAAGGAACAGCCCCACTAAATCAAAACAACTGAGGGGCGAATAATCTCTAGCAGAGTAAGGGCTGAGGAACTTCACACCATCTGGGACACCATAATGGGGAACTGCATTCTCAGATTTTGCCATCTCTTTAAAATATCAACAGTTCGTATTTCATTAGCCCAATACCTTCCACTTAACGCTAGAATCATGCTGATGCAGTTCAGAAATCACAGAAAAACCTTCACAGAACCAGAACACTTTTATTATAGTGTTTAGAGAAGTAATTACAATGTATCATCCAAAATTGTTCTCAAAACTAAAATTTGGATTTAGCTTATCAATGTGATCAATTGCATCTTAGTAAACAATACAATTATGCACAGTTATCTTCCATTAAGAAATACTGTAAAATATATACAAATGTTGTTTCAGACAAATGTCCTTTTTGCAAGTGCGCAAGTTGCATTTCTGAACAAGTGCGTTTCTGAACTTCAGCGCTGAGTCCCATCAAGTGTATACAGAGGTCTCACCATAGTGTTTTGTGAAACCATCACAATTACAGGTTTACTCACCTTTCAAAGACTCATTCTGAAAAAAAAAATAATCACAAAGGTACAAGATTTATATACATAAAGGCACAGCAATTCTGTTGAAAACAGCTATGTTACAGTACAATAGAGTTCAATTGGTGCCTTTCATGCAACAAAGTTCGCTAACAAATTTAAATCCTCTTCCCATAAAATTAACTGCACAAGGACTGTATCCTTCCCTTTCAGTAAAAAGAATAACCAGCTATTATTTAATCAACTCGGAGTAACTACAGGAACTTGAAAAAAATACATAAAATACCTTTTCTTTCTGCCTAAACTTGCTCAACTTTCAAGGCTATTTCTCATCAAAAGAAAAAATAGTTTCCAACTAAGAGCAAAGGTGAAGTTTCATTTGTGCTAAGATGAAAGACTAAGCATTTTTCTATAGCTATAGTTTTATAAAAAATTATATATATTATATAGATGCTGTCCTAGGAGGCATCACCACCAGCCACAGAATAGCCAATGCTAAAGATAGATCAGGAACCAAGATAGAAGAAAACTTTGAGTTCAGAGGACAGATTCAGATCAGGTATAAGTGAATTTATCATTAGAGCTATATCCCTGGTTGGGCCTGTGCTCAAAAAGGCTCCATGCAATGGACACTCCAACTGTACTTTTCCCTGTACATTCATTCAGAAATATTCTCCCCTTCTCCTTACCCTAGTACCAACTTCAAGTTGTCATTTCTGAAGCTTCAGAGTTTTCCTAGACATTAATTGCATTGAAAGAGTATTTGCACTTTTTACAGCTGTCTGCAGTTGAGTAATTAGAAGGCAGACTGTATATTGCCATCAAGCTAATCAACTCCCAAAGCTTTGAGCTGTCGTTCAATCTCTTCATCTGATATGGTAGCAGCTTTTGACGTTGACGCAGATGGTAAGCCTCTGGCAGCTGACGGAGCTTTGGCCATCTAAAAGAAGACAGGAAGTTTTCTTCAGTCAAAATAATACGTGTTATGACAAGCTGACTTCTAGAATAAGACTGTAACATAAAGGCTGCTAAAATAAACTATTTCAAAAAAGGGAATGAAGGGGAAGAGCACATGAACTGGGTAAAAATAGCCATACCTTTCCAGAGATTTCAATTCCTATCTCATCAAGCACTTGGTTAACAATATCTTGACTTTCCTCCTCTTCATCAGAAGCATCAAAAATGTCATCCAGAGTATCATTAACTTAGAAGAAAGAAAAAAAAAAAAAATCCACACTGCATTAAGCAAAAGGTTTACTAAAATAACCTAGTACCATCTTTCTACCCTCCCAGAATGTAGCAGTGATAGCACTGCGTAAGATACCAACAGAAAGCACCTGTATATTGGGGAGGCTTTCTTACCTCTGCCTTGCAAATCCTGTGAGCACAGCTAAAGCAACAACAGGGTAAGGCATGACTGCTTTTATAAAAATGCTTAGTTTCACCAAAATAGTTCAGTCGCTCAATCTCCCCCCCTACTAGATTTTAACATTTCTTAAAAACATCATCCACAGTTCCATAAAAACCCCCTTCCTCTCTTTCCTCCAAGTTGTGAAATTGTCAACTACTCAACTAATTTCTGAATTGCAACAATACAGTTCTGCGCAGCTGAGGTGTTCACATATTGCTCAACAATATCGTTTTGAGTCTGCGCTACTTACTATGGCCAACACAGTGGCAGGGATTAGAACAGGAAGGAGACTGTGCTAGTAATACCAGGAAGTTCGGTATTACATAGTTGACAGTGGACAGATGTAATTGGGAACAAGAAACTTGCCACCCCCAAGAAGTTTCTGGCTTAAACTAAAAAAAAGGAGACAAAACCATCCCATAACACCATGTATGTAAAGTTGAGAATATCAGTAAAATCTAAATTAAGTGTCCAGTCCCAGAATAAAAAGCACATGCAGAACTATTAGCTACAGGAAGGGCAAATTTTCAAGCCCCCCTACCAGTTATGCCAACAAGGGTTTGAACTGGTCTCAAACCCTCTTCCCTTCTAGTATGTTCTTTCTAGAAGCATGATGGGTGTTTTGCATGAAGATGAGAAGGAATGGGTTCTAGATTTAATATCTGGAGCTACTAAAAGGCTCAGCCTCCCTTCTCAGACATGCATTGTTTTCTTTGCTCTTCATTTTTGCTGTCAATCTCATTAATTGTGGAAATAAAACTTCAAGCATCAGTATTTCTAGACTGGTTCTACCCTTCCAAGAGCACTGTGGGCTGCAGCTAGCTGTTCCCTGCAGTGCAGAACTTACTCATTTCTTCAGTCATTTCCATCTTCATGTTCTCCTTCTGGAAATTCTGCATAGTTTGTAGCGTCTTCTGTGGATCCATTTTCTTATTGACTGCTTGCATTGTCTATTAACATTGGGGTGAAAAAAAAACCTTAATCATACAATGGGACATTAGTAAATGCCAATATATACATTAAGAAGGAATAAGACTTTTCTAATTAAAAAAAGCCCTTCAGTCCAAATTTCACTTTCCTTGTCTCTTTACATCCCATGAGAACTGTAGATGCACAACAGACCAATAGTAGAGTGTGCAGCTAGTAAGAAATATTGCTATCTACTACCCCAATACACATGCTTTTAAAAGTATCCATCTTTTTTGCACCACAACACTTCTCCTGGCCTTGTACTAGGAAAAATCTGCCTGACCTAAATGAAAAGAATGGAACAACACTTCCTAACTTGCAGGCTATACACTTCAAAGAGGTAAATGGTTGCAGGTCTTTTATTCAGTAAGGAACACTTATTTGAACCACCACTAGAGGACAGGCATTAAATTGCAATTGTTTCTTTACGTTATAATTTAACGAAGAAACTTTTCTCTGAAAAGCAAATATCTGAGTGTTCAGGAAGTACGTATTAGCTTCGAGTGAACTCTTGTAACGGGTAGAGACCTTTCTATGACAGTGTAATAAAGTTAATCTGTTTTACCACAAGTATGCAGCACTGCATTTGCAGGCAACTGGTATTTAATGCTTTCTTCTTTCCTAAGAAGCAAGCTACTGTATCTCTCATGGGACATCAAAATCTAAATGTAGACATGAGCAACTCAAACATAACGTTTAACCATCTTTGAGAAGATAAAACGTTGGTTAATTAAAAGGGATGCTATCAAGCTACTACAGCCGCTATTTGCTTTGTAGAAGCTCTTCTGCCTTCACGTCTGAGTTTGTTTAAAGTGACAACGTATGATGTTTCTAATGTTACTTGAATTTCAAAGACTGTGTTCATAGTCACATTATCTGAATTTTAAAAGTTGTTCGGGACTTAAGAGGGTGATGATTTTTTAGCATCCTTTTACAAGAGTTACAGATGGAGATAAACAATATTTGCATGAAACACACACAGAGTTTATATATCTTTAGAATATAAGGGTCAGATGCATGATTAAAAGAAACAGGTAACTATTAACTGGATTTTACTATGTCCAAAATTAGTGCCATACATGCTAAAAAAGTATATAGAAAATACTTGGAAAGCTTCGCATTCATGTATTTGTCTTGCTCGTTGAAGCAACTGATTCCACATGTTTTTCACTGGTGGTTGTACGAGATCAAGAGTAGTTTATAAGCTTTGAAATGAACAACAGAATACTTTTCTTTTTTAAGCATCCCATGCTGATAAAGCAAAATACTCACTTTAAAAGTGACCAAAAGAATTTAACTTCTTCCTCCCCAATAATGTTACACAAACTAGTCCACAGAAGTAACTGCCGTGTTTCAAAAATCATCACTTTTCTGGATGCTAGTTAATTTATTTGTTTATATATTTTTGGTTTTTCTACTCAACCTTCATAATTAGTCTAGTGACACTTTGGTTTTGAGAAATTTAATCCAAGACATCTCATAGATAAAAATAAGTCAACCATGTAATAATTAAAAAGCAAGACCAACTTGCTCACATGTAACACTGCTGTAGGAATACCAAGTAAGCTGTTTAACTTGATCGGCTGTAGAGTCAGACAAGCCCCCCCTTTGTGGGTTAGTCATGGAGGATGGGAAGTTTGCTACAGAGCCACAACTTTTTGTCACTGAACAGCTGGTATCTGCCAACATACTGCTTCTGAAAGATATCCGACAGCAAAGCCTTAGCAGTCACTACTTTCTGCACCAAGCTGTGTTGCATTACTGTGTTTAACTGGCACGTAATTTGGACTGTGATAAAAGCACAACTTGTCTACAACGATGCATGCTAATTCTGTTTCCTACACCTCAAGCTGAACAATCCTCCTTGCCAAAAGCAAACTCCCTATTTACCAATTCAGGCAAATAGGGGAAAGTTCACAACCAATTTGGGTAACTGAGGTTTTTCAGATTCTTTTGTGAGATGATTTTTGTCAGAAAACTTAATGCAATACTGTTTTGCTTAGAGCACAGAGAGTGAGAATGACAGGGAACTCAGATTAGATTTCCTTAGGAACTTAAGATCCAAAGCAATAACCTACTTTTTGCACAAGCCATAAAGCTACTGTGACACACTGCCTTGATTTTTAGATGAAGCATGCCCTACTTTTTCCCAGTAAAAACTGCTTATGACAAGATATACAGGCAAGGCAATGTAGAGGCATGGTTTGGGGTTTTTTCTGTACAGAGTTCTTCCACTGGCATTTGACAGACGTCTAGCCCAAGAAAACATGCCTATGTGCTAACTGGCTGGATTGACTAGATAAAAATTTCATAATATGAATCAAATTACATTTCCCTACTGTATCCTCAACACCATTTGAGGCATTAATCAGTAAGTTTTATCTCTTCAATTATCTTATACAAAATAACACAACTTAACTTTTGCAACCATATTCTGCATTTTAATGTAAAAGAATGTCTTGTAATGTCTTACTTTTGCTGTAGTTGACATAGCTCCTGCCATCTTCATCTGAGAGTTCATCACCTTTGTTTGAGTCGACATAGAAGTGACTTTAGAGCTGACAGCGTATGTTCGATTTTTCTGCTTCCGCAGTTGCACAAGTTGTTTTGCTAGCACTTTACAGGCTTCTTTGTTACCAGTCTTAGCCATTTTCTTTATTTCCAGTTCCTGTTAAAAAGGTGTAAGATTAATTCTATAGAATTTTCATTCAAACAAAGGCTATAATTATGCCTTTACACTAATAATGAAATTCCAAAAGTTAAATATCCTCTTTTTTTTTTTTTAAAGACATTTAAAGTTACATAAATAGTCTCCCTTGCTTTTCTGCCAAGGCTATTTAGTAGAATAAATGCAATGCTGCTATGACTTGACCAGAAGAAAAAAACAAAAGAAAACTGAATTATAGCATGGTAGCACACAGCGTCCCAAAAGACTTCAACTTCTGCATAACTTCATATTCACTTACACATACACATACAATTCCGTATCTGGATAGGGAATAACACTTAACACCACCACCACCCCACCCCACCCCAAATGAAGAAATTGTGACAGCCAGGCAACTATTACTGCCATGACTCTAATCATCTTTGATTTCTTGCATTCACGGGCAATCAAGCCACATCGCCCATGGAAGAAACAGAGCGTTCATAGCTTCTTTTTAACACTTTTTCAGCCTTGAAAGAATCTCACAACCTTTTGGGGGAAGAAGTAGGTAAAGTTAGATGAGCAATAATTATAGGCTGTTTGCCCACATAATTTAGCTGAACTTAAAACATAATAAAAGTAGTATAATTTGTATACAATAACATGTGCTTAAACCTTCAGACAGACACTTCTGGCTTACAAAAAACCCCCTAATGTACCAATTCAAGGAGAAATAGCAAGTTATTTAGCAAAGAGGTACCAGAAAAAAGTTTGGCACAAATAATCTTGTCAGCTGGGATTTTTCAAAGTATGCTTTCTGATTTGTGACTTGGTAACACAAACTTTTCAACTAATTTTTCCTTTTCAGCCTTTTTGAGGGGAGCTTGCCATAGTATCTCAGTTCTTTGTATATGTCCAATTGTATATTTTGATTGTTATCATTAAGTAAAAGCAACCTTTAAAGACCAGCTTTCTCTTATGATTCTTCTGGAGAACATGCCTGCTACAGGAATACAGTTGCTTTACTTTCTGTGCACTGGTAGTCCAGAGAACTGTACTTATAAGAAGATATGTTGCTCTGAAAAGGTAAATACTTATAGCCAGGATATGCAAAACAGTCATGTTTAAAGGCAAGTTTAAACTGACCCACTGCATTAGCTTTACTACTAGGGAAGTATGGTTAAGTTTACTACAGAGATGGCACTGGCACAAGATCTTCTCTGTAAACCCATGATTTCTGAAAGGCTGTGTCATACATGCTATTTTTAATCCAAGAAGGTACAGATCAGCAGAAAAGGAGCATGAGACTGTTCAAACATTAGAGGCCTGAAACACATGTAAAACTGTCCTCTTTGTAAGTAGCTCACAGAGGACACAAAACCAAATTTCTATAGCATGCCCAGAATATTATCTCCTTTTTTTGTACCTCAAGTATTGTGAGGGATAGGAAGGATTAGTCTGCACACTACCAAACACCAGTTTTCCCCCTTGTTTTAACAGCAAACATTTGGAAACGGGGATTTTCTCACCGAGATGAAATACCTAAGTAGTGTTTATAACCTGACTTTCAAAGCTATTTACAAACCTACACCAACCACTGCTAAAGTGCTGCAGATAATCCAGCTGCAGAAATCAAACGCTACATATAGATGATTTTATTCTTAAGAAGAATTTGGTAAAGAGCTGCAATACAATATTTGCTTTCGGGAGGGGCAAGATTATTAAAGTCAGTTACGTTCTTCTGGAAAAAAAATTAATCAAAACATAGTCATATGAGGTTACTGAACTGAAACAGAACTGTCTGCATACTTTAAGGAATCTTTATACACAGAATTAATATAACTAGGTTTTCTCATAGTACCTCATAGTTAAGAGGGAAAAAAACCCCCTGACTTTCCAAAGAAAGTACATAACAAAATCTTCTGAGACTGACTGGCAAGCCCTTGGTCGTTTTTCACCTGATCTGACTCTGAAGATTAATATTCATTGTCCATTGATCCTCTCATCTTAACAGCAAATTTTAACTTTTTCAAAGACATATTTCACTACTCCTTTCTTCTTCTCCTCAGAAATCCAACACTTCTGAAACAATTTACTGTAGTAATCAAAACTTCAACCTCAGTATTCATGAAAATTAAGGTTATTTCCAGAGTCAGAATATTTCATTCTGTAAAATGTCTTCTCTGAGTAACCTGTTCTGTCTTACATGTTCAAGGCTTCCAGAACCAATTTCTCTGATCTCTTAGTTTACTATTCACAGCTCTTGGTATTCATGCAACCTGCTGCCATGAAACACCACCTCAATAGCTACTGAAACAGCGGCTGGATTTGCATAGCTTTTCCCACAGTCTGAGCATGTCTTCATGCATCAAACCCCACCATCTGTCACATCCATTTATCCTGTTGTACTGCCACACAGGTGCAGCATCCATTCACTAAATACTTGATAGATCACACACACATAAGTTTTAAATAGATCTTAATTTAGGCAGATAGTTTTACTATTATTAGCTAGTTTTAGAGAAGTTCCGTATGAATGGAAAATAACAACCCATGGGGTGCTCATGATACCCTGTGTTTTATACAATAGCACTGACACTTCTTTTAGGTTTTCCACCAAAAGATCACTGACTTATGACCCTGTTAGAACAAACCTTAGCATTCTCTATCCTTCAGAACGGAAGGGAAAAATGAATGTGGCTATTTTATCTAAACACATTGCTTCAAGCTTTGCTATATTAAAGACCAATATTCACTTTTAGATAGTGAAGTTTTTCTGACTTTTAATAAATGAAAAGTCAAAAAGGGGAAGGCAACTTTTGTAGTGTTTCAGTTATTATACACTGAGTTGTATCTTTAGCACTTTGCAAGTTTTCTGTTATATGGGGTGTGTGCATTTGTTCTTAGAAAGTAAAATAAAGTTCCCTGCTCTACTTACCAGTTGTTTTTCCTGTTTTTCGAGTGCTGCTCTATCTCTGGTTATAGCCCTCTGTGTACCTCTTAACTCTCGATTTTGCTCCTTTATTATATCTGGAAAGAAAACATTTATAGCTGGGAAAAGTTTTCAATACTACATACACATCTTACCTTCTAAGCACCCTGCAGACATGCAGTATGTTTGACAGCCTCCCTTTGTTCAGAATGAATTGTCAGCATTTCAAATATATGAAATATTAGCAAAACACAGTTTTATGTATACAATATGATTAAGTTTCAGCAGCATAGGCCATATACCATAATACAAAGGCTACTTTACCTAGTTATGTTGCACCATAAACATAGCAAGAGCCTTAACCACACAGTAACTTAGGTAACACGCACTTTTCTGCAAGTTCAACCCTAACTCAGCAGTAACACGTTCACTGTCAGCCCACAGCTTTTCAGCCAGTCAGGCCTAAATGCAACAGGTAGATCAGCTGAAGAAACCTTAGACATAGATCTCAAAGCAGTTAAGGAGTTCCCAAGTCCATTAAGACAGCGAAGATACTCCTGGATCCTATTCTTCTCTGTCCTTATGCTGGTTTGACAGAGATTACTCTCCTCCACAAATGTATCACATCTGTGCAGCCCAAATTCAAGTCAGGCTATAAAGCAACAGTGTTTGAACTTTTTCAATTAGCAGATGCTTAAGAATATTAAGATGTAAAAGTGGAGGCCTTCATAGCAAATTCAACTTTCCTGACAACTGACATAGCCAGCAGAAGCTTGAACACTGTCTGTCAGGTGAAACATATCATCCTTCAAAGGCATTTGGTCCACTGTACTATTTTAAAATTATCTACCAGTAACATCCACTTATTAAAGCAAGTATTATTTACAATACAGGCATCAATCGTACTAGCTACAATTAACTTTTGCTAGAATTTACAGCATGTGCTTAGGTGTGATTCACCTGGGCAAAGGTAGGGAGGTCTGCATCTGACCCAGCATCCTCTGACCTTTATACAGGAAAGAAGTTAGTACTTGTAGGAAGAGATTAATCTACTTCTGATGTATGTGTGTACACGACATTAGATAAACTCTGTGTGGGAGTTTAAAAGGAGCACTGTCACATAAACTTTGTTTAGAGCTCGCTCTTCTAATCCACAGAAGTAACATCATCGCAGGGCACCGTTACTGTACCTACAAAGTTTGAAGTACGTGAAAATCAATACAAATAGGCAGAATTACTAACAGAAATAATGGCACGAAGGATTAATTCTAGAAAATGCAGCCACCCTTTTCATTTTTTAAGGCTTGCGACAATTTTTCTACAAACAGAAAGAAGCATTCAAATTCTTCATTTCCACAATCAGAAATACTGTAAAATATCAAATGCTGAAATTATTTCAACCTTAACAGGTTTGAATCAGAAAAAACTCAAACCCTCAGCAGCATTTTAAAGCGGGCATATACACTACTCCCTTCCACCAATTGTTTTTGGCCAAACAAATATATATTCCAAGCAAACTCTGTGAAAGAGAGACCTGTTTTTACAATACTACTACTGCTCCAAGTACTACACAAAAAGCATCTTCAGGACATGTAGACTTTTCAATGGATGATAATGAAGAGCTGAAAGTTGACGTGGAATATAACACTGTGTTCTTCACACTGGCAAAGCAGCAGTCAAAATTATTTGGGAAACAATGCTACAGGCAAGTAATTTTGAAGGTAGACAAATGTCTATTACTTGCTCAGCTGCACTTGCAAAAATGAAAGAAAAAGCTTAATAGCTACACAGAAGACTGTCTTTTCTAACTACAGTAACTATTAAAAAAAATAAATTAAAATCCCTTAGTGTAGAAATCCTGAGAAGTAGGAACTTCGAGATGATAACAAACAAGAACTGTACTTAGGAGTCAGGAGACAACAAGGGTAAGCACGATGCTTGTTTCTGACCTCACATAGTGGCTCAAACAAAGGATAGTAATAAACTGAAAACAATAACTATCTACAGTTGCAGGCCCTTTCATTTGTTTTTGCAAGTGAAGGCCAAGATAACTTGGTTCTTGCTTCTCTGGGATAACTGACACAGATCCCTAGCTTTACTGCAGCAGGCAGAAGCAGACGGGGGCATTCCCCAGACAGCCTTTTGCCAACAGCCACTCCCATGTGTCACGCTGCCGCCTCGCACGCCAGGGTAAGGAGGAAGCACCTCCATTCCTTAAAACAGGTTGGACAAGGGACACCCAGCAGGGCCTGACCTGGCTCCTACAATCCACCTTGATCATGGAAGCTTAGTGCCATCTCCCTCTTCCCTCAGGTGCTGCACCAAAAGCGGGAAGCGATCGATGAGTGGGAAACACGCGTGTTCCCCCTTGGTGACAGACAACTGGTTGGCGCACAGCGTCATTTCTGGCGAGCCATTTTCAAACGAGGACCCACCTGATGTGACGCAGGGCGCCCAGCACGCCAGCCCGCCAGCTGTGGGGCACGCCAGCCCCGGGCAGCCCCTGCCCCGCCGCCAACCTGGGGCAGCAGGGCCGACCGGCGGGGCTAACCGTCACCCACGGGACTGCTGTCAGGCCAGCGACCTTTTTTGGCTTTACTCTGGCGATTGTGATTTCTGCACGGGTTTCAGCGACGTGCATTTGGCTTTACTTTGGCGGCTGAGATTTCTGCACGGGTTTCAGCGACGTGTTGACAGGCCGACGGCCAAACCGCCAAGCTCAACCTGTTTCCAGACGCAGGCACGAAGCACCAGGGCCCAAGCGGTGCGGGCTCGGCAGCTGCCCCAGCGGCTCCCGCCGCCCCCCGCCGCTTCAGCCGGCTCCCGCAGCCAGCCCCGCTCGCGTCCCGCTTCGCCCTCGGCTCCCGCAACTCTTCGCGGGCCTGTTTCCTTCCCTCGCTGCCAGCCAGAGACCTTCCTCCTCCTCCTCCTCCTCCCTCACGGC
>JAVJGI010000014.1:113256434-113283342 GCA_035590275.1 Ibycter americanus | reverse complement strand
CCGCGGTGCGGAGCCCAGGCGTGTGGCCGCAGGAGCGGGGTGCTGAGCCCTGCCGTGCCCGGCAGCTCGCTCCCTGCCCGAGGGGAGCCGCCGCCACCGCCGTGCCTGGCACTTAAAAGAGCCTGGGAAAAGGAATAATCATTTTATTGCTTTTCAGGGTCTAATTACAATCCTTAATTTTTCATAAGGCGGTTTATAATGGAGCGGTGGTCCCGGCACTGGCAGTTACCGACGTGTGTGCGTCGTGACCTTAGAAAATAAAAAAGGAGCTGTAGCAGCAAACGCAGAGCTGCTGGTTTGGATACCAGCTAGATACACCTCCACTTCGAAGAGCTGGGGTGGGGGGTATGTTAATTTGCAAGGAAAAACAAGTGATTGGAATATATTCATGCATTTTTGAAAGCTAGATATAAATTTAACCCGGGAAAGAACTGTGAGTTTACAGTGCCAGTACCCTAATAAACCACACTTTTATAACCTTGCATGGAAAAGCAATCTATTAGAATATTATAATAGCAATGTAAAGATGTATGTGGACGTAGGGAGGCGCAAACTATGTGTTTGGTGTCAGTACTTCTTGATTTTCTGAAAATACTGGTTTTATTGCAAATAGCAATGTTTCATTGTTTTTCACACGGCCTTTTAGTTATTTTTCACAGATTGAGCTAGACTGAAATCCAGATCACGTGTGATGACTTAGATACTGTGGAAGTTTAGCAATTCGCTATCAGGTAACTTAAATAAAATACCCTTTACAAGTTTATTCCTGTATGTCTGTGCTGTCTGTTAGGTCAGATCAGAGATGAGTTAGTAAGCAAACCTGAAATCCTGGCTTTGGAAACGCACAGATGAAGGGGAGGAGAGTGCTTGCAATTTAGGTTCAGTTCCCTACTTTCCTTGAGAGAGAGGTCAGGCAGCTTAACAATGGGGCACTCTCACATTGTGTTAATTAGCTATGAGACCAGAAAATCATTTTTCCACAATATTTCATCATGAATGTTTATTTGTGATGAGGTAAACAAAGATGTCCATAATATGCTTCATGACTGCAATAAATAAAGTATGTCTGAGCTATTGCTTGCCAAGACTTACTTTTTTGTGCTGTAAGCCTGAATGCTGGGATGCTGTTGTATACTTGATTTGAACCTTTTTGGTAGTAGTGGTAGGGTAGGAGAAGCCCTTGAATTTATCTTTTAAAAGAATAACGTTTAAAATTCAGTGTTTCTCTTAAATTTTCAATGTCCTGTTTCAGGATCTACTTGCAAATCAAAAGGTAAAAGGAATATCTTAGTCCTCTGTGCTATAGACAAACTTTAAAAATCAACCAGATGAAATAAATAACCTTCCCTTAGTGACTGTATGCAAACATCAGTAGCAAACAACAGCAGGGACTCTGTATTTTCCATTTGTTGGATATCGAGTGAAGTGGGACGCAAAAACTGGTTCACAAGGATGATGCAATATCCTGTATTGACTTGAAAATGAGCATCTTCAAACCAAAGTATGAAAAATTAATGTAGATATTAAAAGCAGATTAACAGCAGGAAAACTGGTCTACATACCAGAGTTGGACTTGGAAAAAGGTGGATGTTGGTTTGTTTTTAAAGATATATATATATATGTATACACACATATAAGCTACTCTAGCATTGGTCCATTGGAATATTTAAGCATATTGTTAATTTAAACCAGGTGACTAGGTTCAGTCTGCTTAAAGCTAAACATGGTCAGGTGCTCAGATGAAATGGCTGCTATGAAGATACCCCTGCAAATCTGTGCTTTCAGGTACTGTTCTTTAGAATAGTGGATAAAGTGGCTGATTTATAAAAATACCTGACACACTCTCAGGGGAAAAAGGAGAGGTGAGCTTTCAGGCATATGAGTCTTGAGGAAACTCTCAAGGTTATGCTTTAAATCTTTTCAAGCTTTCTGGCTATATCAGCTGGTCTAATGAAAGTTATTAGTCTTCCATATCTCCCTTTCTAGGGTGAGGGAAACATCACAAGTGAACTTTTGCTGACTAGCTAAGGCAGACTATCTTGGGATGCTTTGCAGATAGTGACCCAAATTCAGTACTCTGTTTGATCTATTCTGGGGCTGTATAATTTCTCATCCGCAGATACAAGGAAGTTAAATGAGGCCGTATGTAGTAAAGGATGAAGCGGGTAAGTTGAAAATGACAGGAGCCTGAATGAGATAAATTCTCACAGACTGGTATAAATGTATCGCTGTATGAAATGCACGGCGCTTAACATATAAGGTTATGAGAAGTGACTCTGGGGCCTCAGCACCTGGTCATCTTCCAAATCCTGCAAGGGGACTTGCTAATGCTCTACTTTATCCCGGAGGAGCTCCACTGAAATCAAGTGACACGGCACTTATACGTGTAAGAGTTTGTGAGATCGTGCTCTAAAGGCTGCATGACCTTATACCTTGTCATGTGAAAGTAGGCTGAGTTTGTAGGGGGACAGAAAAGGAAAGGCAGGGGGAGAACTGCAGACTCTATAGAAGCTCAGGCTGCAGTTCAACGCTTGAATTTCTTCCCTGAGTAAGAACCTGCTGTGGCACAGCCTGAACATTATGGTTGTGTTTAAATGTATGGTTCGGCTGAAGCTGGCGTATTTGACATCATGTTATCTCTAACTGCATTCATTAGTAATGGTACTTGGAAACTGGGGCACACCCTCCAGGGTGGAGAGGTGAGGGCAACACACTCCATGGGCACAAAACATGAGACACTGGGAAGAAGGTGAAGCAGAAAGGGGCATGTGAGGGTCAGTGGCCATCAAAAAAGGTGTGTGTGGAAAAATGTGGAAAAAAGAAGAACAGAGTTAGAAACAATAAGAATAAAGGAAGAAGGCCTTAGAGGAGTGGATAAAGAAGGTGGAGAAGAGCAGTGGAAAAAATGGTACCTGTGGTACAGTGGTTCTGAAATTAATTTTCTCTGCTTTCTTCAGAAGGAAGTCACTTATTTATGTGTACAAGTGTAAAAAAAGTGTTGTATACTGTCCATCTCTCCCTGACCTTGCAGATTAGACAACTTTCCAGCAACTTCTGTGGAAAGCTCGTAAGAACTGAAAAATACCTCATTCATAGGAGGAGTATACCTCATTCAAAGGGGGAGTAGCATCTAGCAAATACACAGGTATGAAATAAGCCTTAGGAGCACTGAAAGTAAAATTATGAACTAGATTTTATAAAGGAAAACTATTCAACTGTCCACAAATAATGATGGTAGTGAGTTGCTCTTGATTAAGGATAATGCCAAAATAAATGAGATTGCAATGGGAATCAAGTCAGTGAGCTACAGAACAATCAGTGAATTATCTGTTTGGAAATAGTTTATAAATGGAAACATTTTCATTTTCAAAAAAAAAGGATGTTTTTCATAAATATAAGAAAATATTGAGGAATGTGGTGAACCTGAAATATGAGTGAATGTCTTGCTTCCCATCTGTTCACAATTTCAGTTGAATTGAGTATGTACGTGAAGCAGAGAGAGTGTATTGTTGGTCTCCTGAATAACTTGTTTCTTGCTCTCTTTGTCTAAAAAGGATCAATTGCCAATAGATCATTACTGCTCTATGCCTTACAGTGTACAAGGTGTACAGCATAGAGGGAAATACACCGTTAGGTATGGAAGCATAGTTTGATTTAATTTGTTCTGGAAAGGACCGTGTGTGGGGACTGAAACTATCTTTTTATATGAGAGGGTTTTTATGATGTTCATGTTTTGCCTGATAATCCGCTGAATTCACTTGACAGACTTCTAAGTAAAAAATGGCAAGAATGTGTTAAAGAAACACTGTACTATCTTAAATGGGAAAGGTTTCTGTACAGCTGCTGAAGAGCTTTTAGTGAACTGGAACTCTGAACACCCAACCGCCCTTAGTATCTGTGAGAAACTAGGCAAGTAAGTTTTTTTCTGTTGCATGAAAACAGCATATCAAAGATACTTACGTATGCAAGGTTACACCTTAGTTTCAGTCCCTTTCACCATCATCTTAATAGACACTTTGCACCATTTAGTATGTGTATGAAATTCAGTACTTTGTGAAACCCTCTAAATACCCCAACCCCTCCTTAAGGAAATCTGGTTTTAATTATTACCTTGATTGGTGATAATAAGATACTTTTGAGTTGCAGACTACATCTTTTATAACCTTCACATCTGATTGCAAGGTTCTTCCTTGGTGACAGAGCAAACACTTCATTATAAAATAGTGCCATTACTTTGTACAAGCAGATTTAGTTTTGCTTCAGTAATCAAGTACAGTAGGACATCATATTTCTGTAGGGCATTCGTGAAATCAAGGGTTATACTCTGAAAAGCATTTGCTTGCAAATACCATATCTTTAAATGACTTTGCCCAAGGAGAAAAGGAATTCCAGGCTAGCAACAAAATAGGTAAATATTGTTAGCATTTTATCACAAGCTTCAAGAACTCCTCAAGGCATGAGGTTTAGAAAAAAAGAGAGAGATTATGAGGAGGATATTTATTATTACAAACTGCAAAGTCAACAGGGACTGCTAAATGATCTTACAGTCATAATAGCCTATCTCATGTTAATTCTAGCCCAAAGCTCTGTGACTCTTTATGTGCAGAGATAATGGGGGGTAAAACTGTACTTTTAGTTTAGCAGCAGATTCCTCCCAACCACGGAAAATAAATTAGAGAGGTCTGCAAACTAAAAATGATTTGGGCTTTGCAGGAATTCCCAGCAATAATATACAAGACTTATTACCCTGGGTAGTTAGAAGGTCCCGTATGTTTATGGCTGATAGTAGTCATTTTGATTGAATATTGCGTCAGTAACCTTTTTTTCAAATAATTTGCCCTTAACCCAAATCTGTTGGTCCTAAAGAGAAGATCTCTTTGGTAATGTTCTTATTGTTTGTACTTCCAATGTATATCTTAGGTAAATTTTAGTGTATGTTGCCCAGGGAAAATGCTGCATTAATTGTAAAGTTATATTTAACGTAGCTGGAATTCACTACACATCAAGATTTAAAACATCAAGACCTCTTTTTTAACTTGGTTAAGATTAAAGAACGTGTTTTTGTTTTTTTTTTTTTTTTTTTTTTTTTAAAATCAAGTAAAAGACACTACAAGTAGTTCTAAAATAATGTATTACAAACCATGGAAATTCAGTTTAAGGTTGTTACTGTTCATTATTTGTTTTACATTATTGTCTAGGAACATGACTGCTTTGGGTTGGGAATGCTGTAAATGTGCGGGGGGGGGAAAACCAACCAAAAAACAAAAAGCAAAACACTCCATCCCCCAGAGAACATATTGTCCAAATGGAATAAGAAATAGTATGTGGATGCCAACATGTTGGACAGTGCAAAGAAACCAGAAGTTTCCTTATGTAGCCTCACTTACTGTCTGTGCATAGGTGTCAAGGTAAAGAGAAGTTAAGCGCTTGAGAAAAGACCTTTGTGTCAGATTGTGAAGCAGTCTTTCCGACAGTGATGAGTAGGTAAGGAGAAGACAGAAGGTGGTTGTCAGAAGCAAAAGTAATAACAGGTTGCTGTAAAGCTAGAGTTAACGAGAACTGAAGGAAGGAGTCAGTGTGGACTGTGAATGTGTGGCGGTACAGAGATTGGGGAAGGCCTTGAAGAGAGACGCATTCTTAGTGGCAAATAACCAAAGGAACCACTTGGGAGGAGGCAATGAAAATGGCAACGTGATCAAAGCAATGATCTAAGAAGATGACCTTTTGCAAAACATTTTGAAGGAGCTGGGCTGGATTCATCAGGGATGTGAAGAAAGATGTTGCACTCACTCATTCCTGCAGTGCAAGAGATCTGGACTAAAGCTTCAGCTTTGTGCTTTGGTAGGAAAGGCTGGTCTAGCAGAGCTGCTCTGCAAGAGGGAGTGATAAGATTTTTATACACCTAAGACAATGTGGATCTGGAGATGATGCTCAGCTGACCACCCTCAATAATGGAGGTTGAGGTGGTGGTGATCGTATTGATTAGGAAAGGGAGAAGGTTGGAAGCCCAGGACAGGTGAAACATTTGAAACATTGCCCTGTGGAGCTGAATATCTGTAAGCTAATGTAGACAAAGAGACTGACATTTCATTCGGATTCTTCAAAAAGAAGCCTGGAGTCGAGGTGTAGAGCTATAAGTTATTAGAATAAGTGGGATAGTGGAGGTTTTGTACTAGTGAAAGAGACTATTCAGAAACAGAATAGAGAAAAAGGAACCAAGGACAGGGCGTTATGAAAACAGAAGTGTGCATCCTTAATGTATGTGATAAGTTGGGGTTTTTTTCAGCGTTTTTGTAATTATTTTTATGGAGGAGATTCTTTTTAAACTTAGTTCAATATTCTATTCTAAATAATGTGCATGATGTTCTTCATCCCTTAAAAAGGTAAGATTTTTGTTTAATTTATGATGATTTTGAAATACTTTAAAACATTTATTATTTAGTCTTTTGATAGCCGTGAGACACAAACATTTCATTAGTGGAGTGGTAATGCTGTTCTTGCATCCATATGAAGACAATGTAACTTTATTATTTTTAGAAAAGTTAATGTTAAGTATAAAAGGAATAGAAAAGTATCTCTTAATACTGGAAATGTCAAATCAATGATTTCTCATCTTGGTCTGTTTGTTAATGATTTATATTTTCACTGGGGTTCAGAATGCTTGTCACTTACACTGTCCTTTGAGAATAGCTATAGCTACCTAATGGTCCAATCCAACAAAAAATATGTTCAGTCCCTGTGTCACAAAAGTGTATATAAAACTCAAAGTCACTAGAATCTGCTCCCAAAGCATATACTGCCAGAAAGCCAGATATATTTTATATTGCATTGGACCCTAAAGCGTTATAAAAAATGGCATATCTCTTTTTTTCATAGCTTTATGACCAGCAAGACAGCATCAAGCAGTTTATTGCAGACTCTGTTTATGCCCTGCAAGAGTGCAGCGTAGTAGACCCTTGTGCATGCTTTGTTTTCAGCACCAACTCTGGAAGCAATTTTGAATCTCATTTGATTTTAGTTGAGTCTATGTTCTCTTTGTTGTCTGTGTGTGAATCAGTGTTGAAAAAATTAGATCAATGTTGTTTTCACTGTTTAAAAAGGCATTCCATTTATTGTAGATTGGTTCAAACTCTATTTTTACATCATGCTTAACATTCTTTCTTAACCCTTTAATGCCATCGTCACTTTATACAGTTAGGGTAAAACATGTGCCGTTTCCAGGGGTGGGGTGTGGGGGGAAGCTCAGCCACATGTAAATGAGGATTCAATTCTACAAAGCCAGGAAAGACATTTGGTCACATTAATTTCAATGAGAATTCATATGGATAAGCCCTTTATAAGTTAATTGGGATGTTTCATTGGTAAACGAGGTAGCCAGGATCCACACGCGAGTGTCTGTAGCCTTCTGGGAGGCTCAGCTGTCGCTGTTGAGCTGCCTTTCCTCTGCTCGCGTAACACCAAGTCCCCTGAGCTGAGCCTTTGGATCTAATTAGATCCCTGTTCAGGGGACTTGTCTGGCTTAACCTTTACGACGTATCTGAAAAAATGTGTCTCTCTGGCGGCTCTTTTTTTCTTAACTTGTATGAAGTTGTTGAAGCGACTAAGGAAGCAACTGTTTGCTTGTAAAATAGTATCACTGTGTTAACTTATTCCTTCATTCTGGTATGTCTATAATTGTCAAAAAATGTGTGTGTGATAGTTATGGATCTTGGTCCAAGGTCTGAGAGCATGAACCACAGGTGGTTTTGATGTCCCAGTTCAGCAAAGTTCTTCTGAACCTGCATATGAGCAAGTGCTTGATCCTTCTTTCAGCAGAAAAGTCCTTTTATCAGGACTTGCTCCAGTTCTGCAAATGAATCAGAGATACGGTTATCCTGCTGAGAAGAAAGACTTGATCACTGCCTCTGTTTTTGCTGTTTTGTATAGTGTGCACCAAACTCTGGTATGCCAAAAACTTCCTCTGTGGAGTAGAGGGGAAAGAAACTCCACTGCATTCTTCTCTCTGCTGCCCAGGAGAGCTGAGTCCCTCCAGGGAGGAGGAGGTCCCTTGACTGGGGGAGCTACAGCTGGCTGGGAAGTCAGGGAAGAGCAGCTCTGTGAAATGTGCCTTTTTGGCAATAGTGGTTTCTGGTTGTAGCTGCTTCTGGGAATTACAGATATTTTGCTTTTTGGAGTAGTCCCTGTACAACAGGTATTTTACATCATGGAGACAGAGTTCTGAAACGGTCTCTTTTATTCAGAGTTCTGCTGACTACATGATTCATCAATGAGGTATTTTGTTAAGTGCCTGATCAGAACAACTGAAATTTGCAGTGTTAGCCAAATCCACTAATTTGCAATTTAACTCTCACTGCAGTATCAATTACAGTTGGTTCTTGTGTTCGTTGTTCCCGTCTGTGTTCACAGAATGCCTTGATAAAGGGAATAGAAAGAGGATTATCATGTGCTTTCCTTTTGTACAGAAATATATGATACAAATACACCAATTTTGTTTCACTTATAAATAGCTTCTGGAAACAGTGGTCTGTGAGGGAATAGGGCTGATTGACTCATTCGTTGTGAATAATTTAGCTTGAAAAATTAGCATTTTTGTACGTGTATTATCCATGGAGAAATGAATTTACATTCATCTATTTGTTATTCATAATCTCCCATTTAATAGTTTATGAATTGCTGTCTAAATTTTTTTTGAGAGATGCTTAATTCACTGCTTTGGTACATGTGATGTGTGACAGTCCTTCGAGTCATCTTGATAGTTTCTGGGTCCACACTGGAGGACTGAAGCTTTCATCTAGAGAACAATTACAGCCATCCATGACCCTCTGTGGTCACCTGAGAAGATGGCTCTCCTCTATGAAGAGGACTTCTGCCGCCAGCATTTATTTAGGAAATGGATGTGGTCAAGCGGGGTAGCTGTTCAGACTTGTGGTGGTTGTGAAATCTGTTTCACAGCGATTTTAATTCAAATTTGTGCAAATTTGTAATCTGGCTTTCTTTTCAGAGCCAATTCCCCTTTCTATTGTGAGAAGGCAGTGTAGTACGGAGTCCAGTGTGGGACTGGGAAGCGTGATATCCATTGCTAAAGCTCCCAAGCATGAAGCAGTGCGTATAGAGATGATGGAGAGCTGCTGAGTAAAGTAGTGCAAGTGCCACAAACAGACTGTGCACATTAGCATGGTATTTTACCTATTAAAAAAAAAAAAAATAATCAGACTCTACTTCAGGCATTTCTTGGCTATCTCTACTGAACTGTTTTGTGTGTGTATGTGTACTTACATGTGTGCATGTCCATTCTATGTATCCATACATGATTTATCCTTGCTTCATTTTCACTCTTTATTCACTTCTGCTCTGTGTGCAAGAGTGCATGGGTCTGTTTCTCATCATCAAATAGGAATAACAATCATTTTCTACTTTCTTCTCAGGATTGTTGTATTTTATTAGTCCATGTTTTTGAGGTGCTGTGAGCATGCTGACTATTTGTATGGAAAACCCAATAGTGCTGGATTGCCAGGGTGCACTAATGAGTACCAGGAGGAATTAATGTTATAATCACACAAGCAAATATACAAAGTCACCGAATGTTAGTTTTATGCATGGTTACAATCGATGTCAAAGCTATAGGATGTTGTATAATCAAATAATTTATTAGGCACAGCTGGTTAACTGCTTACAGCAAAACAACCTGTAACTTAATTGCTCCTTCTACTGCACTGGGTTTATGCATGGTCTTTCTGGCCCCAATACCCTAAGCAGAAAACCCTGCCTTGGGCTTCTTGAGAGTTGTGCAACAAACAGTGGGTCATAACTCATCTATGTCAAATTAATGTTGTTGTCATGGGACATCAGTGGCATAATGAGGGGAGAATAAGGGCATTAAGGAGAGTTAGTCCTTCAATAGGACTTCCCTTCTGATTTCATTAATATGCTAAACAGAATCATATCTTCTTTTTTTTTTTTTGCCTTAGAAATAATGATAATGTCTTTAAATAATTACTTTGAAGAAGAAATATGAACCTTGTTGTTTTTAAGTATTAATGATTTTGTTTCCATTCAAAATGGAATTGTTTCATACATTTAGGAATACAATATGGGAAGTTGCCATGTGTCATCAATCCTAAAATATCTTTTCCTCTGAGGTAGTTTTTTGACTAGTTCAACTATTCTACTCTAAAGCAAAAAGGTAAATGCCCTGCCCTGATGCATGTTCTAGAATGGTAGTTCACTATTTTATTTTCAGTATATATAGCCAGAGAGGTGGATGGTACTGATTCTTAGTTACTTGCATGTTTGGGGGTCAATTTGAACAAAACCAAAAAAGGTTTTTGTGGGTCATTGATTGTAAATAAGAGAATATGAGAAAGAGTGCTTCATTTAATAATTGAAGCCCTTTACATGAACTGTTGGATTTTCAAAACAATTGCCTTCATTTGGGAGCATGAGTCAATTGCGGGGACAGGTAATGTTGAGTCACACAAGTCTTGCCTGTGTTAAAGTTTTTAATTTACTGTATCAACACAAATAGCTATTTGATCCTATGGTGTAATGGTACATATTTGCTTATTCCTGTTTTAAAAAGGAAACGGGCACTTTTTGCTGCTTTAATTATGTCCATTACATCAGTTTAACCTTCATTGTTAAATACTTCAGGTTTCGTTAATATCTCTGGTGCTAGATACTGTGAAAAATGTATTCGCATGCCTTCGTGCTTTCTGTCTTTGTGTTTAGAAGCAGTGATTTCTTGAATAGGTAAATACATGGGTATAGAAATAAAGGTTACTAAGTTAGTGTAGCAGGTAAAACTCTACTTTCCATTGCTGTTTTGCTTTTTATTTATGCAGTGCTCAGTCCAATTAATCCGTACTAATTCAATGGGATTGCAGAGGTCCTACTGCTTTGCAAATAAAGAAATATACAAATTAGCATGGGAATTTCTTCTGCTACCAAATCTTGGGGTTGAGCAAGAGCAGTTCTCCACCTTTTGTTCCCTGTATGTATTCCCTGCCCCTCCCTGTATGTCTTTCATAGGCATCTTAACTATATGGAAGTTCACCATCTGTGTAGACCATTTAGCACCTTCTCGTGTGTCCTTCAGCTAGCAAGTGTGTCATGGCAGGTGTTCCAATGTAAATTTTAAGTCACATCAGTTATCACTATCCTTTTGTCTCTGTAGATCTGGAGGTGAGAAGCTATGAACTCTACTGTATCTCAGCACTTGTGCAAAAAAACCCCTGAAATTCCATTTCATACCTACTGCTCTGACAGAGGTCTGTACCTTGGCAGAACTTGGCTGTCTCCTTGAACTTTTGATGGGTTCCTACTTTTCACAAATGCATTTGAAGGGAAGGAAAAATAAGTTGAAAATTCAGTTTTTCCTGTTGTAGTTTTTGCCATCAGGTTTTACTTAAACTGTTGAATATGGCTAATGTACTTTGTCATCTGTTTCTCTCTGCTGATTTCTTCCAGGATGGAGTAACCAGAGTCACTTCTTTTATTCCTGGTGGTTTTGTTTGTGTGGTTTAATCAAGGCTAATGGGAAGCTGGAAAAAAATCTTTCTGTTCACTTGCATGGTGAGCAGTCAGTGGAGTGATTTTGTTGGAAAAAACATAGATATTCTTATGTAACAGTTTCCAATTTGGTCTACAGAGCCCTCAACAAACTTAAGGCCTGTTTCTAGCAGGTCCTGGCGAAGTCAGAAGAATAAGCTCTGCAGTGGGCTTAAATTGGTTTTGCAGGTATTCAGCACTTCCATGGTAAAATTCTTAGTGACTTTCAAACAAAAGATGGTTGCAAGGGACTGCTATAGGGTGGTGACGCACACAAAAGGCTGTATGCATATTATTTATCTGTATATTTTCTGCAGCTGACTGAATGGCAACATCCAACAGGAGTAATGTTCCTTCATACCATTTTTCTTTAACCTTGAACCTCTCTGTTGTAGACTCAGTTTCTCAGTTGTAGACTGAGTTTCCCAGTTTTTCTAAGCACTTTACTAAGTGTACAGATTTCAAGGAAATTAAGCCATACATTTCTCAAAACACTTGGCCATTGTTCCCATTTTCTAAAAAGGTAGATTGTTTATAGAGCGCTAAACTCAGGGAGCCACCAATGCCGCTCAACAAAGCTGCGCTAAAAAACGCATGAAAGGGGAATCAAGCGTATTCACTGTATACATCAATCTGCTATATGCTGGGAAGGAGAGACAGGACTAACAGATACTATAACCAGTCCTGAACAACAATCTCTGTGCTTAATAACATTTAAAGCCAGATTACAGAAACCACAGTGAAGTAAACAAGAGCTAAAGGGGGCAATCTGCTGCGGAGGGAGGATGGGGCCACATGATTCTTCCCCTCCCTGGCATGAATGAGTGTAGGAACAGTGCGAGATATTCAGTGTGCTAACATTTGCATTACAAATGCTTGTGCTGGGTTTAGAAAAGAGCTAACAGATTGCCATTGCCCAGAGCACTGGCATTACAATGATTGCTCCAATATAACATGGCTATTAAACTTTTCTTAACCCTTGTGCTACCTTCACCCAGCTTGAAAGAGTTATTTGCCTAGAGTTAGCCTTCCTAGACAAATGCATGCTTTAATGGCCACAGAGATCTAAGCAAACCAGTTATCTGTTTTAATCACTAGCATCTGAGATATTGCATATTTCAAGATGTATGGATTTTCTAAAATGCTGGAGTAATAGATGATGCACAGCTCACTCCTCAGAGCACTGCTGAGATTGTACCCTTGGCTGGTGGGAAGATGAAATATTGTGCAAGACTTTTCACACATTCTGTTTTTCTTGTATTCTCTACAGTTTTCTGAAAGCGTAGGCAACAAAATTAATGCCCTTTTGTCATTTATGCCATTGTCACAATGCTGCCATTCAGTTTGATTTCAGTTGTCTTAATTTAGATTGGTGGAGGTTGGAAGAGAATCTTGTCCTCTGGTTACTTGGTGAATCCCCTAGAAATGAGTACATCTGGAAGACTGTGAGCGTTGGTTTTGTGAATATTTTCTTTTAAAGGATTCTTCTGTAAATGAAAAAAATCCTGAATTTGTCTTGAAGTTCCACAGCTAACTGAAAAACAGTGAATCCCACAAATTTATGAACTTGGCTTTTTGGATCTAAGTTTTCATATCAAAGCTATCAGTGCCCTTAAAAGTGTGTTAACATTGGGACAGGAATAATGGGAACTCTTGCAGAAAAAAACCTGGAGGATTCTTGCCACTCTGCTAAAGTCACAAAACCTATTTGTATGACATTTGAGTTTTATTGTATTCTTGTCTGGTTATTCTTCTTGTTCATGGTCATCTATTTTTATCCAGTCAATGCTTCAAAGCTTTTTACTGGGTAATTCTTAGTGTTTTCCATCCCACCAAAGAAAAAGAGATCTGTGCAGACATCTATTGGCCCCAGGCGTGGTTGTAAAAGTTATTAATCACCTCAGCAAAGCATAGCTGACAAATGCTAAAATGTTCCTGTTCATATTAGTGCAAAAAGCATGTATCTGAAGGAATACTCTCACTAAAGTAAAATGAGACTAAGCTGTTTTCTACTTTGTAGAAGTATATTAAGTGTAACTAAATCGGCTTATGAGTTGCCGAAGGAATTTCTATGTAAGTGTTAGTGAATCCATTTCTATCAGTAATGGAGCGCATCAATGGGAAAAGCTAGGGATCTTAATTACAGCCTGCAAACCTAAAAAAAGTATTTAAACCTTGTTACTTAAAAACAGCTTCTCAGAGTCTCACATTGAACCAACCAACTAGTATTAATACACTTGTGTTCAAATTTAAATTCCACTATTTTTTGCCTTTAACAAGGTCAATTCACACCTCTCTCTCAGGAAACATAGCCTCAACAATCTGATCTGTGCCAGGACAATGTGCTAGCATTTTAATTTTTAACAGAACTTTGATTTCCTTGCAACAAATAGAAATTACTGATAAATAAATATCTTGTGCTTTTAAAAACTCCATATCACAATTGTCCCTGAATTATTAGTCACATTACAGAAATATCAGCATTCAGATGAATACATCATCTTCTGATTCAAGGTCTCATAGGAGGTGGAAGACTATTTCTTTCAGTACAACTTCAGTGTCATAGGATGGTTTTACTGGTGGTTCCAGGTCAAGAATGTGTAGGAAGTTCACAGCACTTCAGCTTTCTTGTTCCTTTGCTTTTGTCTTTTGGTCAGGAAGATGTAAGAGCATCTTTAGGTTTTTGCCTCACCTCAGACATTAACTCACCTCCAGAAAAGTTTTAATATGATGAATTAAAACAAACAACAAAAAAACCACCCAATCAACCCTCCGACACCTCTTTTGTGATATTCATTCAAAAACATAAACCAAATGTTTCATATTTGAGCAAATATTAGTCTTTGAACTTAAATAGTTCTAAATTTAACCAGTTAATGAGTGTTTTGTATTGTGATGGCATCTTCCATTTACAATGGATCAGATTACCAGAAAACCCCTTCTCACTAACATACAAAGTGTCCTTGATGTTGCTATAAGTTACATCAAGTAATTGTTATATGACAGCCTGCAACTAGATGTAAATTTTCTTAATTATCTGAAAGAAGAGTGTATTACTTTAATATTTAGCAGACAACAAAAAAGTGTACTTTGAAGTAGAGACATAGAAGTAGCCAATATTATCTGGAAAGTATTGGCCTTTTATATAGGATCTGTATGGCATTTGAGGAATAAGAATTTAAGAAAATTTGCAAAATAAAACTATTTCAATGCAGGTATATGAATCTGAAATGAAGTTTCTCCTTTCCATAAAGAAAGGCATGAGGTCCAGTTTTATGGGTAACTTAGCTAAATTAATTTCATATTTTATTCGGATATCCTGTCCAGAGTGTATCATTACATTATGGAAGCTGAATGTGTAAAAAAAAAACCCCAGACAAAAACCCAAACCCACAGGTATTCCAGGCAATCTTTTTCAGGATAAAAATTATCATCTCTGATAGGCTGGTGTCTTGTATAGAAGGGTATCATTAACTTCTTTGAGAAGATAGTATTTTGTGAGGGCTGGTATTTGGCTTTTGGTGTTACAGTCTACCATTATTAATTAATTTATGACTTGCAGTTAAAATCTTCCATGAATATTCTATGTAGAGCACAGAAGTGTCTAATGTGCATATGCTTCAAAACACTGCATGAAAGAGGATATAATGGCTATGGTCAAAAAAATAGCATCATAAAACTGCATTCAAGAATCTGTGAGAATGTCCTAAGAAATAATAAATGGGATTTTGTGGTTGAGGGATGGTTATTTTTTTTTTTTTCATCTGTTAGAGAAACGAGCTGTTTCTGCAATTATCTTGACTATTTCATCAACCTAAAACAACCCATCATTCTGAACTTTAAGGATGGTTTTTGGCTGAAAGAAAAGGGCAGATTTGTGATTATCTAAATTGTGAAGAGACATAATCTTTTATTAGCAGTCTTGGCAGCAGTGCTCGTGTATGCATGCTGTAGCACAATCTATGGTATTTGTTACAGTAAAATCTAATTAAAATTTAAAGCAAGCTGATGGCATTCAAACTGCCATTGAAGAGCGAAGATTGCATTCTATGGGTCTCTATATACGCGTGCATTTGCCATTTTGTTCATTTGTAGCCAAGCAGCCTGTGTCTGAGCTCCTCGGTGTGTTAGCCTGCAGTCGTGCTGTGAGCTGTTGTCAGAAAGCAAATACAGAGCCTGTTATTTGCCACAGTTTTGTGTGGCCCTTCATAACTTCTGTGGTCCCTGATAATTTCTCTGGCCAGTCATTTTCAGTTATCAAACACCGGAGACCTGTTTTGGTCTGCAATTTTACTCAGCACCAGTGTAATGAAGATTTTGATACACAAAATGGGTTTTATGCAAGTTTATTAGATAACAGCTAATTCAAAATAGTTAACCACTCACTGTTGCGTTTGCTTTTCTAGTTCACTGAGGATGGCAGTAGTAAATCGTGGGGGAGGGGGGTGGCGGTGCTGTGGTTTGTTGGTGTGTTTTTTTTTTAATATGAAGGATGACAGGTTAGTACAATGTTTTACTGTACAACGTGTCAGCCTAGCATCTAAATGTGCTTTTCTTGATGTGCACCAAAGGCTTGAGACAGGATTACAGAAGCTGAATAAAGATCAGTATGTGCCATGTCTTGCTTTTACTGATGAATGCAGCTTGGGCTAACTGTCACTAAGGCTTAGAGAAAACTATCATTTAAGTCAGGACTGTGCTACATACCTAGTGAGCCACTTGCTTTTCTGAAAATTAACAGTTTTTCTATGCGAGTTTCTACATTGCCATTTTACTGGATTCAACTTCTACTGTTTGAGCTGGATGCAAATTATCGGTTTCCTTCCCTGTTTTCTATGATATTTGTTTTAGAAAACATACCAGTAATGGTGGAAGGTCTGTTTCTTTGTGATGGTTATTCCTTCTCTTTGGTACTTAGCCAGAGAAGACTAAGCCAAATATATCAGCTGGTGAATTCCAAATAGTAAGTGAAGGCAAACCAGGTGGCAAAAGCAGTGAATCTGTAAAAGATCGATTGCTTAATGATTTTATGTAGGCATACAACAGACTTATTTTTTTAAATTCAAACTGTTTTTTAATTGTGTGAAGGAAAACAAATTCCTCTTAAAATTTCCAGGATTCTTAGTCAATACAAAATACTGTGCTAATGTCTGTAACATCATCTGACTCTCATATCCCTGGTTTCAGTACATGCAGACGTGCAAGAAAAGGTAGAGTGTTTACATAGTTGGTGACAGAGTGTCCTGTAGACACCGGAAAAGTGAACTTTGAACAAAGATTTGAAAGACTCTTACACCACAGATCTGAGACAAAATTTGTAATGGAATAGTGAAATAATATGGGCTTCTCTTACTACTGATTTTTTTGAGTGCTCTGGTGGTTTGCCTCTACGTCAGGGAAGTTTTCACACTGCAAAATTCTTAAAGTGCTTTCATTCAGAGGGAGTGTGTGTTTGTGTTTTAATGTTTTCCTGTGCAATCAAAGAAAAAAGGTTTGTTCTGTAATAATTAGTAGATATGAGTCTAATGGGGTTTAATTAAATTATGGTGTAGCCTGAAATTTCTTTCTGATGGAAACTTCTTATCAAATACAGTGAAGCTCTCTCCTGGTGTCCCTCAGGAGCACCTCCATCTCTCTGGAAGTATATAAGATTTTTGCATCTGTTAAGGTGATTGGCAGCATTTTCAATGCATTTTCCAGTTATCTCTGCAAACACTGGAAAACTCAATTGCCTAAAGCTCCTTCCTGCCCCCCACCCCCTAGTTATGCTACTCCTTATTTAAATAAGTTAAAAAAAGAAAAAAATGTTTAGTAACAGAGCAGGTCTTTTATAGCAAATGTAAAAGGTCAGGTCCTTATGGAGAGCAAGCTGAATTTGGGGAAACTATGCAAATACTTTTACAGTCATTTATGTCCTCTGACAATCTGACAAAAGCTGTTATGGAGTGTAACATGCTGCCGTACTCTCTTGCACTGCCTGGAATAAATACTTGGTCACAATAGAGTACACTGACAGTTTCATGTACAAAAGGCCATATATATATATATATATATATGGAGTAAATAATCCTGAGATACAACAGTACTTTTAATTCTCAACTCAAAATATATGCAGTGAAGAGAAAGTTTTGTAGAGTGATTTCCTTCCCCTCTCCCTGCAAGGACTTCACTATATATAAAGTGTGTTAATAGTCACTGAAACATTATTGTTCTTAAGCAGAAATCTGCTTTTTTGCTAGTGGACATGACATTAATAATCTGCTAATGTCTGTTGCATCCCTCTGCTCTCTCCCCCTCTCCCCCTTGTTCAATGGCTAAGCTGCAAAAATTAGCTGTGAAGGAGAAAAGAGAGCAGAGACCAAAGGTAAATCTAAATATGTAAATATATTTCAAAAGTGATGTCCTTGATATTAAATCTTTCAAAGAACCTCAATCTGTCTTCGTATCATGCTGTTACCCAGCATCCTGTCTAAGCCTATTACTGCTTGCCATTACTATTGCTGCCAGCATATTCATTAGCTGTTTAATCTTTTAATTCCTATGTGAGGATCCATACCGAAATGATGTTTGCCTTTAAGTATATGCGTGCATGTGGGTTGTGTGCCCATGCAAAACAAGTTTTGTTTCTGTTCCTCCATGTGTTCTTTCTGTACTTCTATCCCTGCATCTTCACAAATGGCACCATGGTGCCTACTAGTCAACCATGTTCTGGTGCTGAGTCTTGCCAATTGGCAAACATGTCCTGTCTGGAGAATAGTTTCTTCCTTCTGAAGCTTTGGCAGCTATTCTGGGAAGGCCCCCTCCTTGGGAAATGACTCTCTCCATCCTTGATGCCCTGTTGTCTGATGGACACTGACAGTCTGGAAGTCCTTGTCAAGAGACTACTATGTCCTCATTTGGCAGGAAGCTGTGGGCCTGGGCAATGTACTGAGTCCTGGGGATGTGGGGAAAACAGCAGTATGTGCAGAACTTTAAGGCAGAAGGGCACAGTCAATGCTGTCTCCTGTGAGCTGGTGTGGAGCTGGAGCATCACCAAATGCAATTTCAGGAATCTGTTCCTATATTTGAAAGACTGGTCCTGTGGAATATTGTGAGCCACCAGTCCCAGTGGTCAGTAGCTAACCACTTTGTGGTGGGCAAGTGTATTGTGGGAGAAGTCTGATGGAAATCTCCGAAGACGTCCACAAGTACACTGTGTTCAGATAGTGTGTTGGGGAAGTGCTGCCCAGACTTTTACTCCTCATGGTTTCCTGAGTTGTGTAGGATTTTCTGAAATTGTCCACAGTTCTGTTCTATGGCCAGCTCAGGGCACCTATGGTGATGTAAACATCGAGGGCTGCCATGTGAGATTGTCCTGCAGGCCCTGGTATACCAATGAGGCAAGGTCATGGGTATCTCAGGAAGATAAAAAAATTCTCTAATGGCTGTGTTTTAGTCTTAGAACTGAAAAGGGCCTCCTGCATCTTTATTTAAAGTAGGGACAGGGTCACTTGCATCATTTGGGTGCTTGGAGAGTTGTTGGAGATGCTACATACCTCCTGGCCCACTGGATTTAGGAGTCTGTGCATAGACAGTGACTTATGCTCTTATGGCCAATTAAATGGGCTTTCTTGTGCATCATTCTGAAATGCAATCAGATTGTGGTTGCCTGTCTGTGAGACGTGATGTCTATGACGATGTGCCAACAGCCTATATGGATGGCTGGATGTGAATGTTCCTTTACTGGCCAAGCTCTTCACACTTTTCTCCCATGCAAAGATTAAAAACATCTATTTGGAAAGTGAATGTGCCCTGCCAGCCTCATGACAGCCCATTCCATTACCCAAAATCCCAGCTACTTCATTACAAAGAAAACACCTGCTTGGTAGGGACCAAAGGCCAAAAATGTGATTGGGAGAAACTGGTCAGCAAAACTGTTCAAAGGAAAAGAAAACTTTCTTTCCTGCAAGAGCCAACATGATTTATAACATGTGTGGAAATGAACAGAGATGGGGCACAGGAGGTAAAAGGATGTGTGAAGAGAGAGACAGGAAAATGGTGTGTGAAGCAAACTGCCAAAACACAAACATTTCCATATGTGCTACCACCAGAGGCCAACCGTAATGACCCAGGTGCCATCTGACGTTTTACATAGCATAAGAAGTACTTTGGGATGTCATACGAGCTTTCAGTAGTTTGAGAGCAGTCTGTTGCATCATGCAAGCTGGGAACAGGTTGGAGGACTTCATGGTTGTATGGACTGCTCATTAGTTCAGATTTTTTTTGCCCCATTAGCCACTGGAGTGTGCTATGTGTGCACCCGGAGCACATCACCAACAGCAATCTAGCTCTCATGCACCATTCAACTGCCTGAACCTGTGTGGTTAGCAGGGAAGATCGGAGGATTTGCTTCAAGTGCCCTTCTGCTCTGCACTAAAACAGTAACAAAACCCCACTCTGAAAATCTGTCTTCCAGTATGTACTGTACACGATATATCAATCAAAACCAATCCACTGTTAAAAGTCTCTTAAACTCAACTGTGCATGTTTGAGCAGAACTTCCCTTCCCCAGCTCTGTGTTGGGGTCTTGTGGCACACACTACTGTGAACGGAGTACAAGGTGGTTCACCACCAAGACCATTCGGGTGGTTAACCTTGCCGGTGTTACATTAAGCGTAATAGATAATACTTCGGACCACAAACTTCCATTAAATGCTGTCCATTTAAAACTGACCAACAGATGGCACCATCAGTCTCCTTTTCTCTTGTGGATTTGAAACAAATCTTAAGCGAACTATTGTCCACATCTCTCTGCTGCTGAATTCCGTAATTTCTTTCTAATTAATATTTCATTTAAATTCCTAATGTCTTATAATAGCGCTTAAAATCTGTGCATGCCTACACGTGCAATGAAACAAATTATAAGGATACATATTCATAAATTTAACCTATAATGTTCCTGCTAGTGTATTAAACGACTCTTGATTTTCAAGGGGTTTATAATTTAATCCTTAATTTGAATAATTTAAGTAGAAAAGGCAGCGCATATGATCCTTTTAGTTTAACAGAGGCATACAACAGTGGAGAGCTAAAAAGCAGTTTGACAATTGATGGAACAAGCTAAATTGCAGAGAAAGTATACTGCACTAATTTCTGGAAACTCTACCTTTCTATTTTCTCAAATTTATAATAAGTTTCAATTATATTCTGTAACTTCAAGATGCATCTTCAGGATCCATAGAAAAAACATCACCAGCTGACAACAGTGATGACATAGCAGCTATGTTCTGTTATATTATCTGAATTGCTGATGAGATTTTTAGAATGAGACTTTGCTGAGAAAACATCAGGCATAAGACCTGCCTGGACACAGAGAAAAGAAAAACAAAGTCACAAGGAAAGAGAGCAACGTAGTGTCTAAAGGATAACCATTATATAGTTTTTGAAGAGATCAACGCTGTGCGATGTAGACATCTAGTTTTGATTTGCTACTGCGGAAGAGAGACACTGCTGAGGCTACATTGTGTGTGCTACCACCCTCGCAATAAAGAAGGGGTTTTTTTCTTATGTTTAAATGGAATTTATTGTATTTCAATTTGTACTGATTGTCCTTTCACCAGGCACCACTGAGAAGTGTCTGCCTCCATCATCTCAGTTCTGCCCCCCTCTCCCCTTTATTTATGCACATTGGTAAGATCCCCCTTGAGCCTTTTCCAGGCTGAACAGTCCTAGCTCTCTCAGCCTTTCCTCATGTGAGAGATGCTCCAGTCCCTCAGACATCTTTCTGGCCCTTTGCTGGGCTTGCTGCAGTATGTGGGGAGCCCAGAGCTGGACACAGTGCTCCTGATGCGCTCTCGCCAGGGCTGAGGGGAAGCATCACCTCTCTGGTGCTCACAGATAGCACGCCACTCTTCTTTCACAGTAGTCCCAGCTCCCTTGACAAGATGATGTCACTTTAGGAAGATATAAAGGTTGCTTTTGAGCTTTCGTATTTATTATTTTATCCTGAAAGGTATTAACTGCTCTTAGTATATAGCATGTTTTCTGAGAGGCCAGCCATGGTGTAAAGATGTTTATTATTTGGACAGTCCTATGCCAGCTTCTCCACAGTTGTCCTCCTTGGATGATCAGGATATAATTTTTGCAAAGCATCTCTAAAATACCACTACTCTGAATTGCTTGGTTTCACCAGTTGTTGACTGATTTTGCACAAATATACGTGACTGAAAATGTGAGTAAAGTTTGGAACCAGGGTTTACTTTCTAATAAGAGAATAGCAGTATTACTCCAAATTCCTTGTGGTGACCTAGTACAAACACATGCTTACCTTGCAGAGCACCAAGACAAACTCTGCTGTGAGAGTGCAAGAAGGCAAACGTAGGGTGTAGAAGGAAATGTAAAGTGAGCTTTCTTTATACTCAAGCCTTTTTTTTCTTGTTTTTTTTTCCCCTAGATGTATTTTTATCACCACGGGTATTTCAGTTACGTTTTAATCAAGCTGTATGATTATAGGTGCTTGCTAACAGAGGACATCTACCTGGGTAATTAGAATGATAGTGTAAGGGATAATTATAGAATATAGAAAGTAGCTAAAAATGAGTCTGTTGCAGTGCAGTTAAATCCTGCATAGCTGCTCTGCTTTCCTTGTGCCACCTCACTGGGTGCTTAAGTCACTGGCTTGCTGTCCACTCACATTACATCACTTTAAACTGGATTAGTGAACTGTTTAATATGAATACATGGTAAGATGGAAATCCAGCAAGGATGTGAATGGGTGGAAAGCAACCAACGCACCATCCAAAGCCTCTCCTGTATCATAATACAGTATGTTTCATGACAGACAGCAATCCTTCTTCAGCAGATACTAAATAAAAGTACTGTTCCACAACAAATCCTGTTTAGCCGTCCCCAAGGCCCGTGTCAGCACTCTACTTAAGCACACGATCAAATCCAGTCAGATTTCATGAAGTACTTAAACTGTAGTCAGCCTGGGTTATGTGCAGTGAAAGGTTGCAAAATCACGATGTGTTAATAAATATCTGCTTTATTAAACTAGGATTTGTTAGCCCTTTTCCATCAATGCTTTGCTTAGGTAGGGTTTAATTTATAAGTATAGGGTTTTTTTTCTCTTTTTGATTGGCTTCAAACTGCTGGAAATTGGCAGTAATATGTGAACAAATAGTTCTTCATTTTAGGTCTGATTTCAAAGTCACAATGGCAGTTAATGAAATTTTTCCTTAAAGTCAACAGGGAGCAGCATCAGGCCTTTGCATTCTTAAAAGTTTTCCAGAAAGCCTTGGATTTCCTTCAGTGCATACATCTTTTAATTTTGCAGTCCCCAAGAACACCTATAAAGAAGTCCACAAGGAGTGAATATGAATCCAAATTTCTATGCTGAATTCTGAAGTCCAGTATTTCTTATTTATGCTATTCATGGAATAAAATCCTGGGGGTTAGAGTGAAAGCTTCAGAAAAAGAAACATCATTTCTAAATTCTAAAGAAAAGCCCAGCCCTATGCAGCTTCCAGCATAGTTTGTAGATTTTTGAGGTGTCTTTGCTTTTTACGTCACAGTTCTTTTCTTTAACCTGACTTTTTGAAAAGGGAAGAAACCAGCAGTTCTCTCATATGCACTCCTTTATTATTTAAGAATATGGTAGAAGAAGAAAAGGAGCAGCTATTCCTTTTCCTGCAAATATAAAGGAAAGTTTCTGAGTTAAGGACTTGCTTTGTAACCTCAGGAAGGCAGTAGTAGCTTTCTGTTTCGCTTTGCTGGGCCTTGCATGAGCTTCATCTTCTGTTGATTTATGGTGAGTAGGGATAATTCTATAAGATACAAAGTACTGTGTCTTAATTTGTGTGCTGGAACCTCACTGTAAATTTGTTGTCCAAGATGTTTCCCTTTCATAATTAAATTGCAGTAGCTAGTTTTATTGCTGTTCCCAGAGATAAATCTTGGATCTGAGAGCTTTCACGCTCTATATCTCTATTGCTCACCTTTTTATTACAGGTAAGGGATTATTTTTTATGATCTTTCTGACAGCCTTGACAGAAACTTAACTTATACTGGTCTGTGCCTTCTAATTTATTCATTGACTGGAGAAACCTTGTATTAATAAGCTTTTTACATATTGCCCCATACTGTTATGTTCTCTTCAGCTTATGTGCAAATACCTTCCAATTTCCTATAGAATTTTTACCCTCATTGGTTTCTGTTCTTTAGGACATCTATCATGCTGTCCTCAGGCAGCATGCATAACTGCTAGCACTATTAAAGGAATTTGTGTAACCTCTTATATAGTAACAAAACCAAAAATTCTGGAAAGCAGAAGATCAAGCTTGGTGTTCAGTTACAGCAGCAAACCCAGAAACCCCCTCGTAGAATTACTGTCTAGTACATATGGGGTTTTCTTGGAAGGCAGAGACAACAACAATAAACTCGTAATTGCTATTTGGTATAGGGCTTTTCTAGAGAAGAGCTTGAATGACTGAAACATTTGTGAAAATGCAACTGATAGCCTTGTCTGTAAAAGTAAAATGAAGCTCCAGATACGAGAATTAGAACAGAAAACTAAAGCAATACACAAGAATTATAAACAGCATAAAATGTAATTGCAGCATTTAACATTTGTGCTGTAGTGTCATAAACAGCAGCCAGTAGCGCCTTCAGCAGAGATTAAACTGCCTCGATGCACCAGTGGGATGGGCATGTATAGTAATCGTTCCAGTTGCTTCTTGTGCACAGATGTCCCAAGATATTTCTTGGCAAAGAGGATGCTCTTCACTACCTTTGAGTGTTTCTTCTCCCTTCTTGGGATTTGTCAGAATTTTACCCAGGATTTATGTTAACTGAGGAGCCAAGATGTTGCCACAGCAATTTCAGTTGTTTACTTTATAGCTTTTTGATATATAAGCACCATTCATCGAAGCGCTGCTAAAAATTTTAAGATGTTTGTTAGTAACAGATAAACATGTGATGCAATGTGCTATCTTTCTGCTTTTACAGGAAAAAAAAAAAAAAAGGAAATTAAATCTGATTTCCCCCTAACACACACCTTAGATTATGTATACAAAGGTCAAAGTGAAACCTGGACCACACTTTGAACCCTGCAACTGTCTGCATTAGATTATCTTAATGTTCAAGTGTATTTCTCTTAGGCAGTCTTCGGGTTGGATTGTATTTCTGAATATACATATGTGAATACATTTCTACATTTTTAAAATCTGGTGTCTGTGTAGTCTGGTGGATAAAATACTGGCAAGAACAGAGTTGGTTCAAATGCTGTTGGAAATGTAGAAACGTTTTTCAATTTACATTCAGCAAAGAGTGGTTAGTGGGTACTAATAGGGGTGGTTTGTTGAGCATGCACAAACTTTATTATAAATGTGCCTGCACATCTCAAACATGACCTTTGATGCCTGAAAAATTAGTTTGCCCATCTCTTGACAGAAGTTTCTAATTTTTCTGAAGTTTAGGAAAGCTGTAGGACATGCCAAATTCGAAGACCATCTTGCCCAGCCTAAAGGCATTGTATTTATTATGTATGTTTTATCATCTTTTAGCAAAAAGAAAGCACTATGTTTACGTTATGTTGTGAAAGAAAGGGAGAAGAGGCTGTGTATCTTTAAAATTGGAATATTTTTTATCATATCTTGTGATGGGGAAAAAAAATAATGTTTCTAGAAGGAAACAAAACACCTAGATTTCAGCAGTAAGGGTTCTTAACATTATCTGGATTAGAGAGCTTTGCAGCTGGGGGTCCCTGCCAGGCAAGACCTTTTTACCAGCTGGCTGCCTACAACAGTGACTGGGCATTTAGCAATATATAGGGCCTGCAAGGAGATTTTTCAGTCTTTTGAAGTGGCAATAGCCACTTTCCTTTCCCTATTCCAAACACTTGGATTCAAGGTAATTAATATACTGGCTTTATGAAGTGTAACTTTAAGAAGAAAGTGTTAACAGCTGAGAGAACGCATATAGAAGAGATATTTTCAAGGATGTTTGAGTTACTTTCAAAGAAGCCTTAATTTCATATACAAATGCAGGTGTTTTGGAAACAGTTTCAATGATCAATTTTCTCTAATAAGTGATATTAACACAATATCCAACACTGCCCAGCTTTTTGGGATATATTGCCTTTGTAATAAGTTCAGTCTGCCACTTGTGATTTCATTGTGATGCTGTTAAAACTTTGATGGTGTTACCTTATACTCACTCTTTCTTTGTGGAAACATTTATAAACCCAAGTATTTAAAAAAAAAACAACCCACTGTAGAAGTTCTTTTCAGCTTTGATGACAACTTGCATAAGTTTTGTGATTTGGATGTTTTCCCAAAAGGCTCAACTACTGGAATCAATAAATTGCACTCAGAACATTGGCTTTCATTAAAATTAAATACCATAAGAGTCTGCAGTCTGCAGAGGAATTCTTTAAATATTGAACTGATTTTAGGCTGTTCATTCAAAAGTGAAAAGCCAAAACTAAATAATCACAAATTTCATTGAAACTTGTCTGAGAGTTTTGGAAGCTGGGTTGCTGTTTTTCCTTGATTTTTCAAAATAGTGAGATTTGGAACAATTAAACAACATCTGCTGAAAATAAAAACATGTTATGATTACAGTGAGCAAGAACTGCTCCAGCTAGTTAAGAAACACTGTTGACCAAAGAATTAATTAATTTCATGTTTTCTACGCAATTCCATTGTAGAGGGTTAATTAACATTGATTATATACAGTTGTGGGCTTGCTTCAGGGGTGTTGGGTTGGCTGATGTGGATAATGTACAGCTGTGGCTTGTTCACGCTAAGTAGCTAAATAGCATTGAGGAGCACTGGTGGAAGAGGAGTGCTGGGTGAAGAGAGAGGAGACTGGATAAAGAAGAGTCCAGGGATGTAGGAGAGGCCCTGGGAGAAGCTGAGAGAAGAAGGGGGCCTGAATGAGGAGAGGCTGGCTGATGGGAGGAGAAGCCAGGAACCCAGACGCAGCAAAGGCAAGAAGCAGGGTGGACTGGTCTGAAGAAGATGAAGAAACATCACGGACAGTAGATGAACCATTGAAACCTTGTGTGAGATTGATGGTGGTGCTGAGGTATGAAAGGGCTGATATGGGATGGTAAAAGCCTTGTTGCAGCCTGGTAGTTTTGTAGTGCTGCAACATTCCATGACTTTGCTTTCAGTCTTAATGAATGTATGTTTTTCCTTTATCTGTCAGGCAATTGATAGTATTCCAAAGGTAGGCTTTTCATGTACTCATTATGGCTGACTGCAGAACCACAGCATGGTCAGGGTGGGAATGGACCTCTGGAGATCATCTAGTCCAACCCCCTGCCAAAGCAGGGGCACCCAGAGCAGGTTGCACAGTCACGTCCAGGTGGGTGTTGAAT